>OY992763.1:27881222-28512221 GCA_963921325.1 Logfia minima | reverse complement strand
GAGCGTATACTGGATTAATCAAGAGTAGGAAGATATCGAAAGGGTTGTTTATGATCAAGAGGTTAGATGGTAATCAATATTTCAAAAGATCATTCACCAAGCTGAGCACACTGCCAAAAGGAGAAGTTAACCGTCTTGCTCAGCTCTCTTTGATTAACCCGTCAAATGATGATCGTGCCAACTTCATTCTGACTACTCTACAAAGGGAGATTCGTACCAAAAGGTACAAGTTTATCAAACTGACGCTGGGAACCAGAATTATCTATAAGAAACGGTTTGATCCAGTAACCAATCAGCCCTTGATCAAAATGCGTTATCCTCCGGCTGATTGTTTAAAGAAGATTCCTCTGGAAACAGTTCCCCTGGACTTTCTAAGAAGATTTCACTACTGGGAATTGGATGCTCACACCGGCGAGGCATTTTTGATATTTGTGCCTGAGACAGAGCAACCAGAGAAGAGCTCACTGTATAACTTAAAGAAAACTCAATTCGGAGTATTTGATCCGATGAGCTTGATAAATTTCTCCGAGAAAGATCTGAGAAAGCTATTTGACAATCCGATTCGCTTCAATGAGAAGAATGTGATGAACAAGAAGATAGCATCTCAATTTCAACGGATTGTCAAGGTTTGTGTAACACATGGAATACACGCTGGCGGTGTATTTCCAGCAGGCTGGGTATAAATGAAGATCTAGAAGACCAAGCTGAAGACACGGGGGAGTTTGTTGATACATCTTAGTGTGTCTGTCAGTTGGTCGAGTCTGTAATGTGTTTGTAAATGTAATAGACTTGTTAAGTTTACATTTTCTGTGTTCTGCGACACAAGGCTTGTGTCGCATGAGTTGTAGTTGCGACACAGTGTTTGTGTCGCAATAGTGATCTCTGCGACACAAGGCTTGTGTCGCATAAGTCTGCCAGTTTGTTTAGTATAAATATCAAAGTTAGAGATATTTAGGGCAAGACTTTCACACACACTTTATTCTCTGTATTTTGGCTGCTACATGGATTGAGAGAGAATATTTGGGTATTTGGGAATATAAAGTATTATTTATTGCATTTGTTCCACTTTGTTTTTGCTTTATATTCTTGTGATTGTCTCCTCCATACGATTTGATTAAAAGATCCATCAAGTGGGATCAACAAACAAGCAAATGAATGCCATACGCCACACCATTTTTTTTTTTTTTTTTAAACATAAAGAACTAATAAATATAAACTACTAACTATTACAAAATAACCCTATCGAAGACTAATCCTCCGGATTTCTCATTCCATTCAGTTGCACCAAGTTCTCGAATCGAGCTCTGTCGAACGCTTTGGTGTATAAGTCTGCTAAATTATCCACGGATGGAACCTTAGCTAACTTTATCAAGTTCTTCTCAGCACAGTCTCTAATAAAGTGATGTCGAATATCAATATGCTTAGTTTTACTGTGCTTGACCGGATTATTGGTTATTGAGATCGTTGATTCATTATCAATCATCATAGGAGTATTTGTTATACTCAACCCATAATCAAGCAGTTGCTGTTGTATCCACAGAACTTGAGAACAACAGCTGCCAGCTGCAACATACTCAGCTTCACATGTAGAAATGGCGACTGAGGTTTGCTTCTTGCACTGCCAAGATACTAGTCTACCTCCTAGGAATTGACATCCACCGGTTGTAGACTTTCTATTCTGATTGCATCCTCTGTAATCAGAATCAGTGTAAGCCACAAAGTCTAAGTCTCCATCAGTCGGATACCAAAGTCCCAGCTTCGGCTTCCCTTTGAGGTAACGAAGAATTCGTTTACAACTTGCATGTGAAGTTCTTTAGGAGTGGCTTGATATCTTGCGCATACACATACTGCAAACATTATATCAGGCCTCGATGCTGTAAGATACATTAGTGATCCAATCATGACCCTATAAAGAGTATGATCCACGTCTCTATCACTCGATGTATCTGGACCAATACCATGAGCTTCCGGAATAGGAGTATGAAAAATTCTAGATTCTTCCATCTTAAATCGTTCTAGAAGCTCATTCGTATACTTTGTCTGATGAATGAAATATCCATCTTTCTTTTGATCGACTTGCAATCCTAAGAAAGTTCTCCCATAGCGGACATCTCGAACTTGTTCTTCATGACTTGTTCAAATTCACTACACATCTTTTCGTCAGATGACCCAAAGATGATATCGTCAACATATACTTGAACAAGTAGAAAGTCTCTCCTTTTCCATTTTACAAAGAGTGTACTATATATTCTTCCTCTTATAAAGCCATTCTCAAGAAGATAAATAGATAGTGTTTCATACCACGCTCTCGGTGCTTGATGTAATCCATATAGAGCCTTATCAAGACGATATACTGTATCTGGATATTTTGGATCAGTAAATCCCGGTGGTTGAGAAACATACACCGTTTCCTTGACTATGCCATACAAGAAGGCACTCTTAACATCCAGCTGAAAAACTTTCATTTTCTTTGAAGCTGCAAATGCTAAGAATAACCTAATTGCTTCAAGCCTAGCCACAGGTGCAAACACTTCATTGTAGTCAATCCCCTCTTGTTGATTGAAACCTTGAACAACTAGTTGGGCTTTATTGCAGGACACGATTCCTCGATCGTCTTTCTTGCACTTAAACACACATCTGGTTCCAATTGGATATTCTCCAACAGGTAGGTCAACCAACTCCCATACTTGTAATTTTGAGAACTGAGACAGTTCTTCCTGCATTGCCTCAACCCACGAATTATCCTTCAATGCTATCCCTGTCTCGTTCATTTCAGCATACAAGCTTGAATGAGTGGATGTGCTAGCTTTCGATTGATTTCGAGTCAGAACATGAGAATTTGGATCACCGATGATATTATCAATCGGATGATTCCTATTCAATCTTGTTGACGTAATAGGTTTAACTGGAATATCATCCTGTAAGTTAGCACCAATTTCCTCCAAAGGTGGTATACCATCATTAGTAGTTGATATCCTTAATTGTCTCGGAGGAGTGAAAATATCATCCACAATCCTCTGAGAAGCAATTTCAGGATCTTCACACTCTTGAGGTATATCATCTTGAGGTTGTTGTGACTCAATAGGAGAGACTACATCAGTATCGATTATAGTCCTAACATCAGACGTTTGGGCACTCGATGTTGGAGAAGGAGTAGTCACTAAGAGGGACTTTGAATGACTTGAAGAGATCTGAATAGTCAAATTGCCAATCCAATCCCTTATGCGAGTCATGTGTATAGCTCGTAACTTCAACGTTATAAACTATTTCAACACGTCCCAAAGTTTTATTGAAGACCCGTTTGTTTGGTGAGTTAGGCACATAACCTAGGAAATATCCTTCGTCAGCCTTCTCCCCAAATTTAGGTTGATGACTTGTCTTCAACAACGTACATGAAACTCCAAAGGGTTCAAACACTTTTAAGTTCGGTTTCTTATTGTTCAAAAGCTCATAACATGTCTTGTTCTGCTTTTTAAACGTAAGAACCTGATTGAGAACATGACATGCTGTATTCACTGCTTCTACCCAAAATATGACCGGAAGCCTTGAATCTGCAAGCGTTATTCCCGCTGCTTCAATTAGAGTTATATTCTTCCTTTCAGCAACACCATTTTGTTGAGGTTCATATGGTGCACTGAATTGATGTTGAATGCCTTTGCTCAAGCAATATACATTTAGCGTAGAATTCTTGAACTCAGTTCCATTGTCACTACGAATTCTCTTAACTCGTGTTCTGTAGATATTCTCTATTAGATCTAAGAACTCCATAAGAATTCCTGGAGTTTCATCCTTAGATCCCAAAAAGAATACCCAAGAGAATCTAGGGAAATCGTCTGTGACAACCAGACTGTACCATTTGCCACCTATGCTTCTCTTGCTTATTGGGCCGAAGAGATCCATATATAGCAATTCAAAAGGCTTGGAAATAGAGTTTACAGCCTTAGACTTGTGCGGTTTCTTATGCTGTTTTCCTTTCAAGCACGATATACACTTGTCTTCGGATGCGAAACTCTTCGGTGGAACACTCTGAACTAACTCATGTTTTGTTATGTAGTTCATCTTACGAAAATTTAGGTGTGCCATTTTCCTATGCCATAGGAGAGAGTTTGACTCTGAAGCCTTGGATAACAGACAAGTAGACTCCATCGAAGTAATAGGAGCATTCATGTTGATAGCATAAATGTCCTTCTTCCTTGGAGCTTTCATCAGTATCCATTTGTCGGGAATGATAAAACCCGTCTTCAGGATCAAGGCCTCTTTCTCAGTGAAGAGAACAGGATGACCTTTATCACAGACTTGGGAAACACTCACTAGGTTGTGAGTCAGTTCTTCAACATAGCTCACATCCTCAAGAGTCAAAGTTCCATTCGAAACTTTTCCTTTCCCGGTAATTACTCCTCCTTTATCACCAGCAAAGTGCACTCCCTGTCTCAAACCTCCTTTGAAATCTGTTAGAAGACTTCGAGTTCCTGTCATATGCCTGGAACAGCCACTGTCAACGTACCACTTATTGTCGTTGGAAACAGTCTGTTCCTGCACACAAGTTGTACACAATTAGTTATCAAGAGGGCCCCAAGCCATTACGGTCTTGGTTTGTCCCTTATCATCTAAAAACTGTAACTCTTTAAAGTAACCATCCTTCCCATTTGGAGCTTTGGTCACTGTCGAAGTAGTATGAGCTTGTTGATGATCAGTGGTCTTAGGTCTATGAGATGAACGAGATCCAACCCTCCCTGACGCATAACCTTGGGATTTTTTTCCTTGATTACGATTATGGTTATACCCGTAATTAATCCCATGTGCACGTGAAGAAGAACCATTTTCATAATGACTATGGTTTCCTCTAGGGGTCATAAACCTTGACGGTAATTGATCTTTAACGAAGTGTTCAGGCCGTTTAGGTTTAGGTGGAGAGATACTGTGAGAAGCATCTCTTTTAAGAATATTTACAGGCTTAATACCTAATCCTGGTTTGATACCTATCCTGTCTATATTCGAATTAGAGATATTCAGTGTCTTATCATTGTTCACAGGCTTATGTGATGCTTCCTTCTTCTTATTAGGACAACAAGAAGATACATGACCTCTCTGTCGACACTTGAAGCAAGACATCTGCTTATGTGACTTAACCACTTTCGCACTCTCTTTCATAGTCTGATCCAAAACCACTAAAGGTAAATTCTTTTGTTCCTTAATCACCTCATCATTTACATTAGTATCAACTATCATTCCACTTGAGACAAAATGTACTTTATGGAATGATTTGTTCTTACTAATGTTAGATAATGAGTCTTTAACAACATCCTTCTGTGTTTCAGATAAGTCATAACTTTTAGATAACAAATCTTCAGGGTCAGTAGTTACATCAAGCATTTCCAAGTCAATTGGAGTAGTAGTGTAATTTGCATTAAAAGGTGGAGGAACATCAGAGTAACCTAAGCCAGTTACATCCTTCATACTACATTGTGAGTTAATGATTCTATCTACGGTCAAAGAAGATGTCCTATAACCTTCAAGTTTACGGTTTAGCTCGACTAATTTCATATTAGACTCTGAGAGTTCCTTATCCCTACTAGCAATGTTCTTATTTAGTTCATTTAGGTTCAGATATAACCCGTCTAAAGCTATAAAGCATAGATCCTCGGTCAACATTTCACCAAGTTCATCAATTTCACCAGCAAATAGTGCAGTGGTCGAATTGGATGAAGCATTTGAGATACTAGTCTTTCCATGGTATAAACCTGGATTCTGTAGATGATCAGAATCTGTATCTCTAATTTTCTTGGAGAAATCATAACCCCTTAGCTTGTCAATTGCCTGCTCTAGGGTCATGGTGGCGTATCTCTCATCATTATCTTTTAACATGATACCATACATTTCCCACTTACAAGGCAAACCCTCAATGAATTTGTCGGTTTTCTCCTTGTCATTGTAGAAAATCTCATGGTCGTCAAGTTCACTTAATAAATGATAAAATCGGGTAGTGTAGGCTTCAAGGTCTTCTTCTCTGAAAGCTTTAAATACCATAAACTGTTTTTTCAGAAGATTACACTTGCCGGCCTTCACCTGAGGACTTCCCTCACACCTTTTCTCTAGAGCATCCCATAGCTCTTTAGCTATGTGAAAGGACTTCAATTGGTGATTGATTTCCTTGGGAAGGCTCATTTTTATCGATGAATGTGCCTTATTATCAATAGTGAATTCCTTCTTTTGATTGTCATTCATTCTGTCATAAGTCACAATCACAATTGCATTCCCTACCTCAGCTGTAGGTGCAACATATCCGTTCTTTATGCACAGCCAGATGGTGATGTCGTGGAATCTACAGGAACTTTCAAATCTGTCTTTCCACCCATAATAGTCCTCAAGTCTAAGTAGCTTCGGTGGAACATTAGATTTGCCAACCTCGTGTTCCATTTCGATCATTCTACTAAAATCAGACATTTTCAAAGTCAAAAAACAAGTTATCTTGCGAATTCAGTTAAACTCAGCTCGCAACTAAACTCAATTCGCAGGTAAAGTCAGCTCGCAGAAATCTCAGTTCGCAGTTGGAACTCGGTTCGCAGGAAACTAAGTTCGCAGGATACTCAGTTCGCAGGGGAACTCAGCTCGCACAAGAACTCAACTCGCAGCTAAATCTGAACTCGCAATCCAAATCTCAACTCGCTTATAACAGTGTAACCCTAATCTCAACTCGCAAAACGGCGCCTCGAAATCTGGGAACTGAAACTTTTTGGTATTTTTACGATTAAATCAGTAGATTTCGATCGTAAAACAACCCCAAAGATGTTATATAACCAAAAACCTTGAAACCACAACGTTTCTAAGCCCGAAAGCTCTGATACCAATTGTAATGTCACTAGATCTTCGTTCGATAACGGATTATCTTTAAGGTATTGAGGTGCGGAATCCCTCAATACTTTAGGTTTAGGCTTATATAACGTTGCTATTAATTAACAAGCTTTGTTTTGATATTAACTAGGTTAAACACTCAAAACCGAGCCTATCTAATAATAGCTTTTATCTCTGCACGAAAAACGAGGAGAATATTTAAATAATTGTTGTGTGTAATAATTGCATGGATATCCATAAATGAGCAGCAATATTTTATTTATATATGGTTCAACTCGCAGGCCAGGGCTCTGCGAGTTGACTCAACTCGCAGCCCATGGGCCTTGCGAGCCCAGATAGTTGCGAGCCCAGATCTCAACTCGCAGGTTGAAATCCGGCGAATCCAGATCAGGCTGCAAGGTGAGATCTCATCTCGCAGGTCAAACCTGCGAGTTGACTTCTCATTTTACACCTTTGACTTTAACTTGAATTCAATACTTGTCTAATAACATTTAACAAATAATAATAACAAGTTAATATCATATATTTACGAGTCTAAACCAATATACAAATTTGACAATAAATACACTAGTCCTATTACAAGCTAGATCTGTTGTCACAATAACATGTCACAACACTACTTAAACAAATTCTATCTCATTATCCCACTCCTCTACATACTCAACCACCTGCTCCTACTGATGCCTCTACCCATGTTGCTGATGACAAAAAGGGGGAGAAGACTGAAAAGAGTAAAGTCACATCTGAGGGGGAGCAAGAATCTGATCTGAATAGATATGAGACAATTGAGTCCATTCTAAAGAGGAAGAGAGAGAGAGAGAGAGATATGAAGCAAAGAAGAGGAAGAGAGATCAAACTTTTGAAAAGAAGCTTAAAGAGTCAAAAAGAAGAAGATATGATATCAGGAGTGAGAAGATCAAGAAGATGGAAGCTGGTGGCAGTTCAAGTGTTAAAACAAGCTCATCCTCATCTGAGGGGGAGAAAGTCAAGCCAGCAGTTGTTCCAACCAAGCAAAGAACAAAGAGAGTCAAGATCATCCCAAGAAGAAATATCAAGAAGTCAAAGTATGTTGTTGACTCTGAGGATGATGAGTATGACATTGGCAGTGGTGCTGCCAGAAGATTGAGAAGTGATGATGATGATGATGATGTTGTTGTTAATGTTGAAGCAACAACCTCTGAGCCAGCTCCAGAAGAAGAGCCAGCTCATGATACTACACCCACTGTTAATGTACCTGGGACTTCTAGTTCAATAAGTGCCCAGATGCCGTATAACCAGCAAACGGGAGAACCAATCATTGATCCATTCAAAATTCCTGAAAAACAACCTGTTGTAGAATATGAACCATCAAAGAAGAAGAAACACAAACCAACAGGATTTGAATATCCAGAAGGTATGCCAGATGAAGATAAAGCTCTGTTCAGAGAAGCATTACAGCTAGGTATTACTGTTGAAGAGCTTAAGGCTGCAAATCAACTCAAGCATGATGCTTACATTCAGTATGTCAGAAGTAGCATCAGACTACAGGATCAAGAAGACTCCATCTATGCATGGAAGCTGAACATGTCTTTAGAAGAATATAGATCCATTGTTGGTATTGAGAAAGAGCAAACTGAAGAAGAAATTTTGCTTGCAGAAGCCAAAAGCTTTGGGTTTGAATCTGTTGAAGCTTATTTGAGTGATCTCAATGGTGAGAAAGAGAAAGCAAGAACAATCAAGAAAAATGAAGCTGCTGCAAAAAGGGTAGCCAAATCAGAAAATGTCCAGGCCCTTAAGGAGAAGCCAGCTCTCAGGGTTGTTTCTAAAGTTCTTCCAGCTGAAAAATCACAAGCAATAGCTTTTCAAAGAGTAAAGCTGATTGCAGAAGCTAAAGAGACAGAAGTAAGAGGAGAAGAAATTGAAACTAAAGGTTTCAGAGAACCTCAGAAGATTAGCATCACTAGATCAAATTACACAGTGGAGAATGTTAGACTACTCAATTTGTACATTTTTGGCTTTTTCTGAATGGTTGGAGATTCATGAATACAAATAGTCCACAAGTGGAGTTACAAGAGATGCAGTCATGAAGAGACTGGAAGAGCTATTCAATAAGGCATCCAGATTGGAAGGAACACCAAGAAGGGATGTATTCAAACCTACTGTTAAATCTAAGCAGAAGAAAGCTAGAAATGTTGAAGAAGGATCTGCTCAACCAGCTCAAGGTGAAGTCAAGAGAAAGATCAATATTGACCAACTCATGGGTGTAACTGCTGCTCCTCTTCCCAATGTCGGGTTTCCTCCCTTATCTATTCCATTCCAGGGAATACTGACCCACCAATTGGAGTTCAAGGATATCATGGGTTTGCAACTGAATACCCTGAACATGGTAGCTATTTTCAAGATGGTAACATATTGAGGTTTCAGAGAACCTCATAACTGGGTCTGGTCAGCATTCAACACTTAATAAATCTGAGGTCAATGGCATTACTAGCTGATGGTACTAGTATCTGTAGGACCGTTAAAGGACAGGCCTTTTCACAATGAATCAATATCAATAGCTTAAGCGCGGAAATCAAAAGCTAAATCAAAGTACGTTAACAATTAAACTCAACACAAGCAATCACAATAATAATATTAATCAAACAAACCAATTGTGATTTACAGATGATTGACTGGAGAAACAACACAGGCTGCACAAATACGAATTTCAGCAACAGCAACTCTGAAACCCTAAACGACTATTTATAGGTGACTAATCAGCCTGTTTAGCGATATTGTAATATCGCATATGCGATATTGTAATATCGCATATGCGATATTGTAATATCGCTTAAGCGATATTGGTGATATCGCCTATGCGATATTGTCAATGTCGCTATTTACAGAATCTAACTAATTAGTTACAACTCGAAACCAAGACCAAGTGACAGACACTCTAGATGCACCAACAAACTCCCCCATGTCTGCAGCTTGGTCTTCAAAAATAATCTTCAGTTAAGTCTTCAATCAAACTCCTCTATGTCTTCAATAATTAGACACTCCCCCATTGAGATAGCATGGTCTTCATAATATTGATGTTCAGATTCATGTGACTGACACACCTTTTGCATACAATAAGATCTTCAAACTATATGACCATCTCTCAATCTTTAGCAGCTTCTCCAATATAATTTATCTTCACAGTCTTTGGAGAATAACCAACATCTTTTATATCTTCAATATTTGACTTTAACAAGATATGTGATATTGAATAAAACAACATAGAACTAAAATATTTTTGTAATTTTCTTTATAATTTAAAAGTAAAGAATACCAAAAAGAAAATAGATCGGGGATAACATTGTAATATGTCTGCTTAAGGATCATATCAGGATATCATGCATTTATTAGGAAATAGTAAGTGTTATTTTGATTATCAGTATATTTGTCCAAATTTAAATTTAGCACGCAGAGTTAACTAGCCAAAGAGACAATCAAGAACAAGACGATTAGAGGTATTGTTTTTCTACTTAAACATATAACATACTCAACTTCAAGCTTAGCAATTATTGTGAGAGTGAATAAGTCTTCGTGAATCTCACATAGATATACCCCTAGTATCAAGTCATGCCCAAGACTTCGATTAGTTAGAGAAAGCATTTGAATTCAACATTTTTAAGAATCAAGCCAGCGGTGACAGGTCTGTACTTACATACAACAAAGCGACATACACTTGATTCAAGTGATTGCAAAACCAAACTTGGTCAAACCATTTGGCGACCTCGTAAGTAATCTTTGATTTTATAAGATTTGTAAGTACTTTTGACTTTTGTTTGCATTGTTTTTGAAAGTATACTGACTGAGACCAGGTCTGTACAAACGTACAACAAAGGAAACAGACAGCATAATTCCCCAAATGTTGTCATATACAAACTCAAGTTAATAGAAGCATGGCATGCTGACACATAAGAAGTAAGACGCATTGTCATACATCATATGATGATCATCACAAAAGATCAGACACAGATTAAGAGATTTCTTAGTTGCTCAAAGATGAGTATGAGAATGCCTACCAATACATCGTGCAAGTAGTCAGATGTCTAGAAGGTCAAGTATAACAGATACGTGATAAACCTACTGATACATCAAACATAAACCTTAAAATTTCCATTTTGTGTACATGTAACCTGATGAACTATCATATTCCAAGTTATTTACAGACACAATCCAAAATGTTTTCCAGAATTAAGAATCTTGCTGTTCAAATTTCTGATTGATTGAAATAATTACTCCCCCTGAACAACAAATTCTTTACTCAATTCTAATTCAAAGGTTATCCCCTAAAACTTAAACTAATTTTAAATATATATATATATATAAATTTTTTAATTTAAGAAATTTCGCAACGTTACATTTCTTGAATACTAAAAAGTATAAAGAGTGGTTGTTGCAGTACTAATAAAAGTTCCAAAATCACATATCAAGTCAAATCAAATGCTTTTAACCACGTTATGCCGTCTCGAAGCTTTGAGAATCTCATCCAGTCAATCACAATGCACCACACCTAACTTCCACAATACTCATCCTTGCAGTTAAGAAAAATATAATCTATCAAAGAGCTGACTGCAACACCACAAACAATGAAACATTAGATTTTATGGGACACCCAAGCTTTGATAGGCTTGAGATGTCCATTAGCGTCCATAATCATCACATCAATGAGTTTATGATATTTTAAAAGCTCACTTGATTTCATTGTTGTTTTGTTTGTGGATTTTTGTTTCCACACCTGCTTAACATTGGATGATTTCTGATTAACTACATCAAAATTTTTAACCAACGGTTGAGAAGATATAATGTTATTAACCTTTGAAATTTTAACATTACTAGATGACTCACGTTGTTTTGATCTCTGAAAGTTTCTATATTTAGGATGACGTGGATCATTTCGTGATGCCCATTTTCTAGCAAGCACCGGACACTGATTAATAAGATGACCCTGCTTCTTACAATAGAAACATGATCGTCTCTCTCGGAAAGTGTGGTCATCACTCGACAGTGGTTTCGGTGAAGGAGGTGACTTACGAGGCTTGTTTTCAGGTACATTTACAGCACATGAACACTTATGTGAACATGAAGGAGTAAATGTATTTGCAGTTGAAGAAATCTTTTTAGAAAATATTTGACCTCTACCTTCGGTAGTAAGTATTAAATTTTCTGGTTTTATGTTATTCTTCTTAACTTTCTTTGTAACCTCGTGAGTTACATCCTCCACTTCCACCACCTCTTCAACATTTGTTGAAGGCACAAACAAAATAGGTTCAAATTTAGGCTTAATAAGCTCAGCCTTCTTTTTATTTGAACTTGGGACTTTAAGCAACTCAGGTCGCTTGACATCAACAGCCTTAACAAGTTTAGACTGTGTAACCTCTACAACTTTAACAGTAACTGGTTTCACAACAGGGTTTGTATCCTTCTTGAGAACAGAAGGGACATAATCTTTTATTTCATCCTGTGAGAGACTGGGCTGATTCAAGTTTGAGGGAGGAGGTTGGTTGTGATAACCAATTCCTGCCTTACTATTTGTATCAGTCCTTTGACTTTGCAGGATGTCGGAAAAGACCATAGTAGATGTTGAAATGTTTGCAAGTCTTCGTTTTAAATCAATATTATCAGCTTGAGTATTAGCAAGATCCTTTTTAAGATGAGCAATTAGTTTTAAATAGCTATCAATTTCATCTTGTTTGCTGTAGATCATAGCTTTCAACTCTTTCTTTTCTTCAATAAGTGTCTTTTGATTTATTTCAAAAACTTTTTCATTATCTTTTAACACTCTGTTCGCTTGAATAAGACTTGTTAGATCTGTATTCAAACGATCATTATCTACTATGTACCTGTTAATTTTACCAGTTAATTTAATACAGGTTTCACAGTTAAATGAATCACATTCTACCTGATTCTCAACATCTGCCATCGGTGCTATATTATCTTGATCATCCATGGCCGAGAAGTCATAGGTTTCTTCATCTTCCAACATTATAGCAGCCTTGGCAACTTCATTGTCCTTCTTGAAGGCAGAAGGTCTTGTGAAACCCGTCGAGGGTTGTCTACCCTTCTCACATTCACGAGCAAAATGACCTAGGTTTTGACATTTATTGCATCTAATCTTTGATTTGTCAAAACCCGTGCTTGTCTTATCAGTAACATCTTCAAGAGATCTCTTTCCAGTTCTCTTCAAATATGTCTTAGTCCTTCTTGTAAGCATGGCCATATTCCAACGAAGGTTAACCCTCTCAAGCTCATCAGGATCTACTTGTGCGAAATCCTCATCAGTAAGATCTACCGAGCTAATCCTCTTTGATAAGAAATCATCATAAGATGATAAGAATGCGTTGAAGATAACTGCATGCTCATTTTGTGATGCAGTAGCAGAGGAAGATGGTTGAGTTGGAAACGAAGAGAATGTTCCTGGTTTAGATTTAGAAGTAGATGGGCCAGATAGAAGAGCTGTACTTCCATATCCAAAACTACTGTTATCAGGAAGCAAAGAGCTAGATTTTGTGCTTTTCTTTTGGATGTCCAAAGCACATGTTTCTAATTTTCCAATAAGTTGATCCAAAGACATTGCCAATATGTCTGGATCACTCTCCATCATTAATACTCGAGTTTCCCAAGAAGGAGGTAGAGTATTTAGCAGTTTCTTGTTGACCTCCATAGAGCTAAATTTGTGTCCACCCTCAGTCAGCTCATTCACAAGACGTGAATATCTACAGAACAAGTCATTAACCGTCTCGTTCTTCTGAATATCAAACAGATCATACTGTTTCTTTACAAATTCCAGCTTAATTTGCTTGTATTCAGTGGTACCTCCACATCTTTCAGCTATACCATTCCACAGATCATAAGCTTTATCATGGTGTTTGAACATATTCATAGCATCGGCAGGTAAAGACATGGTTATAGCAGAGTGAGCCTTTCGTTCACATTCCCATGCCTTACGTTCCTCAGCGGTCATTGAACGAATGGTTTTTGGAGGAGGTATACCCACGTGTTCTCCACCTGCAACCGGTCTAACGTATCGTTCAAGTAAAGGTATCTCCATTTCAGGGTCGGTAAACGCAACGAACGATAAGAATCTCCCACGCCATTCAGAATACTCCATTCCCGGAGCAAAGAATGGAGGTTTATTTGCAGAACCAACTTCAGCATTGTGTTTCAACATAGCATTCACAGCTTGTAAAGTAGTCATTTTTAAAAATTTCAAATTTGTCCGAACGAATTTTTTCCCTCCAAAAATTTCAAAATTTTGGTCGAGTAAAATGAAAATTTTTTCAAACAAGAATTAGGCAAAGGGAAGCACAAATTCAAATTTTGATAATTGCCGAATTTTCCCGCCTTTTTTGAAATCAGAAGAAAAGGGCGATATTGGGATAATATCGCTAAAATCAATCAAGCGATATTGGGATAATATCGCTAAAATCAACTAGGCGATATCAAGGTAATATCGCTAGTGATATCGCTCAAATTAATGAGACCTGAATTTGCAATGTCGCTAAAAACCCTAATGGCGATATTGATGGTAATATCACTATCAATATCGCTAAAACGGCTGTAAACCTTAAAAAAAATATTTTTTACGAATCAAACAAAAATAAGGTTTAAAACTGATGAACACAACACCAGATATCACTAAAAATACATAATAAAATGCTTTTAAGACTGATAAACGATTGTTTATCGTAAAACTCGTTTAAAAGATTTTAACACGTACGAATATTGATTCAATAAACCACTAATCCAATGATTATTGGCTCTGATACCAATTGTAGGACCGTTAAAGGACAGGCCTTTTCACAATGAATCAATATCAATAGCTTAAGCGCGGAAATCAAAAGCTAAATCAAAGTACGTTAACAATTAAACTCAACACAAGCAATCACAATAATAATATTAATCAAACAAACCAATTGTGATTTACAGATGATTGACTGGAGAAACAACACAGGCTGCACAAATACGAATTTCAGCAACAGCAACTCTGAAACCCTAAACGACTATTTATAGGTGACTAATCAGCCTGTTTAGCGATATTGTAATATCGCATATGCGATATTGTAATATCGCTTAAGCGATATTGGTGATATCGCCTATGCGATATTGTCAATGTCGCTATTTACAGAATCTAACTAATTAGTTACAACTCGAAACCAAGACCAAGTGACAGACACTCTAGATGCACCAACAGTATCTATTCAAGATGTTGAGACATGTTTTGTGACAACAGATCTAGCTTGTAATAGGACAGGTGTAATTATTATCAAGTTTGTACATTGGTTTAGATTTGTAAATATATGATATTAGTTTGTTATTATTATTTGTTAAATATAAAAATATTAGACAAGTAACGAATAAGAACTAAAGTCTGAATTGCGAATTGAGAACTCAAGTCGCAAGTCATAAGACTTGCGAGATGAGGTCTCAACTCGCAATGTCAAACTCAAGTCGCAAGTCATAAACTTGCGAGATGAGATCTGAATTCGCAACTCAAATAAGTAGCGAGCCAAGATGAGTCACTGGGCTGACTTGTCTTGCGAGCTGAGTCAACTCGCAAAGCCCACAGGCTGCGAGTTGAAACGAGTATTTAATGAATAATTAAGTTAATTATTGATGAATCGATTGATTAAGACAAATTACTTTGTTTTCAGTATCCAGAGAGTATTAAATAGACTAAAAGTTAGGTTTTGACTGATTAACATTCGTTAATATCAAAACAGAGCATATTAGTTAATAGAATCGCGTTATAATCTTGAATTAATCGTATTGAGGGATTCCGCACCTTAATACTATAGATAACGGAGTTATCGAACCAAGATCGAGTAGACTTACAATTGGTATCAGAGCTTTCGGGCTAAATACGTTGTGGTTTCAAGATTTTAGTCGATATAACGTGTGATTTCGGGTTGTTTTTAGCACTCTAAGGCCATCTCCAATGCTCCTCTAAATTTGTCCTCTATCTTTATATATAGAGATAGAGGAGGAAAAATGCACTCCAACAGGTCCTCTATATTTAGAGATAGAGATAGAGGAAGTCAGATTTCCTCTATATATAGAGGAACATTATTCATCCTCTATAAACTTTAAACCATAGTTAATATATTTGTTAGTCATGTTTATATGTTTTCTTATAGTTAATATTGTTAATTGTTAATAACTAATTAATTAATATTTATTAATTAAATACATGCAATAATAAAAATAAAAAGACAACATTCATTTATGATAAACATATTAAAATAATAAACTACAACTTAACGATTACAATTAGTTAGGACTACGATCGCTAGATAAATAAAGGAAGTTAGACATAATTACTCTTACTAATTTATTTGCTATGTATCTTAAATATATTTGTTACAATATATATGCTATGTATGTTAAATATGTTTGTTACATATTTTTAATACTTTCAAATTTACTAAATATTATGCAAGTCCCCTTGGGGCTCGGATCTACGGGGTAATTAAGTATATATGAGTGCGCAATCCTCACATAAGCATAAACGATAACAAACGAGTATAAATATCACTTTTATTGAATGCAAACGAGGTTACATTCGAAGTTACACAGAGTATTCGAACCTAGCTGGAAAAACCCAGTTCCTAAACTCTTAGAAACCCACTTTTTCGGACTTGTGTATTTATAGGCAACTAAGTTCGTACGAACTTAGCTGCTTCTAAGTTCGTACGAACCTACCAAGTTCGTACGAACATATAAGTTCGTACGAACCTACAAGTTCGTACCTACTCTAAGTTCGTACGAACCTACAAGTTCGTACGAACATACAAAACACACAGACAAAACTTAAGTTAACGATTACAACGAATAGCAAAATGATTTCTAAAACTAACTATTACAAACTAGAAGCTGTTGTCACAAAACGTGCACCAACAGACTCCCCCTTGACAATAGCTCTAGTTTCGATGCACCAACAGACTCCCCCATGACAATAGCTCTGGCTCCACAGGAGATGTTGTCACCCGAGTAGTCTTCGATCTTGATTCTGTTAAGCTTTTTTGTCTTCTTGTATAGAACACCTTTTCCACAAAGTCTTTAACACTCTCTGACATCTTCAATCTTCATGTCTCTAACTATCTCTAGCTTCTGACATCTTCATCGAATCATGTCATACACTTCTCAACAACTCTTGTAGCTTCCGAGTCACCTTTAGGAATTTCATCTTTTTCAGATCTTAACTCCTCTCGGTCTATCACTACAATTCTTGTAGCTTCCGAGTCACCTTTAGGAATTTCATCTTTTTCATATATTAACTCCTCTTGGTCTATCACTACAATTTACCTTCAGATATTTCTTCATTTCTGAACTAAACTTCTATAGGTATCCTCTAACTCGGATTTATCACTATTGAACTTGTCAGTTCAATGGTATCTCTCCCTGTTAGTTTGACAGACTCACCCTTAACTTGTTCAAGCATACCAAATCTTCCAGTTGAAGAGATCGGCAGCTCAAATTGTTTGGTCACTGGGATCATCGTCTGTCTCTGTCTCAACACTTCCTCTTTACAACCAGTCTTCACCCCCTGCCAGGCTTCTCCCCCTGAGCTGTTGTGCTCTTCAACAAGGGATCTCCGCCTAAGCTATGGTGAAATAGTTGTAATAGGCTTGGTTGGAATTGTTGTTGTAATGTGTAGGTGGTGATGGTTGTGGATTAGGCAGTCGGCTTACTAATGATAACCCCACTAGACCTGTCTTCTTGTTGGACCGTCTAGTGAATAACGAGGTATCATTATCAGAATCAGCATCGTCATCTTGCAATGGATAATCATCATCTTCATTTAACTTATATTTGCCTTTATCCGTAGAAAAACGAGACCCTAAGTGAGATCCAAGTTTTATTAGATCTAGATGCATCCAACTCTGTGGAATATCATCGTCATCATCACTTTCATCATCACTTTCATCATCACTTTCGGTCTGTTTACACGCAAACCCCCTATATCCTCCTCGAATTAAGATCTTCTAGCTTCAACGCTTGGTCATACCTAGGCTTTGAATTAATCTCATTCGAGTTGTTCTCCAATCGTATAGAAAAATAGTCAAAAGTAATTATCTCCCCATTTAGTAAGAACTTAAATTTGTACAAATTAAAAAATGAAAAATAACTAAAAATAAACAAACAAATATGAAATTATTCATATTAAAAGCACATTCTTTTTGGGAGAGTCACTGTTACGAAGATCATATTAGCCATGATGCTTACGATACACAGTTAGGAATTGGAATTATTCCAATGTTATTATGTATGTAATTTATAGTTCACGACGATTATCGGTATTGTTGTCCACTTAAGCAGTCAACACTCAGAATTTTCAAGTACACATTTAGTTATTGTTCACGATTAACTCTGTATCTTACATTTGATATACCCTTAGAATCGAGAAAGTCCAGAATTCCATGTAATGGATGTTTTTAATTTAAATTCATCTCTAAAGTCAAGTCTTTTATATTAAGAGCAATGTACTTTTGTACATGTGAAGAGACTAGACTAGGGTTAGAGCCTAACAAATCTAAAATCAAACCAGAGGTGACAGGTCTGCACTTTCGTACAACAAAGCGACATAGTTTGACTAGAGACCTTGAAAACGGTATTCTTGTTTCTTGGTCGAGTTTGCTCTATTTTTAGGATACACTGACTGAGTCTAGGTCAACATGTTTCAAGATGTAACAAAAGAAACAGGCATGTGAAGCACAAACGCTTCTCCCAGGCTTTCTTTTGAGCCCTGAGAATCGCTTGGTGTTCCAATTCAGATTCTGTTTGTTTACCTTTTTCATTTTTGTTCTCAACATCTTCTATTGTAGGTCTAACAAACTCAATTTTAGTTTTTGACTCCTCATTGGTCGTTGACACAACTCTCTCTAACTTAGTCGACTCGATGATGTCTACCATGTCAGAGACTGCTGGTTGATTGAAAGAGTCATTGACAGTTGACAGTTCAGTTTCATCTGATGTAGAATTATAATTATGATTAAATGGAGGAGGGGTTTCAGTGTAACCCATTCCCCTGTAATCACTGGGCTGTTTCTTAACACTTAGTAGATTAACTAAAGTTTCAACTGAAAATCTTCTTAGTTCTAGTTTTCTAATAAGATCTGCAATCCTAACCTTAGTGTCTGCTAGTTCTTTTTCCTTATCTGAAGACTGTTTAGTTAAATCCAAAGCATGCTCACGAGCTAAGTCAATTATTTGACTCTGCTCGTTCACTCTGTCTTTTAAAACTTTTAAATCCTCTTTATCATATTTAGCTTTATTAACTAACTCAGAATTTTTCAGTTTTAAAGTTGCGTTTTCTTCTTTTAAAGCATTTAGCTGAGCCGTCATCATATTAGATGACTTAATCAAGTTCTCAGCCTGCTCTGCAAAGTTAGTACATAAAACACAAGCATTAACTACTGAGTCTAAGTTTAGAATAACCTTATGCTTCTCAGCATCCATGTTGGCTATATATGTAATGAAGTCCTTTGTACTCATAGTATCAGTTGACTCCAATCTTATAACCCTAGTCTCTGAAGCAGGTAACTCTCTCCCAGTCTTCTTCTCACTAGCATCCTTTTGATCAGCCTCATCAATTGTGGTCACGAATTCCTGAGGCTCTTCTTTATGTGTACTCCAATCATATGAACCGTTATGTGTTTGAGTAACCAAGGCTCTGGAATGTGTATTATTCCCTGAGCATTGATCACTAGTAGACGTTCCTTGATAAGAGTATACCCTACTCTCTTTGATCTGTTCACAACCATCGAATCTTTTCTCCAAAGCTACCCAGAGCTCTCTAGAAAAGTGGTAACGTTGTTTGAAGGTATATCTAATATCATCAGGAAGACACTTGATGATAGCAGACAATGCCTTGTTCTCTGCATCATGCATCTTTATGTCTGCCTCCTTCATCGTTGAATACGAACGAAACACACGTTTCCCTTCGAATTCATAAGAAGGTAAATCATACCCTTCACTTATACAGATCCACATATTGATGTCATTGAATTTGACATAAGATTCAAATCTATCTCTCCACCCGAAGTAATCTTCAGCTAAAAGCTTTGGTGGTGCAGAATGATTCAATTCTATCAGCTTGTTCACATTTGACATCGAAAATAGAGTATATACGGATTTGAGGTAAGTTTGTAGTAGAGAGTCAACTAATGTCAAGTTCACTCAAAACACAAATTTCCCTCCAAAATTTCGCGAATATTTTCCAAGTAAAATTTAAATTTTCTCAAACCAAAGTTAAACAATGGTAAGCCTAAATTCAAAGAATATGAATCACAAGCACTCGAGGAAGCCGAAAGTACAACTTTTATCTTCCAAAACACTTGTAATCTCTCGTTTCTTTATCTTTTCTTTACCCCGAACCAAAAACGAATGTTTAAAGGCTCTGATACCACTTGTAAGTCCCCTTGGGGCTCGGATCTACAGGGTAATTAAGTATATATGAGTGCGCAATCCTCACATAAGCATAAACGATAACAAACGAGTATAAATATCACTTTTATTGAATGCAAACGAGGTTACATTCGAAGTTACACAGAGTATTCGAACCTAGCTGGAAAAACCCAGTTCCTAAACTCTTAGAAACCCACTTTTTCGGACTTGTGTATTTATAGGCAACTAAGTTCGTACGAACTTAGCTGCTTCTAAGTTCGTACGAACCTACCAAGTTCGTACGAACATATAAGTTCGTACGAACCTACAAGTTCGTACCTACTCTAAGTTCGTACGAACCTACAAGTTCGTACGAACATACAAAACACACAGACAAAACTTAAGTTAACGATTACAACGATTAACAAAATGACTTCTAAAACTAACTATTACAAACTAGAAGCTGTTGTCACAAAACGTTCAGCAACATATTATAAATATGTTTTCAATTATAAACGATTTTTACAATGAATTATTTATTATTTAATGATTTAAAAAGATATATAATATAATTAAATAAAATGGTTGTTAACTATAAATTAAGTTAGATAAATATTATAGAGGTGGAGTTTTAGAGAAGATGGTGGGAGATGAGTTTTTTTTAGAGGAAGAATATGCCGAAAAGATACTCTAGTTCCTCTATATATAGAGATAGAGATAGAGGTATGATTGGAGATGGCCTAAGTACTTTTTACGACCAAAAGCAATCTCTGGACATTTTTAGGTTTGTTTACGATTGAAATTCTCTGGTTTAATCGTGAAAATACCTAAAAATTTCAAAACTCGAATTTTCAGCCGTTTCGCGAGTTGAAATTAGGGTTTCAACTAGGATCTGCGAATTGAGTTCCTCTGCGAACTGAGTTCAACCTGCGAACTGAGTTCATCTGCGAACTGAGATTACTTGCGAACTGAATTGTGTTGCGAACTGAGATTAACTGAACTCGCAAAACAATCTGATTTTTGACTTTTAGGATGTCTGACTTAAGTAAGATGATTGAGATGGACCACGAGATTAGAAAATCTAATGTTCCACCTAAATTGCTCCGACTTGAGGATTACTATGGATGGAAGGACAGGTTTGAATCATACTGTAGATTCCATGACTTGTCAATCTAGATGTGTATCAAAAATGGATACGCTGCACCTATTGTGGTTGTACCCTATCACAGGATGAATGATAATCAAAAGAAAGAATTTGAAATTGAAAATAAGGCTCATTCCTCAATTAAGATGAGTCTTCCTAAAGAAATCAATCATCAGCTGAAGTCTTTTCATACTGCTAAAGAGCTCTGGGTAGCTCTTGAGAATGTGAGGGTAGTCCACAAGTTAAGGCTGGCAAGAAAAATCTTCTGAAAAAGCAATTTACTGTGTTTAAAGCTTTTAGAGAAGAAGATCTTGAAGCATATACCCCAAGATACTACCATTTACTAAGTGAGCTAGATGACCATGAGATTTTCTATTATGATGTGGAGAAAACCGACAAGTTTATTGAGGGTTTACCTTCCAAATGGGAAATGCATGGAATTATGCTCAAAGATAATGATGAACGATATTCTACAATGACTCTTGAGCAGGCTATGGATAAGCTCAGAGGTTATGATTTCACTAAGAAGACGAGAGAGACAAATTATGATCAATTACAGAATCTTGGATTGTATCATGGAAAGTCTATTCTCTTAAATGTTTCATCCAGTTCGACCACTACTATCTTAGTTGGTGAAACTGATGAAAATGGTGAAATGGTGACTGAGGATTTGTGCTTTATCGCTTCATCTGGAAGTCAAACAAAAGGGAAACCCACTGAGAAGTCACCTCAAGAGCATCATAAGATGCCTATGAGTGTGAAATCTGCTGAACAGCAACTATCAATTCTTGCTTCTTTTGTTGCTTCCTATGAGAACTACATTCAGGGGAAGATCAATGATCTAGCTGTGTTTGATGAGGATTATGATTAGATTGACCCTGATGACCTTGAAGAAATGGATCTTCAGTGGCAACTAGCAATGGTGTCAAGAAGAGTTAAAAAAATTTTCAAGCGTACTAGTAGACGGGTAGTAGGAAATCGACCAGGGTTTGACAAATCCAAGGTTAAGTGTTATAACTGTCAAGGTTCTAGACACTTTGCTCGGGAATGTCAACGACCAAATGTTGATATTGGTAATGGAAGACAAGACTCGGGAAGTACTTTAACTTCCAAAGTCTTGGTGGTTCAGGAGATGGATGGTTCTTATGATTGGTCTACTCAGTCTGAGCAAGCTCTTATGGCTGAAATAGATGATCAAGAGAAACCTGTTGAATCTACATCCTATATGCCAACTGATGTGGATTTTCAATTTAAGGTGCCGGAGGTAGAAGTCAAAGCAAGTAATGACGATGTGCTCTACATCAAGTCAACTGAGGATATGAATCCTGATGAGTTTGTCGCACATATGGCTTATATTCAAACAGATAAGAAAAGAGTATGTCTTAACATCCTTACTCTTGCTGATATTTGTTATTTAGTTAATGATTTGCAATCTCAGGTTAGTGTATTTGCAGAATCACATAAAACCTTAACATCTGAACTTGAAGTTGCTAAAAGTGATGTACGTAGGTTAAGTGAAGATAAACTAGCTTTAAAAGAAAAGATTAAACTTGATGCTTCTGATAAAACCAATCTAAGAGATATCATTAATGAACAATGTGTTAAAATAGAAGGGTTATATTTGAACTTGAAAGATTTAAATTAAAATATTGCTAGTAAAGATAAGGAGTTATCTGAGTCTAAAATGAAGTTGGTTGAGTTAAATCGTAAGTTTGAAAGTTACAGGACATATTCCTTAACTTTAGATCATATAATTAGTTCTCAACGTAGTGTAAAGGATGTGACTGGTTTAGGTTACAGTGATGTACCTCCACCTTTTAATTCAAATTACATCACTACTTCTGTTGACTTAGACATGCCTGATGTAAATACTGAACCTGAGGATTTGTTATCTAAAAAGTCTGACTTATCTGAAACACAAAAGGATGTTGTTAAAGATTCATCATCTGACATTAGTACGAACAAATCATTCACTAAAGTACATTTTGTCTCGAGTGAAATGATGGTTGATACTAAGGTAAATGATGAATATATTAAGGAACAAAATAATCTACCTTTAGTGTTTTCAGCTCAGACTAAGAAAGAGGGTGAAAAAGGGGTTAAGTCACGTAAGCAGATTTCTTGCTTCAAGTGTCGCCAGAGAGGACATGTATCTTCTTGTTGTCCTAATAAGAAGACGGAAGCATCACATAAGCCTGTGAATAATGATAAGACACCGAATATCTCTAGTTCGAGTATAGACAGGTTAGGTACCAAACCGAGATTAGGTAGTAAACCTATAATTTTTCTTAAAAGAGATGCTTCTCACAGTGTCTCTCCACCTAAACCTAAACGGCCTGAACATTCTATTAAAGATCAATTACCGTCGAGGTTTATGACCCCTAGTAGGAACCATACTCGTTATGAAAATGGTTATACTTCAACAAACCATAGTCATCATGAAAATGGTTCTACTTCAAGAAACCATAGTCATTATAAGCATGGTTCTACTTCACGAACACATGGGATTAACTATAACTACAATCGTAATCAAGGACAAAAGTCCCAAGGTTATGTGTCAGGGAGATTTGGATCTAATTCACCCCATAGACCCAAGACCACCGATAATCAACAAGCTCATACTTCTTCGAAAGTGACCAAAGCTCCTAATGGGAAGGATTGTTACTTTAAAGAGTTAAAGTTTGTAGATAATAAGGGACAAACCAAGACCGTAATGGCTTAGGTCCCTCTTGATGATTAATTGTGTACAAATGTCATGTGCAGGAGCATAGATAGCTCGTGGTACATAGACAGTGGTTGCTGAAGACACATAACAGGCACTCGCAGTCTACTGAAAGACTTCAAAGGAAGTTTGAAACAGCGAGTTCATTTCGTTGGTGATAAAGGAGGAGTCATTACTGGGAAAAGAAAAGTTTCAAATAGAACTTTGACTCTAGAGGATGTGAATTATGTTGAAGAACTAACGCACAACCTAGTAAGTGTTTCCCAAGTCTGTGATAAAGGTCATCCTGTCTATTTCAATGAGACAGAGGCCTTAGTCCTGAAGCCGGGTTTCATTATTCCCGAAAAATGGATATTGATGAGGGCTCCAAGGAAGAAGGACATCTATGCTATCAACATGGGTGCTCCTATTACTTCGATGGAGTCTACATGTCTTATATCCAAGGCTTCAGAAGCAGAATCATTGTTATGGCATAGAAAGATGGCACATCCGAACTTTCGTAAATTGAACTACATAACCAAGAATGGGTTGGTTCTAGGTGTACCATTGAAATGTTTCGAGTTTTTGAAGACAAGTGTGTTTCTTGTTTGAAAGGCAAACAACATAAGAAACCACACAGGTCTAAAACTGAAAACTCGATCCTATCGCCTTTTGAGTTGCTACATATAGATCTCTTTGGCCCCATAAGTAAGAGAAGCATAGGTGGCAAATGGTACTGTTTGGTTGTCATAGATGATTTTTCTAGATTCTCTTGGGTGTTCTTTTAGGGATCTAAGGATGAAACTCCTGGTATTCTTATGGAGTTCTTAGATCTAATAGAGAATGTCTATAGAACAAGAGTTAAGAAAATTCGTAGTGACAATGGAACAGAGTTCAAGAATTCAACGTTCAATATCTATTGCTTAAGCAAAGGGATATTACATTAATTCAGTGCACCTTATGAACCTCAACAGAATGGTGTAGTAGAAAGGAAAAACAGAACGTTGATTGAAGGGGCTAGAACAATGCCTGCAGATTCAAGGCTTCCGGTCATCTTTTGGGCAGAAGCGGTGAATACTGCATGTCATGTTCTCAATAGAGTTCTTACGGTTAAAAAGCAGAACAAGACTTGTTATGAGCTTTTAAACAATAAGAAACCAAACTTAAAAGGGTTTGAACCCTTCGGAGTTTCATGCACTTTATTGAAGACTAGCCATCAACCTAAATTTGGTGAGAAGGCTAACAAAGGATATTTCCTACGTTATGTGCCTAACTCACCAAACAAACGTGTCTTCAATAAATCTACCGGACTTGTGGAGATAGTTTATAACATTGAAGTTACGAGCTACACACAGGACTTGCATAAGGGATTAGATTGGCAATTTGATTATTCTAATCTCTTCAAGTCATTTAAAGTCCATATCAATGACTATGTCAGTAATTCAGAGATGCCCGAGCATTTGTTGTTTGGAGATGACGATCTTAGTTCTTTTCCAACATCGAATGTTCAAACATCTTGAATTAGGACTATTGTTGATTCTGATGAAGCTTCAACTATTGAGTCACAACAACCACCAGTTGATATACCTCAAGAGAATGTAGATCCTGAAATTGTTTCTCAAAGGATTGTGGATGATATTATTACTCCTTTGAGACAATTAAGGACCTCTACTACTAATGATGATATACCACCATTGGAGGAAATTGGTACTAATTTACAACATGATTTACCAGTTGAACTTGTATCGGCAACGAGATTGAATAGGAATCATCCGATTGAGAATATCATCGGTGATCCAAATTCTCATGTTCAAACTCGGAATCAATCGAAAGCTAGTACATCCACTCACTCAAGCTTGTATGCTGAAATGAAAGAGACAGGGATTACGAATCTATGTCTATATTCATGCTTTATCTCACAAATTGAGCCTAAAAATGTGCAAATGGCACTAAAAGAAAGCTCGTGGGTCGAAGCAATGCAAGATGAACTGTCTCAGTTCTCCAAATTACAAGTATGGGAATTGGTTGATTTACCTGCTGGTGAATATCCAATTGGAACTAGATGGATATTTAAGTGCAAGAGACACGATCGGGGAATCGTTACTCGCAATAAAGCCCGTTTAGTGGTTCAAGGGTTTAATCAAGAAGAAGGAATTGATTACACGGAAGTGTTTGCACCAGTGGCTAGGCTTGAAGCAATTCTGTTATTCTTAGCATTTGCATCCTTTAAGGGAATGAAAGTGTTTCAATTAGATGTTAAGAGTGTCTTTTTGTATGGCAAAGTCAAAGAACTGGTGTATGTCTCACAACCACCAGGATTTACTAATCCTGAGTATCCAGATAGAGTATATCGTTTGGATAAGGCTCTATATGGGTTGCATCAAGCACCAAGGGCGTGGTATGAGACATTATCAACGCATCTTCTTGAGAATGGCTTTACAAGAGGTGCAATTGATAGTACACTGTTTGTAAAATGGAAGAAGAGGGATTTTCTACTTGTTCAAGTATATGTCGATGACATTATCTTTGGGTCATCTGACGAAAAGATGTGTATAGACTTTGAACAAGTTATGAAAAGCAAGTTTGAGATGTCTGCTATGGGAGAGTTGAACTTTTTCTTAGGGTTACAAGTTGACCAAAAGAAAGATGGATTCTTTATTCATCAATCGAAATATACACATGAGTTGTTAGAACGTTTTAAGATGGATGAATCTCGTATCTACAAAATTCCTATTCTAGAAAATCATGGACTTGGTCCCCGATACATCGAGTGATCAGGATGTGGATCCTACTCTATATAGGGCCATGATTGGATCACTAATGTATTTGACTGCATCTAGACCAGATATTATGTTTGTTGTGTGTATTTGCGCAAGATATAGTCTCATATGCAAGCTGTAAAACGAATCTTTCGTTACCTCAAAGGGAAACCAAAGTTGGGACTATGGTATCCAATTGAAGGAGACTTTGATTTCGTTGCTTATACTGATTCAGATTATGGTGGATGCAATCAAAATAGAAAGTCTACTACCGGAGGATGTCAATTTTTAGGTGGTAGACTTGTATCTTGGCAATGCAAGAAGCAAAGCTCAGTCGCCATCTCTACATGTGAAGCTGAGTATGTTGCTGCTGGCAGTTGCTGTTCTCAAGTGTTGTGGATTCAACAGCAACTACGGGATTATGGGTTGAACATTACAAATACTACTATGATGATTGATAATGAATCAACGATCTCTATAACCAATAATCCGGTAAAGCACAGTAAGACTAAACACATTGATATTCGACATCACTTTATTAGAGACTGTGCTGAGAAGAACCTGATAAGGTTAACTAAGGTTCCATCCGTGGATAACTTAGCAGACCTCTACACCAAGGCATTCGACAGAGCTCGATTTGATACTTTGGTACAATTGAATGGAATGAGAAATCATGAATGATTAGTCTTCCACAGGGTTATTATGTAATAGTTAGTAGTTATTTCTCTTTGTTCGTTTGTAATAGATAGTTGTTACTTAAAAAAAAAAAAAGAAGGGGGAGTTGGTGTATGGCATTCATTTGCTTATTACCTGAGGGGAATCGCCTCTGATAAAAATGTTAAGTTTTTATCTGTTGGGAAATGATAGTACATTAGAAGAATAAGCTTAATAATAATAAGTAAAAGTCTTAAGTTAGATATGTTAGTAGGTTCCAGTTAGTTACATTAACTTTACATCTTTACAACCAGGCCTTTACTTATATTTATTTTAGTATACACCTTTCTCCACATGGTATTATTTGCTTTGAAAGAATAAATCTAGACAATCTCATTATATGATGTACTGGTAGGCAAATTCTGCTATGATTTCTGAGCATATAGTAAGCAATAATTCTTCTGTATGTTATCTAATGTGATCTGCTATATGATGTATTACATAAGTCTTAATTGTTGAATGATAGTATAACCATACACTGTTATCAAGGATCTATGAATATATGTCAAGACAAATAGTAAGAATTATGGCTATTAGCAAAACTACTTGTGACTTTGTTGTACTAAGTACAGACCTGACTCCTTTAGTTTTGCCAATGGTTTCAAATTTGTTTTGTTCATACCAAGGGATCTTATGTTGTACTAAGTACAGATCTAGAACCATTAGTATCTTCAAAATAGGTTTGATGTTTGTCCGATTTTAAAATTGTTGGTACATTTAGAGTGTCTGTCACTTGGTCTAGGTTATCGAGTTGTAATAATTAGTCTTGTTTTTGGAACTAGCGATATTGCAATATCGCTTAAGCGATATTACAATATCGCATATGCGATATTACAATATCGCTAAACAGACTGATTAGACAAGTATAAATACGTTTAGGGTTTCAATTTTTGGTTAACTTTTGACATACGAATTTCAGCAGCTGTGTTATTTTCTCTGGCATTTTATATTGTATTCACAACTGGTTTGGTTGATTAAATATATTCTTGTGATTACTTTGTTGAATTATGTTATTAAACGTACTTTGATTTGCTATTGAATTCCGCGCTTTAGCATTGCTTGATTGATTCATTGTCTAAGGTCTGTGCCTTTACGGTCCTACAAGTGGTATCAGAGCTGATAATCATTGGATTAGTGGTTTTTTTAATCAATTTTAGTACGTTTTTAAATCTTTTAAACGTGTTTTACGATAAACAATTTGTTTATTAGTCTTAAAAGGTTTTTGGTCATTAGTTTTGGTGATATCTGGTATTTTGTTCGTATTTTTTAAACCTTATTTTTGTTTGATTCGTAAAAATATTTTTTTTAGGTTTACAGCCGTTTTAGCGATATTAATAGCGATATTACCATAAATATCGCCATTAGGGTTTTAGCGACATTGTTACTTCTGTGCTCATTAATTTGAGCGATATCACTAGCGATATTACCTTGATATCGCCTGGTTGATATTAGTGATATTGTCCCAATATCGCTTAATTGATTTTAGCGATATTATCCCAATATCGCCCTTTGGTATCTGATTTTGATTTGTGCTTTAACTAGCGACATTGATAGCGATTTTACCAATATCGCCCTATCAATTTAGCCTGCGATATTGTCAATATCGCTTTGTGATTTTAAATCAGAATTTTTATTCTAAGACAAAACTTTCTTTAGTTCAAAATGTCGACCTTACAAGCTGTGAATGCCATGCTAAAACACAATGCTGAAGTTGGTTCTGCTAATAAACCTCCATTTTTTGCTCCAGGAATGGAATACTCTGAATGGAGAGGGAGGTTCCTATCGTTTGTAGCGTTTACTGATCCAGAAATGGAAATTCCTTTACTCGAACGATATGTTAGACCAGTTTCGAGTGGAGAACATGTAGGTATTCCTCCACCAAAACCAATTCGTTCAATGTCGGTTGAAGAACGAAAAGCATGGGAGTGTGAGAGAAAGGCTCACTCTGCCATCACTATGGCACTACCTCCTGATGCAATGAAAATGTTTAAACAACATGACATTGCCTATGATTTATGGAATGGAATAGCTGAACGGTGTGGAGGAACCACTGAGTATAAACAGAGTGTAGATCCCTAGTCTGATCTTATAATCAAATCGTCAATTAATCCAACGTGTGGAATTCGTTAGATTATCAAACACACAAATATAAAGCTTTTAAAACAAATCAAGAACAATTAACCAATCACTTTATATTTCTTATTCTAAATTCTCAGAGATGAATAAAGCTGAAAACGCACAGAGAATATTAATGAAAAAGTCTAACCTAATTACAAAGTAATTAGAGGTATTTATACTAATCTGGCCGACTTATGCGACACAAGACTTGTGTCGCAGGATTCACTATTGCGACACAAGCACTGTGTCGCACCTATCACTTATGCGACATAAGCCTTGTGTCGCAGTACACAGAAAATGTAACTTTATTTACTCTATTACATTTACAGACACAGTACAGACTTGACCAACTGACAGACACTCTAATATGTATCAACAAACTCCCCCGTGTCTTCAGCTTGGTCTTCAAGATCTTCGTTCAAACCCAGCCTGTTGGGAATACACCGCCAGCGTGTATCCCATGTGTCACACAAACATTTACAATCCTCTGATATTGAAGTGCGATCTTCTTGTTCACAGCATTCTTCTCGTTAAAGCGAATCGGATTGTCGAACAATTTTCTCAAGTCCTTTGATGACATGTTTATCAAGCTCATAGGATCAAACACTCTAAACTGAGCTTTCTTCAAACCATACAGCGAGTTCCTCTCTGGTTGCTCTGTGTCAGGAACAAAGACCAAAACCGCTTCACCGGTATGAGCATCCAATTCCCAGTAATGAAATCTTCTCAGAAAGTCTAGGGGAATTGTTTCCAGAGGAATATTCTTCAAACAATCAGCCGGAGGATAACGCATTCTGCATATTGGCTGTTTGGTCACCGGGTCTATCCTTTTCTTATAGATATACCTAATTCCCAAAGTCGGTTTGATGAAGTTATATCTCTTTGTGCGTATCTCTCGCTGTAGAGTGGTTTGGATATAATTTGCACGATCATCTTTGGACGGATTTATCAAAGAGAGTTGAGCAAGACGATTTACTTCTCCTTTTGGTAAAGTGCTCAACTTGGTGAATGATCTTTTGAAATATTGGATACCATCAAGTCTCTTGATCATGAAAACACCATTGGATACCTTCCAACTCTTTATCAACCCCGTATACACACCACTAACCTTGTATGATTTGCAGGTGACGGGTATCTGAATTCCAGCCTTACCATGAGGCCACCATTTAGCAATTTTCTCAGCTCTTGTTTCAGTAGTTTCAGTTTCAGGGGCCTGAGCATCAGATGCATTATCAGTTTCTTCTTCACTTTCATCCTCAGAAGAATCAGTCTCAATGGTCGGTGCATCATCATAGAATTCACCATCATCAAGTCCTTCCTCCTCAATATCAACATCATCGGAATCCTCAAAGTTTTCACTTTCATTTTCAGAATTGACTTCGTTTATCATTTGTTGAATAAACGAGAGGTCAGCACACGAATAATCAACCGCTAGAGGTCTCGGTTGACCTGGAACTCTGTGAACAGGGAAGTACTCTAAAGTAGGTATTTCATTAGATGATTCAATAAGTACATCATCTGTTACAGATTCAGAACCCGGTCCTATTGGTTCTCTTGATGGACCGGTGGGAACAGACTCCGCCGGACCAATAGACCGGTTCTCTAACTCCCTAAACCTATCCTCTAATTGATTGATTCTACAAGTCTGAGCGGCAATTAGGGCGGCTTGATCGTGCACAGTCTTTTGCATCTCCTCCATCCGATCTAGAAGTTGCTTTATAATGTCAGGATGAGGATGCACGGGAGTCTGAACCTCCGAAGGCCCTGCAGTTGAAGAAGTGCACGGTCGACTGGATGTAGGAATGTCGTCTGAGACAGTGTAAGGGACATCCTCACGTGGCCTTTTGCCCGTTGACCTGGGAGGAGAGGGACAGATCTCATCAATATCCCGCATAATATCTTCAAATTGAGGATCGGGATGTTGTTGTTGTTGTTGTGAGAGTGTTGTTGTGGTTGTTGTTGTTGAGTCGGTGCCTGTGGTTGTTGAGACATGATTTGTGACAACAGATCTAGCTTGTAATAGGACTAGAACAATTATAATCAAACTTTGTGTATTGGTTTTAAGTTGTATATGTCTATGATATTAGTTTGTTAATATTAAATATTAAATACATTTAAAGTATTGTATAAATAATATAAACAAACTAAAGTCTAATATTTTGTGAGTGGAGTTATCAAGTCACAAGTTATTAAACTTGTGAAATGAAGAACTAGACTCACAAATACATAACTGGGCTTGCTAATATACTTGGACAAATCAAACTGGGTTCGGCCAACTGGGTTAGGCCAGGACCAGTTGGCTTCGGCCAAACTGGGTTCGGCCACTGGGTTCGGCCAGGACCAGTTGGCTTCGGCCACACTGGGTTCGGCCAGGACCAGTGGATCCGGCCAGTTGGTTTCGGCCAATCCAAGCCCAGGCCCAGTGACGAATTGAAACGAGTACTATTTAATTATTAGGTTAATTAATCATAAAATAATTTTTTTAAAAAAAGGCATTAAGAATTAGGCGACGGTTAATACATTGGTCTAGTAAAACCCTAATTACTAACGGCTTAGGTTTTGAAGATTAACAATTAGTTAATATCAAAACAAAGCGATTAGTGATTCGTTTGATTAACTAAAAACTCAAACGTATAAAGGAATTCCGCACCTTTATACGACTAGATAATTGATATAATCATTATTGACCAAGATCACAGGACTTACAGTGGTGGAGGTGACAGTGGCCTAGGAATAGGCACTGGATCAGCAAACTCGTCACCCTCCGGAGGCACATAGGCCTCGTCCACAATATGGCCAAATAATGGCACATCAGGCGGTACCGGTGCGCCTTTTGCATATTGACCAGACACCACGAAGATCCGGGTATTCATCGGTGTTTGGCGAAATTGGTGTTGTGGGGCCACCGGTAACCCTGGGAGTAGATGATTTAGCAATAATTGGACAAAACGTGGGTACAAAGCCCACTGTCCCTCCCCAACCTGTGCATTATCTACCATAATCCGAAAAATATACCCCGAGAAGTTATAGGGTTTGTTGTATACAAGTGCCAGCATAGCGGATGCAGTAGATAGACTCATCCCATCATAACCAGCCTTCCTACCAGACAGGCAAACAATCATAACGTGCATCAAGTACCGCCAGACCTTAGTGAGATAGGCCTTGCGGTATTGATCACGTGGGATAGTCGGGTATCCAAGCCGACCCATGCCCCCGGCAATAAACACATGGGAGAAAGCCACGGGCATCTCCGAATCGTCTAGAAACTGAAAGAAATCCCGAATGAGTTGCTCAGAGATAATAATTTCTCGCTCGTTGACATGAGAAATGATCCGCGGATATCCAAGGTCTGAATTGACCGCAGCATTAACCCAAAACTCTGAGACTTGATCCTTGTATATGGGTGTTGTAGCAGTGATAGCAGTATATATACGGGATCGGCGGAGAAAAGCAATCATCGGACGGTACGGAGCCGCCGATTCCTTTTCATCATCTAAGAACGCCGTGACATTATGTCTCGGTTCCCAAAACAAAGCGTTAACGTGAGCCATATCTGAAATAAGACAAGAAACTTGAAAACCATTAGTCTCAACAATTAACATTGACATTTTTGAATTTAAAATGTCTTGCGACACAAGCCTTGTGTCGCAGGATAGACTGCGACATAACGAGTTATGTCGCAGTTTTGCAATTTAATCAATTTAATGATTTATTAGCGACATAAAATTTGTGTCGCACAAAGGACAGCGACATAAAGAAGCGACACAATGATTGTGTCGCAGATTTGCAGCGTCAGAAGGCAGCGACACAATTATTGTGTCGCTACATGATGAGCGTCATAACACGGCGACACAACGCTTGTGTCGCAATATGACCAGCGTCATAACAAAGCGACACAACGCTTGTGTCGCAATGATGAACACTTTGAAACCCAGAAATTTCCAGATGAAGAAAAATTAGGGGTTTCTGTTTAGATCGTGTCCGAAGGTTTACTAGTATTGCAAGAGCATGAAACAACAATTATCATGCACAATCGACATCATTTAGGTATTTAATTTAGCAAAACAAATAAAAGCCCTAAACCCGAATGTTCAAATGCACAAATTGAATTGAATATGGAGCAATAGAGGTGATATTTGGTACCTATAGATGCGGTTTAGTAAGGAGAACACGATTACGAGGTTGAAATCAACAAGAAATCCACAGAACACGCAGAATCGATCGAAAAATGGATCGGGTTGGTTGTGTCGCTGAAAATGCTTATGTCGCTGGATTTTGAATTTTGTGTCGCAGGTAATTAATAATTAATTACAGCGACACGAGGGTATTTATACCCCTGACACAAGTCAGCGACACAATGTGCGACACAAGCCTTGTGTCGCTGTGAATATCAGAACAATCAGCGACATAAGGGAGCGACACAATGTCTGTGTCGCTGGGACACAAGTATGCGACACAAGGTATGTGTCGCAGGGTGGTCAACACAAATAAGCGACACAAGCCTTGTGTCGCAGAAGTCAATCAAGAGTTCACGTTTTAAAGATTTTGTATATTTGTGACACTTAGTGAACAAAAGTAAATAGACTAAGAAGCAAATAAATAAATAATAAATAAAAGCAATGAAAAGAACAGATTTAGATGTGTCATTGTAGGAATCATATTAGAAAGACAGACTCGCAAGACAATATCAGACTTTAATTCGATTACCAGTATAGTTGTCCAATTTTAAGTTCACCAAGAAAGTTATCAAGCCTCAGACGCAGTCTGAAACAAGACGATTATCAGTATTGTTTATCCACTTAAACATGTAACACACACAACTTCAAGCTTAGCAGTTATTGTGAAAGTGAATAGATCTCTTGTGACTCCCCCATAGATACACTCTTTGTATTTAGCCATGCTCAAAACCTCGATTAGTTAGAGAAAGTATTTGAATTCAACATTTTTAAGAATCAAGCCAGCGGTGACAGGTCTGTACTTACGTACAACAGAGCGACATTCACTTGATTCAGGTGTAAGCAAAAACAGACTTGGTCAAACCATTTGGCGACCTTGTAAGTAATCTTTGATTTTATAAGATTTAAAAGTACTTTGACTTTTGTTTGCTTAAAGTTTGAAAGTATACTGACTGAGACCAGGTTTGTACAAACGTACAACAGAGGAAACAGACAGTATAAATCCCCAAATGTTGTCAGATACAAACTCAACTCAATTGAAGCATGGCAAGCTAATACATAAGAAATTAAGACACATTGTCATACATCATATGATGGTCATCACACGAGAGTAAACACAGAGTTAAGTATTTCTTAATTGCTCAAAGAAGGGTGGAAACATGTCTACCAATATATCGTGCAAGTAGTCAGTTGTTTATAAGAGCAAGAGTAACACATACAAGATAAACCTACTGATATATCGAGGATAAAATTTGAGATTGTCGTTTGAGGAGTGTCTCCTAATGTACTATCATATTCCTAGTTGTTTTGAGACACAACTAAACGTCTTTTAACAAATGTTGCAACGTTGCTTTTCTTAAATGTTAAATAAACATCAAGAATGGCTATTGCTTAACTTCCACCCTTTTTTTTTTTTTTTTTTTTTTTTTTTTTTTTAATTTTTTAAATATATCAAATAAGCAAACACAACAGACTAAGGTCACAAATATTTATTTTTTAAGTTGAAAGAAACGTAACCCTATCATGTTGACTAGCTCATCGAAACGAGCACGGGAAAATGCTTTGGTGAATAAGTCGGCATTCTGCTTAAGTGTATCTATCTGGACCAGGTCAATTAGGTGTTTTTCATAACAGTCACGAATGAAATGATACCTAATTTCTATATGTTTGGTCTTAGAATGCTGGACAGGGTTTTTAGTAATAGAAATTGCAGCAGTATTATCAATATGTATAGGAGTCATAGTTAAGAGTAAACCGTAATCTCTCAACTGATGTTGAATCCACAAAACCTGGGAACAGCAGCTGGCAGCAGCAATATACTCAGCCTCTGCGGTTGAGGTAGAGACTGTGGTTTGCTTTTTGCACTGCCAAGAGACGAGACGCGGTCCTAGAAATTGACACCCTCCTGAAGTTGACTTCTTATCCATGCTGCAGCCGCCATAATCCGAGTCCGAATAGGCAGTGAGCGCGAAGGTTTTCTCATTTGAATACCATAGACCAAGAGTTGGTCTATATTTGAGGTATCCAAAGATTCGCATTACCGCCCACATATGAGACACCTTCGGTTGGGACTGATATCTAGAACAGAGAGAAACGGCAAAGACAATGTCCGGACGTGATGCAGTGAGATACATCAGAGAACCAATCATAGATCGGTACTCTTTTTCCGGACAGTCCTCTTCGTCCTCTGCTGGACCAAGATGATGGTTCAGTTCCAAAGGCGTCCCATAGGATTTACAATCAGTCAAGTTATAGCGAGTTAACATGTCGTTAACATACTTAGACTGATGGATGTAAATCCCTTTAGCAGACTGCTCAACTTGCACACCCAAGAAAAATTTGAGCTCCCCCATAGCACTCATCTCGAACTCCGACTTCATGATTCAATCGAAATCTCTACACATATCATCCTTGGTAGCACCAAAGATGATATCATCTACATAAACCTGCACTAACAAAAGATGGTTATCTGCATGTTTAATAAATAAAGTACTGTCAATCATACCCCGTACAAAGCCATTTTTCAACAAATGCGTTGCAAGTCTCTCATACCAAGCTCTAGGAGCTTGATGAAGACCATACAACGCCTTGTCCAGCTTGCATACGTAGGACGGATTGACAGAGTCCTCGAAACCTGGTGGCTGCTTCACGTAAACCTCCTCCACAACTTGACCGTAAAGAAAAGCACTCTTCACGTCAAGTTGATATACCCGAAATCCCTTGAATGAGGCAAACGCCAAAAATATACGTATCGGTTCCAAACGGGCAACCGGGGCAAACACTTCATCATAGTCCAATCCTTCAATTTGAGTGAAGCCTTGGACCACTAGTCGTGCTTTGTTGCGGATAACAACACCCCGGTCATCCTTCTTGACTCGATAAACCCAACGGGTGCCAATGGGATGAACACCCTTGGGAAGCGGCACCAGAGTCCACACTTGCAACTTATTAAACTGTTGAAGTTCTTCTTGCATCGCTTCAACCCAGTGAGGGTCCTTCAATGCATCAGCAGTCTTCTTCGGCTCCACTTGTGAAAGAAGACATTCTTCAATGTGCGAAGCTAGACAAACAAGTTCGGAATCTTCAGCAAGTGTAGATGTTGAAGCAGACTCAGCATCAGCAAGTTGACGTCTGGTCAGTACTCCCTGATTTAAATTACCAATGATAGCATCAACCGGATGTGATACATTGATACGAGAACTCGGAATGTGGGCTGGAATAATGACAGAGTCAAGATTCGTAGAGTCAGCCTCCATTTCGAGCTCAAGATCAGATGTATCAGGAAGATCGGATGCTGGTGATGGTTCTGGTTCAGAGATGGGAGATAGGTCGGAAGCTTCAAACATGGGTTCCTCATCAAGAACACTCGCAGGAGCAGGCGTAGGTGGAGAGTCGGTAGAGACAACAGGATCATTAGCGGGTGGGGCTGGAGATGGAGGAGACACAGGAGCAGTAGAATTGTTAGATACTAGATCCAACCCATGAAGTAACGTTACAATTTCTTGTTCTTCGTGTTCCTCAGGAAGGTTGAAGGAATCAAACAAAATTTGATAATCAAACAAGTATTCGGGTCCCTTTCCTTGAGGGTTGTCGGTATAGTGAAAGAAAGTAACCTCAAAGTGCTCCTCCACTCGCTTGGTCACGAGATTATACACACGTTTATTAGGTGAGTTGTTTGAGAATCCCAAAAAGACACCCTCACATGATTTCTCACCGAACTTGGCAATGCGTTCCTTGGTGTGCAGAATCGTGCAGAGACACCCAAACGGTTCAAGGAACTGAAGATTCAGCTTGCGGTTGTTGAACAATTCATAAGAAGTTTTGTTCATCTTCTTGACCGTTAGAACCCGATTTAGAACATAACAGGCCGTGTTAACAGCCTCAGCCCAAAAAGTGATTGGAAGCTTGGAATCAGATAACATTGTGCGAGCAGCTTCAATCAAGGTTCGGTTCTTTCGTTCTGCGACTCCGTTCTGTTGTGGAGTCCTCGCGGCACTGAATTGATGTTCAATCCCGTTACTCAAGCAGTAAAGCTCTATAATGGAGTTCTTAAACTCCGTACCATTATCACTGCGAATCTTCTTAATCCTCAACTCACATAGATTTTGCAATTTGTCAAACAAATAGATGAGAATTTCTGGCACCTCATCCTTGGTCTTTAGAAAGTATACCCACGAAAATCGAGAGTAATCGTCCGTCACAACCAGATAGTAAGAAGCTCCTCCCAAACTCTTCTTTCGAACTGGCCCGAAAAGATCCATATGAAAAAGCTCCAAGGGCTTTTCAGTGGATTTGGCCAACTTTGGTTTGTGAGATTTCTTAAGTTGTTTTCCCTTCTGGCATGGGACGCAGTGATCGTTTAAACCAAAAGATTGTCGGGGAACACCTCGCACAAGATCATTCTTAACCAAATAATTCATTTTGCGGAAGTGCAGGTGTCCCATACGACGATGCCATAGCAGTGATTCCTTCTCGGGAGCTTTGGATAAGAGACACGTGAGTTGTGTTGTTTCCACAGTACTCATGTCCAGAATGTAAGTATCACGCTCCCGGGGTGCCCTCAGTAGCACCCATTCCTCAGGGATAACAAATCCCGGCTTCAAGATGCAACACTCAGTGTCTGTGAAAGCAGTAGTGTACTTTTTATCGCACACTTGTGAGACACTGAGAAGATTATGTTGCAGCTGTTCTACGAAGTTCACCTTCTCAAAGCTTACCATTCCATTGGTAAGCGTTCCTTGGCCAGAAATAACACCTCCCTTGTCACCAGCGACAGCCACATACCCTCCATTATAGGCATGGACTTCAGATAAGAGAGAGACATCTCCGGTCATGTGCCCGGAGCAACCGCTGTCGATGTACCATTTGCTGTTCTTTACAGAGTCGGATTGCTGCGGCACCAAAAACAAAAGGGAACTAGTTAGTAAGGGAGACCCAAGCCTTGATAGTCTTGGGTTCTCCAGTGACATCATCAACAACAACCACATCAGTCAAAATTTTATTTTCAAATATTTTGGAATGTTTGACTGATGAATTATTGTCGGATGCAGAATCCTGAGAAGATTCTTTTATCTTCCAAACCTGTTTTGGTTTGGTTACTTGCTTGGCAACAACTTTGAGCTTTGTATTTTTCAAAGTGGTTTGCTCAATGTTGTTTACCTTTACAGCAGGAACAGGTGTGGTTGAGCCTTTCTTTGAGATGGGCTTCTTAAAAGAATTTTGAATTTTAGTAACTTTAAACCCTTGTTTCCCTGACTGCTTTTTAGCAAGCACGGGACAATCATTAATCAAGTGACCTTGCTTCTTGCAATAGAAGCAAGATCTTAGCTCAACATTCAATTGAGATTGAGGAATAAAACGATGAGCTTTCCCAAAAGAAACATGTGTTGAACAGTTACTTTTACGTGAGCATTCAACAAAAGATGGTTTAGAAAACATTTGAGAAGATTTATTTAAAATATTCGTTTTATTAATAATCTTCTTTTGAGGTCCAGCCATAGCTTTACCCTTTTCTTTTGTAATAGCCTGTTCATTCTTTTCAATAGTTATTATATAATTCTCAGGCTTAGCATGTTTTTTAACTGGTCTATACTCTAGATCAGTTATATCCTCAATTTCAATTTCCTCTTCAATGATTGGAGGAAGCACAGAAAGAGCCTTTCCTAATTTAGGCTCAACAATAGAATCAGACTTAATAGGCTCAGTCTGATGGTTTTCAGCCTTAATAGGCTTAATGATCTCAACCTTTTGAGTCTTACTTGATTCAGACTTACTAGAATTATCCCTAACAAGCACGGGCTTACTAGTGTTAGGTTGAGATGATGCAATGACAACCTTTTCAGCCTTAATAAACTCAGGCTTACTTATCTTGATGCTCACAGAAGATTTAATAGGTTTGACGTCTATCTCAGTCAAAACAGACGTCAGGTCATTGACAGTTTCCCGAACAGGCATCGGAAGATAATTTTTAGGAGGTGGGACTTGATGAAAGCCAAGTCCTGCCTTGCTCTTTGTGTCAGTTCTTTGAGCCTGTAGGATTTCGTCAAAGACTAGAGAGGATGTTGAGAAGTTAGAAAGCTTTTTCTTTAAGTTTAAAACTTCATTTTGTGATTCAACAAGTTCCCTTTTAACTGATGATAACATATCAACGTAGCTACCAATTTCATCTTGTTGTTCAAAAATTTTAGCTTTAAGTTCTTTCTTTTCTTCTAAAATAGCTTTTAATTTTTGACCACTTGCCTTATCACTGTCACGTAACATATCATTTTTTTCATTTAACTGTTCAATGGCAGTGTTAAGGCGTGTAGTATCCTCTCTATACCTGTTTAATTGATTTGTTAGTTTAATGCATGACACACAAGATAATGGTTCATCATATACCTCATGCACTTCAGCCATCAGTGCACGTTCAGTGTCTTCTTCATCAGGATCAGACCATTCCCAAGCATTATTTGAGAGAAGGAGCGCAGCGGAAACCATAGCCTTCTCTTCAGTTCTAGTCTTGTCCGATGAATGGTGTTGGGAAGGTTTGGATAACCCAGAGGGTGGGTTCTTCTTTCTGTCACATTCCCGAGCAAAATGTCCATATTGTTGACACTGGTAGCACTTAACTTTGCTCTTATTAAATCATAAACCCTTCTCTTCAGGGTCTGTGACATTCTTCCTCCCAGTCTTCTTAAGAAAGTTCTTGACATGCCTAGTGAGCATCGCCATGCTCCACTTTAAGTCCATGCGTTCAAGTTCCTCATTATCTATCTGACTGAAGTCTTCTTCAGTCAAGGACACTGTGCTATTCTTGTTTGATAAGAAATCATGGTAAGCGGACAAGAAAGCAGTAAACACAGCAGCGTGTTCTTCGGCAACTGCAGGAGATGCGCCTTTGAAATTTTGATAAGCAGCACCTCCACTGGAAGAATTGGTGGTGTTGTATCCAAAGCCACCAGATGTACTAGGAGCACCGGAGTCCCCAGATAGAAAAGCAGTTCCGGCAGCATGAGTTGCTGCAGCAGGAGCATCTACGCCATAGAGCTTTGGATTTTGTAGATGAGCAGTAGCTTTAGTCTCCTTCTTTTGCATATCTAGGAGATCAGCAGCAATCTGGCCGATGAGATCGTCAAGCTCCATGTCCATAATGTCCTCATCTTTCTCCATGAGCAGCACTCTAGTATTCCACTTCTTGGGTAAGGAACCCAGAAGTTTCTTATTAACATCGGTTTTGTCAAGAGTGACTCCACCTTCGACTAATTCACTCACCAGTTGTGAGTATCTGCTGCACATATCCTCTAATGACTCAGTAGGCAGCATATCAAAAACTTCAAACTGCTTTTTCACTAAGTCCAGTTTGTTCCTTTTGTATTGATCACTGCCTCCACACTTCTTCTCGAACCCCTTCCAAAGATCGTATGCAGTCTTGTGATGTCGGAGTTGTCTAAGTAGTGGTTGGGGTAAGGCCATGGTAATAGCGGAGTACGTTTTCCGCTCGGTGTCGAAGGCCTTACGCTCTTCAGGAGTCATGGATTTAATGGACTTCTCCGGTATTGGTCCATTAAAAATACCTGTTCTACCAGGGCGTTCATATCTCTCTTCTAAGTAGATAAGCATTTCCACATCATTAAATGATACGAATGCCTCAAAACGTTGACGCCAATCGAGGTAGTTCATCCCAGCTGTATACATAGGAGGTTTATTCGTGGAACCCACCTCACTATTGTGTCGTAACATAGCTCCAACTTGCTGAAGCGACGTGGAAGTAGAAACAGACATGATACTGGGTTTAAGAGACTTTTCAAAAATTTTGAAACTGAACTATTATGTCGCAAATGAGGCAAAGGCGACACAGAGGTTATGTCGCAACAGAGATGTCAGCGACACAAAGGTTATGTCGCAAAAGGAATATCAGCGACACAAAGGTTATGTCGCAAGAGTAGTATCAGCGACACAAAGGTTATGTCGCAAGAGTAGTATCAGCGACACAAAGGTTATGTCGCAAGAGTAGTATCAGCGACACAGAGATTATGTCGCAACAGTATGTCGCAAGAAACCCTACAGCGACACAAATATTATGTCGCAAGCTTGTGTCGCAAAACGGCGCTGTTTGATGCCAAAATCTCAAAAAACGAAATTTTTGAAACCTAAACGAATTTTATTAACCAATTTCGTAAAATCACAGTTACTAGGGTTCAAAAATAACACAATTTAGCTCCAATAACACCTGTAATGAAGATCAAACACCAAAACAAGATGTTAAATAATCAAAATAAGTGTAAACAATTTACCAAACGATTTGATACCACCAAAATCTATTGATTATGGCTCTGATACCAATTGTAGATCCCTAGTCTGATCTTATAATCAAATCGTCAATTAATCCAACGTGTGGAATTCGTTAGATTATCAAACACACAAATATAAAGCTTTTAAAACAAATCAAGAACAATTAACCAATCACTTTATATTTCTTATTCTAAATTCTCAGAGATGAATACAGCTGAAAACGCACAGAGAATATTAATGAAAAAGTCTAACCTAATTACAAAGTAATTAGAGGTATTTATACTAATCTGGCCGACTTATGCGACACAAGACTTGTGTCGCAGGATTCACTATTGCGACACAAGCACTGTGTCGCACCTATCACTTATGCGACACAAGCCTTGTGTCGCAGTACACAGAAAATGTAACTTTATTTACTCTATTACATTTACAGACACAGTACAGACTTGACCAACTGACAGACACTCTAATATGTATCAACACAGAGCAAACTTGAACTTGTGAAGAAACAGTACGATCTGTTTGACATCCAAAAGAATGAAACAGTTAAAGATCTGTTTTGTAGATATTCACGCCTTGTGAATGAATTAAAAGAAGGAGGGTATAAATTTAGTACCATTGAGGTTAATAAGAAACTCTTAAATGCCCTTCCTTCTCACTGGGAAACTCGTGTGCTGATGATGGAAAATGATCCAGATGTGCTGGCAATGACTCTAGATCAACTCATTGGAAAATTGGAGACCTGTGCATTGGATATTCAAAAGAAAAGCACAAGATCTGGTTCCTTACTTCCTGACAATAGTAATTTTGGATATGGTAGTACAGCACTTTTATCTGGACCGTCTACCTCTGCATCTAAGTCAAACTATTCTCAGGGAAATCATTCTGCTGGAACATTCTCTTCGTTTCCACCTCAACCATCCTCTTCTGCCATTGCTTCTCAAAATGAGCATGCAGTTATTTTCAACGCATTCTTATCATCTTATGATGATTTCCTTTCAAAGAGGATTAGCTCGATAGATCTTACTGATGAGGATTTTGCCCAAGTGGATCCTGACGAGCTAGAGAGGGTTGACCTCCGTTGGAACATGGCTATGCTCACAAGAAGGACGAAGACATACTTGAAGAGAACTGGAAAGAGATCTCTTGAAGATGTTACTGATAAAACGAGTATGGGTTTTGACAAATCAAAGATCAGATGTTATAAATGTCAAAACCTAGGCCATTTCGCAAGAGAATGTGAGAAGGGTAGACAACCCTCGACGGGTTTCACAAGACCTTCTGCCTTCAAGAAGGACAATGAAGTTGCCAAGGCTGCTATAATGTTGGAAGATGAAGAAGCCTATGACTTCTCGGCCATGGATGATCAAGATAATATAGCACTGATGGCAGATGTTGAGAATCAGGTAGAATGTGATTCATTTAACTGTGAAACCTGTATTAAATTAACTGGTAAAATTAACAGGTATATAGTAGATAATGATCGTTTGAATACAGATTTAACAAATCTTGTTCAAGCGAACAGAGTTTTAAAAGACAATGAAAAGGTTTTTGAAATAAGTCAAAAAACACTTATCGATGAGAAGAAAGATCTAAAAGCTATGATTTACAATAAACAAGATGAAATCGATAGCTATTTAAAATTGATTGTTCATCTTAAAAAAGATCTTGCTTCTGCTCAAGCCGATAACCTTGATTTAAAAAGAAAACTGACAAACATTTCAACATCTACTATGGTCTTTTCTGACATCCTTCAAAGTCAGAGGACTGATACAAAAAGCAAGGCTGGCCTTGGTTATCACAACCATCCTCCTCCTTCAAACTTGAATCAGCCTATTCTGTCAAAGGATGAAATTAAAGATTTTGTGCCTTCTGTTCTCTAGAAGGATACAATTCTAGTGGTTGAACCAGTTATTAAGCCTAAATCTGAAGAGGCTGCTGATGTCAAGCGACCTGAGTCGCTTAAAGTTCCAACTTTAAACAAAAGGAAGGCTGAGCTTATTAAGCCTATTCTGTTTGTGCCTTCAACAACTGTTGAAGAGGTGGTGGAAGTGGAAGATGTAACTCACGAGGTTACAAAGAAAGTTGAGAAAAATAATAGTAAACCTGAAAATTTAATCCTTACTATCGAAGATAGAGGACAAATTTTTACTAAAAAACACTCAACTACTAAGGATTTAAAAATGAAACAGGAAGAGAATATTAAAAATCATAATGTTTCAATTAAAAATCCTTCATCTAAGGTTATCTCAACTATCAATACAGTTACTCCATCATGTTCACATAAGTGTTCATGTGCGGTAAATGTACCTGATATCAAAACTCGTAGGTCACCTCTTTCACCTAAACCACTATCGAGTGATGATAAGACCTTCAGAGAGAGAAGATCTTGTTTTTACTGTAAGAAGCAAGGTCATCTCATTAATCAATGCCCTATGCTTGCTAAGAAATGGGCATCACGACATGATCCAGGTCATTTCAAAAATAGAAATTTTCAAAAATTAAAACAGCCTGGATTATCTCGTAGTGTCCCAGTTTCAAAAGTTAATGACATCACTCCTACTCAACCGATAGCTAGAAAGGTTGATGTTATTAAAAAGCAATTTATTGTTCCTCAGAAAGTTTGGAAAAAGAAAAAGGAACAGGTTTTAGTTTCTTCTAAAATTATCACATCAGTAAATGAGAATGATTTACTGAAAAACAAAGTATTAACTGATGTGATAATAATAGATGAAGTTTCAGGAGAACCCAAGTCTATCAAGGCTTGGGTCTCCATTTCAAACTAACATTTTTTTTGTTGTGTTGTGACAGTCAAAAGTGCAAAACAGCAAATGGTACGTAGATAGTGGCTGTTCACGACATATGACAGGCAATGTCTCCCTGCTTACAGATGTTAAACCACACAATGGAGGACATGTTGCCTTTGCTGGTGATACTGGAGGAACGATAACTGGATTAGGAACACTCACTAATGGACAAGTGAGCTTTGAGAATGTGAACTATGTTGAGGAGCTGAAACACAATTTGATTAGTGTCTCACAAGTTTGCGACAAGAAGTTTACTGCAGCATTCACAGATCTAGAATGTTTGATATTGAAGCCGGGATTTATAATTCCCGATGAATGGATTCTTATTAGAGCTCCAAGAGTGAAGAACTCTTACATTTTGGATATGAGGACAGTTGAAACTAAGGAACATACCTGTTTATTATCCAAAGCTTCTTCTAAGGATTCATTATTGTGGCACAGAAGGATGGGTCATATTCATTTCAAGAAAATGAATTATCTGGTAAAACACGATCTAGTGGAGGGGATTCCTAAGCAATCTTTTGCTTTGGAAGATGATTGTGTTTCATGCTTAAAAGGAAAACAGCACAAGAAGTTTCACAAGTCTAAGCAAGTTAATTCCATTGAATCTCCATTGGAATTACTTCATATGGACTTGTTTGGACCCGTTAGTACGAGGAGTATTGGAGGCAAATCTTACTGCCTAGTAGTTACTGATGACTACTCTCGTTTCTCGTGGGTTTACTTCTTGCGTACAAAGGATGAAACACCAGATATATTGACCTATCTTTTCGATAGACTTGAAAACCTGTGCAATTTGAGGATTAAGAAGATACGTAGTGACAATGGAACGGAATTCAAGAATAAACTTCTTGAACTATACTGTCTACGTAAAGGGATTGTTCATCAATTTAGTGCTGCCAGAACTCCACAACAGAATGGGGTTGCCGAGAGAAAGAATAGAACGATCATTGAAACAGCTCGGACTATGCTTTCAGATTCTCATTTACCAATAACTTTCTGGGCTGAAGCAGTTAACACGGCGTGTTATGTATTAAACCGTGTTTTGATGAATAAACGGAAAAAAAAAAACTTGTTATGAGTTATTCAATAACCGGAAACCAAACCTAAAATTTTTAGAACCTTTTGGATGTCCTTGCACCATTTTAATTACAAAAGATAAGATTTCTAAATTCGGTGAAAAGGCATTTGATGGGTTATTTCTAGGGTTTTCGGTTAATTCTCCTAACAAGAGGGTCTTCAATAAGGAAACGGGAAAAATTGAGGAACATTTTGAAGTAAAATGTTTAAAGTACACGGAGATTCCAAAAGGAAAAGGTCCGGATTGGTTGTTTGAGTACGATTCTCTATTTAACTCATTCCACCTTCCAATTTTTGATGAAGTAGATGAAGCTGTAACGCTTCTTCATGGATTACATCTTAATCCTGATATCTCTTCACCATCACCTTCTTCCTCTCCTGTTAACACTGTTTCTTCATCACCCTTGCCCGCTGCTGTTCCTGAGAGTTCTTCTGCTGATTAACAAACTGATGCCTCTCCTGCTACTGTTGATGCTGTGGATGTCTCTCCTCCTGTAATTGAAGAAGAACCTTTTGCTCAAGAGGTTGAGCTAAATAATCTGGAAACAAACCTCACACCAGACTTAATACCCATTACTCACATTCATCAGAACCATCCTACTAACAATATTATTGGAGATTTGAATAAAGGTGTTTTAACACGAAGCAAAGCGGCTGAAGTTTCATCAACGATCGATCTTTCGGATGAAACATCTGAAGATCCTTGTTTGAAGGCTGACATAGAAGAATGCTTTTTATCTCAAATTGAGCCAACAAAGATCGATGCGGCTCTAAAGGATTCACACTGGGTATCTGCAATGCAAGAAGAGTTGCAGCAATTTGTAAAATTGCAAGTCTGGACTCTTGTACCACTCCCTAAAGGTGTACACCCTATTGGAACACGCTGGGTGTTTCGTGTCAAACGTGATGATAGGGGAGTGGTAATCAGAAATAAGGCTAGGCTTGTTGTCCAAGGCTATACACAACAAGAAGGATTAGACTATGATGAAGTCTTTGCACCTGTTGCAAGAATGGAATCAATCCGTATTTTCTTAGCCTATGCAACATTTAAGGGGTTTCGCGTCTATCAGCTGGACGTGAAGAGTGCGTTTCTATATGGAAAGGTTGCTGAAGAAATATATGTTCGTCAGCCACCTGGTTTTGAAGATTCAGTCAACCCAGATTACGTGTGCAAGCTGGATAAAGCTCTTTATGGTCTACATCAAGCTCCGCGTGCGTGGTATGAACGGTTGGCAACGCACTTGATCAAGAATGGTTTTGAACGTGGTCAAATTGACAGCACTTTGTTCATCAAGAGAACTGAAAAGAGTCAGCTACTAGTTCAAATCTATGTAGATGATATTATTTTTGGTTCGACTGATGAATCTTTGTGTCGTCATTTTGAAAAAATTATGAAGTCTGAATTCGAAATGAGTGCTATGGGGGAGTTGAAGTACTTTTTGGGTGTTCAAGTTGATCAATATCCGACGGGCACCTATATTCATCAATCTAAGTATGTCAACGACATGTTGACTCGCTATAACTTACTTGCTTGTAAAGAGTATGGCTCTCCCATTCCCATTAACCATAATCTTGGACCCGATCCCGAAGAAGAAATGTGTGATGAAAAGCTATATCGGTCGATGATTGGATCTTTGATGTATCTTACTGCATCTCGACCAGATATAGTGTTTGCTGTATCGCTGTGTTCTCGATATCAGTCGCAACCAAAGGTTTCTCACTTAAAGGCGGTCAAACGGATATTTGGATATCTCAAACATCGACCTATTCTAGGTCTATGGTATCCAACTGAGAAGTCATTTGTTCTCACAGCATATTCAGATTCTGACTATGGTGGGTGCAGCATTGATAAGAAGTCTACGTCAGGAGGATGCCAGTTTCTCGGTTCACGATTAGTGTCGTGGCAATGCAAGAAGCAAACGACAGTTTCCTCTTCCACAGCGGAGGCTGAATATATTGCTGCTGCCAGCTGCTGTTCACAAATTTTGTGGATTCAGCACCAACTTCGTGATTATGGTTTACTCTTGACTATGACTCCATTATTTATTGATAATACTGCTGCCATATGCATAACTAAAAATCCCGTACAACATTCTAAAACCAAACACATAGAAATTAGGTTTCATTTTATACGGGATTGCTATGAGAAACACTTGATTGACCTTGTTCAAATTGAAACTGAAAAGCAAAATAATGATTTGTTTACCAAGGCCTTCTCTAGAACTAGGTTTGACCAACTGATTGACATGATTGGGTTGCGCTTCTTTCAGGACAAACAGTAAACTGTGACAAACCCTTTCTGTTGTCTATTTCTTTAATTCTACATACAGCTGTTTATTGGCAATAGCCACTCTTTATGTTTGTTAACATTAAAGAAAAGCATTATTGCAACATTTATAAAAGACGTTTAGTTGTGTCTGTAAACAACTAGGGAAATGATAGTACATTAGGAGACACTCTTCAATTGACAATATTATGTGTTATCCTTGATGTATCAGTAGGTTTTTCACGTATCTGTTATACTTGTCCTTCTAGACATCAAACTACTTGCACGATGTATTGGTAGGCATTATCATACTCATTCTTCATTATCTAAGAAATCTCTTAATCTGTGTATGATCTTTCGTGATGATCATCATATGATGTATGACAATGTGTCTTAATTCTTATGTGTCAGTTTGCCATGCTTCTATTAACGTGAGTTTGTATATGACAACATTTGGGGAATTATGCTGTCTGTTTCCTTTGTTGTACGTTTGTACAGACCTGGTCTCAGTCAGTATACTTTCAAAAACCCTGCAAACTTAAGTCAACAGTACTTTCAAATCTTATAAAATCAAAGATTGCTTACGCGGTCGCCAAATGGTTTGACCAAGTTTGGTTTTGCAAACACCTGAATCAAGTTTATGTCACTTTGTTGTACGTATGTACAGACCTGTCACCGCTGGCTTGATTCTTAAAAATGTTGAATTCAAATGCTTTCTCTAATCAATCGAAGTTTTGAGCATGACTGGATACTAAGGGTATATCTATGTGAGATTCACGGCGATTTATTCACTCTAATAATAACTGTTAAGTTCGAAGTTTGTGTATGTTACATGTTTAAGTGGATTAACAATACCGATAATCGTCTTGTTCCTGCTTGTCTCTTTGGCTAGTTAACTGTATGTGATAAATTTAAATTTGGAACCCTATACTGATAATCAAATTAACATTTAAGGTTGTCTTGCGAATCTGTCTTTCTAATATGATCCCTAATACGACATAAAAAAAAAAAAAGAAAAAAAAAAGAAAAAAAGAAAAAGGAATAGAAACTTTGAACAGTATGCTGTGTGTGTTATATTTTAAAGTTTATTTTATTTTTTTTATTTTTTTTATCTTATTTTATTTTATTTTTTGTCACAGATTACCGTTTATGTTCTGTTTTTAGCGATATTGTTCTAATTTTAGCGATATTGTTTGAATTTTAGCGATATTGATGATTTCCAGCGATATTGTGGTATCGCTGATATAGATATTTGATTTTAGCGATATTGACTAGCGATATTGTGATATCGCTAGATATTTGAATTTTATATAAATAAATATCTGTCACTGTATTCGATACACTTTCAAATCCACTCAGCGATATTAACTAGCGATATTGTCTAAGTTTTTAGCGATATTGCAAACTGTTTCGATTTCTTCTTCGTTTTCTCAATCAAAATCAAATTAAACAATGAATCAATCAAGCAATGCTAAAGCGCGGAATTCAATAGCAAATCAAAGTACGTTTAATAACATAATTCAACAAAGTAATCACAAGAATATATTTAATCAACCAAACCAGTTGTGAATACAATATAAAATGCCAGAGAAAATAACACAGCTGCTGAAATTCGTATGTCAAAAGTTAACCAAAAACTGAAACCCTAAACGTATTTATACTTGTCTAATCAGTCTATTTAGCGATATTGTAATATCGCATATGCGATATTGTAATATCGCTTAAGCGATATTGCAATATCGCTAGTTCCAAAAACAAGACTAATTATTACAACTCGATAACCTAGACCAAGTGACAGACACTCTAAATGTACCAACAAACTCCCCCGTGTCTTCAGCTTGGTCTTCAAAAGAATCTTCAGTTCAAACCCATCCAGCAGGAAATTTTCCACCCGCGTGGATTCCATGGGTGACACAAATATCAACAATCTTCTGAAATTGTTGAGCAAGCTTTTCATTTGTAGGATTACCTCGGTAATACCTTATGCGATTATCAAACAGCTTCCTCATATCCTCCTTTGATAGATTTATCAAACTCATAGGATCAAAAACTCGATACTGCGTCTTCTTTAACCCATAGAGAGATGTCTTCTCTGGTTCAACATTTTCTGGCACAAAGATCAACACAGCTTCTCCCGTTTGACTATCAAATTCCCAATAATGGAATCTTCTAAGGAAGTTTAAGGGAACTGTTTCCAGAGTGATCCTTTTGATGCAGATAGCCGGCGGATATCTCATCCTGATCATAGGCTGATTGGTAGTTGGATCTATCCGCTTCTTGTAGGTAACTCTTTTTCCCAGTGTTGGCTTTATGAAACTGTACCTTTTTGTACGTGTTTCCTTTTGTAGAGTCGTTTGTATAAAATCTGCACGAGTGTTTCTTTCAGGGTTTATCAATTGTAGCTGAGCGAGTCTATTTATTTCTCCCTTAGGCAGCGTACTCAGCTTTGTGAATGACAGTTTAAAGTATTGAACTCCATCGGTCCTTTTGATCAGAAACATATCATTCAACACTTTCCAGCTATTAATTAACCCCTTATATTCTCCCTTGACCTTGTAAGACTTGCACGTGACCGGCACAATTTTTTCTTTTCCATGTGGCCACCAGGAAACTAAGCGAGCAGCTCTCACTTCAGCAGTCTCAGGAAACTTTGGAGATTCAGGCAGTTCAGCTTCAGGTTCATTTGAGTCTTCAGTAGATTCATCTTCAGATGAATCTGACTCAACAGTCGGAGCACCATAATAGTATTCATCCTCATTTAATGTTTCATCTTCAGTTTCTAGGTCTGAATCCTCATCAGGTGTACTCTCCCTCAAATTTTCTGATCGGTTAACCATTTTAGCAAGATAAGTCAGATCAGCGCATGAATAGTCAACTGCTAATGGTCTTGGTTGTCTATTGACTTGTGTTGCAGCAATGGAAGATTTTGCCCAGTTTGACCAGAAATGTGATGTCCGTCACAATATTACGGCCTTTTTGGACGGATCTAAGGCCTCCGCTGAACCTTTTAGGCCTATGATTGCGTTTCTGCGCCGATCACGTATATTCACCGCCATATCGGCTTCCACAACTATATACAGAGACCACATTGGTCAATTCTGGAGGAATGTCGCTATAAACAGTGATCTGGACTACACACGCTTGATTTCGACGGTTCACGGACGTCAAATCATAATTTCAGAGCAATTGATCCGTGATGTGTTGCAGCTTGATGATCATCCGGATATGCTGATCCAGTTTTCGCACGAGTTTATTGTGGGTGCGATGGATCGTTTGGGATACACTGGCAGCCACGCCGACCAGTATAGAAAGGGAAATTTAACTCGAGTTTGGCGCTGGTTGATGCACATTTTCATTTTGTGCATAGGGAATAGGAAGGCTGGGTATGATGGCACGAGTCACAGAACAGTATGTGCTATGTTGGCTTTGATCTACAACAAACCGTATAACTACTCAGGCTATATCTTCCGGTCAATGGTGGATAATGCTCACCAGGGGGAGAATCGATGGTATATGTATCCCCGGTTCCTCCAACTCATCATCAACAACGAGCTTCCGGGTCTGGCTACTGATGCCACCCGTATCTACAGGCAGACTCCGATGTCCAATCGGATATTTGGAGTCATGAGCTCAAATGGAAAGGGGGTTCCGATTCCTCCTGATACGCCTCTTTTTGGTCACGTTGTTGACCCGAACTACCAACCACCGGCCGACGACGGATACTTAGATCCGGTGGTTAATCAGCCAGATCTTTCGGATGCAAACCTTGAAGACGTTCACGTCCAGGTTACTGAAGACCCACTTGAGGGTGTCTATGTCAGTGTCTCCTCCCAAGGTGACTTGCATCGCTTACATGTCCACGGGGACACATCGGAAGGGTCGTCTGACTCTGCCTCTTCTGGTCCTCCGGGTGGAATAACCGAGAGTGATTCTGAGGGCTTGGTCCCGCCTCCTCACGAAGTTGAACGTCTGAGGCGGATCAATCCTCATAGATATTTGCGGATTCAGAGACGCATTGCTGCAGGGAGGCAGCATACTCCTCTCAAAGACAAAAGAGTGAGGACTGAAGTTGAAACTGAATATGTGCCTCCTCCTCCCAAGAAATCGAGGATTGCTCGGGAAGTTGCTACATCCTCACGGCCACAGGATGCACCGAGGGTTGACATTCCGGTTCAACCATTCCCCTCGGTCATCCAAGAATTGATGAAAAGGCTGGATGCAATGCAAAACACTTTGGATTCACAAGCTGCAGTGATTCAAGTCCAAGATACAAGACTTGCAGCGGTTGAAAAGGAGAATGAGACTCTTACGTCTAGGGTGGTGACGTTGGAGTCACAGATGGTCGTTTCGGGGGAGATAGAAGATAGGGAAACACCAAATGTAACTCCCCCGCAAACTGAAAATGTAAATGTTGAATCAGGAAATGAAACAACACGTTTAGATTACTTCTCGTTTGAGGATATTCCTGGTCAACCAAGACCATTAGCAGTTGACTATTCATGCGCTGATCTGACTTATCTTGCTAAAATGGTTAACCGATCTGAAAATTTGAGGGAGAGTACACCTGATGAGGATTCAGACCTAGAAACTGAAGATGAAACATTAAATGAGGATGAATACTATTATGGTGCTCCGACTGTTGAGTCAGATTCATCTGAAGATGAATCTACTGAAGACGAATCTACTGAAGACTCAAATGAACCTGAAGCTGAACTGCCTGAATCTCCAAAGTTTCCTGAGACTGCTGAAGTGAGAGCTGCTCGCTTAGTTTCCTGGTGGCCACATGGAAAAGAAAAAATTGTGCCGGTCACGTGCAAGTCTTACAAGGTCAAGGGAGAATATAAGGGGTTAATTAATAGCTGGAAAGTGTTGAATGATATGTTTTTGATCAAAAGGACCGATGGAGTTCAATACTTTAAACTGTCATTCACAAAGCTGAGTACGCTGCCTAAGGGAGAAATAAATAGACTCGCTCAGCTACAATTGATAAACCCTGAAAGAAACACTCGTGCAGATTTTATACAAACGACTCTACAAAAGGAAACACGTACAAAAAGGTACAGTTTCATAAAGCCAACACTGGGAAAAAGAGTTACCTACAAGAAGCGGATAGATCCAACTACCAATCAGCCTATGATCAGGATGAGATATCCGCCGGCTATCTGCATCAAAAGGATCACTCTGGAAACAGTTCCCTTAAACTTCCTTAGAAGATTCCATTATTGGGAATTTGATAGTCAAACGGGAGAAGCTGTGTTGATCTTTGTGCCAGAAAATGTTGAACCAGAGAAGACATCTCTCTATGGGTTAAAGAAGACGCAGTATCGAGTTTTTGATCCTATGAGTTTGATAAATCTATCAAAGGAGGATATGAGGAAGCTGTTTGATAATCGCATAAGGTATTACCGAGGTAATCCTACAAATGAAAAGCTTGCTCAACAATTTCAGAAGATTGTTGATATTTGTGTCACCCATGGAATCCACGCGGGTGGAAAATTTCCTGCTGGATGGGTTTGAACTGAAGATTCTTTTGAAGACCAAGCTGAAGACACGGGGGAGTTTGTTGGTACATTTAGAGTGTCTGTCACTTGGTCTAGGTTATCGAGTTGTAATAATTAGTCTTGTTTTTGGAACTAGCGATATTGCAATATCGCTTAAGCGATATTACAATATCGCATATGCGATATTACAATATCGCTAAACAGACTGATTAGACAAGTATAAATACGTTTAGGGTTTCAGTTTTTGGTTAACTTTTGACATACGAATTTCAGCAGCTGTGTTATTTTCTCTGGCATTTTATATTGTATTCACAACTGGTTTGGTTGATTAAATATATTCTTGTGATTACTTTGTTGAATTATGTTATTAAACGTACTTTGATTTGCTATTGAATTACGCGCTTTAGCATTGCTTGATTGATTCATTGTCTAAGGTCTGTGCCTTTACGGTCCTACAAAAATAACTCAAGGGTAGGTTATATGCTTCGAACAGAACATCATTTAGTAACCTCTACCTTGAATCTGAAAGATACAGTGTTATGTGTTTTACTTGATTTCTCAGTATGTCATATTTCTGGATCATATTAGTTAACATGCATACCAACAATAAAAGGTTTGCTTGGAATTCAGTGTAGACTTTGTTTATGTGGACCATAATATCGGTAATCGTCTTGAGATGTCTATGATAATTGAATGTTTCATTTTGATGAATCATACGTCCTTAATTACTGAAAAAGAACGAATTATATTGTGTGGAATAAGGTAACCAAGTTATACTTTCATAAATATAAGTTGATAAATGGTTAAGTTGAAAGCTTTCTGTAACTTACTGTGAATTTCATGAGGTATGTATACTAACTATCTTCTTAGACTTGTTGATAAACAATTGGTTCTGCTTATTCTTTCTAATATGATCCCTCTGCACATAAGATTTTAACGCCCTCTCATATGTTTTACTTCTTTTATTTGTTTCTTTAATAAAAGGTACTTGATGCCAATGTTTCTCATGAATATTTGTTGTTGGGACATGTTATTGTGACAATAGATCTAGCTTGTAATAGGACTAGTGTATTTATTATCAAACTTGTATAAATTGGTTTAAACTTGTAAATATATGATATTAACTTGTTATTATTTGTTAAATGTTATTAGACAAATATCGATTTTAAGTTAAGGTCTGAATCGCGAATTGAGAAGTCAACTCGCAGGTCAACAAACTTGCGAGTTGAGATCTCAACTCGCAGTCCAATCTGGACTCGCAGCTCTCAGCTGCGAGTTGAGATCTGGGCTCGCTGTAAACTGGACTCGCAGGTCTTACCTGCGAGTTGAGTTTTGGGCTCGCAGCTATCTCGGTTCGCAGGACCTACCTGCGAGCTGAGATGTGGGCTCGCAGTCTATCTGGATTCGCAGGCCCATGGGCTGCGAGTTGAGTCAACTCGCAAGGCCCATGGCCTGCGAGTTGAACCAGATATAAATATTTTAAATGCTGCTCATTATTACTGACCTAGAAATCCGTGCTTTTTACATACACACCAAATATTTTAAATATTCTCTCCTCGAAATTCGTGCTGATATAAAGGCTATCATTGAATAGGCTCGGTTTTGATTGTTTAACACTAGTTGATATCAAAACGAAGCTTGTTAATTGATAGATTAGTTATATAAGCCTAAAACCTTAAGTATTGAGGGATTCCGCACCTCAATACCTAAAAGATAATTCGTTATCGCTAACCAAGATCTAGAGACTTACAATTGGTATCAGAGCTTTCGGGCTTAGAAACGTTGTGGTTACAAGGTTTTTGGTTATATAACATCTTTAGGGTCGTTTTTCGAATGAAATCTACGGATTTATTCGTAAAATACCAAAAAGTTTCAGTTCCCAGATTTCGAGGCGCCGTTTTGCGAGTTGAGATTAGGGTTACTGTTATCTGCGAGTTGAGAATTAGGGTTTGAGCTGCGAGCTGAGTTTCTTGCGAGTTGAGATTCAGCTGCGAGTTGAAAGTCTCTTGCGAATTGAGATTCCTGCGAACCGAGTTCCATTGCGAACTGAGTTCCTTTGCGAACTGAGATTTCTGCGAAGCGAGTTGAGATTCCTGCGAACTGAGTTCCATTGCGAACTGAGTTCCTGCGATCTAAGATTCTCTGCGAGTTGAGATTTACTTGCGAACTGAGATTTTTGCGAGCTGAGACTTCTGCGAACTGACATTTCCTGCGAACTGAGTTTAGTTGCGAGTTGAGATTATTGAATTCGCAATATAACTTAATTTTTCACTTTAAAATGTCTGATTTAAGCCGAATGATCGAGATGGAACACGAGGTTGGAAAATCTAATGTTCCACCGAAGCTACTTAGACTTGAGGACTATTATGGGTGGAAAGACAGATTTGAAAGTTACTGTAGATTCCACGACATCACTATTTGGTTGTGTATTAAAAACGGATATGTTGCACCTACAGCTGAGGTAGGGAACGCAACAGTGATTGTGACTTATGATCGAATGAATGACCATCAGAAGAAAGAATTCACCATCGATAGTAAAGCACATTCTTCAATTAAGATGAGCCTTCCTAAGGAGATCAACCATCAGTTGAAGTCTTTTCACACAGCTAAAGAGCTGTGGGACGCTCTAGAAAAGAGATGTGAGGGGAGCCCTCAGGTGAAAGCTGGTAAATGTAATCTTCTAAAAAAGCAGTTTATGGTATTTAAAGCTTTTAGAGAAGAAGATCTTGAGGCTTACACCACCCGTTTCTATCATCTATTAAGTGAACTTGACGACCATGCTATCTTCTATAATGACAAGGAGAAAACCGACAAGTTTATTGAGGGTTTACCTTGTAAATGGGAGATGTACGGTATCATGCTGAAAGATAATGATGAAAGATATGCAACCATGACCCTAGAGAAAGCGATCGATAAACTAAGGGGTTATGATTTCTCTAAGAAAACGAGAGATACGGATTCTGATCATCTACAGAATCCTGGTCTGTACCATGGAAAGACTAGTATCTCTAATTCTTCATCCAATTTGACCACGGCTTTCTTTGCGGGTGAAATTGATGAGATTGGAGAAAAATTGACTGAGGATCTCTGTTTCATTGCTTCGGATAGCGGTGATAAACGAAACAGGAACACCACCTCAGATAAATCCACTCAAGGGCATCATAAGATGCCGATGAGTGTGAAATCAGCCGAACAACAACTTTCTGTGTTGGCATCGTTCGTTGCTTCCTATGAAAACTATATTCAAGGGAAGATAAATGATCCAGCACAATTTGATGAAGATTATGATCAGGTTGACCCTGATGACTTAGAGGAAATGGATCTCCAGTGGCAACTGGCTATGGTGTCAAGGAGAGTAAAGAATTTCCTAAAGCGTACGGGTAAGAGAGTGGTTGGAAATCGACCAGGTTTTGACAAGTCCAAGGTCAAGTGTTATAATTGTCAAGGTTACGGACACTTTGCCAGGGAATGCCAAAGACCAAAGGTTGATGCTGGAACTTCAAAACAAGATTCGGGAAGTAATCTAACTTCCAAAGTCTTAGTGGTTCAGCAAATAGACGGATCTTATGATTGGTCTACACCATCAGAGCAAGCTCTCATGGCTGAGATTGACGATCAAGAGAAACAAATTGAATCCACTTCCTACATGCCGACTACTGAAGAACTTCAAGCTAATGTGCCACACACAGAAGTTAAGGGGATTGAGGAAGATGTTCTCTACATCAACTCGACAGAAGAAATGAGTCCCAATGATTTTGTGGCATATATGGCTGATATTCAATCCGAAAAGAAAAAGGTATGTCTAGATCTCCTTATTCTCACTGATGTGTGCTATTTAGTTACTGATCTTCAAACACAGGTTAGTGTCTTTGCAGAATCTAACAAAACCTTGACCTCAGAATTAGACTTAGCTAAGTCTGATGTTCGTCGGTTAGGTGAAGATAAATTAGCACTGAACGAGAAGATTAAGAGTGATGCTCTAGATAAGACCAGTCTGACTGACATTATAAATGAACAATGTATTAAAATAGACGGGTTATATCTAAACCTTAATGAGCTTAATAGAAATATAGCTATTAGGGATAAGGAGTTATCAGAGTCAAATATGAAACTGGTAGAGCTGAATAGAAAATTTGAAGGTTACAGAACTTCTTCTTTGACCTTAGATAGAATCATTGGCTCTCAACGTAGTGTAAAGGATGTTACTGGCCTAGGATACTCAGATGTTCCTCCGCCCTTTAATGCCAATTACACTGCTTCCACTTCTGTTGACTTAGAAATGACAGATGTTAATCCTGAGACTGAGGATTTGGAAAATCAACAGTCTATTGCATCTGAGATCCAAAAAGAGACTGTCAATGATTCATCATTAACCAAGAGTAAAGTCAAATCTCTCGCTAAAGTACAATTCGTATCAAGTGGGATGATTGGAAGTACTGATGGAAATAATGAGGTCATTAAGAAACATAAGGAGTTACCTTCAGTGTCTTTTGGTTAGATAAAGAAGGAGTCTGCTAAGACTGCTAAGTCACGAAAGCAGATGTCATGCTTCAAATGTCATCAACGAGGACATGTCTCTTCTTGTTGTCCCAATAAGAAGAATGAAGCTGCTCCTAAGTGCGAGGCCAGTGATAAGTCTAAAAATATCTCTAGCACAGACAGGTTAGGTACCAGACCTGGTATTGGTATTAAACCTGTGACTGCTCTGAAAAGAGATGCGTCTCACAGTGTCTCGCCACCAAAACCTAAACGGCATGAAAACTTTGCTACGGATCAAGTGCCGTCGAGGTTTATGACTCCGAGAAGGAACCAAAGTCACTTTGAGATTGGATCTACATCTCGTTCACAAGGAGTTAACCAAGGGTCCTATAATAATCGTAACCAAGGGCAGAAATTCCAGGGTTATGTATCGGGGAGAGTTGGAAGTCAGTCAACTCATAGACCCAGGACCACTAATCATCAGCAAGCTGATGCTCCTTCAAAAGTGACCAAAGCTCCTAATGGGAAGGATGGTTACTTTAAAGAGCTACAGTTTGTCGATGATAAGGGACAAACCAAGACCGTAATGGCTTGGGTCCCTCTTGATAACTGATTGTTTATAACATTGTATGTGCAGGAGCAGACTGGGAACAATGATAATTGGTGGTATGTTGACAGTGGATGCTCTAGGCACATGACAGGAACCAGAAGTCTACTAACAGACTTCAGTGGTGGACTGAGACAAGGAGTGCACTTCGCCGGTGATAAAGAAGGAGTAATTACTGGGAAAGGAACAGTTTCTAATGGAACTTTGACTCTAGAGGATGTGAATTATGTTGAAGAACTAACGCACAACCTAGTGAGTGTTTCCCAAGTCTGTGATAAAGGTCATCCTGTTATCCAAGGCTTCAGAATCAGACTCTCTCCTATGGCATAGGAAAATGGCTCACTTAAACTTTCGAAAAATGAACTATATAACCAAACATGGGTTAGTTCTGGGTGTACCACCGAAGAGCTTTGCATTTGAAGACAAGTGTATATCCTGCTTGAAAGGAAAACAGCATAAGAAACCACACAAGTCTAAAAATGTGAACTCTATTTCCTCGCCTTTTGAGTTGCTACATATGGATCTCTTTGGCCCAATAAGCAAGAGAAGCATAGGTGGCAAATGGTACTGTCTGGTTGTCACAGACGATTTCTCTAGATTCTCTTGGGTATTCTTTTTGGGATCTAAGGATGAAACTCCGGGCATTCTTATGGAGTTTCTAGATCTAATAGAGAACATCTATAGAAAAAGAGTTAAGAGAATTCGTAGTGACAATGGGACCGAGTTCAAGAATTCTACATTGAATGTATATTGCTTAAGCAAAGGCATTCAACATCAATTCAGTGCACCATATGAACCTCAACAAAATGGTGTTGCTGAAAGGAAGAATAGAACTCTAATTGAGGCAGCGAGAACAATGCTTGCAGATTCAAGGCTTCCAGTCATATTTTGGGCAGAAGCAGTGAATACAGCATGTCATGTTCTCAATCGGGTTCTTACGATTAAAAAGCAAAACAAGACATGTTATGAGCTTTTGAACAAGAAGAAACCGAACTTAAAAGGGTTTGAACCCTTTGGAGTTTCATGTACGTTGTTGAAAACAAGTCATCAACCTAAATTTGGTGAGAAGGCTGACGAAGGATACTTCCTAGGTTACATGCCTAACTCACCAAACAAAAGGGCCTTCAATAAAAATTCGGGACGTGTTGAAATAGTTTATAACATCGAAGTTACGAGCTATACACATGACTCACATAAGGGATTGGATTGGCAGTTTGACTATTCAGATCTTTTCAAGTCATTTAAAGTCCCTATCAGTGACTATATCAGTAACTCAGACATTCCTGTGCATTTATTGTCAGGAGATGAGGATCCCACTCCTTCTCCAACATCGAGTGCTCAAACGTCTGATGCTAGGAATATTGTCGATACTGATGTTGTCCCCCCTATCGAGTCACAACTACCTCAAGATGATATACCTCTAGAGAGTGAAGATCCTGAAATTGCTTCTCAAAGGATTATGGATGATGTTCTTACTCCTCTGAGACAATTAAGGATATCAACTATTAATGAAGGTATACCACCTTTGGAGGAAATTGGTGCCAACTTACAGGATGATATTCCAGTTGAACCTGTTACTTCAACAAGAATTAATAGGATTCATCCAATTGATAATATCATTGGTGATCCAAATTCTCCTGTTCTGACTCGAAATCAATCTAAAGCTAGTACATCTACTCATTCAAGCTTGTATGCTGAAATGAATGAGACAGGGATTTCAAATCTATGTCTATATTCATGCTTTATCTCACAAATTGAACCTAAGAATGTTCAGATAGCTTTGAAGGAAAATTCGTGGGTCGAGGCAATGCAGGAAGAACTGTCTCAGTTCACAAAATTGCAAGTTTGGGAGTTGGTTGACTTACCTGTTGGAGAATATCCAATTGGAACTAGATGGGTATTTAAGTGCAAGAAAGACGATCGAGGAATCGTGATTCGCAATAAAGCTCGTCTAGTTGTCCAAGGTTTCAATCAACAAGAGGGGATTGATTACAATGAAGTGTTTGCGCCTGTGGCTAGGCTTGAAGCAATTAGGTTATTCTTAGCATTTGCAGCCTCAAAGAAAATAAAAGTATTTCAGCTGGATGTTAAAAGTGCCTTCTTGTATGGCAAAGTCAAAGAAACGGTGTATGTTTCTCAACCACCGGGATTTACTGATCCAAAGTATCCAGATAGAGTATATCGTCTCGATAAGGCTCTATATGGATTACATCAAGCTCCGAGAGCGTGGTATGAGACACTGTCCACTTATCTTCTTGAGAATGGATTCACAAGAGGAAGAATTGACAGTACACTCTTTGTGAAATGGAAAAGAAGAGACTTTCTACTTGTTCAAGTATATGTTGACGATATCATCTTTGGGTCATCTGACGAAAGGATGTGTAGTGAATTTGAAAAGGTTATGAAGAACAAGTTTGAGATGTCAGCAATGGGTGAATTGACATTCTTCTTAGGATTGCAAGTCGATCAAAAGAAAGATGGATATTTCATTCATCAGACTAAGTATACTAATGAGCTTCTAGAACGATTCAAGATGGAAGAATCAAGAATTTTTCATACTCCTATTCCGGAAGCCCATGGTATTGGTCCAGATACATCGAGTGATAGAGACGTGGATCCTACTCTTTACAGGGCCATGATTGGATCACTAATGTATCTTACAGCATCAAGGCCTGATATAATGTTTGCAGTATGTGTCTGCGCAAGATATCAAGCTACTCCTAAAGAATCTCACATGCAAGCAGTAAAACGGATTCTTCGTTACCTCAAAGGGAAACCGAAGCTGGGACTTTGGTATCCGACTGATGGAGACTTAGATTTTGTGGCTTACACTGATTCTGATTACGGAGGATGCAATCAGAATAGAAAGTCTACAACCGGTGGATGTCAATTCCTAGGAGGTAGACTGGTCTCTTGGCAATGCAAGAAGCAAACCTCAGTAGCCATTTCTACATGTGAAGCTGAGTATGTTGCAGCTGGCAGCTGTTGTTCCCAAGTTCTGTGGATACAACAACAATTGCTTGATTATGGGTTGAGTATAACAAATACTCCTATGATGATTGATAATTAATCAACGATCTCAATAACCAATAATCCGGTCAAGCACAGCAAAACTAAACATATTGATATTCGACATCACTTTATTAGAGACTGTGCTGAGAAAAACCTGATAAAGTTAGCTAAGGTTCCATCTGTGGATAATTTAGCAGACTTATACACCAAAGCGTTCGACAGAGCTCGATTCGAGAAATTGGTGCAACTAAATGGAATGAGAAATCCAGAGGATTAGTCTTCCATAGAGTTATTTTGTAATAATTAGCTGGTCTTATTTATTAGTTTATGCCTATTTTTTTTAAAAAAAATTAATATATATATATATATAATAATAATAAGGGAAAAGGGGGTTAGGCGTATGGCATTCATTTGCTTGTTACCGTTGGGAATCGCCTCCGATAAAGGTTAAGTCTTTATCAACCGGGAAATGATAGTGAATTAGAGGAATTGGCTTAATAAATGTAGGTAAAAGTCTTAAGTTAGATGTGTTAGTAGATTCAAATTTGTTACATGAACTTTACATCTTTAAAACCAGGCCTTCACTTATCTTTATTTTAGTATACTCCTCTCTCCACACGATATAATCTGCTTAAAAAACAAAACAAAAAAAACAAAAAAAAAAAAAAAACTTTAGATCTAAACAGCTTCAGTATATGATGTACTGGTAGGCAATTTCTGCTTTGATTTCTAAGCATATAATAAGCTATAAATCTTCTGTGTGTTATCTCGTGTGATTTACTATATGACGTATGACATAAGTCTTAATTGATGAAAGATAGTCTGACCATACACTGTTATCAAGAAACTATGAAAATATGTCAAGACAAATAATAAGAATTATGGCTGTTAGTGAAATTACTGGTGTCTTTATTGTACTAAGTACATACCTGACTCCTTTACTTTTGCCAATAGTTTCAAGCTTGGTTTGTCTATACTAAGGGATCTTCTGTTGTACTAAGTACAGATCTAGAACCACTAGTATCTACAAAACGAGTTTGATAATTGTCACATTTTAAATTTACTCTAGGGTATGTCATATGCTTCGCAAAGAACATTATTTAGTGACCTCTACCTTGAAAGAAAAAGATACGGTGTTATGTGTTATGCTTGATTTCTCAGTATGTCATTTTTGAATCACATTAGGTAATACACATACAAACAATAAAAGGTTTGCTTGGAAATCAGTGTAGACTTTGTTTATATGGATTATAATACCGGTAATCATCCTGAACTGTCTATGATATTTAAATCACTTCATTTTGATGTGAATATTATATTCTGTGGAAATAGGTAACCAAGTTATACTTTTATAAATATAAGTTGATAAATGGTTAAGTTGTGAGTTCTTATGTAACTTATTGTGAATTTCATAAGGTATGCATACTAACAATCTTCCTTAGACTTTTTACTCATCTTTTGGTTCAGCTGTTTCCTTCTGATATGATCCCACTGTCGATAAATTTCTTAATGCCCTCGATTAGAATTTAATTTACTTTATTTTATTGTAATTTTATTTTAGTCAAAGTGTTTCATTAATACAAGGGTACTCGATACCAATGTTTATTATGAATCATTGTACGTTTATTTATTTCATTTTATCTTATTTCTTCTTTTTATTATTTTTATTATTTTTATTATTTTTATTATTATTTTTATTTTATTTTATTTATGTTTCTCGTTCGTATTGTCGCATGATTGTTTCACAAGTGAAAAATATTTTATTTTAGACTTGTTCGCTATCCCATAAGAAAAACGAGTGAAAGATCCTCAGATTTTAGACTCATACACAATTTGGACTTAAAAATGACGTTTTGTAATTAAAATGTAATTTTTAGACAAAAATTGCGAGCCGAGAACAGTGTTGCGATCTGAGATTGGGCTGCGAGCTGAACTCAACTCTGCGAGTTGAGTTCTGCGAGCCGAGTCCATGGGTATATAAAGGGCTGCGAGTTCACAAGATAACAGTCCTGCGAATTCACTTTCCCTTGCGAACCCACACACACTGCGAACCGACACTTATTTTCAAAATTTTGTGTTTGTGGATCGGATTTTTCACCCCGTAGATATTATACACTTTCTCGTTGTGATCATTTCTAGGTAAAAATCAATGAATTTCACCGCATATTTTGACCAAAATCAGCATTTGCATAAAAACTTGAGTTTTGAATTCAATCTGTTCATGCTGCGAGTTGAGATCCAGACTCAACTCGCAGCCCGCTCCTGCGAGTCCACTTGCGAGTTGACTTGCGAGTCCAACCTGCGAGTTGACTTGCGAGTTGAACTCTGCGAGTTGAACTTGCGAGTTGAACTCTGCGAGTTGAACTTACGAGTTGAACTCTGCGAGTTGAACTTGCAAGTTGAATTCTGCGAGTTGACTTTTGTTGACTCTTGCGAGCTGACTTGAACTTGCGAGTTGAATTCTGCGAGTTGACTTTTGTTGACTCTTGCGAGCTGACTTGAACTCTGCGAGTTGAATTCTGCGAGTTGGCTTCTGTTGACTCTGCGAGCTGACATTTGAAAATTTTTAATTTTGAATTTTTAATTTACGAATTCTCGATTAATTAACTAATTAAGCGTTAATAAGTTAAAATTAATATACGGTTAGATGTGTCGACTTAAATGTAAACACATAAAATCGTATACTTTATATATAAGACTTATGACTTTCCGTAATAAGTAATATATTTGTGTAGCAGGTTAATTTGAAAGTTAGACTTATTGATTTAGTATATGTTGAACAACTATAATTGATAATTAAGTTTCACGACTTAATAGTTCAATTAGAAGTTGTAGATCATATAAGTTTATCAATATGTGTTAATCTAATTATCTAACATTTGTGTAATTTGTGATATTACAGATATGGCTAGACTTTTCGCTGCTCATCATAACGTGGTTGTTGATCTAGATATCAATGCACGAGGTGCATCCAGGGTCGCTCGGATTCTTACTTTTCTGAGTCGATCAAGGATTCAGTTTGCCATTACTGAGTCACCTGCTCTTTCACAAGACATACTTACCCAGTTCTGGGCGAATATAGTATATGACACATCAGTGAATCCTCCGGTCATCCAGACAAGGATTAATGATCGTCAGGTTATCTTCTCTGCCTCTGATCTTAGAAATATATTACAGTTGGGCACTGTAGAGCAAGAAGACGGACCTACTGAGTTTCCGTCAGATTTTATTGAGGGAGCTCTAGGACGAATGGGGTATGTTGGACCCAAGAGAGGCCGTCAGTTCTTGAAGGCGCTCGTTTTCGGTGAATGGAGATTCTTATGGCATGTCCTTGTGACTATCTTTGGACCGAAAAAGGGAGGATACGATGAGTTAAGCTCTTCTCTCCTATCCGCTTTACTGTCACTGGTTTATAACAAACCATACAGCTTTTCAGATTACATCTTTGGGGAGATTGTACGCCAAATTTTGGGGGGAGTTAGATCGCAGTTTATGATCTATCCTCGATTTTGCATGCTGATTATTAGGGCCTCTATCCCTGATCTGCCGGATTTTCAAGCGGATCTGAAGGTTGATACCATTGGGTTACGGGCATATAATGCGATGTTTATGCAAACCTCTCGCAGATTCGAGATGCAACCACAGCTGACAGAGTTGTTTGGATTTTTGGTTAATCCCGAGTATATTTCGCCACCAAACAATGGTTGGATTGATGTTAATGTGGCTGCAGCTGTGCCTGCACCACAAGAGCTGATAGAGGAGGTTCTAATTCAGGCAAATCAGCAAGAGCCACAAGTTAATGCTGAAGTTGCTGCTGAAGTAGTGCAACAAGTTTTGGCTGAAAATGATGATGCAAATGATCCTATCTTGCAGGATGTGGATCAATATATTGCTGAGCCACCACGGGTTGAAGAGGACACTGATCAGGTCTTTAAAGATATAGATCAATTCTTGGCTGCAGGTCCGAGTACCTCTGGTACACCTCTACCTACTGAGGCATCTGATGCTGTTGGGCCATCGGGCAGAGATGGAGAAGCTGCTTCGACTTCTGAATCTGAGTCTGATGATGATGATGAGACTGGACCACCAGGGTTTGTCTCCGGTATCCCTGAAGGTATGATTCGTCAAGGATCAAAATTGATTATGGATCCGGCATTGAAGTTAAAGAGGAAAGCCGTTGATCAGGATCCTGATTTTGTTCTTGTCGAAGAAGATGAGGATGAAGAAGAAGAGGAGGAGGTGCTGATTACTCGACCTCGCAAGCTGCTCAGACAAACAGCTTCAACCTCTGCAGCTCATCTACAATCAAGTTCTACGCCCTCAGAGGCTGAAATGATTGCTGCTTTGGTTCGCCCGTCTTCGCATCCAACCACCAAATCTAGCAGGGTTGCAGCGCGTCTATTAACCGATGTTGCTACCGAGATAGCGAAGAAAATGCAACCGCCTGCTCTCACACCACCAACCACAACTTCTGGTGCTCCATCCACCTCACCTATGACTGATGCTGAACGCATTACACAATTGGAGTCTAGGGTTAGAGAATTGCAAGTAGTGGCTAACACTTTTGCTAATCAGCTTCTACAACTGTCCGACAATGTCACTACACAGAACAATGCTTACTCATTGCTACTCAAGACCAACAGCACTCTGGTAGATGACGTGGCTGAAAAGCAACGACAACTCGATCGTCTCTCTCGTCGTATTACATACTTAGAACAGAACCAGCCATCTCAAGGGGAGAAAGCTGCAATTGAGAAGGCTACATTTGAAGAAGTTTGTAAAGAGGATGAGCTGGCTAAGAAGAGCCGAGATGATGAAGACAATGATCCCGCAGCTAGAAAAGAAAGTGAGCTGGCTAGTCCTTCAACGACTGGTCAGCAGACTACATTTCAGGGGGAGTCTGCTGAAGCAAGTGGTAGTGGAGCTGGTGCTGGTACTGCGAAGGGTGGAGCTGAAGAAGGTGACACTTGTATTAATATAGACTGATTGTAATTATTAATACATTGTAACTTTGAATCATTTTGTAATATAATTCTGTAATTAAGATGTTTAAACTTGAATGTTTAAAATGTTATAATTATGAATGTTCGTATATTATAAGCCTTTTGTAATTCTAGATTGACTATGATCGATAAAAGAGTTACAGGATCATATAATATATGATGTTCGCATATTATAAGACTTATTCAAATTTTAGATCGATTATCATAATCGATGAAAGATTTGAATAAGTATATATATATACTATATTTTAAATACACAAAGGGATTAATAAGAAAAATCTTAGATTGATTCAGGGAAATCAATGAAAGAACTTATGATATTAATCTATTTGTGTATGTATTTCTATAGGTCATGAAATGTTGAGCTTATCAGATTCTGAAGGCGACATGCCAGATGAATTAGATGAGGACATTGACTTTGACCTTGAAGAAGGAGATTTTGTACCTCCTGAAGATTGGACTTTCATTGTTAATGATGGGGCAGACGAATGTGTAGATCTTGACGCTGATGTTGTTGAACACATTGTAAGCCCATCTACAACTAAAGTGGTCATCCAGGAAGAAGATGGAGAAAGGGTTGTTGAGTTAGATGAAAGTCTAGATGACTCAACCAGTTCTGAATCAGAAGATGACCTTCCAGAAAAACTCAGAAATAATCCCATGTTTAGACCTCTGAAAAGGAGAATGCAAAAGGTTGGGATGTCTGAAGTAGATATAACTGGAAAGAAAGTTCCAAGAAAGGGGATCATCGGCTGGTATTTTGATTCTGACTTGAAACTTTTCGCTATCAAAAGATTTGACGGAGTTCAATATTTCGATAAGAAGCTTAAAGTATTCAGTTCGCTTCCTCGATTTGAAATTCGAGACTTGGCACGCTTAGAACTGATAAATCCCAGTAATGATCCCTACGCAACGTATGTTGAGAGAATCATTCGGACTGAGGGTAGATCAATGAAGTTTGAGAAGATTAAGCCAAGAGTCGGAAAGACGATCAAATTAAAGGAACGAAGTCAGAGAACTGGCCGAAGATTAAGGAAGAAAACTTATCCAGCGGTCAAGTGCATACAGCAGATACCACTGAAGACAATGCCACAGAATATTCTGGGAAATCTTCTGAACTGGCACGTGGACTCAGAGACTGGTGAAGCTGTCATGGTTGAAGCTGATGATGAAGTCGAAGGAGGAGAAAGAGTAATTCTAACAGTCTATGACCATCGACACCTGATGAATCTGTCGAGGAAGGACCTGTTGAAGTTAAACGAAAACAGGATCTTAACGACTGAAGCATGGGGTGATCTTGTAAGAGATTATCAATTAATGGTGAAGACTTGTATTAGAATGAAGATTCATATGGGCAGTAGTATTTACAAGTAAAGACCAAAGACAAAGTTGAAGATAACGACACTAGAGCTATTGTCAAGGGGGAGTCTGTTGGGACATGTTATTGTGACAATAGATCTAGCTTGTAATAGGACTAGTGTATTTATTATCAAACTTGTATAAATTGGTTTAAACTTGTAAATATATGATATTAACTTGTTATTATTTGTTAAATGTTATTAGACAAATATCGATTTTAAGTTAAGGTCTGAATCGCGAATTGAGAAGTCAACTCGCAGGTCAACAAACTTGCGAGTTGAGATCTCAACTCGTAGTCCAATCTGGACTCGCAGCTCTCAGCTGCGAGTTGAGATCTGGGCTCGCTGTAAACTGGACTCGCAGGTCTTACCTGCGAGTTGAGTTTTGGGCTCGCAGCTATCTCGGTTCGCAGGACCTACCTGCGAGCTGAGATGTGGGCTCGCAGTCTATCTGGACTCGCTGGCCCATGGGCTGCGAGTTGAGTCAACTCGCAAGGCCCATAGCCTGCGAGTTGAACCAGATATAAATATTTTAAATGCTGCTCATTATTACTGACCTAGAAATCCGTGCTTTTTACATACACACCAAATATTTTAAATATTCTCTCCTCGAAATTCGTGCTGATATAAAGGCTATCATTGAATAGGCTCGGTTTTGATTGTTTAACACTAGTTGATATCAAAACGAAGCTTGTTAATTGATAGATTAGTTATATAAGCCTAAAACCTTAAGTATTGAGGGATTCCGCACCTCAATACCTAAAAGACAATTCGTTATCGCTAACCAAGATCTAGAGACTTACATTTGTCGTTTTTATATTTTCATTTTTATTTTTATTTTTATTTTTATTTTTATTCTTATTATTTTATTCTATGATTTTGTCGTTCGTGTTGACTTAAGGTTACAAAACATGTGAAAAATAATCTTATTTTAGACTTGTATGTACTGTGTGGGCTTAAAATTATACTAAGATTAAAATTTGGTTTTTAGTCAACATTGCGAATTGACTTAGACTTGCGAGTTGACCTAACTTGGCTTGCGAGTTGAGTCCACATAGTATAAATACTTGCGATTTCACAAGTCAAACACTCACAGAATTGCGAACCGACTTTATTTACTTGCGAATTCACTTACTGCGAAATGAGCCGAGAATTTGATTTCGCAATTTCTTCGCAATTTTCACTTCGCAAACGACGATTTCACCTCATCTAGTGTAATCACTTTTACATTGTGAACATTATGAGGTATAAATCAAAGGTTTTCACCGTTTAATTAATCCAAAATTGACGTATTTATTATACGAGGGTTTTGTTTTAAAATTTGACCAAAATTCTACAAATTAGTGCGTTAAATAACAAGAAATCTTAGGGTTTATGTTACTCACACTATCTAGTACACAATGCAATAACTAGCTTGTCCTAAAACTTGCTAAATTTGTGTTTTGAATCTGACGTCATCAAGGCAGTTCATCTTGCGAATCGAGTTCAAACTCAATTCGCAGACCTCACTTGCGAGTTGACTTGTTGACTGGCGAGTTGAAACTTGCGAGTTGCTTGTTGACTTGCGAGTTGACACTTGCGAGTTGACTTGTTGAAACTTGCGAGTTGACTTGTTGACCTGCGAGTTGAACTCTTTATATAAGACTTATGACTTCTCGTAATAAGTTATATATTATTAAAACTTGAGACTTTTTGTAACAGGTTAAGCAAACTGTTAGACTTATTGATTATATATATATGATTAACGACTATAATTGTTAATTAAGTCTCACAACTTAATCGTTCAATTACGAGTCGTAGATTATATAAGTTCATCAATATATGTTAAACTAATTGTTTGACATTTGTGTGATTTTTACATTACAGATATGGCTAGACAATTTGCAGCTCATCACAACGTGCTGGTTGACTTAGCGTCACTGCACGAGGTGCTGCACGTGTGGCTCGGATTCTTACATTCCTGGCTCGTTCCAGAATACAATATGCTATCACTGAGTCACCGGCTTTAAAAACAATCCTATTATCCTAATTCTGGGTTAACATTCAGTATGATACCGTTGTGAATCCTCCAGTGATTCGAACACGGGTAAATGATCATCCTGTTATATTTTCTTCCACCGATCTTCGCAACATTTTACGGTTGGGCACCGTTGAACAGGAAGACGGTCCTACAGTGTTTCCTTTGGATTTCATTGAGGGGGCACTTGCACATATGGGCTACGTCGGACCCATGCGAGGACGTCAGTTTTTAAAGGCGTTGGTCTTCGGAGAGTGGAGATTCTTGTGGCATGTTCTTGTCACTATTTTTAGTCCAAAGAAGGGAGGTTATGATGAGTTGAGCCCTTCACTGCTATCAACTGTACTGTCCCTGGTTTACAATAAACCATACAGTTTCTCGGATTATATTTTTGGCGAATTGGTCCGCCAGATCACGGGAGGTGTTAGATCCCATTTTTTGATATATCCACGCTTTTGCATGCTGATTATTCGGGCTACTATTCCTGATATGCCGGTTATTCAAGCCGATCTACATGTGGATACTATCGGGCTGCGAGCATATAATGCAATGTTTATGCATACTTCGAGGCGTTTTGACATGCGGCCTCAGCTGACAGAACTTTTTGGTTATCTGATAAATCCTCAGTACGTAGCGCCACCAAATAATGGTTGGCTGGATGTTGATGTGGCAGAGGTCGTACCTGAGCCACAGGAGCTAATAGAGGAGGTCTTGGATCAGGTCAATCAACCTGGGCCACAGATTAATGCTGAAGTTGCTGCACAAGTGGTGCAAGATGTGCTGGTACAGAATAGTGATGCCAATGATCCGATCTTGCATGATATCGATCAATATTTCGCTGAAGATCCAAACACGTCAGAACCACCGCTAGTTGCTGAGCCATCTGATGGTGCTGGTCCATCGGGACGTGACGGCGATACTGCCTCTGTCTCTGATTATGATTATGATTCTGCGGATGATGAGACTCGACCATCCGGTTCTGTCTCAGGGATTCCAACTGGCATGGTTCGTCAAGGGTCCAAGTTAATTATGGACCCAGCACTGAAATTAAAATGAAAAGCAGCTGATCAAGATCCAGACTTCATTCTTGTTGAAGAAGAAGAAGAAGATGATGAAGATGAAGATGAGGAGCCGCTTGTCTCTCGATCTAGCAAGCGTACTAAGCAAACTGCTTCAACCTCTGCAGCTCCTACTCAATCACTTCCAACGCCTTCTGAGGCTGAGATGATAGCTGCTTTGGTTCGCCCTTCCTCACATCCGACCACCAAGTCTAGCAGGGTTGCAGCTTGCTTATTGACAAACGTAGCTACAGAGATAGCTAAGAAATTGCAACCACCTGCTCCCGCACCTCCATCAACCACTACTGATGCTCCTTCCTCCTCACCTATGACTAATTCTGCACGTATTCTCAGCTTGGAGTCTAGGGTTCGAGAGTTGGAAGCTGTCACCACCACAATCGAAAGCCTACTCACTGCTGCTCAAGACCAATACTACTTTAGTAGATGACGTAGCTGATAAGCAGAGGCAGATTGATCGACTTGATCGCTTGGTTACACATCTTCTCAGGGACAAGTCACCTCAGGGGGAGATATTAATATATCAGGAGTCCTGCAGGGAAGATGAACTGGCAAAGAAGCGAAGAGATGATACAGATGATGATCCCACTGCTCAGAAAGACAGTGAGCTGGCTGGTCCTGAAGAGGGTTGTGCTGATGAAGGTGAAGCTTGTATTAATTTATATTGATTGTAATATTTAAAACATTGTAACTTATAGCTTAGAATTATTTTGTAATATATTAGACTTGAGATTTATAATTACAAGTTAAATATGTTCTACATAAGTTTAAGTGATTCCAATTAAGGTTATGTAAAGTCTTGATCGAAAGTCTACCGATGTATAGATAGTCGTGTGGCGTGTCCCGATTTAATATCGGCGGTCAAACTTTTACTATAATCTTTGCATTTAAGACTTGAGAATCGTAAGATTGACAAGTTAATTATGCAATGGAATTTATGATATTAATTCATTGTAAGCTTGAATGTTTGGTGATCATTATTGTTCACAATACATTAATGTTTAAATTTAATTAATGTTCTGATATTATAAGACTTTTGGAATCTTAGATTGATTATAATTCTACCTTATGATCAATGAAAGATTTATAAGTTCATATAATATGCGTTAAATACACAAAGAAAATAATAAGGAAATTCTTGATTGATTCAGGGAAATCAATGAAAGAATTTATGATATTAATTGTTATTGATTAATAAGGAAATCCTTAGATTGATTCAGGGAAATCGATGAAAGGGTTTATGATATTAATGATTATTTGTGTATATACTTATATAGGTCTGGGAATGCTAGATCTATCTGATTCTGAAAGCGATATGCTTGACTAGATAGATGAAGCTATTGACTTTGACCTTGAAGAAGGTGAATTTCTTCCACCTGACGACTGGACGTCTAGTGTTGATGTTGGGTTAGACGAAGGTGTAGATCCTGATGCTAATATCGATGAACACATCGTAAGCCAAACAACAACGAAGGTGATTATTCGGGATGAAGATGGAGAAAGAGTTGTTGATTTAGATGAAGATCTAGATGAATCAACTAGTTCTGAATCTGAAGATGATCTTCCTAAGAGACTCAAAAACAATCCGATGTTTAGGCCTTTGAAAAGGAAAAAGCAAAAATTGGAATGTCTGAGATTGATATTACAGGAAAAAGAGCTCCACGTAAAGGAATCATAGGTTGGTATTATGATTCCGATCTGAAGCTTTTTGCAATCAAAAGGTTTGACAGAGTTCAATATTTTGAAAAGAAGCTTGCAGTTTTTAGTTCTCTTCCGAGATTCGAAATTCGAGACTTGGCTCGATTAGAATTGAAGAACCCCAGTAATGATCTATATGCGAGATATCTTGAGAGAATAATCAAGACTAAGGGTCGTTCAATGAAATTTGAAAAGATTAAGCCAAGAGTTGAGACATGTTTTGTGACAACAGATCTAGCTTGTAATAGGACTGGTGTAATTATTATCAAGTTTGTACATTGGTTTAGATTTGTAAATATATGATATTAGTTTGTTATTATTATTTGTTAAATATAATAATATTAGACAAGTAACTAATACGAACTAAAGTCTGAATTGCGAATTGAGAACTCGAGTCGCAAGTCATAAGACTTGCGAGATGAGATCTCAACTCGCAATGTCAAACTCAAGTCGCAAGTCATAAACTTGCGAGATGAGATCTGGATTCGCAACTCAAATAACTAGCGAGCCGAGATGAGTCAGTGGGCTGACTTGTCTTGCTAGCTGAGTCAACTCGCAAAGCCCACGGGCTGCGAGTTGAGACGAGTATTTAATGAATAATTAAGTTAATTATTGATTAAGACAAATTACTGAGTTTTGAGTTTCCAGAGAGTATTAAATAGACTAACGGCTAACTTTTGACTGATTAACATTCGTTAATATCAAAACAGAGCATATTAGTTAATAGAATCGCGTTATAATCTTGAATTAATCGTATTGAGGGATTCCGCACCTTAATACTATAGATAACGGAGTTATCGAACCAAGATCGAGTGGACTTACACAAGACAAATCGTCAAGGAGATTATCAGAAGAGGATTAAATCCTGATGGTCCATGGATGTTAAGTACTGTGAAGGAAGAAGAAAATGAATTCTAAAAACAATGTGTTTGTCTAGATAGTGTGTTTGTAATTCATTCTACCAAACTTCTGTAATTATGTAATCAAACTTGTAATTTCATAATTTTCAAGATATATGATTATGAGATTTGATACTCATGTTTGAAAAGATATGATGCAAAGTTATCTAAAAGATCCCATTAAAAACAAACAAGGGACATGTAATTATTTAGTTCTCAGTAACATGTAAAATTGAATTATTATAAGTCTTTGTATACTGGCAAGTGCTAAGGCTTTGTCATCATCAAATAGAGGGAGATTGTTAAGTCATGATCCTTTCTATGATGATTTTATAATGACAACAACTAGTTAACAGCATGTTTATGGTGTTATCCATCTAGCAAAGGGATTGTTCGAATTGAAGCTAAGTCATCTGTATGCTGATTGCAAAGGAATTGTTGTTTCTCAGTTCACCCAGCATACAGAACTGGCAGTTCACCAACTCTGAGAAATCTGATGAAGTATAGCCAGCACAGAGAATACTAGATATTTGCAATTCACACATCATTGAAAATTAATCAATCAAGTGCTGAAGACTCTCTTTGTTTATAAGGATTGAGTTATGATCAGAAGTCAGAACACCCAGCATAGAGACTAATGATCAGTTTACCCAGCACAGAGATTGAAGAATGCATTACTTGTTACAGATTCAAGTAAACATAATTTTAACACTTACGGACATATATGTGTATGATCAAATGGCATCTTCAGAGGTTGTACACAACGTACATACCTGTCCATTTTGGCTGCTTATGCACATAATGTTTCCTTATCATGGTCAGCCTACAAGATAAGATGTGCAGTGTACCTTCTGACAGACTGCAGACCTGGTCGTGCAGAGTTCATCAGAACATACAAACAGGCATGTCTGAAGTCAACCAATGAAGATAAAGACATCTGGAAGTTGTTTATTGGTTGATCAAGTTGCAAGTATTACACAAGCTCGACTATAAATATCAGACTTAGTTTATTAAGTCAGTGAGTGACTTCTGAGTGAATTGATAGTTAGTCAAGAGAGCATTTGTGTTAGCAGAACTAGCATTACTTGTAACTAGCTTTGAGTTTGTTCTCAACTGAATATAGTGTTAAGAATTTGTATCCAATTGAGTTAGATATTCCGCATCTAACTTGTAATTCTTTGATTTATCAAAATAAAAGAATTAATTGAAAAACTTTCATCTGTTCTTATCATTAGTTAATCTAAAATTCACTATCTTGTTTAAACTTCAAAAAAAGTTGTATTCACCCCCCCCCCCCCTCTACAACATCTATTGTTAACCTTTGGGACCAACAACTGGTATCAGAGCAGTTAAGATTGTTCTAATCTTAGATCTGTTGAAATGGCCACTTACAGTTCAAACTCTGCATACTTGGAAAATGGTTCTGCATCCAGACCTCCTAAGTTTGATGCAAAAGAATTCCAGACATGGAAATCAAGGATGATGCTGCATTTTGAATCAATTGATCCATTAATGCCAAGCATTGTCTTAGAAGGACCATTTGTTCCAACTACCACCATTGAAGTTCCTGCTTCTGGAACTACTCCTGCAACATCAATAGAAGTAGTTAAAGCAACATATCAATGGTCTGATGAAGACAAAAGAAGAGCAGGTTTGGATGCTAAAGCAATAACTCAGATAGTTATCTCACTTCCTAGATGAACATTAGAGTTTAGCCTATTGTCATAAGTTCAATCAAACAAATCATAATAATCCAAGAATAATTCATAATTGATTAAAACAGTGAATTAAACATAAACTAATAAGAATTCGAGTGAAGAGAAATAAACACTAACTTCTATGATGATTACAAAAGGAATCAATTGCTTAGGGTGTCCCCAAAAAGCTCTCCAAAAGCTCCCAAAATCGGCCTAAAATCGTGCTTAATCAAAAAGTTAATGCTCATTAGGGTTTATGGTATATTTTAGCCAAAAACCCTTAACCGACCCTTTTACTCGGCTGGAAATGCAAGTACCCGGCGGGTACTATGGCCTCCCCACCCGGATGAGTATTCTGTACCCGGCTAGGCTTGAAACTGGAATTTGATGAGTACCCGGCGGGTACTAGGCCTACCCGGTGGGTACTTTTCATTTTTAGACTTAAGTCTCTTTTTATAAGTTGTAGCCCTTTGAGTTCCAAGAATTTGGCCCCTTGAATCACGTCAATCGAAGTCCATATGAGGGAGTTATGGCCAAAACCGTGGAGCCTCGCAAAAACTGCAAAAATCACTCTTTTCTTGATCTTTTCTTCATATCTTTTCGATCTCTTCTCGATTATTAACTTGAAACTAAACTAGACTAATTAAGTATGAAAAGTTTATAAAATGACTAAAATAATATACAAATCGGATCAATATCGCCCCTATAAATATGTCTAATTTAGGCGATATCAGTACCATTTTTATACATTGTGGTGGTGCAGTGAGAACATATACCGGTAGTTTTGTTCTCATTATCAAACGTCTAGCTATTAGTTGGAGACGTTTAATTAATGATTCAGGTAGTATGTGAGCATGAGCGAATGGATGTTTAACAACAATTTCAACAAAGATGCAATAGTCATTGAATGTTTGAGAATTCGCCCACATTATCAAGTATTACCTTCTTAATGGCATGATTAGAAAAATATGCTCACAATTTAATAATTTGAGCAAGAAAATTTTCAAATGTCATATTATTGGTTGATAATAAACACAAATAAAAACATTTACTTGATGCATATATGAGTACCATAAATTATTTAAATGGTCCAGATGTGGAAAAATAAGTCCACATATATCACCTTGAATTCTTTTAAGAAATTACGGTGATTCGTTTTCAACTTTAAGTGGTGAAGGTCTCACAATCAATTTTTTAAGAGAACAATATGTACATTGAATCATTTTTATCGTGGGGGATCTTATGATCCTTGAATGAGTGCCCATGTGTACTTCCAGTTATCCTTATTATTATTGTTATCCTGGATGACCTAATTTATCATGCTATAAACTGAACATACGAGGATCACACTGTTTTTCCTTAACTACCATATGAGATTCTGCTACATTTATATGTGACAGAAAGGCTTGGTCGAAGCCTCTTACGTTAACCTACCTACATGCTGCACTCCATCTTTCTTCCCCCTTTTTCTTTTTATTTAAAAACGCTTGTTGCGTAATGTAAGCCAGAACTAAGCATCGACAATTTTTCCAGCACTTGGTTCTTACAAGTAATATGCAAATATTTCTCGTTTTCTGTAGTTACAATTTGATAATCATATCCGTTAATGTAGATGTTACTAAAACTTAATAGAAATTCCTTTGATTTTGGAGAGATTAAAGCATTCTCTATTAAAACTTGGTAGCCTTTGACATGGTAAATTTCGCTTTTCCAACTCCTTTTATCAAATCCGCATAATCTAATATTGTATGTATAATTGCTTTGTTGGTTTCAATTCATACAAGTATTTATTAGCTCTTAAAATAGTGAGTGTGGTACCACAATCTGATATACATTGATCTTCACCATTCGCTTTTTGTTATGGTTCTTTAAAATTTATTAAAACTTGATTAGTTATCTTGAATAAGAATTATTTGATCTTTTTTTATTATAGAACTTTAGATTGATAACGTGTTAGTGAGTTAACAATAATTAAGACTTTATCAATAATGTAAAATAAGAATGCTTTAGTAAGACATAAAGAATATGATGGAGAAAATTAGGATATCTCTTATTAAGTATATCATTTGATACATTTTACTCATTCTAACTGATAGAAATATTTATATGTAAGTATCATTATTGAATTACATGTTGATGATCATTGGAAGTAACTTGGCTAGACAAAGATTAGACATGAAAGTTGAAATATGTGATTATGTAGTATTGATGTAAAATTTATTTATTACAATTTTGTAATTTTTCAGAATTATTATTGTATCTAATTGTTATTTTTCATTATTGTTAATCATTTTAACAAATTTAGTAGAATTTAATTTCATACAGTTCAATGGTCGAACCGTAATCGTAACTTCAGCCGGTTCGATGATATAAATGGCTTCTTTTATTTTTCTATAAATTAAAACGTTGATGAGGTTGGATTCAAAATGATAAAATTGAACTAACGATTATTAGAGCAGCATGTGGGGTTGGTAGAAGCCAATAAGCAAACAATACTCCACCACATAATTTTGATGAACCCAAAGCCCCAAACAGAACATAACAGAACAGTCACTCCTCACACAAATGACGTCATTATCATCATCATCATCATCTGCAACCGTTTTCTTCACCTCAACAGCCATCAGAACAACTAGAAACAATCTCCTTATAACAAATTCACTCTCATTTCCGGCATCTTCACCGTTAATCTCACAACAAAGTTTCCTACGGTCAACCATTCATCATATGCCACGTAACTCCACTAAAACAACTTACAAATATCGGCGATCTAACATCATATTGATGGAATGGCAGGACTGCACGTACTTCTCTACCTCCTCATCTGTTCGTTTCTTAAATCCTTTCTTTTTACTGATTGTTAATGACATTCTTGTAATCTGATTTTAATAATTTATGCAGGGTAAAAATGGAAATAGATGTGCCCATTTCGGTAGCTTATAATTGCTATCTTGATAGAGAAGCTATTCCTCGCTGGATGCCCTTCATTTCATCTGTTAAGGTACATTTTCCATGTTTACTCGAATACTTATTCCTAGTTTGACTTTCTTGTTTGACACTAACATTTTGACTATCATGTTTGACTTTCTTGTTTGTCTTTCAACATTTTGTTTGACTTCTTGACTTTAGCGGTTTAGGATGTTAGTTCTTATAAATGTTGACAAGTGGTCTCTTACCTAACACAGAGAGTCTGAAACACCAGTAATAATCTTGAGTATTAAAAGGTTTCGTGTTATATGCCGCATGTTTAGAGACCCTTAAGGGGCTATAAACTGTATCCCATACAATACCATATCCTTTATGACTGAACTACAATGAGTAAATATAGTATGTTACTAAACGCCATTTTTTCTCGCATTTTTCTCGAATCCGCTTATTCCTTGTTGATCTGAGTCTGACTCAAATCTCTTTGTTTATTACAACATAAAACAGGCTCAAAAAACTCTGAAACCTCAAAGGATGACTTCATTATTGAAGTTTTCATATCTGATCACATCCTGATTATGATCTATTACCTGTTTCTCACCTCATTAAAAAATCAGGCGTCAGCTGATCCACATCTTAAGACAGTTTCAGCGTGTAGTTAATAGAACAAGTTTCACTTCAGTTTCAGCTCCTCTGCTAGCACATGTAGCTCAAAAAGTAAGACGCCTGTGAGTAAATTTGGAATGCATTTTGACCCACCATTTCATAAATTGGGACGTTACACCAACTTGTTGGTAACTGCTTTTAACCAAGTACAATTATATAGAAGGCTCGCTCTCCAGATGCAAACATTGATCTTGAATGGTGCAGTTATCATATCTCTTAGGAGGCACTACCTCCAGACCTGCCCGACATGCCTTGGCTATAAACAGGCTTTTTAGAATCAAAAGGAAGAGACCCTAAGCAAGATCAACTTGATGAGCCGTGTGATGGGAAACCTTCCCGCACGGTTCGGAGAGCACTTAGCTCTGCCATGCACTGGACAGGGTTTAGCTCTGTAAATGTGTAGGGCCAAGTATAGTGTGGTAGTCCAAAGCTCTCTTCTTCTTATCATCATCATACCAGGCAAGCACAGGTCCGACAGAATCCTAAGCTCCACATGGGCGCCCCGGCCAACCGACAGGCTAAGGGCAATGGAAACGAAAACAAACAGAATGTACCGGATTTTTAGCACGAGCAACCATCAACCCAGAGACCTAACCGGCCGGTGGGTCGCCTTTTTAATTGAGTAGATAGAAGAAAGTATTAGATAAGGAGTAGGTGAGTGAGTCCTTGCTTACCTCAGCGATTTCTAATGCTAGGACTTGTCGCAAGCAAATTCGAAAATGAAAGAAGTCTACCGAAAGTATGTCATTAATATTCCAGTTGTATTCTATTGATCTACATAGGCCAACCAATCATGTGCTACTAATGCCTCTTACGCAACCAATCATAGACGTCTCATTTTTTGTATCATTCACTAAAGACGTATTATGAGAACAGATGATATATATGATAAGAGCAAATATTTATCTTCCTACTAAACTTTTATCTCAATATCAAGGTGAAGGCTATGGGACTGCAACAACTCTCATATTTAACTACTCATAGAATAAACAATTTTGAAATAACTTCCATTCAATCGGTCCAATGAAAGACTGAACATAAGGTTCGAAGTGGAAGTTCATACTCCTAGAAAGTAGAAACTTACTTGAGTTTCTTTCCTTAAGATAAGCTTTATGCCCTCTTTAGGTCCTTGTAGAAACATCGAACCATCTTTGTCTAATGGCGTTAAGAATGTTTATGACCAACGGTCACTCGATTAGCGGGTTGGAAGTACGGGAAGGTCTTCTTATTGAGTTGTTGATCATATTTAGATGTAATACTATAAGCGCAAGGTTGAATCATATTCATACATTTAAAAATGAGAGGTGCCCCATCTTTTAAGGACTGCGTACTCCCCTTAGGGTTCCGAGCTGCGTACTCCACCAACATAAACTACTAAAACAATAAAAAGCACTTCCTAAGGATTAATTAAACAAAAACGCTAGCTATTCTCCATGACTTACCCAAAACTAGGATTTGACAGCACATAAATTAAAAAAAGGGAAACATTCTTCAATTTTTCAGATATCACATTCCCTTGACACATACATTATTTCCTGTAAAAACTTAAACTTATCCAGTCTATACTGATTTCAGATATTAGAAGACAAGCCTGAGTTATCACGGTGGACTCTGAAGTATACAGCATTCGGGCGTGATCTTGAATTCTCTTGGCTTGCTCGTAATATGCAGGTAATTCACTCTACCCCTTCCTTCCTCTAGAAAATGTACTCTCCTATAATATCTTTGATTGAGTCAAGTGTTGAATCCTGCAGCCAATCCCGAATCAAAAGATCCACTGGAGATCTTTAGAAGGTCTTCCTAACAGGTGATCATTAATACATTAATTTCTGAAAAGAAGGCTACAAAGTTCCGACATGCTTATTTCATCATATCAGAATTTTGAAACGCTATGCTTTTTTTTCTTTTTCCTTTTTTTGTATTTTCATTTTCTAATGTTGTCACAGAGGAGCTGTACGATTTTTCCCCAAAGGTTCTTCATCATGTTTAGTTGAAGTAAGTCTCATTTGCTCATTAATAGTACTCAAAACACATTCTAACTGTTATATAAATGAAATCTTTGTTTTTACAGCTTACTGTATCATATGAAGTACCTCAATTATTGGGACCCGTGGCAGCTGTAAGTACTTTTTTCGTCATCTACATTTTATTTGAGAAAGTAAAAGTGGATGAGTGCCTAAAAAAAACTCAGCAATCTCATTCTATGCCAGAGTTGATCTAACAAAGTTAAATTATGTCAACTACAAGCAGGCATTACAACCTTTCACAGAGAACTTATTGGGACGTGGCTTGCAACGGTTTGCAAATTTTGCAAGAAGTTACCAACCAGATTCAGCTTGAGAGTTGTTACTCCATATTTAGTATGTACAATAAGATCACATTCATTATTATGTACAATAAGATCAATTCTGACATTCATTGGCTTAATATATAAAACTTTTGAAGCAATAATGGGGAATATGTTTAGTGTTGAATTAAATAGTCTGCCATAATGTACATACAAAAAATGCCTTTGGAACATAATCCAGGCTAAACAATCATTTTTCACTCATCTATTAACAACCGACCCCGTGGCTGCAAAAGTTATTAGCTGCCCTGTAAACACAAACTTAAAGTCATCTTTTCAGTAAATTCTAAAAACTGTAAAATGCCTGTGCGGAAATGCTGAAGCATTTCAACTTGTTATGTGATGTCGTATCTCTAAGATGGTCCATTGAAGTAAAACAAATAACAATGACAGTGAGATTATCATATGTGCCCAGATGAAGGGCCTCCCTAACAAGATCTATAGCACAATGTTCAGGGTCATCGTGACGACATAAGCCACAGTGCACAAAGTTGACAGCTTGTTGACTTGACATCACATCAAAAAGCCCAACACGGCCAATTATCTGGAACTCATCTTCTTCTGTTAGGACCATCTGGTTAATTTCTGGTTCTGCGATAAGAGGTGATGTGGACCCACATGGTAACTTCATGTCTCAGTCTCCTAACGCCCATGTTACCGAGAGAACACCACTAAGATATCTATCATCAACAAACCCTCCAAGTTCCACTACACACCTTCATTCTGAAGGATTTGTTGGCCTGTTGTCTTGTGACATATTAATTGCTTCACCTTCTCTGCAAACAACTGCTCGACAGTCTCCTGCATTGGCTACCACAAGATGCCTGCACATAGAAAGAACGTTATCAGGTGTAGTTTAGGTGCTACTCATACATTAATTGTGGTATTTTAACCACGAGATCATTAACTAAAATAAACACTAAATCATAAATTACCACAATTTTATGCATAAAAGATATCATTAAAGACTACCATTTGGACTGTCACTATTAAAAAAAAGAAGGGTAAACCGCAAATTATCAATATAAAAATGTAACGATCACTACCTTCCTAACAATAGAGCTGTTAATGCAGTAGTCCCAGATGCAGTGCTGATGCTGGAGTCATCAGCTAAAGATATATCATCAAAGAAATGCTTTGCGAAGAGAATTTTCGACATCATCAACTTGAGATACTTGTGAATTTTAGAAAAAAGAATCGTAGCACGTTATTTCTGACATAGGATGCTGCTTCAGGTCCTCCATGACCATCAAATACCTACACCACCCACCATTAGTAAAATTTTAACAGAGTATTCAGAATTGTATATTTTTAGGATCAAGGGTCTAAAAATTATAAAAAACTTCACCCAGATTTCTAGTGTATATATCCAACGTTAAAAAGTTTATGTTCCATCTATCAAACTTTGAGTAATTGCTAATACATGATGACTTCTTCATCAAGTAACCTATTTTTCCTAATGTCAGAACTATATAAATTGCAACACCATCAAAACGCCACCGATTTACAATAGCACAATCAAATATCCAGTATGGTTTGATAAATTTTGCGCCAGCAAGATAGAGCTCAGCCAAAGCAATACTAAGTGAGAAAAGCCCTTCTATCTTCTTAGTCATAGTCAAGTTTTTGCCTTTATTGAGGTGTACACTTGCTTCTTTAATTTAAGCAAATAAGATGTTTTCCCATCCAAACACTCGAACGTTTCAAAAAACGCAATAAGCAGATAAGCATTTAAAAAACGCAAGTACACAACATAAACAAAATATGACGTACTCCATAAAAGGCAGTAATCTTTGAGGGAGAGCCTAATATGCAGATAAATCATCTATCAATATATGCTCATCTTCCATGTATCTTCGAGGTTTCCTTTTCCTTCCGCACCTTTTCCTCGAAATGAGAAAGAAGATGGTACACTTGAATTGTATTATTTAAGTGCTTATTGCTTGCCAAAAATCCTACTTCTACAATTGGTAGGTCACCGGGTTATTCAAATAAGTCGTGTTTTCCGTGGTTTTCCCATGTTACAACTTCCGTACCAATTCGGTCTGTCTTTTTATTAGTTCCTATTTGTGGTGCACAATTTCGTGGAATGTAGGTAGTGGTTATGATCGATTTGATAGAAAAGATGGAATAGTGTGTATCTTTCGTTGGGGATTTCCTGGAAAAAATCGTCGGGTCTTCCTCCGATTTCTTATAAAAGATATTCAGTCCGTCATAATAGAATAAAAGTTAAAGAGGGTATTTTTGCTCGTCGTGTCCTTTATATGGATAACGAGGCCAGGTAGCCATTCCATTGACTCGTACCGATGAGAATTTTACTCCACGGGAAATGGAACAAAAAGCTGCTGAATTGGCCTATTTCTTGCGTGTACCAATTGAAGTTTTTTAATAAATGAAGCCGAGAAATGAATGCTCCACAGGATCAGGTACTGATCTTTTATCCTGGTTAACAAAACATTAATCAATTAATTTTAATAGACGGAAACTTCATGAACCAACAAAAGTAGATAAAGGAAATTGAATAAGGTTAATTCAAATATAGCGATAAATAACTAACTAGATGAGTAACGACGTCATTTTCTTGATGAGGATTAACAGCCATAGCTTCGCTGCTACTGCTGCGGCCACCATGTTCTTCACTGAACCAAATCAAATCAAATTGAATTGAAAGAAAACAAATGGTATGCCATTGATGATGTGATGCTAGTTCTGGAAGGGTTGTTTTGTAGGTGATTTTGATTTGTTCTTTTGTGAAAAATTGTAGCCAAATAATATATGAATACGAGGGATGAGCATTGTGCGGATGGAACGGACGTGGACTAAAAATATTATAATTAAATTTACGGTTATTCTGTATTATTTAACTGTTTGGTTTAATAAATTGATTGGTTCATTTGATTAATGTCCTTATATAGGGTGATTAATTCGATTACCTATTTATGTCTAGAATAATTCTTTTAACGGTTATATCTTTATTTTTGAGATCGGATTATTATCAATACATTACAAATAAACATTTAAATACAAGATTAACTTTCTCTTCGGACTTTCAACACACAAAAAATAGTTTCACGCATTTTTAAAGCCCAAAAAATAACAATTTGATAGCTCAAAAAAACGCAATTAATGTAGTTTTACAACCTAAATAAATTCAAAATCAACTTATAAATATTTATTTAAATATTTTATACAATATAAGTATAAATATAATATTTTACTGCTACAAAAAGTATGAATGGGGCGTGGCGGTTAAAATTGAAGTGAGTACTCTCTATTTTCATAATCGAATCAAAAACTTCGGTTAATTCAAAAATGATAATCAAACCATTGATTATATGTGCGATTCGATTAATTCGATTTAGTTTTGACGGTTAATATGATTAGAGTTTGATTAATTCAGAGTTTATAAATATATGTGATCGTAAATCAAGATAGAAGTCGTTGTACACGTTTCGCTATTGTCAACAAGCACCAACGCCGTTAGTTTATTCCGTTATCACACACGGAGAATCTTATTTTACCAAAATTTTCCAATATATAAATAGAGTTAAAAAAATCGTAGGGAAAGTGGGGATAAATAATGGGTCGAGTTCAATATATAAGGGTTTCAATAATCCTATTGTAAAATAAATCCTAAACATGGTCTCATCCCTGTTGGTGTTGGACTCCTAGTTTATCACAAGCCATTATGGTCTTTGTCGAATTTTAGATGTGCCAAGATATTTTTAAAAGGTTACAATCTTTGCAATAAAATTTATATCTTCAACAAATTCTAATCGTAACAAAATAAATTAGAACATATATTACGTTATCATAGTAAATACGTCTATAATATTCAAATAATCATGATAATAAATGATTCAAAACAAATTACATACAAAATCTAAAGTTTTACATCAATATTCTTTTCGAATCCAAACTATTGCATAACAAAATATATTTATACTTTCTTGTCATATTATTTTTAACTTGAAATATCTAAATTACCCATACACCAATTCAAACAATATATATCTTAATTATTCAAACTTTTTTATCAGCTACACACTTTACCCCCACGTACTTTAAAATTAAATATCTCAAAAACGATTAGTCGAAAAATTATAAAAATTACATCATAAAAATCAATTTTTTTCTCTTTGATTAGACATCTCACTTGATATACTTTCGACGAATTTTTTCCTTTCATTTTTTGGAATAAAAATTTAGATGTCTTTAAGTGAATGACTTAATTACTAAATATTATATGTGTAATCCGCCGTAATTGCGGGTAAATAAACTATCTATAATTAAACAATTATAACTTTAAATAATAGACATCTACATATTTCATCTAAATAATCGTTTTATATTTGAAAACGAAACAATATACGTACCCGCTGCAATGCGTGGGCACTATGCTACTATATATATATATATATAGTCCGGTGGTAGAGAACATGCAACATAAAAGCGGAGTTCACGAGTTCAAATTTCGTCATAATGTTCCTTTAACCGTCGGTCACGGGATTTATCGCCCTCATGCTAGTCGTGAGACCGATCCATGGAGATTGCCAGATGGCTTACCGGAGACTATGGGGGTTTTGGCCCCTCTAAAATTTTGTACCGTTAGTGTAAATTTATATTATATCTGATAAAGAAAAATATTATTTTCTATGTTGCCCCTTCCAAATATTAAGAAAAAATTACTATAACGATTTTGACCCCCCCCCACAAACAAAAGTGTTCAAGATCCGCCACTGATTATCCTTATATATATACATAATATAATGTATTATCGATTTTGATTAGGCATCACCTAATCTCATCCTCGACCAAAACCTGAAAAGAAAAATTCGATTTTACTTGAAACTTGAATTCATTCTTCAAAAACTCAGCTTTAGTTTGATTTTCGATTTCCCCATTGGTTTAGGGTTTTATTGTCATTCCTAATCAAATGATTATGTTAGGTAGACAACTTATGGACGATTATGCTTTGAATATCTATAAGCTTTGTTCTTATTAATAATAATCGATGTTTAAGAAAAAAAGTAGAGGGTATCGGAGAAATAAGCTTTTGTAAAGAAGCTATCTTAAATAGGTTTTACAATAAATTTCATAAATGTCTCTTTGTTTACACTAAAATATGGAAACTATCCAATAACTTTACATTTGTTTGAAAATCATCTCTCCTCCCCATCCGTCTAAAGTGACTAAAATACTCTTATATTCTTTGTTCATTTTCTAGCATTTTAATTCATAACCATCAGGTTCAAAATCCCTAACCTCATCCCTCTCAATCACTTTACTCTACTCTAATTCCTCCATTTCCATATCCTTCATCTTTTCTTTCTTCCTTACAAAACCATGTATAACACCACTATCATACAAATTCGCTTACCTGAGAGTTGAAAACCGCAATTTTGACGTAGAAAACAACCATATTTTCGGCGAACCAGTAGTTGAAAACCACGACACAAATTCACTAACACAAATTCTGACGTAAAATTCGATTGTATGTCTACACCTGAAACTTCTGGTGAACGAATCGTAAAACTTCCGGTCAACGAGACCGAACTTCCGGCGAACGAGAAATGCAATTTTCGTTTGTAGATTATACAGATCCGGCGACATTCCATTGGTTTCTCATTGATCTAGTAACAATCTCGTCGGACTTAGACATCAAAATGGGTTTGGATTTTATGTTTGTACTTTTGGGTTTCGTACAGATCTGTCTGTTGCTTGCTGATTGTGTCTTTGGATTGAGGTATGCAGATTTGGTGTTTGTGTCTATTTATCATTTGATGAATGAGATTTGGGATGATTGTGTCTTTGGATTTGGATCGAGGTATTTAATGACATTTGGTGTACTTTACGAAAACTTTTAACATGTAGAAGTAAAAGAAATGGGATACGAATACTAATAATACGACACAATGTCAACCGTCAGCTGACCGTTGGATTGACCCGCTCCAATACTATTTACGTCCTTTCAAAAGTATTACGTGGAAAAACATTAAAAAAAATACACATGCACTTTTTACGTGAAAAACCTTTCAAATGGATTACAAATCACTGGACCCATAAGCTACTTAACATCCACTATAATGAAAGATATTAAAAGTTTAGAGACGTTCAACTCTCGACATTCATGAATATCCTCACACCACCGTCCTTATTGAATCACCGAAGACTCATCACACGGGGTAGAACGAGACGATTCTCATAGGCTCTCTCTTAGTCAATCAACCTCCTCATAAACCTAACATATAACTCATATATTTATGGGCACAACTCAATTTTTCCATCAAGTTATCTTATTCCACAAGATAACCTAATTTTTAAATCCCACTAATTTAGGAAATTGAATCACATCCCAACAAATACTTCCTTGATTCAAATTCTCTAAATCCTCGCAATGACATGGATTCCTCTTCAACGATAATGAGTGTGATCTTCATCTTGTTCCCGTCGACTTTCTTTCTACCGAAACACTTTGCCTAACATAAGCAGAGGTTTGATACAAGGAACCTTCCATGATCAACATACGCCACCGAGCCTCATCATCTTTGAATCTCATATAATCCGAATTACTCTTTCAACCTCATCAAACCCGATAAATCTCCACTAAAACAAAAGCTAGCTCAGCAAAACTCTCCAAAATAGCAACAACTTCGAAAAATCATATATCCATATTGAATGATTCGATCACCACCAAATTTTTTCCCATAGTTGATTCTTGTATACTAAACCTCCTATCCAACAACGATGATAATCCAAGACTTAACAAGTTCGGAACAATTATTTTCCCAAGACTGAGCTATACCCGACGAATTTTCTGTAGCAAACTTTGACAACTCATAACTCTCTACCGGTTTCTCAAATCCAAAATCACAACAGTCAGATCATAAAACTACATCTCAAGAACTTAAAGTTCAAATTTCACAATGATCTTACGGTTAACGATCTCACACCATCAATTCTCCCATCGCTGTGCAGAATATGACGAACCACACTTTGTTTTTTCTCGTACTGGCTTCCTCCTGGTTATGTGATTCTTCTCAAAGAACCTCGCTCTGATACCCGTTTCTGGGATCGACCTCGCTTCGATAGCACTTGTTGGGATCGACCACCACCACACCAATCACATAATCATGTATAAGCCAATAATCAAACACATACGAAACAGAAAAAACCATACACATACACTTTTTACGTGAAAAAACCAATAATCGAACATGTAGTCCATTTAGCATCCATTATAATGAAAGATATTACAAGTTGGAGATGCTCAACTCTCGACACTCTTGAATATCCCATCACCACTCTCACGTGATAATTACAATTATAGAATTCGCCGCCTCCGTTATTGAATTATCGGAGACTCACCACATAGGATGGAGGGAGACGACTCTCAAAGGGTCTCTCTTTTTCTCTCAACCTCCTCACCAAACCCTAACAAATAACTCCTATAATTATAGGCACAACTCAACTTTTTCATCAAGTTATCTTATTCCCCATATAGCCTGATTTTCAAATCCCACTAATTTAAAAAATTGAATCATATTCCCGACACTAACGTTTAAAACTATGGATAGATCAAGCAAATAATGACATGACAAAAGAGCAAATAAAATAATACAAAAAGGGTCGAAATTAAGTAAATCACTAACTTCGCAAAATTAAAATGGGTACTAATACATACAACATTCATTTTGATTAAAAAAAAAAAAAAACCTATGCTTGTAGTTATCCTGAGGTTTGATGGTAATTGGTAATAGTAAAATATTAAATATTGTTCGAGTGGAATACTAGTTGAAACCCCCAAGGTGCGAAATATGTAAAGTTTTTGGCCATGATGAAGACCAATGCCCAAAACAAGTAATAGTTGATTCTAAGAAGATAAACGTGGTGAACCAAGATGGGTTTCAAACTGTTACAAGAAAACCTTTTCGGGGACTTTCTGTTGGGAAGCAAAAGGGCCGAAAGTTGGGACTAGAAAATCTAAGCCAAAGGCAGTTTATCGGCCGGTAACAAGGACTATATCGGGAAAGGGATGTACAAGTGGTACTCATGTTGAAACAGGTACAAAGGTTTCTAACGCATTTGAAGTTCTTGGCAGCATGGAGAATGAAGATGGTACAAGCATTGGGGAATCAAGTGAACTTGCGAATAAGGAGGTGGGTAAACCTGTGAAAACTACCGAAGTGGATGAGGTTGTGGAAGTTGTTGTAGTGGATTACAAAAAGGAAATGGAATTGTTGAAGAAGGGTCTCTAACAACAAGTGATGTAGCTTCACACACATGGGATTGCGAAGATGATTATTATGATGATGAGAGTGATGTCGAGAAGCTGACCGCAGACTTCTGCCGTGATATTGGAATCGGGATTAGAGGCTCTCTCCCTGGATGACGGCATCTTCTTGACTTTTATGTAGGAGTAGTAGTAGTCAAGTCCGGTAGCTTAGTTTTTCTGTTTTATTAGTTTAATGCCTTTTAAGACTGAAATGTTTAACTTATTCACATTCGTTGTACTTAACTGTTTTTTTTTTTAATATACATTTGACGAGGTACACCGTGATCTCTTTACCTAAAATAAAAAAAATAAAAAAATTCGATCAAAAGATATCCATTAAAAGACTGTACAGTTAAATTAAAGGGTTTATTGATTCGTGATGCATTTAATTTTCACGTTTTGATATTGTATGGGGTAAACTTTAAAATATTCTATTGTATGAGGTAAATTTTTAAAAACTCTCTATTGCATGTTGACTTGCTTTTTTTGGTCTAGACAAAAAAGGAAACTTTCCTTTTTGAGGATGGCCAAAAAAGGAAATATTACATACAATAATGAGGTTTAGAAGGTTTACCTTATACAATAGAAAATTATAAAATTAACCTTATACAATATAAAAACGTAAAAGTTAAAGACATCGTTAAATCAATAAATCCTAAATTAAATAAGTGAGAATTAGATAAAGACGTAAAAAAATAAATTTGCTTAAGGTGTATGATCACTAACTTGTTAACACCATATATGTCACTACTATATATGTGAAGCGTTAATTAGTCGAGTGTGCTGAGATAAAGCAATACTTGCTCACAAAATTAGGACGAACTTACAAATGCTACAGGATAGTTTCCAAACTACAAAAAAATTTATTAATAATTAAAAGATGATATAAGTTTATTTATGTGGCTTCAATCATAGCTTACTACGTATACAAAAATCTGAGGTGTCAAACATACAATTTTTCTGAGTTTTTTTTCCGTGTATACATTGCTGATGTGTCTTTATATATCATCAAAGTCGAATTAACTGTCAACATTGACTGCATTAATTAGTAAATTAATAACCATGATTAAATAAATTAATGACTATCATTAATTGTTATTATCTTTTCATTCTTAAAATTAATAAAATAAATTTAAATAAATTAATGACAATCACTAATTGTTATTTCTTTTTCATTTTTTGAATCAACTGTATTGATACCTTCAGAATATTAGTTAACTGTCCGCTTCATTTTTTCATATATTATACTTACTACATAGTTAATTGTTAATTAGTTAATTGCATGATCAAGTTGTAACTTGATTAACGGATAAACTTTAATAATTGTATACATTTTATCCAATAAATAAATATCATCACACTGTCGTGTATCGCACGGTTTTTAACATTAGTTATTAGTTATATATATAAAACGAGGATATGCAGTGGTATAATATAATATAATAAACCGAATAAAGGTTTTGTGACTTAGTAAGGTTGAGTTGTTGTCTTTTAAAGAGAGGTACACCAGTTGATTTTAAGAGGTTATCGTACAAAAAGATAAGAACTTGAACAGAATAAATTCTAGTAGTGGGTGTCTGAATGAGTAAATGTTATTGAGTTCGGACGTGCTAAATTAATATTTAACCTTTGTGTTTTCTAACGTTTGAGTTAGGAATATAGTGCATGGTGTTGTTGAATTAAAATGTTAAACTTTCGTATAAAGTATGGCGTTTTAAAAAATGGTAATTTGTAAAAGAAACTCAACTAATCAAGTAGGATATTGTTTGAGAATGTGTTTAAAATTATTGTATAAAGACGTTAGTAGAATTTGACGTGTTTGAGAATGTGTTAAAGGTTATTCTATAAAGACATCAGTAGAACTTGACGTGCTTGTATGAGATTTTGCTTAGACGAGACTTGTAAAACTTTGCTTAACGTTTGTAAAAACCGGAGTGCACAATCAAAATAATATGACTTAATAAGAAACGTTATTATATACTTTCATGACTTCCGGGTATGCATAGGAAATGAATTATGCACGAGGGATGGGATTATGGGTAACATGTATTGCTATGTTTAGTTTGTACTTGCTACTCTATCATAGTGCACTAAACCTGTTTGCATAACATTTAAGTTTAATAACAAGATTAGGGCCCTATATGTGAAAGATAAGATTAAAAGAAAGAAGAATAATAAAACTTGAACATAACGAATATGGTCAGAGATATCTCGATAACCCTAGAAAGGGCTTCGTGGTGATTCCTGTGAGGGGTCATAATTGCGGTGTTGCTCAAGATACACACTATCATGTATCTCATGGTTGGAGCGGTACGTGGTTCGTCTCATGCATGTAGTACTTGCTCGGGGATTGGCCTGTACGTGAAGCCTTTTCTCAAACAGCAAATTGCAAGGAAAATGACAAATGGAGAACGACTTTCATTTATTTTTCGCCAAGATGGTGGTTATAGGGTTTCCCCCAATTGGTCCTTCGCAGCATTTGTACCACACATAGTGCTTTGGTTGACTAGTGGAATAACCTTACGTGGTTTATGGATGAACGGATAACGGAAAACGATAAAAGACTAAACGATAAATGGGATCCTTTAGAGTTTTCAATAACAGAAGAAGAAAGATAGAGGAAACAATCAATGTTACCTTTGATGATTCTTCTGTAAATAATGTGCAGACATCTCAATCTGAAACTGATTTACTAGAAGAACTATCTGTTTGAGACTTCAAAAGTTGAAATTCATCAACTTGATTTGACGGTGAAGATAATCTTCAAAAAGATCACCAACAATATCCGAAGATGTTCCTATTACACCTCAAGTTCCAAAAACATACTTTACTTCTTAGTCTGATGCTACATACTCACCGGGACAATTTGTAAACACACATTCACATATTCAACCAGGTAGCACACACTCACATGTTCAGTCTGGTGATGATTATTCTACAGATCTAGATATGCATGCACTTGAAGATGAAACATATTTTGACTACCAACATATTCCATGATGACGAATCTAATACTTATTAAGAGTCACTGGAAGGTATCAAATAACACCGAGATCATCCTTTTAAACATGTTATTGGAGACTATGATGTTGGTGTACAAACTAGAACTCAAGTCTTAGATCAATCAACTGCCAACTTTTGCTTTTACACTATTTTCTTATCAATCATTGAACAAAAGAAAACTGATGAAGTTTTTCAAGATGATGATTGGGTAGAAGCCATGCAAGAAAAGTTGACAGAATTTGAAAAAAAGAAAAGGTCTGGACATTGGTTTCTGATCCCAAGGGTAAATCAATCATTGGAAGAAAATGGATGGTCAGGAACAAGATGGATAAGCATCGAGTGGTTATTAGGTACAAAGCCAGACTGGAAGCTCAAGATTACAGACAAGAGGAAGAGATAGACAATGATGAGACCTTTGCTCCAGTAGCTAGAATTGAAACTATCACACTCTACCCAGCTTATGTTGTTCACAAAGACTTCAAAGTCTACTAGATGAATATGAAGAGTGTTTTTCTCAAGGTAAATCTAAGAGGAGGTGTATGTAAACCAACCTCCAGGTTTTGTAAGTTCTAAGTAGGGTTGTAAATGAGTTGAGCTACTTGCGAGCTACTCGAGCTTGACTTGTTAAAAACTTATTCGAACTGAGGTTCAACGAGCTCAAGCTTGAAATTTGTTTGGGCTCGTTTAATAAACGAGCTCGAACTCGAACTTCTTACATCGAGCTCGAACATGCTCTCGAGACTAAACGAGCTTTTCATATATATATATATAAATATATATCATACACATTATTTAATTTTTATATAATAATATTATATATAATTACAAAACAATACACATAATACATTATATAATAATAGTAAATATGATATGATTATACGTGGTAAAAAGTTACACGAAAAAATAAATAAATGTTATAGAGAAATAAAATAATAATAAAATAAATATTTTATTGGAATAAACTAGTTGAGCCGAAGCTGATGCTTGAGCTTTTATAATACCAAACACGCCAATCTCGAGCTTTATATATTAGGCTCGAAATGAGCTCGAGCTATGTGAATTTTAAACAACCCGAGCTTGAGCCTAGTCCAGCTCGGGTAGGCTCAACTTGTTTACTCCCCTAGTTCTAAGTTTCCAAATCATGATTATAAACTGCAAAAATCATTATATGGACTAAAACAAGCTCCAAGAGCTTGGTATGATACCTTATCAAATTCTGTAGAGGATCAACTTATTAAAAAGGATAAGGGTCATATCATTATAGTCCATATATATGTGGATGATATAGTTTTTGGGTCTATTAATGAAAATTTATGCAAATTGTTTTAAAATCTAATCTACAAATAATATCAAATTTGTATTATGGGTGAACTAACCTATTTCCTTGGTTTACAAGTACAACAAAAACATGATGGTACTCTTATAAATCAAAGTAAATATTTACATGATTGACTCAAAAGGCATTATTTTGATAGTTGTTATGTAATGAAAACTCCCATGAGTACAACTGATAAGTTGCATAAAGATGAGTCTGGGAAACATGTTTGTCAAAAAACTTAAAAAGGTATGATTGGATCATTTTTGTATTTAACTGCTTGTAGACTAAATATTATGTTTTCTACATGTTTATATGCTAGATATCAGGCTAATCCAAAATATTCACACCTAAAAGTTGTAAAAATGATATTTAAGTACCTAAAGGGTACTCCTAACCTTGGTATTTGGTATCCTAAATACTCAATGTTTGATCTAATTGGTTTTACATATGCAGACTATGCAGGGTGTAAATTAGACATGAAAAGCACATCTCGTGGATGTCAATTACTTGAAGGGAAGTTTATGAGTTGGTCAAGCAAAAAGCAAAACTATATTGCTACATCCACAGCAGAAGCAGAGTATGTAGCCACAAGTAGTTGTTGTGCTCAGTTATTGTAGATGCAACACCAATTGGCAGACTATGATGTGGTGTTTAACAAAACTCTCATTATGTGTGACAATCAAAGTGCAATTACAATAACTAAAAATCCAGTATTCCCCTCAAGGACCAAGTACATTGAGATCAGACATCACTTTATCAGAAATTGTGTAGAAAAAGGTAAAGTGATACTCAACTTTGTATCCACAAATGACCAATTAGCAGATATATTCACTAAACCAATAAGTGAAGATTGATTTTACTATCTGCTAGGTCAGCTAGGGATGCTCAATCCCTAAGCAAAAAAGATTAATCTAAGTGATTTAGTCTCACAATGTGCTATATCTTCAGTCTGAGTTTGTCTGACATCATCCAGACCTCAGAAAAATCACAGACTTACGAACATCACAGGCTGAGAAACTTTTATAAACTCTGTAAACAACAATTTTTTTAAAAAAACTTATATTAATTTTCTTGTTAGTTTTATAAATATAAATATCAGATAATACCAAAAGATATTATTTTCTTAGGTTAAGTTTAAAAAAAAAATTAATTTGATGTTATTTATTTTTACGTGTCATTGATGGTATGCTATTTAAAGTCCATGTAGAAATACCATCAATTCTACAAAACAATCGAGCATAATATGGATAACAATCGAAGTTGATTTAACTTTGATAATCATAATATGGATAACAATCGAAGTTGATTTAACTTCGAAAATCATTTTAACGGAATCTTAACGCAAAAGTCAATGTGGGATCCATATTTTTTAATAGAATTTCTAATTAAATATCTACTTAAACTTGTTTATTTCCCTCTCTCCTCTATTCGCCTTTAGATTCCACAGAGAGATTACTAAAGCCTAACTTGGCAATTAAAATCGAGTTCATTCATCTTGTTCATCAAAAAGACAAATCTTTCAACAAGAATTTCCAATCAATGGTTTTACAATGCTTCTGCAAATTTGGCACTAGCCAAACCGTTTAAACAGAGTAAGATGGTAAAGGTTTGCATAACTTCTTAGTTTCTCATCTGCTTTTAGCAATTCTTGAGTTCATGCGCTCGTAATTACGTGAGGAGATTATGAAATTAATTAAGAATTATTTCAAGAATTATATTAAATAGGTAATTAAACGAGAGTGAGTCGTCAGTTATTGTTTTCGCTTTATTTTATTCATTTATAACCCGTTTTTAGTGATTCTTAAAGCATTGTCTTTGTTTTAACCTAATTGATAAAGTATGATAAATAAAAAAAAATTGTATTTGCATGTATTCATGAGTGACGAAAATTGACCATAACTTGCAGGTACCTTTAGCGACGACACATTCGTGGCAAAAAAATTTCTAATTATTTTAAATAATAAAAAAGTTAAATATAAAAACCTTTTACCGACGATGAATGTCATCGTGAAATGTATTTAATCAAAAAAAATTTGACAGGAAGTTTAAGAGTGGCTTGTTGTCGCTTAAAGTCGTCGCAGTTGACCAACACATGGTGACCTGTACCTATGACTTTTTAGCGTAGAAATGTCATCGTTAAAAAGTCTTAGTGATGACTTTTTGGGCTTTAGATACGATATTTCGTTGTCACAAAAGCCAATTATTCTAGTAGTGTTGTATCCATTGAAAACAATCGAGTAATTCACATATGCATAAATGCAACCCAAATGCATTTTCAAGCAGATGTATTCATAAAAAATATATATTTTATTGACTTTTACGTTTTATGCGTATATCAAAAGGTTAAATGCATCTATATAATTCTTATATGAGTAAATTGTTTCGTTATATATCTAACTTTATGTTTTTTACTTTTGTATCTAACCACCTTTAAAACTTGTTTATCCTGTCACTCCTTACATAAAATATACGAAATTTTAAAGTTCAATACATACAATAGTATTTTTAAAAAGTGGTTACATACAATAGTAAAAAATGTAAAGTTATATACAAAATGAAACAATTAACCCTTATTATAAAATATGATTTTGATAACTTAGATTGCTTGAAGTCATGTATAATAAGCAGTTCTCAAGGTTTTTAGGGGGTGTTTGAGATAGCTTATTTAAGTATTTATATGCTTATTTACTTATTTTAACAGAATATAATCAAATACAAATATTTTTTAAAAATTGTTTATCTAGCAATTTCTTAGCACTTAAAAATAAGTATGTTAAAATATATTTATTTTCTAAATACATAAATATTTATAAATAAACGATCTCAAACACCCCTTGCTATTATTTGGTGTAACATTTCCCTTTGTTGATGCATATGTAGCTGAAAGCTAAATAAAAAAGTTTCAGTTTTGCGTACATGGAAATAAAGCCCATTCTCCGTTATGTCTTGGGTTGTAAGTTCCACAATAAATACCATACCAAAGGCGTTGTAATAGCTTACTAATCAAACCATTTGTGTATATAATTATTCAATTTTATCATGGGTTTTGAATTTTATATATAATAGTAGTTAGACATCCAATTGTCATTTTGTCAAATTATTTATGTTGACTGTATAAAAAGCACAAAAATACAAGTCAGGAACTTTTTCAACGTGTTAGATTAATTCATTATTGTATCTATTTTCTAGAACTGCATGCCATATTTTATTGTACTTTAATTAATTTGTTGCATGGATCATATATTACCTTATTAATCATATGTATTTTTCTAGAACCTTGTTTTTCTTACTTATTTTATTTGAGCTGAACAAAGCAATTACAACTCGCTTATGTTTTGATCTAAAATTGGATTCATAAAATTATAAAGAGTTTAATAAAGGGTTTTTTTATTTATTTCAAACACTCAATATGTTCTATTATTTATAATTTGAGTGTTTGAAATAAATAAAAAAACCCTTTATAATTTGAGTGTTTGAAATAAATAAAAAAACCCTTTATTAAACTCTTTATAATTTTATGAATCCAATTTTAGATCAAAACATAAGCGAGTTGTAATTGCTTTGTTCAGCTCAAATAAAATAAGTAAAAGGTAACTACCAAAGTACCATTAAACTCATTTATGTTTGATTATATAAATATAGCCCTATAAATAAATAAAAACTGCCAACTTGTACAATTATTAAATTCTAAATGTAAATAAATTGTCACCTGTATCATATGCAACATGACTAGAACCATGAATGCAAGCTTGGTATGTCACATCAATATGTTTTTCTCAAGTTCTATTATTGGAATTATGACACTTGTACATAAAATATATATTTGTTTATGTGTAGACATCATAATAATTCTATAGATAACCTTCATATCCAGCCATGCAAATCTCTAATAAAGATGGTCGGTTCCATAAAAGTTTTGTTAACGAAAGACTCAAGTGCTTTCATAAATTTGTACATGTATAATATCATCCGTCTAATTAATATTCGGAAGGCTCGACTGATATCAAAGAGCACAATGAGTTTATTATGGTTCAGATACAAACTTTTATGCAAGTTTAGAAGTTTTGACAACGTACAACTCTTAAAACTATAATTATTATTTACCTTTACAAAAACACTAGTCTTGTATCCGGGTAAAGTAACGGTGCGATTTAGCTCGACATCATATTTATTTGTATCTAATGTGTGTGTTTTCTATTGTGTTCATTATATGTTTTTATCTTCAAATGGTAGGTATGTGAGTGAGATAAATAAAACTATTGTGTGAGATTATTGGTCAAAAGTGTTTGTTTATTTGTTAAAGTGAAATGAAAGAATGAAATTAAAAGTGATATAAATTCAATGGTCATGATTCAATTTATTTAGTCTTAAAGTGATAGAATAAAAAAAGAGATAAATGCATTATAAAGTAATATAGATAACATGACTATCAGAACTCTCTTGTTGGAGGAATACACATGATCTTCAATAGAAAAATAAAGATAATAGTTATAGGTTCAGTTTCATTAAAAACTCAAACCTCCTTAATTTTTTATAAAAGTTTTTAATATAATTGTCAAAACGATTAAACTGAGAAAATATAAAAGTCTGTTACATTATTACTAACTTTAGAATTGAAAAAATATCTCTATATTTCAAATGTGGCCTAAAAAGTTGGTCTTACGTTAAACATCAACCATCTAAAATGGTCTAATGTGACCATCAATAACTTACTATGGATAGCATATACGAAAGTCTTACAAATTGTGAAGAATATTGCTTCATAAAGTCCTTTTAGAACGAATATGATCGAAATAGCTTGTGATTTTGCTCTAATTCAAAGGCACAATTCATTATACATGTGAACCAATAGGAAAGAGACACATAATCACATATCACTGTTATTCAACGATAATGGTCAAATTTCACCTTAACTTAAAAAACAACAAAATTCGCTCTAATTCATATTAAGAAGTGAAATCAACACACCGGAACTAATCGAAAGTTGACACGTCCAAGTGAAATTATTGCTTTATCTACGAGTTAGCGCGAAATTCTGAACTATAATTTGAAATATTCGCTCTAATGTTATATTAAAGATAATGGTGCTTATTTATCGCTCTCATGTTGATTTGTGTACATAGTAAATCATGTTTTAAATTAGAGTGAAATCTGTAGTATTTTTATCACATTTCACTTAAAATGACTTTATGAAGCGAAATTGTTAGATATTTTTGAGATTTTGTAATTTTGTCTATATTAAGTGATTGATGGTTAATTAGATCGTATGTAATAATTTTCTCGATCTTAAACTAAACTTTTTAGTTTGTATTGAACTGGTAACTATTTTTTCTTTTAATCAAATATTCTTAACATTTAGAGTATTTTATTTTGTACGCAGGAGAGACTCAAAGGTAAAGCTAGTGAAGCAAGCGCTTTAGACCCCCAATTTCATAAGGCCTCAAATTCTTGATGCTGTGTATTAGATATAGAATAACGATAACGATCTTCAAGATATTTTAATTTTCAAGGCCTTAAAGAATATAATGTTAAAGAAATTAGATCCACTCTATGTGAAAAAAATGACATTGTAAGGCCTCAAAAGAGTTCAAATCTATAATATTAAGACAATTTTATGTGAAAAGGCGACTAGACTTATTTTTTGTCAATTAGTTCTAAGTGATTTTGTTTAAAAGTTTTCGATGTTCTATTTTGCGTGTATTTATTTCAATATTATTTTTTAAATTAGCTATCATCAAAGTAATTTTCTCATAATCTTTATGTTTCGCGATTAAATTCCCCAATTATATTTTTGCACATGATCATTCATCGTATTGCTCAAATAAGCAACTTAATCATTTCAAACATGACTCGATTAAGTGGATAACTTATTTTGAATTGCATAGTGAGTTTAATCTAATCTTTTACTTAGTATATAGTTGTTAAATGTCACATAAAACTCCATATTAAGTATATCATGTAATGTTTTAAAAGATGAAAGCAAGACATATATGATATATGAACAATTAAATTTAGTAAACTATTTATAGGTTACACATGAAAATATTGTTGTAATTTCTATTACAAGTTAAAAACTTCGATCAAACCTTTATATAAATTAAGAGTGAAAAAATGTAAATCCCTAAATCAATAAATAGTTGATAACTTGATTCCTTTTAAAATGTCAAAACTTTATATCATATAAGTAAAAGATTAAATATGATTTCTTTTAAATAACAATTGCTTTGGTAGAATTTCTTATACCTTTTTGTCATCAAAACATACTAAATTAGTAATAAACTAATAAAGTTGGCGTATTATATCACAACAAAATGGATAGACTGACTTTTTTTAATGTAAAAAAATAGATTTCTTGTTATTTACCAAATTTTATTGAATTTGTCACAAACTATAATAGAAAAATAATAATTATATCAAATGTAAAGTCTTATATTTTAAATTCACTTCCATAAAACATTGAACCGCTACCGCTTATACATAACCATTTACCTAAAAATAATAGTTATACTACATGCAAGTCGAACTTGAACAACTCAAATCAACACAAAACGATACCATAGATGTGATTATAAATGTGGTAAAAGGACGAATGCATGTGACCATCATTTTTGACCGATGAACAATAATACAATATTACTTGGATAAATAAATGGAAATTGTTAAAAAACAAGTTTGAACGGTCAAAAGGGACAGATGAGAGAGAAAATGAGTAGTGTCTGCATATGTCTTCTTCTTCTTCTTCTTCCCAATGGTATGACTAATTGAATTCATAATCCTCTCTTTCATTACCATTAACTAAAATTATTTCTTCAACTTTTCTCTCAATTCTTCACAACAAATTGCATAACAGGTATGCTTTTCTTAACTTAACTTTTATTTACTTATGTTGATTTCTATTTATGTTCATATCTGATTGATTTTGTATCTATAGTTTCAATTGCTAGTATACCTAGGGTTTTATTGTTAACTTAACCTAATTATACCTCCAGATCCTCTTATTATTTCATTTGGACTTTGGTTCTACATGTTTGAAAACTTCATAATTATTTATTCCGAAATTTTATGCGAGATCTGTATGTACGTATATACATAGCTTCCTGATAATGCTATATATCATGAGATTGCTTTCGTAACATAACATAATATAGTAGCTGATTTTCAGTTTTAATCTGTGTATATTACTAGTTAGATTAGACAGCTGAACTCACATTCAAATGGTATGTCATGTATCATCTTGAGATATTTAGGGAAATTTAATTTGCGGAGGACACCTGTATTTGCATAGTTAGGTGTTATATATGCACTTAAATGACTTTGTTGAATGACTTTGTTTCTTGTTTGAGATTTGAGTTTTGACAAAGTCTTGCCTTGTGTATTTTGCAGATAAGAATATAAAGTTACAAAAAAGAAAAAAGACTTGTTTCACTTGATTTACCACACCGATGGCTTCGGTAAGTGTGGTACCTGCACCGGCAGTAAGAGAACCTAGTGGAACTACGGTTGCTGCTGAAAGATTGCCTGATGAGTTAAATGACATGAAAATTAGGGATGACAGGGTTAGTGAATAGTAACCTAATCATATCTATGTCAGTTCTGTTGATTATAATATATTGTTACCATTAAACATAAATTTGTGTTTCTTACATTTTTAGGAAATGGAGCCTGCAATAGTTGATGGCAATGGGGCAGAGACAGGGCATATAATTGTAACAACCATTGGTGGTAGAAATGGGCAGCCAAAACAGGTAACTTTGATTTTGTGGATTCATTTCTCGGATTGCTATATTAATAGATATTCATTGATAGTGATGCGATTGTGTTTGATTTGCTTCAGACAATTAGTTACATGGCCGAGCGTGTTGTTGGGCATGGTTCGTTTGGGGTTGTGTTTCAAGCCAAGTGCTTAGAGACTGGAGAAGCTGTGGCGATCAAAAAGGTTCTCCAAGATAAGAGATACAAGAACCGAGAGCTACAAACGATGCGTGTATTGGATCATCCAAACGTTGTTGCCTTGAAGCATTGTTTCTTTTCCACAACAGAAAAGGAAGAACTCTATCTTAACCTTGTTTTAGAGTATGTTCCGGAGACCGTTCATCAAGTAATTAAACACTACAACAAGATGAATCAAAGGATGGCAATGATCTATGTAAAACTATACAGTTACCAGGTAATAAAAACCTTCTTTTTGATTAATTAGTCTATCCTTTAATTGCAATGTTAAGCACCTGCATATCTTCCTTGATATATTTTCTTTGGTAATTGGTCGATGATATATTATGGTTATTTATGCTGCAGATTTTCAGAGCCTTGGCCTACATTCATGGTAGTATTGGAGTGTGTCACAGGGATATCAAGCCTCAAAATTTACTGGTAGGCTTCTCTAAATGCATTTGCGATTTCTATTCAGCGATTGATGTATTTGGAGAGCATTTTGGCCAAATATGTAAAAGTCAAACACATCACATGTGAACCCACATGTAAAATCATGGCCAACTTATACACATGATATATCACTGATTAATCAATGACCATTTATTTAACGTTTTAATTGGGCTACTGAATAATTGTCTGACTTTCAGGTAAACCCACATACCCATCAGGTCAAGCTATGCGACTTTGGAAGTGCGAAAGTTTTGGTCAGTCAATCTTTATTTAATAGTCTTATTTATATGGTTATATCGTGGTGCATTGTCTTACTTTAGGTTCTCAACTTTTCTTAGGTAAAAGGAGAGCCCAACATTTCTTACATTTGTTCAAGGTATTATCGTGCACCTGAACTAATCTTTGGGGCCACTGAATACACCACTGCCATAGATATCTGGTCTGGTGGATGTGTTTTGGCAGAATTGTTGCTTGGACAGGTAGGGAATCAGCTGTTTTATGTCTTCTATTTCTATCTAACTCTTTCTCATTTCATTGTTATGTTGTTTGCCTTTTATGGATGGTATAATGTTGGTTGATGAGAATAGTGTTTGTATCAACTTAATGAATGTCCCGCTTGTAATTTCAGCCTCTTTTCCCTGGTGAGAGTGGAGTTGACCAGCTAGTGGAGATCATAAAGGTACTTCTAATTTTAGATGTTCTCTAAATTTATTTTTGGTAGCACGTCATGTGAACTTGGTTTGTAAATGTGCATGCTACTTATAATTGATTAAGAGCTGGAAATTGGAAAGTGGCCACTGTTCTATTCGATATCAATTGTTATTAATTTAGTTGTTAGTGTTTATATAAAAGTTGAGTTGATGCAAAACACTAAGAACAGGATTTAGAAAACTATATATACATCTTAATAAGGCACACTTGAAATTTTAATTTATTGATTAACGTCTTCTTGAATCTGTATGTTAAGGTGGCTACTTGTTTATGCATAGGTTTTGGGTACTCCAACAAGGGAAGAGATCAAGTGCATGAACCCCAACTACACAGAATACAAGTTTCCCCAGATTAAAGCTCACCCATGGCATAAGGTAATTAAGTTTGGGTCACAACTTTTGTGATTACATGTGTATCCTGTGAATTCACAGCCCTAACAATGTGTATGTTTTCAGATATTCCATAAGCGGATGCCTCCAGAAGCTGTTGATCTTGTTTCAAGGCTCCTGCAGTACTCCCCAAACCTTCGAAGCACTGCTGTAAGTATAGAGAAGGAATCTTTTAACTCTATATTTTTGTTCAAAAACTATCGTGATACTAAGTAGGTATTTTGGTGTGGTTTGTATACAGTTGGAAGCAATGATTCATCCATTCTTTGATGAGCTACGTGATCCTTCGACTAGGCTGCCAAATGGGCGTTTTCTTCCACCACTTTTCAACTTCAAGCCTCATGGTAAGGAGTTGGTGCTAGCTAGTTCTGTGCATTCGTTTAGTTTAGTTTAATTATTCTAAAACTGAAATGTATTTTTTGGTTTTGTTTTGAAGAGCTCAAAGGGGTGCCGGTGGAAATGATTACGAAATTGGTCCCAGAGCATGCCAGAAAGCATTGTGCATTCCTTGGTTTGTAAGAGGAAGAAGAGAAGGAAGCTTTTTGAATCATGTTTGTTCATTTGTTCCTTGTAGTTGTGTGCCTATTGTCTAGATGTAAAACCAGAACAAGCAAAATTTTTATCATATATATGAATATGCTGCTGACCCTTGTGAAACGGAAAACGTAAATGTAACCCTGTAGTCAGTGCAACAATTCTCTCCCTCACTCTCTATCTGTATGATGTCGTCTGTTAGCTACGCCGATGTTTTAAGACACTTGATTTTGTTCAACATTGTTTTCCTCATGTTCCTTAGTTGTAGAAACAACAGAATTATAGTGGTGTTTTACAATAACTCGAGCTCTCAGCTTATCAAAGCATTTGACATCAGAATGGATCTGGTTGTATGTGAAGCTAACTCAAACTCAGAAAAGCTCTCATAGCTGATGCAAGGAATATTCATTGCTAATGCAAACACTTTGTCCAATTATTTTACTTCCTAAGGGGTGTTTGGGATTGCTTAAATAAGTATTTTATCTGTTTATTTGCTTATTTTGACAGCAGATAAGCAGACTCAAACACCTCTCTGAAAACTGATTATCTGTTATTTACTAAGGAATAAGCACTTAAAAATAAGCAACGTGAGACCTACTTATTTCTAAGAAGATAAGTGTTTAAAAATAAACAATCTCAAACATCCCCTAAATAATTAGTATGTCAAATACACTTTCAAAAGTTGTTCACTATTATGATTTTCTTAAAACAAAATGGTGTAAAATGTTTCATGCATTAAAATGCGACTTTGCCCGTAAAATCCTCTAAAATGAAAAAAAAAAACAGAGAAGGCTACTGATAAAACTTAAAGTTGTTGTTATCTTATTTTATTTTTTTAAGAAACACAAATACTCACACACACCTCTAATGTATGAAGATATACGTTTGTCGAAACTTTAAAATTTAAACCCCTAATTTTATGATTGCAAGTTACCTTAATAGTGTCAAATTTATGATCCAGTGGTTGCTGTCTTATGATATAATAAATGAAAGCTTGAATAGGTTATAGTATCCGGAGAACCTATAATAAATTAAGTTAGCTGGAGACCTTTGAACGTATACTTAAAAGTTGGAATCTTATCACATTGTCCAAAACGTCAAAATATCACTTTCAAGTGACTTTGTCTTTGGTAGATGAATAATTATTTGTTAAATGATAATTCGGTGAGAGAATCAGTCTTTTTGTAATATAAATTAAAATAAACTAATATAAAATACATAAGAGGCCTGAATAGTGACCATTTATGGATAAGTATAGAATGAGAAAAATTTATGAATCAAAATCAATCGTCTATGTTATTTGACTAGGTGAGTGTCAAAACAAATGAAAAAGTAAAATGGTAACTGCTGGATTAAAGATTCACCTATGTAATTTATAAATAATAAAATAAATTAAAGTTTTATCAGACGCTGCATGTGTTAGCAGTGACTATCGCTGCTCATAATGAACATCGAACACCTCAATACTTAGTAGTTTTATTATGTCTATTCAAGTCACTGCATCTGTTAGCAATGACTTCTATTGTAACTTAGATTTTAACAGAAGTATCTATAGCATCTGAAGAAGTTACAAAGGTCTAACGCTGTCAAGAACTTAATACATCTGTCAAAGTCCAAAACCGAAGATAGAGATAAAGAGAAGCTCACTGATGTGGAATTCAAGACTTCTCTATTAACCAGCGGTTCATGCATTTACCCCAGAAAATGCATTGGGTTTGACAAATATCCAATATACAATTGAGAAGGTGTCACACCCCCAAATTTGACATTTATAATAATCATGTGGAAGCTTTCGGGGCGTGACGAAGATCGAATAACATTACCTCGAGCGTATGATTATCGCAGAACATCTATATTATTAGGATGCCAAAATAGTTTTACAAACATTTCGGCTCATCGAGCAGTTCAATTGTCAAGGTTATCGAATACATCGTTTTAAATAAAATACAAGTTTCGGGATTTCATAAATAAGACTACAAGTCAATTAATCCCATTGTTCAAATTTAAAATATGGCATCCTAATTTATTGTGGCAAGTACGGTCCCAATATGCATGTGTCTTACGGCATAGCTAATTCCCCTGAAAAACATATTTATAAAATGTCAACATAACGTTGAGTGAATTCACAGGTTTAATGACTCGATCATAAACCATCATTTAGTAATCATTTATTCAATAGATCAAAAATGGCATCAACGGCCTATTGTGCGATTATTCTCAATTTAAAACAATAAAACCTCTGACTACGAATCCCCCGAAGGTTAGCTAAACCGTCGAGTTAATATGCCAAACTAAGCCTATAACCAAACCACAACACAAATGAATCATTTGCCTTGGACCGATTAAGTATACTTCGTCCCCAAAATCGTGCGAACAAGGTCGCTAGTTAGCGCTACTAACTAAAATAAACGTGGGATGGGCCTGTCAAACCCGATAGTACTATCTGTATACTCAGTGGTTAGCGTCATCTAACTAATGGTTATAGTATTGCATGCTAGGACTTCGGCACTACAACTTATCCAACTTAGTCGCTCATAAGGATACAATGTCAGGTTTTAATAATCGCATACATTCAGTTATATGTTTTTCACCCCAAGTTAAAAGCATTAAAACAGTAAAAGTGGGGCTGTGAACTCACCTGGAGTCCGAGCGTGCTAGCAAAACAGTTTTATATAAATGTCCAAGTAAGCCTCTTAATGTCCTAAACGCAAGAGCTTAAATTAATACATGTAGACGACTCAATAGTCAGTCTATGCCAGTTGTTCACTCAACTAGGTTTAAATGTGCCATCGACGGGCTTGAATATCACGTACTTTATTTTAAAAGAAAACGACACGTTGTGATCCTTATTAGTTTTCAAAATCATTAAAATTCGTTTACCGTTATAATATACTTAGACATTATATATATATATATATACTCATAGGCACACATATATATATATATAATTATCTATCGTTGTGATACTTGACCAAAATATATACATATACTCATACATGTACACATATATATATATATATATATATTAATGTCGTTATAGGTTTTTATAATTCATTTTTACACCTTCGACGTTATGATATTGAATAATTCATTTTAACTCCGTTTTTAACCTAACTTTTAGGTTTATCGGGTTTTAAATCGTACAATTCTCGTATCTAATATTTAAGTCATGAATTATACTTAATTAGATTTCAATTTATTGATTTCATAATCTAAGTCCATAACTTAGGGATTTTTATACTTTTATTCCCTAAATTTCCTATTTTAACGTTTTTAGTTCACGGTTTCAGTTTTAATCCGCATTAATATCCAAGCCCTGGGTTTTAACATTTTAATTTATGAATTTATCCATAATACATCTAGACCTACTGATTTTCATTCACAAGTCCTCAAATTTTACGGTTTTTGCAATTTAGTCCCCCTATTCTCATTTATCTCATTTTTAACACATAACTTTGGTGATTTAAGATTTAATAATCTAGATCTTGTTCTAATTTGTTCTAATACTTAATTTATACCTAAATACATGAAATATAATAATTTTTATATCAAAATTCCTTAATATATGATTTTTATCCTTTTTATCCTTTTTAGTTTCATATGTCCATTTCTAACAGTTTCTGTCCAGATTTTAGTCCTTCTTTGGCCACGATTTTGACTAGTCAAGCAAGCTCATAATATTATGAAAATTTTTATACACGTTCTTCTATGTCTTAGCTTTCCAGAAACATAAGATTCGTAATTTTTGGTTAAGTTTAAGGGGTCCAAATATATTTTACACTACACAAAGGTCCAACAGTTCTTATTCTGGACAGTTAGTCATAGATCCGTATGTTTCTTGAGTTTTACTTAACTTCACGAAATGAAATCATACTACTTTTAAAGCTAACAAAATTTTTGACTTTTAGGAAAAAGAATCAACTCATTTAGATCTACGGTTTGAAAGTTATGACTCTTCAAGGTTGGGTCATTTTCTGTCACAAAAGAACAGTTTGTACACATTTTCTTAGAAATTAATTTTAAAATATCAATACTTGTCTAAAAATTACGAAACTACTTGGGTTGGAAAGATAACTCTTTGAACTTAATTTTAGACTCAAGAAACGTAAGATTTGGTTAATTTTTGACCAAGTTATTAACCTCCAAAGTCGACATAACCTTCTGTCCGGATTTTATACTTTCTGTTTTGGGTTTTCTTGGTTCATCCTAACAAGTTTTAACTATGTAATTATATAAAACATCATTTTTAGCATGAATCTAGTTGATTTAACTTGAGAGTGAACATTACTAGCATAAACATGAATTTAAACAAATTTAACTAGGGAGAGTTTCCTTACAAAGCCTAAAAAGGCGATTTTGAGCAAGTTAACGGTTTGAACTCGTGTGGTTGGCCTCCTAGCTTCGATTCCTTATGTTTAGCTTGTTTTACCCATGAAATGAGATGGTAATGAGATGGTGTTGAGTTGTGTATGTGTTTGTGAGTTAAAAGAGTGTCAAATGGTGATTTTAGAGGTGGTGGCTCATGGTGGTTGAAGGTGGTTGTATGGTGGATGTATGGGGGTTGAATGGTGGACTTGTGGTGGTTGTTTGGGACAAGAAAAGGGGTGGGGAGGGCTGCAGAATTTCGTGGCTCTTGGGGGAGGAAAAGAGGGAGAGAATTTGTGGTTTGTGTGTGTGTGTGGAAATGAGAGGAAATGGGGTGTAAGTCAAAGGAGAAGGATGGCTAGCTATTTCCTTGATTTAGGGATCAAGAAGTGTGATCAAAGGGGTCCCTAGGGCCCCTTTCTTTGGCTGATTTTGGAGAGGGAAAGGAAAGGAGGGGGCCCCTTTTGAAGGTTAAACATAATTAGGCTAGATATTTTGATCATTAATCGCTAATCTCGATTAGTTTAGTCGTTAGTCGTATGATTAGGGTTAATTAGGTTTAGTTAGGGTAGATTAAGGTTGATTAGCATAGATTAGGGTTATTAGGATGTCACAAGTTGATTGAATCATCATTCGAATGATTATCGATGCTTTGTTTATCATTAACCGGGATTTTCTACGGCTTTGTGATAATTGAATCGGATTAATTGTTTGATTCGATTTCTCGGCACTTCATGCTTTCAATTGATTATTAATAGTAGTTTACCTTATATTACTTGATCTTAATAATAATCGGGAGTCGATTGATAGGTTAACCGATTTAATTTACGTTTTATCTCATTCGTTGCACGTTTTCTATTTCGCGTGAACGTTTATCGAATTTAAAATTGTTATGCCTATTTCCTAGCATAAATATCAATAGAATAATAATAACGACTATATAATTTTATAGATTTACATTATTTTCACAAAAGGATCACCAACGCGCTCGTGAAATTCGATTTCTACCGATTTTCTCGGTTAATTCTCAAAATTCATAAATGCATCTCGCATTAAAATTCATTGCTTCTCATATGCAAACACGGGCTTTGTGCTACACTTTATTTAATAAAAATGAATTCACTTTAATTTAATAGGGAATTAGCCTAAATGCACGTGATTAAATTATACGGAATTAACCGAAATTTGAGGGTTGTCACAGAAGGTCTACTTATAAAGGATAATAATTTGTGCATATCTTTATCAAAGATATGTATAACTGGTTATTGTACTTTATTCAGAAAAAAATATTACTTTTCTAAATACTGGGATTATCTAATTCATATTCCATACCCTAGTATGTGTTGTCACTTCCATTTATTGGAAGTTACATTTAAACCTTCTCTAATATGGTTGTGACACGCGTAGGGTTTGAATTTATTTATGAGACTATAATGTTACGCCCAATTTTTATTTTTTTTACAACAAGTGCAATCAGCTCACAGTCCAATCAGCACACTGGCCAATTAGCACACAGACCAATCAGCTCAGACCAATCAGCTCAGACCAATCAACACATAGGCCAATCAGCTCAGACCAATTGGTTCAGATCAATCAGCACAAGCCAATCAGCATAAGCCAATCAGCACAAGCCAATTAGCATAAGCCAATCAGCACAAGCCAATTAGCACAAGCAACACTTAATCAAATTTGACTTCCAACATAACATCCAAAACAACTTATTTACATATGATTCATCATTAACGACCAACAACTTGTATCAACATCATAATTTACCCATTTTGACACTATTACAAAAGCTGGGTTCAATGCAAGAAATTTAGCAATCAAGATCATGATTTGAAATAGAAGTTCTTGCATAACCTACGACAAGCATACAAGCATTTCAATGTCACGCCTTTCCCTTCCCATGATAAACTTTCTTACCCAAACCACTTTGACCTACAAAATGAATACAACTAAAAGGGTAAGCGAAACAACTAAAAGGGTAAGCGAAACACTTAGTGAATTCATAAGTAATTAAGTAAGTGAACAACTTAACAACTTTTAGATCACTTTGATCAACTTCACAACCAACTCAAACAACTCATCATCCAATTGAACATAAAGTATTCAATCATGCAACATGGTATCAACTAGCCATTTAAGGTCAATCAATAACTTGACTTCAAGAATAACTTGTCAAAAGTCAAAGACTTATCCACAATTAACAACATAACTCCATATTAACAACTTGTTCATTATTCATCAAATGGATGTAACTAGTGATTTAAAATAATCACACAACTAAGTTAATCAACAACTAGTTTAACTAACTCAACAACAACAAAATCAACTATAATTGAAATCAAATAACAACTGGGATTAACAATCAACTTGAATGACTAACAATTTGATTTCAATTAACAACTGGGGTCTACATGAATTGACCAACAACTAGCATATACATGATATGCACAACTATACGGATCCGTAATCAACTCCACTTTCTCATCACAACTGAGCTAGCACAAGGCTAGATAATCTCTACAATGTAGAGCAACTATCATGTGGTTCATTTACAACATGAAACCACCTATATCACTGTCAATTGGATCCTCTTACACGGATGTAATCCGGATCCATTTTGCAACTCAACTGTGTGGTTCATATACAACATGAAACCACCTATTCCACTGTCAATTCGATCCTCTTACGCTGATGTAATGCGGGTTTATTCAATCAACATAACTCATTTAATTACATAATGAACTCACCTTGGTGATTTAAGGAAGATAACTTGTCACTTGAATTCTCCGCTTCTTTAACACCTATCAATGCCACATAATCAATTTAATAATACAATAAACATGTATTAACATTCATACTACTTCTCTTATCACTAATCAACAACTAATTTAATTGTGCCCAATTTAAAAGTCAAACTAGCATAATTTCATCATTCTAGCCCATGAACCAATTTATAGTTCAATTGCTTTTACCACTACTTTAATCACAACTAATAGCATCAAATTGACTCTTTTAAACTAACAATTTAGTGGGTTATCATGTTAAACCTAAATTCAACCTTTCTAAGTTGGGTTTCACAAGCTTCTAACCAAAATCTCATCATTTCATGGTTTGAAATCAACAAATAGTAACTATTAACAACCACTAGCATCAATTGAATACAATTCATGGGTTAATTCATCAACTACTATCAATTCTACTCATAATCACCAATTACCCAATTTCTAGGTCAAGGAAGCAAGAATAAAGACTTACCTTGCGTCAGAGATGAAGTATATAGCTCCAATTCAACTTATCTAAGTCCAATTTAATGATTTAGGCATGATTTCTTTTCTTTTCTTCTTCTTCTTTTCGTTCCAGAACATACATGAGGTGTGCTTGTGTTTGCGAGATCGTGTGTGTATATGTGTAGAAGGTTTTAGAGTTTTATTATGGATATTTACATTTCTAACCCCTTAGTTTCATTCTCTTAACATTACACCCCCACATCTTAACATTTAGGCAACTTCAATATTTCACAATCAATAATAATAATGCACATAATTTACACAACTAGTTTAGATAAAACATTTACCCATATTAAAATATCACCTATAAATTTCGGGGTGTTACATATAAATACTCCCCTCAACAACAATATTAAATTTTCAGAATTTTGTATTCACTTTCAACCTTAATTTAAGCATACTCCTGTTCACCAGCGAGCTATTGTGCCCTCACTTATCTGTTAAGTGTTGATCATTGAGTGTTATCAACGCACTCTCACTCACTGATAACCTGTTGGATTCTAATTTTTCACAAGTTTAGTTTAATTAGACTAGTTTGTCTTGTCTTATTCCGCATTAAACTTGCTGGTCCCTTTTTGTCAATATTTAGATAACTACTAACAACAAATGTAAATGTAGACAAATAAATTCAAGTTTAAAGTTTTCTTTCATTGATTTGAATCAAAGAATACTTTACAAACTTTACTGCGGAAATATACTAGTCTAAGTAAATTAACTTGTGACAAATTTTTTCTACAGGTCACCAGCGAATAGGTCACTGCTGAGGGTCAATGATCAACACTTAGAGATAAGTGAGGGCACTTGGTTTGCTGACAAACAGGAACGTGCTGAAATCACAAGTAGAAGGTGAATACAAAATTCATGGGAGAATGCAAAATTTTCGACAATAAATATGGTTGTTGAGTGTGATATTTATAGTCACATAAAAGTAACTCTAAACCCTACACGTGTCAACACCATATTCGTTGGGTACATAATGAAACTTCCAATGTAATGGATGTGACATTACATCGTAGGAATAAAGTAAACTGTTTACTTTATTCCTAGGTTACAGAAAAGGTACAAAGAATTAAATGCATTAGTACCATACGTTAACGTACAATAAGTTAATGTACATATATTTTGAAAGATATGCACGCTTTAAAATGTACTGCATATAAGTTGACCTTTTGATGGTATATTGGGTATTTGTCAAACCCCATGTACTAATCAGATGCAAGCTTGATCCACTGGTTAATAGAGTAGTCTTGATTTCCACATAAGTGAACTACTCTTTGTCTCTGTCTTCAGTCTTCGACTTCAACATATGCTTCAAGTTCTTGACAGCGTCAGTCCAATAGTAACTTATTCACAAACTAAGTATCTATCGGTGAGTGATAGATGATTTATTAGGTTCTAAGTTACAAAGAGATAGTCAGTGCTAACAAATACAGTGACTAGAGTAGAATCGTAAATGTTCTAAGTATAGAGAAGCTCACTGATCAGTGAGCATTCGTACTCTGTCTACTCTAGTGTTGCTGCTAACAGATGTAGCGAAAGATAAAGACACTTAGCTTATTTTTGTTATCTATAAATTACATTAGTGGTGTGTCTGACCCAACAAAACTATTATAAAGTATTATTTGATTCAATCAATAAAGAAAACTTTAAACTTGAAAATTTAGTGTTTTTACTCACACATTTGTTATTTGTAATATATCTACTTACTGTTTACGGGACCAACAGTTACTCACACATTTGTTGTTTGTAATATATCTACTTACTGTTTATGGGACCAACAGTAACTGTTAAGGGGATGTAAACTCATATATGTTATGCCCCATCTTCACCTCCGTTGAAAAATCTGAACCCAATTCAATAACAAGGTAAATTTAGTACTTCAAATCTGTACTTTTTTTATTTCGGTTTCAATGCTGGATACAAGTTCAAATACGTAAAAACAAACTTCTTCTATCGAATTGGAAGTTAATATCCACCCACTTATTAAAATAACAATAAAATTAGTGTATTTTTCGGATCTCAGGTTGAAAAAAGCTTGTCTACTTTTAGTGATGGCATTGAGAGGATTTTTGAAGCTACTATTCTATTTGCAGCCTCTGTGAAGTGAACACCGTCCCATATTATGGCGGACGTTACATTACTGCACATATTATATCCCGGTTGCCCACATGTTGCTGTTGTATTGTAATTATTTGGAAGCCCTCCATACCCACAGCATGCCTTGTGTGGTAGTATAAATCCTGTAATAACAAATATGAACTAGTGTCATAATTTACTAATGAAGTTTCAGTGGATTTGAAAATGTTGTTACCATATTTTGAGGGGTTGGCAAACAGATCATATTTGAGGCTGTACACATCCACATACTCGATAATTGCATCGTTAAATGCTGATTTCAACTCTTTGCACATGCTGCGTAAGCCTTTGTTGAAAAGTTTAGATAAATCATTGAACACGCGATAACATCCAATTTTGTCAAGATCGCTATCATGGTGTTTATGTAATGCAAGCTCTTTAGGAGCACAACCTTGTGGTCCGGTGCTGAATATCCAGAACTTTCTAGCTCCATATTGGTAAAGATTCTACATTTCAAATATAAATGTTTAGCATGTAGACATATACTGTACTTTCAATAGAGAAAGGATGAAAGTAGAAGATCCTTACTTGAATGTTTAGTTTAGTTTCTGCTACGAAAGATGGAATTTGGGCTGCTACTGGTGCATAAGTAAGATTTGATGCATATAATGCTTCTAGAATATCATTTTGTCCCATATCTACCATGTAAAGTGCCTTACGAAATTGCTGCTCGTTAATAAAGTTCCCGGGAGTACCTGTAATTAAAAGGGATTCGTTATCCATAACACCCATGATAATGTAAATGGGTTAACTGAGGAGGTTTTCTGTGTTCAGGAAGGACAAGTCCTTTTTCGATTCAGATGTACACAGCCTAACCGGGGTATCCCGTGACCGTTTCCAACACTTGTCTTGACCAGTGACCACCACCAAGATATTTACCTAATGAGGTTCGAACATGAGACATCTTGTGAGAACATCGGGATGCCTTACCACTAGCCACCTTGGTGATGGTTACATACTTACATTCCACCCCATAATAATGATGGGTCATAAAAGCAGCTGATCAATGAACATATTACATACCATGGGAGAGGAGATCAAGTGAGCGATTCTTGAAATGGACGTATTGACGAACTTGAATATCAAGATGAAAATCCTTAAATTTTGGTAGAAGCATGCCTCCAGCTACTGCAAAGTTTACACCACTCGTGAAATTTGGTGCTAGTGCTTCCAAATATGGGCTCAGATAACCCAACTTAAAATGTTCACCTGTTCCAAAATCAATATTGAACAAAGTTAGCACGTTGAAATTTATTGTGTAAAATAACAACTACTCCGTAACAAATTAAGGAAAAAGAAAGAGTCGACTTACAGATAAAGTCAAGAATGAGTCGACCATTGCCAAAACGGCCCGTGCCTTTGTGAAAAAATGTAATGCCATGTGGAAGGCCAATGGGGAGCCCTGCACCAGCTAGCACACCTCCCGTGTCAGAATTTGCATCACCAAAGTTAATAATCATAGGTTTAGAAACCGATACACTAAAGAGCGTGCAAGCACATAGAAACCCCAAAAATACATTTACACTCTTCATATCTTTGCACTTGATGATATCTACTGAAGTGTCATTTTGGGTCATTATTTATAGGATGCGTCAAACGTGAAAAATATGATATAGTTACATATGTTGATGTCTGTTTTTTAAGGTCAAGTTGCAGAAACCTACATTTGCTTGTATATTAAGGAATCACTAGGGGACATCTAAAAGATGACCAAGTTAGGATTTTTATAAATCAAGTTGTACTAATAAGAAAGCCATCACCTCACCAGGTTAAGTCGTTTATTATTTGCAGCATTTTTATAAATCAACTTGTAGTACCTCCAAGTGATTATAGTAATGTTATTTCATCATTGGTCGTTTAGTATTCTTATTTTTGTCGTCTTAGTCTGGCCCGCCACATGCAAGTTGGGACAGGGAAGCTAAATATATGCAGCAAGCCAGCAACTACCAAGTTGCAGATTATAATACTTAATACAAGAAGCAAAATTGAAAATACCATGATTTTAACCAGTATGATTCAAGGACCAAAACTAACTAGCTCCTAATTAGAAGCATGTATTTATGCATGATCCAGTAAGTACGATAGTTTAAGGTAAAAAAACAAAGAAGAAAAAAAGCGTAATTCTCTGTTCTCAAAATGTTGTACACTAACAAATAACATATGAACAAAATAGAAAACGACAATATTTTAACACTTTGCAGAATTGCAGTTATCTCTTCTTCCAGCATAAAGCTTATAGTGAAAGTATATCCTTGGACACAGTAGAACTTACTATAATTAGTTCATTGCAGTTTCACAGTTATATACTTCTATTCTCAAGCTTGAAGAATCAAATATAAACAGGACCACATGTATCATGATTGCGTTCATTATTGTCAACTAACTGTTGGTATGTCTATATCATGATTGTATTCCCTCCCTCAAGCTGTTTTTCGTGTGTCTTCTTATAATATGGCAGATGTTTTATCTATAGATTATAAAGTTAAGCTATAACATATTTAAGTATATTGTAGTTCTTTAATACAGTGTATGTTTTTAAAGTTGAATCCTAGAACCATTTTCCAGAGTGTCAATATAGATTTGCAGCATCTTAACATATCATTTGCTTTACGGATATTTTTTTTGAACAGTCCAAGGAAACTTTTATTAAAAAAGCCACAAACAAATGAACAATCGCCGAGGGAATACAGGGACTCAAACAAGAAAATACAAAAGACATTTGCCTAATGAGATTTGATCCTTCAATGTTTTATTTGTTAAACTAAATGGAACTTTTTACTTTATATATAATGTAAGTGAGGGTTATAAATAGGAAACTATTTCGGTGTTGTTGGTTGTACGCAAGCTTGCGTGTGGCAAAGTTCCATCTGAACGCATATGATTTTTTAGGCGGTGATTATGTTTAAGCGACTGCAAAATTTAAAGCGGTAAAAGTACAAAATATTCGTGTTGTTAGCTGCACGGATGGCAGGGTGCAGCAAAAGTATTTATACCAGTTAAGTTTTGGTCCCTCGGTATATCATAAGTGTATTGATAAATTTGTTTGAGAATGTTGAAAATTGAATTTTGTAAATAGGGGGAAATGTTGGTGAAGTCTACTATCAAGAACACCTAACCTTACGTGTTGTTAGGCTAAAAAGAGAGACTAGTAATGTAAATATGATATACCGAGGGATTAAAAATGTAACTTTTATAATTATTTTAGCTCCAAACCCCACATACCAACCTAAACAACTCAGATATTATGCCTAAATAGGGGAGTAAGTACAAACTACAAATATGAAAAACAACGCAACCACGTGATTAATGATGATTAAATATAACTAGTAGCAAGTTTCCTTGTTGAATACTTTTATTGTTTACAGATCCATGAGCTGTCAAAAGAAGTTGATGTAACATGATTAATGATGATTAAGTATAACTGGTCGCAAGTTCCCTTGTTGAATACTCTTAATATTTACAGATCCATGAGCTGTCAAAAGAAGGTGACGTAAGTCGACCCTATGTCATATTCCCCACACCTAAAATAATCTAAAACTGTATTCAATAGCTAAATAAGTTTCAAGTCAAATTCACCATTTAGGCATTTATTCAATTTTCAATGCCAAGTACAATATCAAACACTCAAACTTTAACTAACTTTCATATTATTGTTTCAACAATTTATTTTTTGTATGTCAAACTCGCTACTAGTACATGCATAACGGTGTAATCATGACCAAAATCGCTCTAGTTTTAGTGACGGCGTAGAGAAGATCATATTAGCAACTGCCTTATTTGCAGCTTCTGTGTAATGAACACCATCCCATACTATAGCTGATGTTACATTATTACATATGCTATATCCAGGCTGCCCACATGTAGCTTTCACATTATAATTATTTGGATCCCCTCCAGACCCACAACACGCCTTAAATGGTTGTATAAATCCTGTTAATAGAAAAAATTACACACCATTAATTAGTCTCATTATACAATAAATTAAGTTTAAGTCATTTAAATATGTTGTTTTACCATATTTTGAGGGATTGGCAAAGAGATTGTATTTGAATTTGTAGATATCCACATACACAATAGTTGCATCTTTTAGTACTAGTTTCAACTCTTTGCACATTTTACGTAACCCTTTGTTGAAAAGTTTGGCTAGATCGTTGTGGATGCGAAAGCATCCGATTTTGTCAAGGTCGGTACTGTTGTGGGGATGTAATGCAAGTTCTTTTGGAGCACAGCCGAGTGGCCCTGTGTTGTGTATCCAAAACTTTCGTCCACCATACAGGTATATATTCTACGTACATCACATGGAAACTTTAGCACGTTTAATTATGGAGGGATATATAATTAGGGGGTGCTTGGGAAGTGCTTATCTGCTTATTGCTTATTTTTACAGCATATAAGCAATTCCAAATGCTCTTACAAAAACTGCTTATCTGTTTAATGTAAGAGGAATTAAATTCTTATTTTCAAGCAGATAAGCACTTTAAAATAAGCAATCAAAAACATCCCCGGTACTCGTATAAGAAGAGATGAAATAAGAGATGCTCACTTGAATTGCTAATTTAATTTCCGCTAAAAAAGATGGAATTTTGTCAGCGACTGGTGCAAAGGTAAGATTTGCTTGATACAGTGCGACGAGGATATCGTTTTGTCCAATATCTATCATGTAAAGCGCCCTACGAAATCCATCTTCATTGATAAAGTTCCCAGAGCCTGTTTATCAAAGGTTTTAGCTAAGGCTTGGATATGTAAAACTGGTGAAGTTTTGCATGAAAGGTAGATGAACATACTGAGTGAAAGGAGTTCAAGTGAGCGATTCTTGAAATGGATAAATTGGCGAATTTGAATATCAAGTTGAAAAGGAACAAATTGTGGTAGCGTCATGGCTCCAGCTACTGCGAAGTTTACTCCACTCGTGAAATTTGGTGCTAATGAATCCAAGTAAGGGCTCAAGTAACTCAAGTTCAGATGTTCACCTGCACCGAAAGTCATTATTAACAGAATTTAGCATGTTGAAATATGATGACAAATAACAAGAAGTGGAGGACAAGAAAATTGACTTACAGAAAAAGTCAAGTATGAGTCGGCCATCACCAAAACGACCCGTGCCTCTTTTAAAGAAAGTAATGCCATGTGGAAGGCCAATGGGGAGCCCTGCACCGGCTAGCACACCTCCTGTGTCAGAATTTGAATCACCAAAGTTAATAAGCATCGGTTTGGTGACTTTGCTCGACACCGAGATACTAAACAGCATCCAGCTGACACATAGAAGCTTCCATAATACATTTACCCTCTTCATATCCATTTTCATGCTACTTGATCCGATCTACTGAACCTTTTCAACAACTTATATTTATAGGGTGTATCAACATGATATAGAATATTGGAGTAATATATATGTACTAAGAAGAACATGTGAAATGAGTATCATTTGAGGAATTTATAAAATCAAGTTGGTATATTGTAAGAGTGAATGTACTGAGGAAATGTCAAGGGAACATGTGGATGGGCACCAGTTTAGGATCTAGTTCCAGGAATCTTTTTTGTTAGGACTTAGGAGTTAGGAGGGATGTATTAAAGGTAAATGTCATAGGAAATAACAAGTGGGAGTTTGTGTGTTAATATTATTAAATCAATTGATGATGGAAATAGGCCTCCATCACTATAGTTACAAAAGGTCAACAAAGCAATATACTATATGTGACCCATCAAGGATGGTTAGAGACAGGGTCAGCTAATAATTCCAAAAGCTCTGTGATCAAACCGTAAAATAGGCCTGTTATACAAGAAAACCTTGACTTGAATATATAGAAAAAAAGGTTCACTGATATTATAGAAAATGTTATGGATACAACAACAACACAAAAGTTAGTGTCATTATCTTACTAGTCTACCAATTCATGAAATTCATAGAAGTCCGTCGCAACTACCTTTCATGGAAAGGCTTGACAAAAGGTAAACTTTTCATTTCTTGATTAAATAATGTCCTTCTTCGTAACAAAATTGTTATATCAAATTCTTATAAATGATACATTCTAATAGATTGTTCTCAATTGCTATTCCAAGCCTCTCTTATGACATTGAACACCTAATAAGTGGCAAGGTTTTATCTATTCCGAGTTATAGTAATAGCAAGGGCCCTGAAAACTCAATGGACCTATGTGGTCACAAATATTGCATTTGTTAAGATTTTTTACGGATTACATATCATCTCCATAACTTTTAACATGTATGTGATCTTTTCACAAATGCCACTTCCGACTAAAGTTTGTGGGAGGATAGAAACAATATTCCCAACAAGGCTAGATATATTGTTGATTAATGCATATTAATGATAACTACCTAAACATGTGTACTTTAATAATGTGTCAATAAACACCTGGCAGTTTTCAATCTATTTCAGGTTTAAGAGTAGGCCCAGCTTGATCAGATAGAGAAATATCCTTATGCATCCGACTTTAGCCTTGTAACTTACTATTAGTGGTAGTTTAGAATGATTCTTCACAAAGTTCCATTTCATCCCAATAATGATGAAGTGGTTGTACTGGAATACGGGTAGATTCATGCATTATATAGAACAATAGGCATCTTAGCAACGACTGCTGACAAATATAGTTGGACATCTCTTAGATTGCCGGCACGAATATTTCTTGTAACAAGAAGGAACAAGAGATAAAAGTATAATCCACAACGCATTATGGTAAAACAGACAAATCGCTCCAATAGCTTATACTAACACGATAAAATAAACCAAGCAAATTAAACTAATCCAAATTTCATTTCGTTATACAGTGATTTGCAGATGTTCGTGATATTACATTATCTAAGCGTGTAAAATGAAACTAAAACTTAATATTTACAAAATAAATAAATAAAAGTAATAATGATAATTTTTAGAAATAGTGAGAACATTGGAGCTTGTATCGAGAGTTTCACATTCCCACCGATCCAGGTACAAGCCAGCCAATAGGTTTACATGTCCCTCATTATTAACAAATACAGTACCAAGCAAAGATCGTTGGAGTACAATAACGTGCCATTTTCATAACGCTAGCTACCATACTAAAGTACTTGCTAAGCAGGCCAAATGCAATCATGATCCGTATTTCTGCACATCAACAAGTGTACATCTGGTTGAGTGGTAGTGACAACATACTGACATGAAAACTTGGTTCTTTCAGCTTTGCTGGAGCAGCCGTTGACCTTGTCGGTTGGTGGGACAATCGAATCGTGATTGTGCTTCACAAGAGCTGTCAAGAGCAACACCAATGAAGCCATATATGGCAATAATGTAAGTTATCATGCATGCTGACTGTGTAGCCTGTTTGGATATATATAGAGCTAGCCATTACTTGTTGAAATTAATTTGCAAGTTTGAAAAATATTGGAGGTTGGGAAAGTTAATGTGCAATAAAATGAAGTTGGCTACCTACCTAAATATAGTAATTCACTCTGTCTTGTAATGTTACATGCACCGTTACTCAGTCAAAATGTCGTTGGACAAACTATATTTGGAATGTTATCTTTTCAAGGAACCTTGTTGGCTTCTTGTTTCATTGATTTTTAAGTCCGTTTCCAAATGTCATTATCTAATCACTTTTATTAACACCACTGATGATACCTATCTTTGTTCCGATAGTCACGATCTTTAATCTTTCCTCGCAATGTTAGAAGTTTTATAATTTAGCGCACTCGAGTCGGCACAACGTAAAACTTGAACACGACTTTGCTATAAAACCCTAAAGCTCGAAGCTCGATTGAGCCAAGCTTTACTTTAATCGATATTTTAGAGCTCGTCTCACTTAAGACTCGATTATCGATATTAATTTATCTATAATAGTGTTATTAATTAATAGATTTGATACTTAATAGTTTGACTCAGCTCATTTATTTTGAACAACATAATTATATTAAAATAAATCTAGCAAGACGCAAAGAAAAATCGACATTACAAATGAAACCTTCTGCAAAGTAGCCTAAGAGACTGGATTCAACTCATAAATTTAGTCATCGGCTTGACTTATTATTTAAAGACATGACAAACATGTAAATATATACTTGAGCTCGACAAAGTTGGTGAGCTTTACGAACCAAAGTATTTTAATATTGAAGCTTGATTCGAAAGTATGTTCGACTTAGAGTGTCTTTGGGATATCATTGTTGCATTTTTAACATAGTATATGTTTTTGTCAGAAACTTTTGTATGATTATTTGCATTTTATCAACGCAACAATCGGATAATTCCTTTTTAATGCAAACACAAACACTCTCTTAAAACAAGTCGATTTCGAACGTTATCTCGATCCATGTTACAACGTACTTCACCTCACCTTACAAGGAGGAAAAAGAAAAGCGAAAATATGAATCGAAGATAAGAGTTGGGCCTTACGTACAAAGTATGGGCTGGGCCTAAGTCCTAAGATGGATTGGATCCTTCTTTTCCGGGTTACTGTATTGTACTGAAATTAAAATTAAAATTTGGAAATAACTGTGTTCATCCAAACTCCAAATCGACGAGCTTTAAACATACTCGAATCTATACATTCAAGCTTCGTACTCGTTGTAATTTGTTCCCTGCAAACCCTAATCGTTATATGCTTTCAGTTACATAACACAATCGTATTGCACTCATTTTTCAGTGTACCGATTCGCATCATAAGTAGTGACATCAAAACCCTAACTTAAAAACAATGGATGCTAAAGACATTTTAGGGCTCCCAAAAAATTCATTGGCCATACCACTAGATAAAAAATCAAGACCTCAAAAAGATTCTCAGAGAAAACCTGATGGCATTTCGCGCGAGGTTTGTTATACATTATACACATACATACACTATATGTAGGTCTATATACATATATATAATTTGTTCTTTATTTAAAGTTTGGCTGCTGTAGGTTTATGCACTTACAGGTGGTGTGGCACCTCTTATGCCTTCAATTGATGTTAATCAATTAAAAAAACGTCATCAATCTGATAATGAAAAGGTTAGAGAATATATATATATATGTATATATTTATAAGTTCTAAATGTTTCTCTTAAGTTTAATTAGAGTGTGTCCTGATACAACAGTTAAGTTTGTTGGAACTATAATGCTTTTTTGTTGTTCAAGTTATTATAGTATTTATACCTAATTTTGAGAATTTTATGTATCAGATAACATGGGAATGGCTTTCATTTACGAATTCGGCTAGGAAGGATAACTTGCAGCTTTACCATTGGGTATTTTGTTATGCATATATTTTTTGATATACAATTTGGATTTTTTGTTGGAGGTATTTGTAAGGTCTTCTGTGGATTTGTTTAGGTCAGAGTTGTTAATGGAACTCCACCAACAGGAGATTATTCCTTTGCGAAGTACAACAAGGTACATGCTACTACACTAATCGATGCTTGTCTCTCTATTGTTGTAATAGTTACATTTTCGAGCCATTTATACAAGCTGTCAGCCATTGAGTTTAGTAGATTGTGTTGTACTAAGTTATTTCTTTTATATTCGCCGGGGTCTTCTTATCTTCGTATCCTCATTATCATTAAAAATACAGTTGGTAGTGGTAGTTGTAACTTTGAACTGTGGATATGCCGTAATAGAAGTACATTGTTAGCTTTAAAGTTTGTCTATTTATAACTTCACCATTAACTGCCTTTTTGATTTTGACATAAATTTCCCCATTCATCTTATCTTCGTTATTGTTAGCAATGCGGTTGGTAGCGGTAGTTCTAAGTGTGGAAATACCGTAATAAAAGTGCATATATTTGGATGATGTACATTGTTTGCTTTGCAAGTTGTCCATTTTTTACTTTCCAATTAACTGCCCTGTTGATTTTGACATGAATTTCTGCAGACTGTTGATGTGATCAAGTACACAGATGAAGAGTATGAGAAGCATCTGAAGGATCCGGTAAGTATCAAATATTGTCGCCAGATATTTGTTGTACACCTTGTTTCTATCTTTGATTATTTCAGGTAGACAACCTTGTTATTACAAAAAATGTTGATTTAAAAAATAAAACTTTTTCAGTATTAAAAATTTAATAAAAGAAGTCGCAGTGATCAACTTTATGTTGTTAGCAATCTTATATTGTCTTTGCCAGACGTGGACTAAAGAAGAGACGGACCAACTCTTTGATTTGTGTGAACGTTTCGATCTCCGGTTTGTTGTAATCGCTGATAGATTTCCATCATCTCGATCAGTGGAGGAACTGAAGAATCGGTACTACAGTGGTAATCTCATTTTGTTAATGTTATATAGTACATTTGATATTGGTTTCCTTATTAGAACCCATGAATGGCTAAAAAATTTCCTTGGTATAACTTTGATTTTGATTGTTTGTGTTGTTGTATCCATTCATTCTGCAGTTTCGAAAAAAATATTGATTGCAAGGGCTCCATCTCCAGCTGATGTTTCTGGTCACCCTCTTGTTAAGGTACGCTCCTACATTTGCAGCATTTTTTCCCCTAATATTATACTTTCTTTTAACATTATTACATACTTTGCCATGGAGCTTTTAAGCCTCTCAAGTTAAGTCATGTGAAAAAAAAAGTTAAAATAACTATTTTTCTTTTTTTGTGGTAGGAACCATACAACATTTCTCATGAGGTCGAACGTAAGCGTGCATTGTCCATGATCCTATCTCAGACAAAGCACCAAGAGCGTAAGGATTCTGAGGTATGCATTTTTTCTTAACCAATCAATGTTTTTTTCCTGTAATATTCATATGGAAATCAATTTTGTTTTCTCAATTCTTTGCTTTCAGGTTCTTTCTGAAGCTAAGAAAATAACCGAGTCTCGTATGGCTGCAAAGGCAAGTTTCATACTGAATTCTTATCATGTTTTACAATCTCTTTATCTCTACACAAATACCCACACATATAATTATATGTATTTATGTTTGTATGTTTGTAAAGTCATACTTGTTATGTGCCTAATGTTTTGTTCTTCAGGCTGCTCAGGATGCTGAGTTGGCTGTCACATTAAATACTAGCCCAGAAGGTGTGGAGAAAATCACTCTTCCTGTTGATACTGCATCACCCTCTAATATGCAGGTTACATCGGGTGCTGTACCTTCAATGTCAATGGCAGACAATGCTGCTGCTGCTGCAGCTTCCCTTCGCGCGGTATTACAATTCTCCGGCATATTTAATTGTGACATGAAGTTAAGATTTGTAAATAGCGTTATGGTCATGCTTCTTATTTTCCGTCTTTGAAAAGTTGTTACCTTTAAAATTATGTATGTGTTATAGGACACTATCTGTTTGCTTGTTTCATGTGTTTATGCAAGCTAGTGGTTTATTGAAAGTTTTTGTTTTTCTTGAAGGAAAACAACATTTCTTATTGATTGATCTTGTTCGCAGCTTCGGGTGTACTTGAGAACTTATGCGCTGGATCAAATGGTGCAAGCTGCCAGCTCATCAGCAGGATTGCGAACTATTAAGCGTGTTGAACAATTCTTACAAGAGCTTAAGGTTTCTACTCGATACCTTTATTTTTTTATTTCAAAGCATGAGTATGTCTTTTGTTTGATATTATATTTCATGGAAGTGAAAAGAGGTTCCTTTCTTGACTGGTCCTGAACGTAGTAATTGTGTTAAGAGTAAGGTACACTTGATGCCTTTTACAGGTAAATCTGAAACCCAAAGTCCCTACTAAAGCTGTTTGTGCAGAGCATTTAGAATTGCGAAAAGAGATACTGACTCTATTAAATCTTCAGAAACTGGTATGGTTTGGTTTGGTTTTATATTAGTTTGTTTAATTAGTCTCTGTCCATTATCCTTTTGGCTTACAAAATTAGTTTATTTGTTTATTTCGTTTCAGTTGCAAAATAAGGAGGAAGGTTCATCTTATCGTGAAAGCTCATATACAGAAACACCAGACACGGCAAAGGTTACTAACTGCTTTAAAAGACTAATGTGGAATTTTTTTAGTTGTCTTATCTGCATTTAATAAGAATACATTCCATGTGTAATATATGTTTCCATGTATGGTTTCTTTGGGTATGACCTGACAGCATTTACAGCGTGGCATAGATCAGGATCGGACATTTGTTCCTGACTCAGTATGCTTCGGAGGTAATTAGTCTGTTGGACTTCTAGTTCTGTGATTCCAAGTTTTTTTTTCATTCTATCTCAACCACCTTTATTTTTTTGTTTCTTTCTTTGGGTCTATTTTAATCTTGTTTTACCTTCCAGCAATATCAGCAGACAGAGTTGGCAAAAGGGACCAAAAACGCAAGGTATGCAGCATGCTCCTTTAACCCTGCTTACATCTACATATAATTATCTTACGTTTATTAGTTATTTTTCCTATTCTAAAAAATTTAACAGTGTATTATTTGGGTTTTAAGGGACCTGGAAGAGAAGCTCCATCTTCACCAGCTCAGTCTAATAAAAGGCCTCGAAAGTTGAAGGCTACAGATAGTTAATATGGCAGGTAAAACGTGTACACTTAAATGATGGCTGACTGTATTTTTCTTTCCTGCTTCTCAAAACAGTTTTAAGCACACGTGATTTTATACAAAGATGCGCTTTTTACGCATAAAACTTGTAGGCTTTCCTATTATTGAAGTATGTTGCAACTTGGTGGAGATGACACAAAGTTTAAAAAAAGGTATAATCAGTAATAGGAAAAATGACAGTCTTACCCTTACTTTTTGCAACTTGTTCTCTATGAATCAGTTTTGTGAAAAAGTAAATTTTGGGTCAAATGTTAAAGTTAGTATATTACTTTTGAAAGTTGACACTTATTTTAAGACAAATTAAAATGGAAAGGTGGACACTTATTTTGGGACGGAGGGAGTAATGTTTATACTCGATAACCCATTGGCATCTTCATATGCAGATATAAAGGCTACTTATGGGATTGATTTTGACAGCTTATTGGTCATCCAGAAGACAGAAGTCAGTATTCTTGTTCATCTTCATGTAAAATGGCCCCTATCTGGCATGTGGAGGGAAGCAAAGTTTATCTGGTTTTTGGATGTTATACCTGGAAGCGCAAAAATTGCAGTTAGACATTCCGGTTTCTGTAAGGGACGCTATGTGGTGCAGGTGGTTGTTGTTTTCCGGAAGTGGTCAAATGCCAAATATGATACGTTTAATGTAAATACAAGAATGTTAGCGTTAGAAATTTCAAGACACCTGTACACAGATTGTATGATTTGATGTTTCTCTATCCCTTTCCCAACTCTGTTAAGGAGGATCGCTAACCCAACTCTTTTAATCTCTGACTAAGCATGTTCCTCGAGTACCGCTTGCTAATCGGCTAACGGAACTCGTAACCGTTGACTGCTACTTCTCTTGTCTTTGATGAGTCACTTTAACTCTCTCCTCTGTCTACGCTCGTTCCTGCCCTTAAATGAAGCTCTCTCCGGTTGCTTCCTTTAAGGATTTAAATGTGTCATGTTACGATAATTAATTTTAGAGGTATCAAACTCTTTGCCATATTAAAGAAGTTGTGGTACTTGTTTGCCCACGAACTATTGTATCGAATCGGAAATTGAGTACTGTGCACTTGCATTATATTGTTAAAACAAGTTGAATGGTAAATAATTTGAGATAATATGTTAAAAGGAGAAAACATATGTGCTGCTCCAGCACATAAATGTTATTTTTACATGTATAAAATATACTGGTAAAATTGTGATTTTCTGAGTATATTTTTGGATTATGACAGTCGTACTTAAACTGTGTAACCTGCATCATCATCCCTTGCTATAAACTGAGGTTGTCTTGGAGGCGTGTTATTTTCTTTGAGTTTTATATTTAAATCGAAGGGTTATTGTAGTTTACTTCCTTATAGTGTTAATGGTCAGAACAAATATTCTTATTTTTTTTTTAAATTTTAGTATATTCATTTTTTTTGGCAAAAAAGTAATACCACAATTATTATAATTTTATTTTTTGTAATATGAGATTAATTTTTTTTTCAAAAAAAATATATGACATACAATTTAAATTTGTATATCACAACTTTTGTAACTTTTAATTGTGATACACATTAAAAAATTTATATTATGTATCATATATCTTTTTAAACTTTTTATATCATATTAAAAAATATTAAAAAGTATAAGATTTTAATAATTTATATAATTCTTTTATCAAAAGTAAGTAAATGTTAAAGTAAAAAATAAAGAAATTCATTAGAATCGATCCTCCTTGATTCCCTTCGGATCTTATTCTTGAAGGGTTTTTTTTTTTATATCTCAATATAGCATTCCAATTGCTTCATACTCATCCATAAAACAATTTTTTATGGATACAACACAAATTAGCTTTATCAATACACAGAGTACAACACCTTCATGCATACTATATGATATTGTGGAGTAAGAATCAATGCCATCCATAAAAATGAAAGATTATGTTCTGAAGTTACTTATATATACCTTAACTAATGAGGGGGAGGATAGATATATGATTATGTACCATCACTGCATATGGGTCCACGTATCACTTTCAGGGTTTACATTTTTAATTGACTTGCAAGTTGCAAGTGAGATAAGTATATAACATGTTCAGAAAACTTCATAAATGGTGCCCAATTGACCATGAATCCGTTTGTTGGCTCTTCTACCCGATTCCATTCAATACCAACAATTCCTATTCCCGTACACCATAGCCGCCGAAAGCAACTTACCTGCAGACCATGTTGCAGTCAAAGGAAGCAAGACCTAAAAAAAATATGGCCATCAGTTTCTCTCTGCCTCTTCGGATGCGGTTTCATTTGGGGTCCACTTTTAGACAGTATCCATTCGAGGGTGAATCTTGTTGTCTATCAAAATGGTTCCATAGATATAGGCCCTCTTCACACCAACATATGGGTTGGTATCACATCCTTATATTCCTTATCCCCATCGTTTTTCTTTTCCTTTTTTCTTTATCAAATTTAATAATAATAAAATTGATAACCTGAGCAGGTTCCTCCTTTGCTTGGACTGTTTTACGCCACTGTTGGATCGCTACAACTTTTTCTTGATCACAAATTCTCACCCACACCACCTGAAGACAGTTTCAACAAAGTCCTTGCTTCTCTCTTGTGCGCATCTATCTTTATTTCAATGTGCCACATATTGCTTATTGCACTCCACACCAATATATTTATTAAAATTTGGAAAAGGTTTCATTTTTGCATTCTTTATAAATAGTACAATGTGTACCTTGACATATTTGATAAAGTAGGTTTGTATTTTATGAAAAGCAAAGTTTAATCACTAAAAAGGTAATGGTCAAAGTATACAAGTCTATTTTATGACGTTAGTTTTTTATAAATCTAAGTGGCTTTGACCATCCTGCACGCACAGAGCATTGGTGTTGTTCTTAGAATTGAGTGCTGAATTATACAAAGCTGGAGTTGCAGACAACGTGGAAGCGTATATACTGTTTGCGGGTGCTGAGCTGCTGTGGTTAACCCTGGACAGGACTAGACTTGGGTTCGGGTTGGCTTGCGTCATTGGTCTTGCCTGCCCACTTGCTGAAATTCCTATAATGAAGTAAGCTGTTTCTTCTTGTTCCATTGTTTTTGAGAATAAATCTTTATATATATATATATATATATACACGTACTCACTATTGTTGTTTTTAGAGTGTTCGACTTATGGTACTATCCTCATGCCAACATTGAGATTATGGGTCAGGTAAAGTTTTTTTTTTTTTTTTTAAAAAAACACAAATAATTTAATTGGATAGCTTATTGTTCAATCTGAGGGATCTGTTTAGTCTTTTTTTCAATTTTTTATTTATTTATTTTTCATACAGGGTTTGGTAACTTGGACTCTCACTTGTTATTTTGCCTACACGCCATTCTTGATTGCATTGTCACGTTGGCTCAAGACGTTTGTAGCAAATGCAACTGCAGAAAGCTAGTGAATTCAAATATCTCAATATAAGCAGTTTCAATGTAGTATTTAGTACATATATTTTAAAATTCAGAACTTCACATAGCAACATATAAGTCATCCAATATTACTCTAGAGTTGACAAAATAATCACATTGTGGAGTTTTAGGATTTCAGTCTTGTATGTTAGCATGTGTATGGTAGCTTTATATCGGAAGTCACAAATCCACTTGACGTCAAACCAGAATCTGACCATGAATCTAAACCAAGATACAGGCATACAACTATGGTTTGCTTATATATGTTCTTGCTTTGCTTTTTTCTGGAGCAACGTTTTCATTACCGATAGGATCAGATATTGTACTTAAATTATTTTTTAACCCTATCAAACATACCTTTAGTTCATCACACCAGCTTGTATTATCTTCATATGAATGAAGCAAATTTTTACGGGATCTATTGCAAATATTGAAGTTGTGAATTATTCTTACTGATATGATCTCAATTTTTAGATAGTTATGTATAATGTTAGAGGGAATGATGCATGCTGCCAACTGAAGCCATTTTGTGTGGAAGTGCCTTTTGGATTGGATTGATCTTTACAAATATACATATAAGATTATCTGAAATCATGGACCGCCTATGGTTCAAAGTGCAGTTGCACACGAGATCCGCCCACCACTTGTGGAAGCAAGTACCTTGAAGGGAATTTCCATCGCGAAGTATTCAATCCAATCACAGTTTCCCCTATGGCTACCTTGTTACAAGTTCACCCTAGTCGAAGACCCCAATGTGGTATGCGCCAATAAGACCACCAAAAGCCTTTGTGGCACTAGTGGTACACATAAGTCATGGGTGATTATTGGTACGATGCTTTAGGCGAAACCTATTCCCATAGTGTGACAAGCGATGTGTATAGGGCATGGGTACGTATTCACCGTGGCATGCTAATCACCTATTATTAGCGATTCCAACTTCATGTTCCCGAGTTGCAGAGAACAATCCGAACTTGACGTCATCCCCACCTTCCTCTAGTATATAACTGGAAGTCCTTCGTGAGTGTTTGTTTCTTTCGAAGCAGTTTTGGCGAACTTTTCCCAAATATTGGTGTTATAATATAACTAAGAAAATATAAAAGCCTAAATGAGTTTAGAAAGTTACACAAAAATTTAGCAGAATATCCCTGTTTTCCGTTATTGACCTTCAAGAAACATATCCAATTGGAATTATATATGGTTAAGGGCTTGCAAATGTATTGAACTATATCTCAAAATCTCTCAAAATCTACAATATGTATCCAATTTTTATGAGTCTACTGTATGAATCTAACTTTTGAATATTGTTATTATATGTATATGTCAATAAAAAAAAAGTTATATACGCACAATAGAATATAGACCCATTTAAAGTTAAAGAAGGTCGAATCAGTTTAAAAGAATTTGATATTCATAGTAACTCTATACATATATTTGTTATGTTTCGAGTTCAGTTCCGGTTAAAGTAACTTAACTTATTTTGTTAACCGAACTTGAATAACCTGATCGAATTACTTTACAGGCTAAATATTTTGAAATAAACTTAATCTTATTCGAATCAGTTTAAAAGAAATTGATATTCATAGTAACTCTATACATATATTTGTTATGTTTTATGTGAATTTTCATGTACATATAATATATGTTACTTATAATTATTTATAAGAAGTCATTATTATGATTTTTTAAAATTTGAGTTTTGTTTAAGGCATATAAATATGAGATTTCATGTTATTTGGGTTGCAATACGTTACTCGAAACTCGAATTCGAATCACCCCAACCTTATTTCGTTTGTTAATTGGTTCAGACTATCAATTTGTAAAGCTCGATTAATCAATCGATAACACTCCTGGTATCATTAATAATCTTACAATTCAAAATTAAACTAATGTACACGGTACATACATGACACAATATTAAAAATAACATAGTAATGCTAAATATACTTAACAATATAAACCTAAAATTAGATCTAATTCATATATCAATTGACGTACTATCTATATTTTATCTTTCTCACTTTTCACCTTTCATTTGATCACATTAATCAATCATGATGTTCACGGCAATCATTAAGTATGATATACTTCGAATAACTTTGATTTAAATATGGCTTAAATAAGTATACAAGCAAAAAACTCAGGTTATAATGCAAGTAAATAATAACACAATTTATATTCTTCAATTTGTGTAGTATCTTTATTAATTTAATCAAAGAATTACAATGTATGGTTGCAAACATATGTTAAACACATGCTAACCTAAGTAATAATTATTAAAATGAAAAATTGGTTCCTATCTAATAACTCTACTATGCAAACATTAACCAAAGTTAAGTGTTTGAATATGAACACAAGATTCGTTGGTAAGCTCGTTGGTGTGTTCAAAGAAAGTTAATGCACTACGAAGTATAATAAATGATACAATAAGTACGAGTGAAAAGGGAATTAACATTTATTTCGGACAAACATTATTTTTTATAATTAGGAGAATGTTGTAAAGTCTTCTTCAAGTTTTTGATGTGTCGCAGGAAGATACATGCTTCCTTAAATGCTACATCTGTAACTTTACGTCGAAGGGCATAAAGTGTGAAGAATGTTGACCTTTGCGGTGTCTTTTTGCATTTTGTTACGTAAAGTGTTTTGCCGCTCTTTTGATTTTCACAAAGTCCTGCTAAAAAACTTAGATATTTCAAGATATCTAAAGAATGTTATGAAGTAAATGACGTGAATCAATGACACATTTGTTAGATGTGACTGGTTGCTGATTGTTGTAAACCGATCTTTTATTTTGATCAATGTTTCATAGAGCGATGACAAAATATATCTTTAAGTTTATCTTCTACTTGTTTTAAGTGTTAAACTAACTAGATTCAGTAACAGGAAATCAAATTCTTTGTTTGTAATACTTTTCACTAAGTACACATAAATAAGCAATACAGATTATACTTTTTTTATGGAGGTCAACAAATCAAATCTGTAAACATACTTTTATGCTTGCAAGTTACAGTATAATATTTCAAAATAATAATAATATATAATAATAATTATTATTAATAATTAATATAATTAGTAATAATAATAACAAAAGAAAAGAACTAGGGTTTTTGAAAATTGAAATTGGGGACAAACAAAATGCCCTAATTTCAGACACCATCTCCATGACTCCATGGATGTCACTCATCACACTTCACTCTCCTTCTTAACCAAAGGCTCTCGAGTTGAAGTCAGCTCCGACGAAGACGGTTTCTCTGGCGCGTGGTTCGTTGCCTCCGTTATCCACCCACCGCCTTCCATCTCCGATCACACTCGTAACAACCTAGTTTACGTCGAATACCACAATTTGTTAGCAGACGACGGTTCTTCTACAAAATTAAGAGAATACGCTAACGTTGCTTACGTCAGACCTCCACCACCACCTGATTCTGATAATAACAATAATTATTATTCCGATTTCGAATTAAACGACGTCGTTGATGCGTTTTATAGAGACGGTTGGTGGACCGGTGTGATTACTTCTGTTGTAGATAAACATAATTTTGTTGTTACGTTTCAAAATCCACCTGATAAACTTCAATTTCATATTTCAAAATTACGGACTCACCGGAAATGGGTCGATGGGAAATGGGTCCAACCCCAGAATCAGGTTTCAATCTTACCCTTTTCACCTTATTTATTTATTTTTATATATATGATGATATACAATAATCTTAAACTACAGATATAGTTTATTCATGTAGTTACTATCTATGCTAGGGTTTGAAATTGTTTTTTGTTTTATTTTTATTACATAAACCCTAATTTAGGAAGTACTTGATAGTGTTAAATATAAGAAGTACTTCAAATTTTCTTCAAACTTCTACTTTATGTATCCAAGTTTAAAAGTTTCCGTTGCATGTATCAATCAAACTATATATGTAACAAAAATATGAAAATTAATTATTGGTTTGTTTATAACGAACATCAAAGTATAGTTGCACAGATATTAGTTTATGTATTTCAATACGCCACTAAGAATTAAATTATGAAGTTCGATACATTTTTAGACATATAACGCTAGTTGATATTGGTGTAAGAAAGTTCTGAACTTGATGGTTTAAATGTTGTGTAGTTGGTGATGGTAATTTTTTTATTGATGTTTCTCGAAAGAGAACAGCAGGGTTGATATTTACCGTAGGGAAAAAAGTGGAAGTGTCGTTTGAGAAGGAAAGTTTGCGAGATGTTTGGTTTCCTGCAACGATTTTAAAGAATTCGGGGAATAATGCTTTTCTAGTGGAGTATCAGCAGCCAGGAAATGGCGATGAGGCAATTCTTCATAAAGTTACCGTAGATTATCTTCATATTCGACCATCGCCACCTCATTTGAGAGATAAGAATTTTGTTTTGTTGGAAAAGGTGGATGCGTACTATGATTTTGGTTGGTGGAGTGGAGTGATCACGAAAGAGCTTGCGGATAATAGGTATAATGTTTTCTTTAAGCACACGAAACAGGAAAGGGAATTCATTTACTCGAGAGTACGGCCACGTATGGAATGGAAAGGTGGCAAATGGTTCAACACTTCTCAGGTATTTATATTATTATATCTATGGGTTACTCGTCTATTAGCGATTGCGTTGGTCCCATTCTTTTTTGTTATTTGACATGGACTATTTGAATGTTGGAATGAACCAAAAGGTGCAAATAATGGTATCTCTGTATGTATTAGCGTATAATGGTATGTATGTCTGTGTATGTAGCTGATACTAGTAATTGCATATCTTTTTGTTTGAGCAACAAAAACAAAACCTCTATTTCTAGTCCATCCCATGACTTGTGCCATCAGATTTTTTAGCTAATGCCATATAACCTTTTTGTCTTGGAAAACCAAGTAAATAATATCAAATCTCTTCAAATCCACATTTATGATAGTGAGTTGTACAGCTTGTGTAAAAACACATTTCAGGTGTATACATATAGCACATAGGTAGACAGAAAATATATGGTTGATTCCTTTAACTATTTAAAGGTAGTGCTTTACATCTTGAGTCTTTCGAGCCAAAAAGAACAGACACTCGCATGATTGAATAAAATTTGATACAAAAAGAATCTTGTGAAAAATCCAGGTGTTTATCAACTTAAAAGGCAAATGTAAAATCTTTCAAATACTTAATAGTTGATACACAAGTACCCCAACTCAACTAGACACTTCTGACTTTTGAACCACTCAACCGAAAGCTGAGCACACCTCCAAATTTATAGAATTTAGAGAAAAGAAAGTATCGACTGTTCAATGGATATGGGCATCTTTATCTTTTGATGCTAAATGATTTAATTATGCCTCAAATGCTGTTCTACTGATATTTAATCGTCAGCACACTTTTTGTAAATTATAATAATGCCAACAGTGCTGAGAATGTTGTTCTACATGGTGAATGTAAATCTGTGAAGGGTGACACGGATGGAAGAACAACTCGCTCGTTGATGGATAAGCAGATTGAGCAGACACCCCCTAGCATGGGTAAACAATCGACTGTTGCAACATCAATAATGAAGAGAACAAAGCAGGCAAATCTTGATAGCAATGATAAAAGTTCACCACCTTCCAAGAGATTGAAGGATGAAACTATGATTCACGATTCAAGTAAAAGACAAAACGGTACATCTGTTGGTCAATCTGAGGGGTTTGATGCTGAAGCAAGTGAATTAAATGACCAAGCCTTTAGTAAAACTGAGAATCTTTCTCATGGAAAGAAAGTGGTCAGTTGGATTCTTATCATTTTTTATGCATCTAGTATGATGGGCTATATGAACGACTTTCTTATCTACTTGAATATATTTATAAGTTGGGTACAAATGAGAATGATGTTCCTAATGAATAAAACTTAATGGTAGTTGAACTATCTTGTTTTCATTTACTGCAGCGTAGTAAACGAGGAACAGGTATTGAAATGGATACTCCAATAGTGAATTCTTCAAGAAAGAGGGGGAGATTAGCCAACGAGCTTAAAAGCTTGCAAAATTTTGGCAAAGGTGTGTGGTTAATGGATTCTAGTTGCCTTTATATTTTTTTATATGTTCTTTTTTAGGTTAAAAGAGCAAATTTATCACTCAAATCATATCAAAAGAGTAAATATTCCACTGATCTTTTGAAAGGAAAATTATAAATAGGCCTACTTAGATAGACCTAAAGTAGCCCTAAAAATGTGAGACTTACATGTGTTAAGTTCAACTAATAAGATTAGGAGAGAGAAACTGTATTATCAAATGAATGCATTTGGCTTACTTTTAGCTCCATCTAAGTAGGCTTATATAGCATTACTACTTTTTGAAATACTCTAATTTGCCACTAAACGATGCCAGAGGGGCGAATCTGTCATCCAAAATATATCATTAGGGTAAATTTGTCACTTGATTTATGGAGAAGTTTTTATTTGCCAGTCAACTCTATATTTGCATAATTTGACATTTCAAACAGTTACAAAAATTTTGGTCTTTCATATGGTATATGTATTTGCCTGTTAACCACCAACATCAAGCATTGCAAGCGCACACTTGTCAATTATTAATAACAAATACACAAAAATTTTGAATAGTAGTTAGCAATTGATTACTAGTCAAATTAGCTATCATTAAATTTGTTATAAATTAAAGATCCACTACTATCATTAAATAGTTTGCAATTTTACACTACGTCATAATGTAAAATTATTTTTCGAAACCAACTACTTCATAACGCGTCAAAGAAGCATAATTTGACGTGTTAAACAATTGACAACAGTACTTTTTGCAATAGAAAGCACATTTATTATAAAGTTAAGTGGAAATACATAAAAAAAACTATAGACTTTTAAGAGAAGATAATAGTATTTCAATAAAGTGGTTACATATCTGCCCTTTTGATGGAAAATTTGCCATGTTAGTCTTGTTTAATGGCAGAAAAAGGCTTTCCCAAAATTGGTAACAAATTTGGTCTTTTAACCCTCGTTTTATAACCTTATGTACACATATTATGTGCTCAAGGAGATAATACTTTTCAGGACTGAAAGTTGACTCAGCTAAAACAACCACCCAAGAAATTAAGGAAAAAAGTGATGCTACCAAAGACTTTCCCCTACCTGTTGTCATGGGATTACAATCTAATGGGATGACAGTATCACGAGGGAAGATACTTCAGAAGTTGCCTAGTGAAATTCCAGATGTTGCAGAAGGTGACACAATACAGCCAGGTGTTCCATCGGTACCATTAACAGCAGCTGATAAGGTGAGAAATTTACAGCTGCTTGCAAAGCAAACGAATTTTAGTTATTTGCATATAAAAAAAAATATTTTTTGGGTGCTGTATTATTGTTTTTTAAACAACAATCCCATGTTTTTACTTAGGCGGGAAATGAAGGGGATGCGGCATCTGTTGTGCCAAAAAAGAAGAGGGGTAGACCACCTAGGTTACAAGGCTTAAGCCCTGAGACTGCGGTAACAGGTATAATTTGAACCTCCTAAAAAATTAGAATCTCTGCGTAACAATTCATCTACTCAAAATATCTATGTTTTTCAATGAAATTTGCAGTTAATAGTCAGAAAGGAGGTGTTGATCCATCTGCAGTTTCTATGTGGGAATATGCTCAGGGAAAAAAAGTCGGGTTGCTTATAAGTTCAGGATCCAAATTATCCGAAGACAACCAGATTCTCCCATTGACTAAAGATAGGCTGCAGCTGCCACATGAAAACCCTGAGCAAGTTGTAAGTGTTCGACGGGGGAGTAAGAAAAAGTCATCAAGGAAAGGAAAACGAGGAAAGAGGAGAACAATCAGTATAAACACAGAATCTCCAGCTCTAGGTGCACAAACTGACTAACTTATAGATTGAGGGATCATTTGTATGTAATGAACTTTATGTTTACTGGTGGTTTGGATATTTTATTTTGTTTTATGACAGTTTCTGGCGTAGATTCTCGAGATGCAGCTAAAGACAACGCAGATGCGGGCTTGGAGAACGATTCTGCAAAAAAAAATTTCGAAGCATCTGTTGAAAAGTCACCAGATACCGTGTCCGATGATCAACCTCTTTCGAGATGGTTTGAGGGAGTGCAATCTCATGGCGTAGGTAAAACTTGTTTTACTATTAATGATTTATTTTTTGATAATTACGTAATGATGACAAACAATCTATCTCTAGCGGGAAGTATGGAGCAATCATCCAAGGCGAGTGAGGAACGTATGGAAATTGTTGCTTACTCTGATGGTGAAACCTTGCCCTTTGTGAGAAGCACACCACTTTGGCAGACACTAGAATCGATGGAAGCGTTCCAGAAGATTCCACAGAGACCGCATTTTCGTCCGTTACTGGAAGGCGTGAAGGAGAGTGCTCGAGAAGGTGTGGCCATCGGTATCATGGTGATGTTTTCAACAGTGGTGGACAAGACTCGTGGTTTGAAGTTCGATGACCCAAGAAGTGAGATAGAGGACTGCTTGGAAACACTTGTGGAACTTGAGGATAACGGATTTGATGTGAATGTGATACGAGAACGTTTGACAGGATTGCTTGGACAAAAAGACAGGCAGGATGAGCTGAAAGAGCAGTCAAAACGGGTAGGGGAGAAAATCGAGGAGCATCATAAGGTACAGGAAGAAAGTGTCGAGGAAGAGATGGAAGAAATTAATAGACAGCTAAGGGAATTAGAGGAAAGAAGGAGACAGGTGTTGTTGAGGAAGGACCAAAGGTTTTCGGAGATTGGTGTTATGAAAACAACAGCCGAGAAGATTGAGCGAGAGATGAGAGAAGTCCGTGCGGAATTTGATAGGTTAGCTGCTACCCCTTTCTGAACCATGAGTAAGTTTAGGTTGGAATTGCTGTTGGTGATATGTGAATGTTATGTTGTTCGACTGATTGTGAGTTGTAAAATCATCATCATGTACATTTGTCTAACCACCCCTAACTAGAGTCTGTGTACCGAAAGATTCTACATTTTGTGTTTTTCTAGCTATATGATGGCATCTCGTTTACTTGCATTTGTTATATATTTGCATCGAATTTTATTCGATTGCACAAATAGCTATGTTCTTTTTGGCTTGAAACAATCTAGCTCTAATGAGTAAGTAGCCAACCATCTATTTATCATCTACTTATATATATATATATAGGGGAAGGATCCATAGGGAAGCTTCAAAATTTAGGGAAGGAGGGCAGTAAATCTTAGCCTTTGATTTTTTTATTAAAAAATATTTTTAACATTCATTGGTGATGAATGTTAAATTTTGAAATTTTTTGTAATTTTTAAAATTCATCTATGATGAAATTAATAGTTGAGATTTACTTTCCTCCTTCTCTAATTTTTTTGTTTCCCCATTGATCCCTCCCCTATATATATATATATATATACACACTTTTAATTGTTTTTACTCAAGTTTCATACCTCACTATTATATATGTGGTTGCCAGTTTAGATTACAATCTTAAATGTTCCGGATTTTGTCTTCGGACGAAAAGTTTAGTCACAAACATGGTTTTTGCTGAAAGTGGATGGTACAAGTTTGCATGGAATGGAAAAGAAATAGGGGTTCTGTCTATGTTACTCAAACAAAAAGATACGCAATCACTAATAACTGCTATATATCATGTATTATAATTATAATAATTATTATATGTATAAATGTATCATCTATACCTACCTATTTCATACACATGAATCAAAATTCTCCTTTTACCATTGCAAATGTCTCCAACTTGAATTAGTTCACTAGAAAAATGTTAGAGAAAATGGTAGTATTGAGGATTCTCTATTGTTATAGTGGTTAATTCTTACATATAATTATATATCACGAGGAGCATGTGCAGAGCTGCAGATAATGAATACATGGCAATTACTTCCATCTTTTCATTCATTGTACTAAACTCATCCTATAAAGAGGGATGGAAAGAAAAAGTTATCTTCAGGAATTTATTGAACCATTCCTGAATGATCACATTTAGTGTCTACTGGCCATCATTTATTGCCGTTGACGTTTGTAACCCGATAAACAGTTCCGAAATCCATAAACATCGCCAAAAATGTAGAATTTGTATGGAGTGCGTATGATTTGAATAAACTAACAATCTTTTACGCTAACTATTGCAAGCAAATTAAAATGGACAACCAGTTTGCTGTGAAAGTGGAAAGCGGAAGAAAAGGTACAGGTGATGACAATCCATCTGTTGGTCCTGTTTACATTAATCTTCTTGCGAAAAAATCTTTCCGCCTCTTGATTCAAACTTCAAAACCGCTTGGGATGGTTTTAGGTACTTGTACTTCATCTCAACTCTTATATAGTTTCTATAATTAGTCCATTTTATCAACCTCATAATACGTGTTGCAGCTCTTCCGTTGAAAAGTTATCCTAACAACAAAATGCTTGGAGGGCGTGGAGTGAATTCGTTAATGGCGAGGTACCAATCATTTATAATAATTCTTGTTTCTTTCTCTCAATGCCTTAATATAATATGTTGTCTTTCAGTGGGGCCCGTACATTTGGAAAACTTACAAGACTGTATTTCAGGAAGTTTTGCATGTTGCTTATGCCATTAGAGCTTCTGGAATCCAACCTGCAATCATATGTATGCACCTTATTAATTACCAACTTACTACACTGACATGTTATATATGTATGCAGTTTGTAAAATATAAATGTTTTATGTTCTTCTGTTGATTTTTTACAAGTATGTGATAGGGTTCTAAACTAGGAATTTCTGGATCAAATTGCCCCGAGTGGATTGTAGCAATGGAGGTCAGTTTTCAACTCATTTAACTAAACCATGATTTATACGTATGCATGCTCCTTTTGTTGTATTATTTTGTGATTATGCCACTTAATATGTATGATACCCATGGTACATTACTTGTTTTCTAATTGTTGTTGCAGTTATTGTTTGTTTCACTTCAATGAAGGAGGAGGAGAAGGAAAGGGCGGATTCAATTGGGATAAAATCATTCTCATGGAATGACTTCATTCAAATGGTTTAACTTTAATCTTCATCTTTATAAAACACTGTTCTTCTACATATAACTAATATTAGGGTAGCCTTTGCTATGAGTCCATTTGATTTGCATAGTGTAATAAAGAAAAATTCAGTAATTACGTTCATTTGTAAGTTCAAAGCTCTTCGGATACCAGTCACTATCAAAATCCTGGATCCCCCACTGGCTAATAATGACAAAGAAAAAAACTAACTATACAAAGGATGGTTATTTCCTACATACTTTCATTGTGCCATAACTTTCCTTAACTAATTTCCCTCATCAAGATCCAGTGAAGAATAAGAAAATAATCAATCTTATTCCATCATGAAATCTATATAATCATAATCATTTTACATGCCATGTCAACTTTTTATATTCAAGTAATCAACGATTGTATATGAATGTGGAGTAGGGCAGCAAGCATCCATCAGAGCCGCAGACACCAAAGCCATCTGACATATGTACAATTATGTACACAAGTGGCACAAATGGAGATCCAAAAGGTGTTATATTGACTCATGAGAACACTATAACAAATGTAAATGGCGTGGATCTTTTCATGGAACAATTCGACGAGAAGGTAATGATTTCTCTTGTTACCAGTAACAGATTGTCGTTTGACCTTTTAGTTTAACGTTCATATCTTTGTTGACTCTGGACTGAGATAGATGGCAGTGGATGATGTTTATTTATCCTTCAAGCCTCTCGCCCACATCCTTGACCGTATACTCGAAGAATATTTTTTTCGTAAAGGCAATTCTGTTGGCTTCTACCACGGGGTAATTAAGTTCACTTTTTACCCTTGATAATTAGTTTTACATGTGACTTTGTCTTATGTGTTGGTTGTTACCTTATGAAGGATAAAAATGCTTTAAGTGATGATATAGTGGAGCTGAAACCAACATTTTTGGCTGGATAACCTTGTGTTCTGGAAAGAATTTACGAAGGTTTGCCCTCATCGGGTAACCAATCGACATTTTTTCTGTTATTCTGATGATTTTTTTTGTCTTTTAGGTGTGTTGAAAGGACTAGAAGAACTTAATTCAATGAGGAGGAAGATATTTGACATTCTATATAAGTAGTAGTTTAATCGACTCCCGGTCTCCAATCAGTTTATTACTTCCTTTTGTCAATTTAATGTACGGTTTGATTTGTGTTTTGTGCAGCAAACTCAGTTGGATGAAATCAGGTTATAAGCAGAAATATGCGTCACCATTTGCAGATATGTTGGGTTTCAGCAAGGTCTCTTCTCTTAAGTCTTAAATTATGCGATTACAAATATACATCACGGGCTAGAAAACTCTTTATTAGAGTAAAAATAATACAACATCAAGTTCAATATAGTAAGAAGGGTTAAGTATCTGAAATTGTATCAAACTTTTCTCCAATTCTATGTGTATGTATCCAGCTTTAAAAGTTTCTATTCTTTGTATCAAACTTTCAATTTTTGCTTTAGTAGTTATGTGAACTTTTAACTTATAAACTGGTGATATTGCACGGTTTTGATAACGTGGAAACTTGTACGGCTGCCACGTCAGCAAAGAGTACAGGTTACCTGATGAATCGGATGCATACAATAATATTTTAGGTAAATGTTGATACATTTTCAGACACTTAGCCCTAATAAGAATGTATGGAAACATTCTTTTCTTTTTCAGATAAAGAACAGACTTGGGGGTCGGATACGTTGCATAGTATCTGGAGGAGCTGCGTTAAGTACTGAGGTAGAAGAGTTCTTGAAGTTTACATTCTGTGCTTTTGTACTACAGGGATATTGTAAATGCATTTTGATCTAATAAAAAGTGTCTATACGGCTTTAAAACCGATGCATAATATGTTCTATAATTTTCGTTGGCACAGGGTTGACAGAGACTTGTGGTTTAGCCGCTGTCGCATTTCCAGACGAAATGTGCATGGTTGGGAGTGTTGGTTCTCCTTTTGTATACACGGAATTACTTATAGAGGATGTTCTTGAAATGGGCTATGATCCGTTGACTAATCCTTCACGCGGTGAAATATGTATTAGAGGGAAAACTCCTTTTGTGGGATATTTCAAGAATCCAGAGTTGACGAATGAGGTGATGAAAGATGGGTGGTTTCATACAGGTTACTTAGCCTTCATAAATAGTAGTTGTGGGTTCATATATTTGTTATTTGTATTGAGATTGAATTAACACGTATGTATATTGGTATATGAATGGTCAGGTAACATAGGGGAAATATTACCACATGGAACATTGAAAATTATTGACAGGAAAAAGCATCTGATAAAACTGTCACAAGGAGAGTATGTTGCACTTGAACATTTGGAGAAAGTTTATGCCATCACTCCCATTGTTGAAGATGTAATCACCATTAACTTTATATTTACTAATTATTTAGTTAAAGAATCCATTATTATGTGGTCAGATTTGGTGGTATACTTTGTTTATAATAATTCATTCACTTATCGTAATACGTGGATACGATCTTGGCTAGAATTTGAAATTCCTTTTTCTCGTTGTTCTTAATCACATAACCCAATTCTTGTATATGATTTTGTCTAGAAAACGAAACTCGTTCATATAAACTATTTTCTTAGTTGCTCGTCGATTGTTATTCGTTGACATAATTATATCTAGAATTCGAGATTCATTAGTATTTGTTATTTGTCAATATTATCGAATGATCGTATTTCGTTTGAATGATTTTCATTAGAATATGAAATTCGTGTTCATATACATTTTTTTTCAAAATTATTCACCAATCGTAATCCATGTACAATTTTTTCTATGAAATATAGAATATGATAATTAATGTATTGCTGGTATATATAGTTGACATGTTTAAGTAGATGTGTGTGTATGTCAATGTAAATTTAACCGTATATAAGTAACTATTTGTGTAAATTTAACTGCATAACTATCGGTGCATGTCAATGTCAATTTGTCTCTAAAATATACAATTTGAAGTTTTTAAGGCATTTCTTGTAATTTTGTTGCGAGTTACATATAAAGTCATTATGTTCGAAATTTGAAATAATTATGTCGTTGTTGTAAAGTAAACATGAGGCTGCTATACGAAGGATTCAAAAATTACTACTTTATGACTGTTGTAGAGACACATTTTGTATGTGAATATGTTTTGTAGTTTCAAGCATATTTGTCTTTCAAATATAGAATTTGAAGTTCATGTAATTTTGTTGTACATTGCACGTAATATCATTATCTTTATAAAGTTAAGTTCAAAAAAGAATAGTAGATTTTGTAAGAATGAATGACTCAATCTCAATCGTTCTTTTTCATTAAGAGTGGAGATCAAATGTGGACACTAAATGCTGTCATTAATTAAATAATAAAAACAAAAAGGAAAACATGATGTGTGCATCATGCTTATTGAACTAGGGTTTATTAGAATCTCAATTTCGCTCTAACGTAATCGAAGGTGCAGCTTTCATAATTTTGAAAAAAATACGTAAATCAAAACCACAAACAATCGTTTTATGATGATTTCATGTAATTCAATCATCTATTTCATATGAGATTTTTGTTGACCATATTTTGCTAATTAATACTACCTCCGTCCCAAATTAAGTGTCATGTATCAGATTTCACGGAGTTTAAGAAATTGCTTTGTTTGTTAGTAAAGATGACTCTTTTAACCTTATTTTTTGCACCTTATTTTTTGCACAGACTCCCATATATCAGTTTTGAGAAAGAATAAAATGGTAAAGTTAATTTGCTACTTTTGGAAGTGGACATTTATTTAGGGACAAACAAAAAAGGAAAACAAGACACTTAATTTGGGAGGAGGGAGTATGATTTTTCACATTTTTATGATTTTATGTTTATATTGTGATTCATGACAACACATTCTACTAATTTCTAATGAAACTAATTAATTTCATGTGATTTTTGAACAGAAAAAAAAAAAAACTAAACATGATCATGACGTTGTGGAAATCGCGATATGATTTTTTTAGTTGATTAAGAAAAACTACATTTAATTTCATGATTCAACTATTAAAATCAACAATGAAAAAATGAGTATTCACTTCATACTTAATTGAGAACATATGTGTATCACATGTGAACCTAATAAAAACATTAATAATTATGAGAGAGAACTCTTCATTAACATAAATATGGTTTAAATTGAAATTGAAGACTGACAACAAATTTATGTGGAATAGCAGATTGAAACGAAAGCTAAAGGTAATAAACCGGAGGAAGTTGGTTGTAACTGATGGGGATAATAATTTGAATCTTAGCAGCTCCGATGTTCAAAGCAAGATGTTTCCTAATTACGTCACAACTTTACCACATCATGGGGGTTTACAAGAGATCCTAGAGGCTCGCTCAAAATGGTTGTTATAGCGTACCTTTTGACTTAACTCTACTGATAGTAGTCCATCTGGTTGCTCTTGCTAGCTAACCAAGTAGCTCTAGAAGCATATGTACAAGCTCATAATGAAGGATGCAGTCTTGTTACTAGAGGCAGAACTTAAAGTTTATTATTGAAAGGGGGGCTGAAATCACTTTAACGTATAATTTTCAGTTTTTAAATAGTTATCTTATAGTTATGAATATAATTGAAACATCATTTTCTGACTTACAATCTCATTTGAAACTAAACTACCATCATTAACTCAATCTAATTTATTGAATATATACACTTATCGATTCAAGACCAACATTTAAGGATCAGTAATAACTTCTTGTTCTTGTTATGGACTCTGTTCTTGACATTGATGTTGTGTCTCAGTCTGAGTCTATCCTCCAGACGGAGACCCTCTAGACTTGCCCTTTGTAGATTTAATTTTATCAAAGATTATGCTAATGGGAGCATCATCATCATCACTATCACCATCATCATCAAAATCTTTGTCTAGTTCATATCCAGAACTAAATTGAGGATCAATCAAGTCATCATCATCTCTTTAACAAATAGACCAGTAGCCTTGAAGCACCCTTACATAAATCCCTTTTAGCTTTCTTGGCCATTCTCTTTAGTTTCTTTCCTTTCAATCTTAAAAATTGGTTAGTCTGTCCTTCTTCTTCTTCTTCTTCTTCTTCTTCTTCTTCTTCTTCTTCTTCTTCTCTACCTCTCTTCTTAATCTTGTCAGCCACTTTCAAATACACTTGATCTACAACAGTGAGTGTAGCAAGTGGTTGTTCATGTAGAGCTTCAATTTGTAACCCCCTGAGTTTGTGGCTCCTCTACCTCTCTTCTTAATCTTGTCAGCCACTTTCAAATACACTTGATCTACAACTGTGAGTGTAGCAAGTGGTTGTTCATGTAGAGCTTCAATTTGTAACCCCCTGAGTTTGTGGCTCCTCCTCAATATGTTTCTCCCCTTCAATCTTTGATTTTACCTTAGCACCTTCCAGTCCATCATCAGCATCATTATCATCTCTATCACTTTCATCTCCACCCATTATCTTTTTCATTATTATTGTCATTATTATTTTCTTGATTATCTTTTGAAATCCTAACCCTACTATCAACAACAGCCATATTCAATATCATCATCATTAGAATAAAATGGCTTTGTCACCTCTGCATCATCATCCTTAGGTCATGCCCATTCATGACTGAAACCGACTGGTCAATTTTTGCCAACTCAGCGCCACGTCAGCTTTTTTCAAAACCGACTGAAACTGATTAACAACTAACTGACCACTACCATCAGTGACGGTCAGTTTTTGTTTCTGGGTCCACATTTACCAATATACCTCTATTATTTAACACTAAACAAAAAATAAAATAAAATTAAAAAAAAAAGAGACGAGGCGTCGGATTACCGACGCAAAATCAAACAAATCAAAGTGACGAAGGAAGTGACTAAATGGTGACAATGGTGTCACTTTTGTGACATCCATCACTTGGTCCAACCGACTAACCAATGGGACTGCTCTTAGCATCATCAAACTTCTCCTCCCTTTTGAGATCATCATTTAATTTAGAAAGAGTAGCTTGCATCTCATCCAACCTGTTATTCGTCCCCCACTCCAACACCTCTACGTTATTTACCAAGATGGAGACTGGACCCTTCAACCCATGTAGCTCTTTCCCATTATTATGAAGCTTAGTCTGCACTCTCACAAAGTTGTCATCAACCTTGTTAGACAAACCAACAATGGCTAAAAGCACATCATTAATTGTCTTGGGAGCCTCAAGCTGAGTGGGTATAAGGTTTATTAATGAGGGTAAGGTTGTTGGTCCCTCACATCTTCCATGTTGTAAATGAAAGAGATCACTGGGAACATTTATGGTAGCAGCGGCAACCTCACATATCTCCTTCTGAATAGAAGATAGATCTCTGGAAACCATGGGTTAGATTAGTAAGTCCTCACATAAGTTTTGTTGACTAGTAAAAAGATCATTGGACTTATTTTGTGTAGCATTGAAGCCTTACAACTCTCCTTGTGTATAGGAGGGAGATCACTAGCAATAAGTGCGTTGGTTGGTGTACCCTCACTTCTCACCTGGTTAAATGATGAGAGATCACTAGATACAGAAAGGTTGAAAGTTTGTACTTCATTTTGTGATATGACTGAGGCATTAACAACTTGTGCAATAGAGTGTAAGGATTGAGTTTGGGAAGTATGAACCGAACTATCATCGGTGGTATAAATGGGTGAGGGCATATTTAGTGGAGCTAAGAGGGGAGTGATTGTGTCCAGGATTGGGAAATCTTCTTCAATACACAAAACATGTGTCTGTGTGGTAGCAATAATGTGGGTTCCAAGCTTGCTATACTAGGTGAAGGTTGGGTTAATGATGTAGTCAATAGTACCACAAACTCTAGCAGAGCTTCATGTATATTGGGGTTTGAGTTCCACTTGTGCTTCATGAATATTGGGGTTTGAGTCTCTTGAGTTTTCCAGATTGAGTGGTGACTCAATTGGGTTAGTCTGTGGATATTTATTCTTCTTTTGTGTGGGTGAGGATTGGTTAGAGTAGGTTGGGTTACTTATACTCATGTCCTCAGAGGTAGAGACCATACTTGTGCATTCTATGCAAGGTTGACCACCAGACTGAATTGAGTATGTGGATTGAGTTCTTGAGTCTGTAGAGTCAAATGTTTAATCTGTGCTCACAAACTCTATGTGTACTTCTTCTGCCACACCTTGATCTTCATCACCAGATCCCCCCACCATTACTTGAATCACTACCCTCATCACCTGTATGAGCAGCATCATCATATGGGTGGTCAATTCAGTGCTGCATAGCAGAAGTAATGGGGACCTCTATAGGTCTAATAACATGATTGAACACCTTTGAGGTCAAGACTATCTTAGACTGAGTTTATGCGCCCCAGACTCATATTGATCGCTATATATACAGACTAACCAACACTTAGCATATTTTTCACTAAGTTTTCTAGACTTACACGTTGATGCATCACATTCATAATATAGGTTTGACTATTGTTTTTCCCAACACTAAGTTATTTGTGCGGCTTGTTTTTGAAGAGGTAATGTTATTTTACTTAAGTTATTGTTATTATCGATAATATGTGGAAGTTTATATCTATAAAAATTGATTTATTACAGTGTGTATTCTAAAAAGAATAACAGGTATACGACCATCGCATGGAATGGTGTATTCTAGAAGTAATACCAGTAAAGATGGAAGTTTTGTAAGTACTAAAGTTGTTGAAGTTGTGGTATTATGACTATAAATTTGTTAACTTATCTTGATAACTTCATTATATAATTGTTATAAAGATACAAAGGTAACTATTAACTAAGGGTCATTTGAGAAGGAAAGTTTCCTAGATGTTTGGTTTCCTTCAAAGATTTTACATAATTCGGGAAAATGATAGTTTTCTAGTGTCGTATGAGCAGCCAGGATATTGTGACGAGGAAATTCTTCATAAAGTTACGGTAGATTATCTTCATATTCGACCATCGCCACCTCATTTGAAAGATAAGGATTTTGTTTTGTTGGAAAAGGTGGATGTGTACTATGATTTTGGTTGGTGGAGTGGAGTGGTCACGAAAGAGCTTGCGGATAAGAAATCACGGAGCTACCCATTAGATATAATGTGTTCTTTAAGCACACGAAATAGGAAATGGAATTCATTTACTCGAGAGTACGACCGCGTATGCAACAAAAAGGTGGAAAATGGTTGAACACTTCTCAGGTATTTATATTATTATATTTATGGGTTACTCGTCTATTAGCGGTTGTGTTGGTCCCATCCTTTTCGTTATTTGACATGAACTATTTTAACGTTGATATGAGCCAAAAAGTGCGTATAATGATATGTGTGTATGTATTAGCGTATAATGGTATATATGTCTGTGTATGTAGCTGCTAGTACATATTTTTCTGTTTGAGCAACAAAAACCAAACCCCTATTTCTAGCCCATCGCATGACTTGTCATTAGCTTTTCAACTAATGCCATATAACCTAGCTCTTTTACTGTGTAAAGGGCGTCAATCAATAGTTGTCAAATAAAATGGAGTAACGAAAATACTTCTAGTTCTTTGATTTACGATTAGAATAACTGTATAATTTAGAAACTATCCCCACTATCCCTCTTAAATCTGGTATCTTGAATTTTTATTCTAATGGTCGAGAATGATACTTTTATTCTCTAAGTTTTTGTTGTATTCAAAATAAACTTTTGTATACACCGCTTAAGAAACAAACGCTACAAAAATTTTGATAAGCGACCAAATGTACTTGATTCCCATTCATCAAATTGAGGGGAATTATATTCCTATGACTAGCCTTGTACTCGCGTAAAGTAGTGGTGTCGAATGATTTGATTTGACATTATATTTATTAGTGTCTGATGTGTGTATTTTCTATAGTATTCATTACGTGTTTTTATATTGAGATGACAGGTATGTGAGAGAGACAATGTGTGAGATTTTTATTCAAAAGTGTTTATTTATTTGTTAGGTATATTATTATATAGATAAGTTAAAATGAAATGAAAAGACGAGATTAAAAGTGATATAAATTTAGTGATAATGATTAAATTTACTTAGTTTTTAATAGAAAGAGTGAAAGAGTATAAAAGAAATAAATATTTTATATATTATTACTTACAAATACTCGTGCGGTGAGGTGAAATTTCTTTATAGCAAATAATCCGTCAGCCAAAGGTGAAACAAACCCAGAGAAAGGGGAAATAAGAAGAAACATAAATAAACAAATTCCACAACATCAACTCAAACACTGGAATCTGATTACTACTGAATCAGACCGTTTAGGGTTTTATTCATAACTACAGTATCATTATCATCATGGATCAACACCATTGGTCCTACGATAACTCCGGCCATCCTCCCTACCACGACGGCGGCCACTTCAATCACGGCGGTGGTTTCTCTAACGATGGCCACTACAATCACACCCACCACCGTAGATACCAAAACCACCACCACGATGAACCTACGGACTCATTTAGATATACAAATGGACCTGCATTTTCTGGACGGAAGAGACAATTCTCTCATGGTTTGTAATTTTATTATTATTGTAACTCAATTCAATTAGACCTAATCCGACAGACAATTACTAGAAATCGATTTTTTTTGTATTGTTTTGGTGGCACTTCTGTTAGTTATTCAATACAGTGATAATAGTTAAATTTCAATATTGTCATCTGAACTTGATTTCTCTATCAACATATAGGAACTACCTGGGGTTTTATTGCCGAATTAATGCGGCCCACTTATGTTGAATTTTAGGAAGTCTCTGAGGTTTTAGGTGCACTATGCAATAATGATATATAATCACTAAATAAACTTTATTTATTTATTTTTATTCCAATCCTACAACTCTGCCAAAATTAGTTTGAGTCACTATGCAGGCGCACGTCTTGCACACCCTCGAGGATGACCCTGTTGATAGAGGTCTGCATTTTAGTATGCTTGCTGAAATTACCTTTTTTGTCTCAGAATACCTTGATGGTGGAAGTTGTGTCAAGCTTTATGTTAATAATTGCCCGACAGAAGTAACTGAACACGATGTAAGTTGTTTAGTTTTCCGGTAACATCAGATTCCAGCCTCCAAATTTGATGATAGCTGCTTAGGGATATTATGGTGGTGTTTACTTGAAGCAAACTTCTCCTGTTTATCATAGAATTATTCTAATAAAACTGGAATACTAGAAATCGTGTTCAAGTTTATGTTTTCTAGAAAAGTTTTCTAAGAAATAATTTTCCCTATTTTCCCTTTTACTGTAACTTAAATCTGAAAACTATTTATAGTTTTCTAACCTTATATTTATAGAGACACAAAACACTTTCCAAGTTTCAATTATCTATAAAAATTGAAATGAAAAATTGAAGAAAACTTTTCTCTAACTAAATGTGCCCGATGATATTATCAAATCATTTTGATGGGGTATTTCTTTAATGGTAACTTCTTTCATATTGATGATACAAAAGAAAAGTATTTTTTGTCTGTTACCATTGTAATGATCAACATTGATTCCGTCGTTATATGTTTCTTCTATGTTATCATTCTGACCATGTAACGATAACTATTATTTTCTTATAATCAAAATTTTCTATTTTCTTATCAGATCCGTTTGTTATTTGGTGAATATGGAAACATCGCTGAAGTTATTCTGTTTAAGCAGATAAAAAATCTCCAACAGCAAGGCAAAACAGGTTTGTCACTTTGAGCAATATGTTTTGATGATGATTACAATGTTCTTACTCACAAATTATAAATTAATTAGAAGACTCAAAGGCCCACCATTATTGTAAATGTATATTTGGAATTGTTGAGAAATCATATAGAAGTGTGAACCCTCGTATCTTTATGGAACATGGAGTTGTTAGTTGTGCTAAGACTAACCGAAAGTCATGAATTACAAGTTTGTTTTTCTTGATTTCATGCAAAAATAGTATGATTCTGGCAACTAAAAAATCTATATCTTCAGACTGCTGTTTTGTTAAATATGCAAATATTGAGGATGCTGAGCAAGCTATAAGAGCATTACATGGTCAATATACTTTTCCTGGGGTAAGCTCAAATTTGCAGGAGATGAAGGTTAAATTTTCGTTTGATTAGCTATGAAATCTTAATCAATGCTTGTCATATTATTCCAGAAATTGCGGCCGATTGAAGTTAGATATGCCTCAAAGAAACAAGAACGTCCAGGGCCAGGTAACTCCATCTTACTTCATACCTTTTCTAATTCATTTGTTTTCCATCAAAATACTTGTAAATATAATTGATATATCAACCTTTTCTTAGGACCTTAAAAATCTTATGACAGTTTGTTTTTCATAATTTCTCTTGCTCCATAGGTGTGATTGGGGGCTTCAAGACACATGAAAACAAAGTCTTTGTTGGTTTCTTGAACAAGCATGCAACGAAACCCGAAATTGCAGATGTATGTTCTACAATATGCTTATGTTCCAGACAACGCTTGATTATCGAAGTATTTTGATGATGTCTAATAATAAAACAAGATATAGTTATTGCTAAAGTACCTCAATGGTCGCTGTATGATTTGATCAAGTAATGTTATATGTATGGAGATACATCTGCAAACACTAACTTGAACTTGGGTACTATAATCTGTTAAGTGTGAAACTACACCTAAAGATCTAAACTGATTATCCATTTTCCATAATGACATGGTTTTAAAGAACACGTCTTTATGTCGATACCGGTGTATCATGATGATAGCGAAGGCTTTCTTCCAAGAATACAACTCTGACCACCTTTTATTTTGCTGAGTTATTATCTATGTTTTGAATTTATAATTACAGATTATGTATAATTTTCAGATATTTTCACCTTATGGCTATGTTGAAGATGTCTACATAATAGTCGATGACCTGAAGCGGAGCCGTGGTTAGTCATTTGCAACAAATCTTGATTATTAGATATTTTCTTGTGTATACTCTTTTTTCTGATATTGATTATGCTCTTATGTTATGTTTTACTAATACTAATACTAATAGTTCATATTGATGCTTAAGGCATGGGATTCGTTACATTTTCTGATAAGGCAATGGCTGTTGCTGCAATTAATGGTCTGAATGGACAATACGTGATGGAAGTACGACTTACATAATGATTCGCTAGATATTAGTTCTCTGACCCTACTTTCAGTGATAATTGCATTTCTTACATTTGTTGCTCTTTCCGTGAACATATATATAGGGTTGTGATCAGCCGTTGGTTGTCCGCTTTGCAGAACCAAAGAAGCCAAAATTTGGGGAGAACAGGTCCCTGCAGCTTCTCTATACACAACATTTCTTACTTTACCAGAATTTAATATAATTTTCTACGATTGATATATCATACTCATAAGTTTTGTTGCTGCAGATTTGCACCGTACAACGGTGATCCAATGGCTCAAACCTCACTACCTAATAATTCATATATGGTTAGTCCTCAATTGTCATATTTACTTGCACTTTATATGATCTCTAGAAGCAAGCAATGTTGTTATAATTTCAGTTGTTTGTCTATGTAGTCTTCACATACTGGAAGCGAGCCTCCATCGGTTTCTAGCTCGTCTTCTGCGCCTACATATACAGATACGGAAGATCTGCCTGATTGTGATTGGAGTGAACATATATGTCCAGATGGGAATACATACTACTATAATTGTGTAACATGTGAAAGCTTGGTAAGATCAAACACCTTATACCTCTATTTCTGTTTTCAGCATCTTATCTTATATACCAATATATAATAACTTAGTGTTATTAATTTTGGCTGTTAGTGGGAGAAACCAGAGGAATACAGTTTCTGTGAACAACATCTTGAGAACTACAATCAGCACTCTCCATGGCAGCACACATACTGATTATACCAAATGTTGTATGTTTTAGTTACAAACTAGTACCTGGTGTAATGAGAATTATGGTTTGTGGGAAAATGATATAATTAAGAAAAGAATATGGTTAGTCTGCACATGCCATTGGCTTGACTAAATTGCTAGTGATATTGACATTCATTGAATGGAAAACAAATTTGAGAAGCCAAATCAAAAGTAAAAGATATTTTTCAGTGCTTGATGACATCTTCTATGCATCATTTTTTGCTCAAAATGTACATATCTGGGCCCAGACCCCACCAGCGGCAAAGGGTCTACGTATTAGATTTCTGTTCATGTTTTCTAGCCCTCTATTAAGATAGTGTTTGAGCTTGAAAAATTATCTCTATCTCTACTATCTATAATGCATCTTAAAATTTTATCTTAAAATTAAATTTTACAATGAAAAATATACATATTTACTTCAACATTTCAATCATCTTTATTAACACTACCATATATAAATTCAATATTCTCTCTGTTAGCATTATCATAAATTAATAAATTTCAACACAAAACACAAACGACTAATCTTTGAAACATATATATATGCTTGAATCCTTGCGTCAACCTTGCACCACCACTATCACCATCATTGCGACCTACCATCGCCTCTGTATCTGAATTACGAGTACTATGCTAGTAAATCATGAAACGGTGACTTTATATACAACAAGCTCAAAATGTATAAGTAATACGGAGGATTAGAAATGAAGGTGAAAATAGCAAGTTCAACTTGGAGGAATCATCAGTCAAAGAAACTTAATGACAAAACATCTATACTACTCAAATTAATACATGCGTAACAGATTATTGTATCCTCGACCAATTTATTTATGTCGTACACAATCACTGCCCTTCGTGCAACAAGTTATAAGAAAACGAAAGTAACGGAAAGGTATTTTCCGCTCTTCCATATGAAGAAAATCAGTGCCCACTGTATATATACCAACTTAAGAAACTCAGTGCCCACACTATACACAAAAACATTGCCAGGTGGTTTACTTCGACAATTTGATAACTACATAACATTTTTTTTCTGCAAAAAACAAACTTATATTGATTTTGATAACAAGATCTATGTACTCCTAACATGACCAGATCGTTAATCAATGAATGACATAAAAGCATGCAAGTCATCCAACATTTTCAAGCACATACACAACATAAGAAAACCAAAATTAACCAAGTTAAATTTAACCCAAAGAAACTTAATACAATACATGAATAATCAAGTTATTTAGGGTTTGGTAAAAGATATGACACCATTCCCATGTACACGCGATTAAAGTAAAACTAATTAAGGTCTTGCAGTATATATACTATACTATACTATACTATTATATAAAAAAGTTAGCATTGATTAGTGATGCATATATTGCTTGGATCATATCTTTTGATGTCCTACACATGGATGCATCATTGATGACATGGCAGCATATCCTGAAGAAGTCCTTGATCTAGTTTTAGCATGGCTGAGTTGGCATAATTGGTCGCAATTGTGGTGGTGTTGACGGCTGAGGTTGTGGGATTAATGAGATGATTAAATGAGTAGGTGTTGGATAATGAGGTATGAAGTGATGAAGGGGGTGGATGAATGTGTTGGCCTTCATAAGTTGTAACAACATATGATGGATCACCCATACATCTCTCAACTCTCTTCTTTACATTACATGATGCACTCGTGCACTTGTAGTAGCTCCTGCAGTTAAATCATTATTTCAGATGAATCATCAATGATTGAGATATATAACGATCGGGATTAATTAGTTAATTAGTTGTTGACATTCTATTTAAAGGACTGGTAAGTCAGTTTGGAGCGTATGCTCGGCATTTCTCCTGAAGAGGTGAATAGACCGGTCAACATCGTCAATTATCAAGGTTTAAACGAATTGATTAATTTAGAAAACAATGCCATTAATTGATTAATTATACCTTGGGAAATGGCTGTTCTTGACAGCTTTTTGACCATACTTGCGCCATCTATAACCATCATCAAGATGATCAATCTCACTCCTTGTCATGAATGCAAATTTTGCTTCTTTTTCTTTCTTCTTCTTTTTAGTAATCTTTGTTTCATCTCCATCCAAGGTTGTTTTCTTCCCTTTCATACACCTATATATACATACATTTTACTCACATTTCATTTTATTCATGATCGAGTGCTTTATTTTTTTGATAAACTATACCCATTATTTATATATATTCTTATAATAAACCATGAATCATCCACAACTATCAACTAATTACACTACTATACACATACAAAAATAAAAAAAAAAATCACTTTTTAATCCACTACTAAATTATATTTTCATCCAAAGATAACTTAAGTAATATATTTGATAAAAAAATCCAAATACACTTGCTAAACATGTCAATTTAATACATGGTTTAAACTTTGAAATATTATTGGGCAACTAGAAAAGCCACGAACAATTACTATACAGAATACTACGAAGTATAACATTTAGTTGTTTTTTTTTATTAAAAATAAAAAATAAAAAATAAATAAAAAGAAAGAAAGAAGAAGATAATTAGTAGACTTACTGTTTAAGGGGCTTGTGAAGTTGCAGTGGTTGTTGAGCAGATGAAGTAGAAATGGAACAAGAATTTGGTGATGATGGCTGCTGACCATTTAACACAACTGATGATGATTCTTCATCAACTCCAGTTCCAGTTGTAATTACATCTTCTTCTTCATTCTTGTTATTATTACTATTCAAATGATGATTAGCTGATGACGTGGCTACATCCATTTCCATTGATAATGATGATGCTGATGGTAAGAATATTGGTGGCTGATCATGATGATACGTCGTCGTATTACCAAAGTAAGAATAGTAATCTTGAAAGCCTAATAAATCCATGAACCCTAATGAAGACTTTTGGTCAATGTTATCAATAACATGACCAGCATCAGCAGCAGCAGTAGTATCATCAACATAATTATGATTATTTTCCATTTTAATCATCATCATTAGTAACTCTTTGTCCATGTTAAGTAAACTGGAGGTGCATGTACAGAATCTTTTGAAATTGAAAGAGAAAATAATTAAAATGAAGAGTGAATTGGTTTGAGTTAGCAGTAAAATATAGTGAGGGGTTGGCTTGGAATGAAAGGTTGACCGGGAGTAGCCGGTTAAAGATAGTACGGACGACAGACAGTGGCCGGTGACAGTATTTAATGCTATCTCTGACTATGACTCTGACTCACAGATGATAAGAAGAAGCAAGAGAGTGGTAACTTGTAGTTCCATCTAACCGACTGCTATACTATACAATGGTCAATTTCTCTTTTCTATTTTTTTTTTTAATTATTAATGATCAATTTCCCTCCCTCAAGCATATCTTTGCTGCATAATGTGACCTTTTATTATCTAAATTTACTTTTTTCTCGTAAGAATGTGAGTTCGGTATTTATGGCAGGTTAATCAGGAATTCACTTCATTTTGTTCTTGTTCTTCGACATTATAGCATGTCTGATACAACATCCGTAAGTTGTTCATCATTGGAATAGTCGCAAGTCATTACATAATTGTAATCATCCGTATCAACAATACAGGAGTCCATCTAAATTTATACAGTGATTGTATCTTATTTTCAATGTAAAACAATGATTAATTTATAGGAGATTTATTTTTGACATTTTAATATATGTACAAATTCGGTTTGAGATTAAATCGAGAACGGCCAAGTGATTAATCCTCAAAATCACACAATGAGAGAATTTTGAACGTATGGTACTTGAATGTGTACGAGGACAAGTACTAGTTTATTTATATAGTGAAACCCTACATTCTAAAATGTTCTAGAATAATGTCAATTAGGATGTGAGAATGTAGACGTTCTTTGAGATCGGTGCTGACATGGACCAATCAGATGTGCCAACCAAGTTAGTTGGGTGTCATGCAAATAACAACATGCATAAATATTATCTTTTGTACTAATGTCATATGTTGTCAAGAGATCATGCAAAGTGTGTTAGCCGACTTTAGGAATAATGACATCTGAACTCGGATGACGCTAAGCGGATTCCACTTTTAGGAAAGGAACCGTACTACTAATGAGAGCACATTCTGGAAAGTGATTTTCGAGGTCCGAGCCTCGTAATGGCTTGACAAAACTGGTACAACTTGGTGCAATTATAACCGTTCTTATAATAGAACAAAAAACTTTGTTTTTGTTTTCTAGCTACAAACATTTCTCGTTTCAATACTCACCATTTGAATCTTTAGTAGGAGCATTTAGTCTTTTGATTAGAGTAAGGATTGCGTTACCAATAAAAAAGAAAAGAAAAATATGAACCCCACATTTTCCTTCTGATTCTCTCTATCTGCAGTGGACATCACACTCGAAAATAGACGGAAGACACGACAGTGCCTACCGATGTCCATCGACTTTGCTCAAAAATAGAGTCCAAGGATGCTCAATCCATAGTAATTACTCGTACAAACAAACTACTATATAATAAATTGTTAATGAGAAAGTTATTAAACAAGTATGATGTTTAGTTATCATTGCATTCCTAATTTTGTGATAGAACTTATAGGATACATTGGCTCTAGTACTATTAGAGAGTCGTTACATTACAATTATATAAGATCGTATACTTTTGATAATTAGCTTTTGTCAAAGTTTTAAGTTTCCATGAACAACTAGACTTTGGAGACGTTAAATAAAAACCCAAGGGATGTAGTATGAAGATGATATATGCTGAAGGACTAAAAAGTAAATATTTGTGGAAAATGGAAATAGAGGTGTAGGCCGGTGTGAACGTAGATTGGGGTTTTTACAGCGACGGCATACTTTGAGAGAGTGGGGATTTGTGCAAAGTTGTGGTAGTATGTGCCTGCCGTGTACCACTTTTTTTACTTTAAAAATATGCTTTTAAATAAATAAATTGTGATTATATGCAGCTATATTGCAATCTTATTTTGCGTTCTTATTTTCGGTCAAAAACGTCGTCCGACGGTACTAGTCACTCCGAAACGACACTTCTGCCAGTTATTTCTAACAGCGAGCGTCCATCGCTAGATGTCGTTCTTCTTTTCTCTTCATCTGTTTTCTTTTTTATTTTCTTATTTTTTCTAATTTTTTTTTTTTTTTAAAGAAGAATATCAGTAGTTTGTTTGTGAGGAAGACATGACTACGATTAAATTAGATTTTTAAAATGAATTATTTTTTTAAATAGATAATTATATTTTAAATAGATTAAACGTATTAAAACTAAAGTGAACCAGATTAAAATATACTATAATTTTTAAATAGTATGTATTTATTTTAATGAATGTATTTTTTTTATTTAATTTATTTAAGTATTTGTTTTAAACTTATTAAAAAATAGTTTCACCGCTCCTTACAGTCTAATAAATACAAACATATGTTTTCACATATTTATGTCTACGTTTTTTGTTACATTTTGAATGATCATAATGAAAATACATGCTATCCCTGATTAGTAACTCTTTTTCTCTAAAAAAGATATTCATTTTAGGATGCATATCGTGAAATTCTAACATATTATTAATGGGATAATGAAGTTTAGGTTGACATGGTCAAATTGTAGAAAGTGCTTCATTTGTTTGAAAAAGATAACAAAATTCGAGTACAATTACACTTTAAGTTTTTAAGATGAAGTTTATGATGGAAATCAAACATAATTACTGTTTAAATACTATTTGGAGTGTTTTTAAAGCCATGGTGGGATATTGATTTATCGAAATAAATTAATTCGGAGAAATTCACCGAAAACTTTGTTGATTAGTGAGCGTGCACACACGAAAATCAACCTCATCATGCTTTTACTTTACTTTTTCTTTTCCGTTTTAAACAAAATAAACGTACCAACGGGTTTTAATTCACTAATGATAAGTTTATATTTTTATTTACATTTTCAACAATTAAATTCAAGACATGTTAATTGGTGTAAAACATAGTTGAAGCTAATTTTACAAATACATGTACTAAGAGAATGCATATAACTAATGGGTTTGTAGTCCAGCGATATTAGGTGTTGTCTTCTCTTCTTGAGGTCGAGAGTTCGAGTCCGTTTGAAACATAGATAAATTTAAAGAGTAGTTTAAAAGTAGATTAGATTTTTCGTTTAAAAAAAAATACATATAACAAAATATACGAACATGTTATCATCCTCAATCAAATACGTGAAACTAACCAAAGAAAAGGTAAATAAAGAGGGTGATTAAAGTAAAAAAGTCAAATTTAAAGAGTAAATTAAATTTACTGTTTATAAAAGGAAAAAAACACATAATACATATAGCAAAATATACAAATATTTTATCATCCTCAATCAAATATCTGAAACTAACAAAAGAAAAGGTAAACAAAGAGGATGATTAATGTCAAAAAGCCGATAAAGAATTGGGTGGCTCTAGCTTTTGCTTGTACGATCCCGAGGAACACACGGAAACTGTCCTACTGCACGTTACCAAAAATAATATTATTATTTTTTTGTTTTTTCCTCATAACTTTTCCCTTTTTTCACATTTCACAGCCAAATAGATTTATTATAAGGGTTAAGCGTATAAAAGAATAATTAATATAAATATTTAACTTTTTAAACATGTATGATAAATTATTTATTTATTATTATATATAATTTATGATATTATTATAATAATAAATATTTTTATAACAATAAATAAATAATAAATTTTTTACATACAATATGCACTCAAATAATTAAAATATATATTATAAATATTAAATCTTAGTTAATTACACTTTTATTCGTTTAACCCTTATTAAAACTTATTGCCTTGCAACGTAACGGGGTAGGAGAAGACAATTACACCCAAATGAAAAGATAAATTGCAGGAAAAATTATTCAACATTATTAACGTTTTAATTCGCCACTTAAAAAAGAATTTCCGATGTCTTAATTGAAGCACTAATAAATCAGTTTAAAAGTTACATTTTATGGTCATGAAACTAATATATATATATATAACGAAGGATTTATAGGGAAGCTTCAAATTTTGGGAAATGATGGAAGCAAATCTTAGCCCTTGATATTTTCATAAAAAAAACGTTTTTAACATTCATTTGTGATGAATGTTAAATTTTGATTAACATTCATCACAAATGAATGTTAACAACATTCATTTATGATAAAATCAATGGTTGAGATTTGCTTATCTCCTTCACTAATATTTTTGCTTCCCTCTTGATCCCTTCCCTATATATATATATATATATATTAACAATAATTATTAAGAAAAAATTACATATATATGAATAACTCAAGAATCAGTTCGCTACTACAACTCTATATTTTACTAAATTATGTGAGAAATACTAAGAGTATATTTTATCTATAGGTAAAAAGTTCATCTAAAATACATGCTTATTGACAGGCTATCAGCTCAATAAGTTTAACATCTTTTTCTTATTATTTGATCACGATTAGAGAGTTTAATAACTTGAATAAAAAGATAAATGTTATACTTTATAAATAGGTAAAGTTTTTTATTATTACTTTTTGTACATTTTTTTACAGTTTACAAATATTATTTTTATTTAGAAAAACTTTAAAGTTGGTCTACATTTTAACATTATGTTTTAAATAACTTTCACTACTTTTGAATTATATCTTAAAAGAATTATATATGGAGGTCATCTAAATATATCTTTTGTTTTTGTAGGTCATCATATTTGAAAACGATTTTGTAGGCCACCTAAATTTGTATATTGTTCCACGTATATCAAATTCGGCCAAAAACTTATCAAAAAAATGTAAAAAGACACAAACACTCATGTATTTCTTAATTAACATTATTTATATTATTTTAATTTTATTCATATACAGAGGTATTTGTGTTATTTTATATTTTTCCGATGAGTTTTTTGTTGAATTTGGTATACATGAAACAACATAAGAATATGAATGATCTACAAAATTATTTTTAAATATCAATAATCTATAAAAACAAAAGAATATACTTTGGTGACTTTCAAGTTGATAATTTCCATTCTAAAATTAAATCTATTTGTCATTTATAACAAAAAGAATTTACTATCTAACCATCATAATCCAATTAATTGAGGTTATGTCATGGTATGAGCTATCAAAGTCATAATTAGTACGATCATAATTCAAATGTTCTGGAGCCAAGACTTTAATGACAATTATTGGAAAATATAATACAAAATTTAAATATCTCAAATGTTCTGGAGCCAAGACCGAAATGATATATAAAGGATTTTTTAGTGACCGTTCTTTTCAAAGATGTTTCTCTAAGATATTATTTCATTGGAGAAATGATATGATATTTTTAAATAAATAGGTTTTCTATATACGTATGTGCAGATTTTATTGGCTCATCTTAAATTTCCAATGAGCTCAAAATGCTTAGATTTAAACTCACGAGTGTATTGTTTTCCTTAGAGAAACTACAAGTCCCTTAAATTAACCGTACTTCAATATCTAAAACGAGCTTACATTCTACAACTAAATACGTAGTGTATTTAGTAGAGGAGAATCTATGAACCTGTAGAGAATTGATATTTTAGTTTTAATTATTTTGAGCCCTAATAAATTAAAAAAACTATGTTTTGTTAAATGAGAAAATGGAGATCGTTAAAAAGGAACTAACTAGAATTTTTTAAATGATTTATAAAAAGAAATCTTCAATCACTAGAACCCTCAACTACAATTTTCAACTACAGTTAGTTTATTTTGCCAGACGCTTTTTACATATAAAAAATATTGATGAATGTTAAATATTAAAGTTAAACATCAAAAATGACTATATATACCCTACATAATTACTTCAACATTTAATTTGGTATTCCTCGTAATAATCTATTATTATATATCTGTTTATTATCCTGTATAATTAAAGATTATACACGAAATATATGCAACATTGATTTTGAACGGCACACGAAGATTCTTATCTTTTCATCGATCATTCTTACACCACAATTACTATAGGTTGAAGACCCCTCCTCCCCCAATTTTGGTGGTGTTAGTGTAATTTCATGTTTATATATTTATATATATATATATGATATCGATTGTTGTATATAACGAATTAAATCTTAAACTGTTAAACAATTCTACCCCCTCTGCAAATGTCTTCATGCTTCGTCACTAAAGTATGTCACACTGTGCATGTAATATGTGATACAACTAAGATTGATAATGGAAATTCGATTAAGTGACCGATTAGAGGGCCTATTAAATGACAATCCGTAATGGTGACATTTTACTCAATTTATTATTTTAATGACAATAATGATGAGCTAAGGACCAAGAATGTGATGATATGACGTTAAAATAGGAAGCAATTCACAATTGTGTATTTGAAAGAATGAATCATATACATATAGCTTGATCGCATTAATGATAGATTTTTCACACTATATGTTATATTTACCAAACTAAATTCATAAAATTCCATAATGCAAATCATTTAATCATTTTCTTCGTTACTGAGCAAATACTTTTAAACTTCTAGACGAGCATAAATCATCACAACTTCATTGTCATTGCTAAAAAAGACATAACACTATCGTAGTAAAATTTTGTTTCTCGTTGTATTGCGCAAGTATATTTACAAAGTAAATATAAAGATAAAAACTCGCCTTTCTGTTTTTTTATTTATTTATAACGTCTAAATAACAAAACCTTTCTTTCACAAACTTACAAACACATACAAAGTTGGTATTATCCGAGTCCTTAATAGAATATGAATGCCCAAGTTTAAAGATTAATCTAACGATTCGATTACTTAATGTAAGACAGAAAAATACTGTATAAGTTAATGTTATTTATCAAATCGGATTATAAAAATGAAAAAGAAATAAAAAAAAAGTTACTTCATCTAGCTTCTAGTAATAAGCATAGCTTATAAAAAATAAAATTTTATAAGTACCTCTAATTAAATAATATATCTTTTATCCGTTTTGAGTTTTATTATTGAGTTCGTATATGTCAACTCACATTTTTAACTCGAGCTATTTGACTAGATATAATCTCCCAAACTTTAACTTTAAATATAAATTCTGATTATCAACTCTAACTATAGACTTCAAGCTTCAATTATCGGTCAGTTTTACTGAATACTCCCTTGATAAAATACGACTAAAACTTGAGTGTAGATACATAAATATGGAGCAAAATTAAATTAGCCAAGCTGGTTAAGTTTGAAAATGTAATTGCCACATTGCCAATTGGGAAGCTGGCATACATATGAAAGATATCTATTGATAAATCCAAAAAACGGGCCGTCAGCAATTGGGTAGGACCAATCACTAGTGGTCACGTGTAAAGATCGATCCCAAATCCCGCAATATCTACTCAGGAGCACGTGCGCTGATTTAACGCGCTTTTCTTTCTGGATTATTCTCCAATTCGAACCTTCTTTCTTGTAATCTTCTGCCAAATTATATTTTTATTTCGTTAAAAAGGTATCGTTTACGCCGTACCATATTAGCCGTAATCATGTTTGAAAGAGTCATAATCCTGTTTTTATATATGGTCACACTCTTTAAAAATAGGTAAAATTCTTTCACAATTTTCTACTTTTATAAACCATTAAGCGTTCAAAATAGTAAAATAGTTTTTCAATGGATTGTTTAAGTCCGCTCTAGCTTGATGAATTCAATTGAATATCAGAGTATCTTCAATAAAGTTTTTGTAGTTATTTATGTATGTTTTGTATAAGAGATTTTAATTATTGAGCTTTATAAAACTTTTAACTTTAAGGATCAAAAGTTTCTTTTATAGTTAAAATAGATAGATAGATTATGTAATAAGAGAGTGTGTATGAAATTGATTGATAGGTTTGGATTAGTAAAGCTTTATGCGGGTGAGCATGAGTCATTTTTGTTCAGTTTTTCGTTAAAATTGAAATTTTAGTTTTTGAATTTTTAAAATCAAACTATTCAGTTATTTCGGTTTTTTTATTCGATTTTTTGGTTTTTTTAATTAAGCTAATTTGTCAAATACTTTTATAAATATACATTTTATATGCATATGTTTATATATATTATTCACATATATTCTATATATATTAGAAACGAGTCCAAAATTTTAATCTAAAGAGTTAAATATACATACATACATATACATGTTGTATACATATACGTATATATATGTATTTATATATATGATATTTTAATAGTTCGGTTCGGTTCGGTTCGGTTTTTAAAGGGAAAACCATAACAAAACTGATCGATTCGGTTTTTAGAAAGTCGAAAACCAAACCGTCAGCTTTTGAATTGGTTCGATTTGAATTTTTAGGTTTTTGATTTGATTTTTGCTTACTCCTAAAGCTTTCCTCTCGCTCTCTTAAAAAATCCCAATTCTGAGATACTTTTTGATTTTTAAAATATGAATCATTTCCATCTAAACTAATATTAAATTCATTGAACCAAATTATTATTCGGATGGATCAGGTTTTAACAACTTGATTTCCTCGTTGACTCACGATTGTAACATCTTGACTCGTTAAGGATTATGTTACAGGAGACATCAAGGATTACGAAATTTTACGAATCCTAAATGATAATAATTAACACTTGTGTATCATATGGTAAGACAATATATATGAAAATCAATAAAATGAATATTTTAACATTTATTTTTAGATAAACAAGAATATTACCTTTTTATTTATACTACTACTAATAATAATATAGTATATAACTTTTTGTATGTTATATATTTTTATAGCTGTGGTAACCAAAATCAATATAGTAATTCAGTTTTTGGTTAATAGATTTAAAAAAATTAAATTGTTCAATTCAAACGGAGTTTATATTGTTTTATGAGTTTATTAATCATAGTGAGTTTGAAAACCAACGATAGGTAGCCCGGTAACTATCTTAATGTATAAACTATCACTCATAATTAATTGTTATTATTAAGTATCGTTAGTAGAACAAATTAAATGAGTTTTCCCCTTAATTGAGATCATAAAAGTATATTCAATTTTAATTTAATTTGCTGATAATAAAAAAGTTGGTAATAGGGGTGTTTAGTTAATCCGTGATTACTGGATAGACCGGCTACCAACTCCTAATTAATCATTAAATTAAGGCCCTTTAATTAAAATTAAATAAATTAAACATGATGAAACATATATGGTTGTGCTTTGTTAAATCGTGGACATTAGATTAACACATGATTCCTACTAGGCATCTTTGGCCTAATCTAGATCAAGTATTTCCGTTTCCGTTAATTATTATATTATTATTATATTATAATTATAATTATATTATTATATTATAATATATATATATATATATATATTAAAATACCCTCTTAATTCTCTATTCTCGTGAAATGCAAGTCATTTTAATTGATTTTTTATGCCATTTTACTACACTTGTCACCTTATTTCCTACCTTCTTAATATTCAATTTGGGTATGTGTTGGGTTGAAGTTGTTTTTCTTCCAAACAGGCGAATTTTGAAGAAGGGAAAATATGTTCGAAAATACAGTTATTTAAGTATGTTAAATCTCAAACAAAAAGCATGGTATAGTTACCGTAGTAATAACACCTAAAGTAATTAATGTCGTAGATAATATTGGTAATATGCAACTTTAGAGATGTAAAAGACTCGCATTATTTATTTTTAACTATTTATAATATAATATATGTTGACATTATTAAGTTTTAATACTTAAAAATAAATAAAATTACATTATACTCTTCTTTAATAACTATCTTTTTAAAATTATATCTTTACTAAATTATTGTAAATCAGTTTATATTTAAACCTTCATCTTTTATAATATTAAAGATGTATATGATCAAATTAAACTATAACTTTTAAAATGTATTAAATTACATCCATCTCTAAATTTAAAATAATAAAGATACATATAAAACAAAAGAATTTTAACTTTTAGTAATAGACATCTATATATTTCACTTAAATCCTTGTTTTATAATTTGAAAACAAAGCAATACATTTATCCGCTAAAATGCACAGACACTATGAACCAGTTGTGAAAATTACTTTTTACTATTCTTTGTATATATGTTTTACAAGTTATGTTGTTGTATGATAGTTACCAAAATGTTTAACTTATGAATTTATATATATTTTTTCAGTATATGTATGAAATTTTCTACGTTGTGGTGTATTGGCAACTGGCATAGATACATACATAAGACATTTTAGACATTTTTAGAAAGTTTTATAGATCTAAACTTTTTTCTTCTTAATAGAAACACACTGTGACCAGAACATATAAAGATCTACATAGTTGCTCATAGTAACACACAATAATACGAATACGAAAAGTGAACTTTAATAAGTTCAGTCACCACTATCACTAATTAAATCTACACTGAAGAATGTATTATGCAAATTTCAACACTAAGTTGTAACTTTAAAGAGCAAGATACGTTAACAAGTTTAGCAAGATAAAGATAAATAATAATGTAGATAATGACAATTATAAAAGTGTAGAACACCCAAGAAAATGAGCACACCTTAGTGTGGTGTTTTTGTTTACCAGTTTTGTACTGCTTGTCTTCACAATTGACAGGGAATGCTTCTATGGCTCTATATCTTAGAGAATGCTTCATTTTTCTAGAAAATGTGAGATGTCTTTTATCTTTAAAAAACTAATGAACATTTTTTAGACCTGTTCGAATGTTTGCATTTTCTATTTTGGAAAAGAAAAGGGAAAGAAATACAGTCCCAGAACTATTAAGGGATGTTTGGGATTGCTTTTTAAAAATCATATATGCACTGTGAAGCATCCTTACAATTCGAAAGCGACAATGGAAGTATCTAAGTCCCTGAAAATATTGTTTTTTTGTGACTTTCTGTATTCAAGTACAGTCAATATTGGAACGCAGATGTTATTAAGTGAATTCAAATCTGAAGTATTTCTATCACTTAAGTTGTAATATTGATATTGAAGAGCAAGCTATGTCGGATGATCAACAAGTTTAGTTTAGTAAGATGATGATAAATAATGATACACGTGCCTTCTTCCCCAATATATCAAACAAGACAAGAATGTAAACATACTCTTGATCTTAGGAAACAGGAGGAAGACCTTTCATGCTCTAGAACACTGAAAAGGCAAGTTTAATGAGAAAGCAAATAGCGAGCCAGGTAGTAATGTATCATACTACTACTATAAAACAATAAAAAAAACATAGAATTTGGCAGAAAACTGATTGCTGAATTTAATGACAAACAGTAAGGTTAATGTATGGCCTACAAATCTAATCAAAACCATTCTTTCTCAAGTTCTACAATGCGTGCAGAACAAACAAATACACAAACAATTATATGTCAATGGACTACACAACCATGATCCCAACCCTTCGCTCTCTCTAGACAAAATAAATGCAGGAAACAATTATATTGTCTGGTCCACGACTCCCAATCAAACGAAATCTTAAATCTTCTGTTTCAGTGTCACATCAATGATCCCAATTCGAGATTTAGGTCTGTAATGTTCATCTGTGTCCACCTCCTCAATTTCCTGGATCACAAATTTAAATTAAAACCAACATTTGTTGCCTAATGTCTCAACTGCATCAAAGATGACAGCTTGTAACTATAATATCATATTTACCTGAACGATGTCTTCTCCCTTAATGACGCGTCCAAAGACGTTTAGTTTCGCATTTAGATCTGGAATTGGTGCTGTCGTAATGAAAATATCAAATCCTTCTTTCTCGTGTTTCATATTAGATGTACCTAGCATGAATGCCTCATGCTTTAATCTGTAGATTGAAAAATTAAACTTATGATGTGTAAGTTATATTTGAAAATGACATTTATGTTGTAAATAATGGTTAGTAGAGAGAAACCTTTTCTCAAGCTGGTTGTAGTGCTTCTCTCTAGAAGTCCAGTCCTCTATAACTACGTGATTTTCAGAGTCACCTCCTTGGATTACAAAATGTTTTACTACACGTTGAAATAGCATCCCTTTAAAGTGTCCCTTCTGGCTGCAAACACATTACTTGCCAGTCAGATAATCAAAACTACTCCAATGGTAGACTAGAACATAGAGGTGACAAGGCGGGCGGGTCGGGTAATGGGTCAACAAATGGGGCAGGTCGGTTAGCCTACAAAAACGTTTTTCTGCATTTCTTAGAAAAACCTATTTAAAAGTGATGCATTGAAGATTACGACTACAGAAAGATTATAACAACAATACTTCAAATCTTTTAATAGAACAATTTAGGAGGTTGTGTTCATTAAGATAGACTTTGAGCGACTTTTAACCTGCCATTCCCCTTCTAGCTAACTTTTTCTTCGACCCATTTAAGATGAAGTACACAACCCAAATTGACCCATTCAGAAATAAGCGGTTCCAAATTGCCACCTCTAATCAAACATGTCAACCAATCCCATATAAAACTGTTGAAGTGGCAGAGCTCAAGGATACAACACTAGACACAGTAGAGTATATGAAACCTCACACGATCCAATTTATTCAAAAAATGTAGAGAAAAACATCTTAATACCTAAATACCTAATAAAATTTTCCAGGCAATTTCATATATCCCCCTCTAAACTTGTAATATATCATATATACCCAAATATGCTTTAGAATTATTGTACATCATGCTGTGACAACTTCTGTTTTAGTATACTTTGCAAGTTTAGGGGGGATATATGAAATTCTCCCATAATTGCATGGTGTTTTAAGGTAATAGTAACACTCACCAGGCGTCAATAAATTCATCGACAACTTCAGGTGAACCTTCCTTGTAAAGTTCCACCGTAATCAAACCTTTAGACGTGTTGAAAATCTGGACACACAAGTATGTCAAAACACACAAACAAAAATAACACATATTATAAACGACAACAGTTGACCTTGAAAGAAAGCCAGAAAGATACTATCGCAAAGTTCTTTTTAAGCAATATTTGAAAAAGAGAAAAAAAAATGTTTAGAGAATGGAGAATATAAATGGCCAGTCTCTATAATGCAGAAACACAAGCGTAAATGAAAGCACATAAATGAGGTAGTAAAACTTACAGCATATCTAGGAACGTCAGATTTCTTTGAATCTGAAAAGTCATCTTCAACCTGAGGCAGATTAAAGAAGAAATATTCACAACATATGTAGTAGGAGTTTAATTTCAGCTCAATGCTTGAAGGAAAGTAAAAAAAAGGACAATTTGTTTATTGTGTAATGGATTCCATAACAGCTCCTTAGTAACCAAAAATACAACTTCACACATAAGAATGTTATCATGTAGCCTTTCCCGAATCCAAATATTTCCACTCTTCCAAATATCACATTTCTCAACCACTAGCTAACATTTCTCAGCGGTTAGTTCAGGAGATTATTAGAGTGGTTCATTTAAAGCTTATGTCTTTTAATTTTAAGGAAACGCACAATTCTGCATGGATTAAGAAGATCTGGAGACTGGAACTTTCAAACAGAGATGGTGGTTTGGTTGACTTTGGGTCTGGTTGAAGGTTGCAAATAATTCCTTTCTATAGTCTGAGCCTGCTTGCCGGTCAAGCTATTTTTGCTTAGTCGTGGCTGTTTTTTAGTGTGTCGGGGCCGAGGGTCTTTATTTAGTTTTTTGGTTCTGTCTCAGTTTTCCATGGCTGTTTTTAAGGCTGTCCTTTTATGTTTCTTCTGGTTGTGCGGCATGTCATACTTCCATGTAAATTGTTATTCATGTTTATTCTAATTTATTTTCCTGGGTTGGCAGCCCGTTTTCTCAACAACCAAAAAAAGAAGAAATGCCACTAAGCAAAAGAAATCAACGTAACGTACCAATACTCGTACCTGAAAGTTTGATGTTCCTTCCTCTGCCTGAATTACTGACCTAAACGTAACATACACATCAATCATTAGGTGCATTTACGACTAATTATATACATACGACCAAGACCTACTAACCTAGTTCTTATAACATTTCTATGCAAGCAATATCAACACATGCTTATGAATATAATCCATACAATAAGGCATACTTTAACATAAATTCCAAGAAAACATGTACAAAATCCCTGGCAGAAAGTTTTAGCCTTTCCTCAAGACCGTTAAAAAGTGGAACAATAACAAACCTTTGAGACCAGTGTCTATATGTAGCAAAGAGGAAAAACACCATAACAACGGTAACTACACTGTACAATGCAATAGTGGGAATACTGATACTTCTTGGTGCTTTCTTCTTTTTACTTTGCTGTAACAGAGCTTGAGGTTTAATCCTCGCCATTTATCCCTATAGAGATTCAAACTCACGTAATCTATTACAGTATCTCAATGCACTCTGCATAAAAACAAATAAACATGAACTCAACTCCAAGATCCCCATCAACTACTAGAATAAAAAGTTAATGAAATCCCCAGGACACACACATAAAAAACTAGCATGCAACCTGCGCCTAACAGCGGATAACGATATTCCTTCGTTCTCATTTTCTATAGACATTTTGAACCGGATATGTAGATGTTTATTGATCTGATTGCAAATTTTTCGAGTTTACCTAGTACTTCAACTTAATTTCATAAGATTGATTACATGAGTAATATTGAAAAAGTTTGTTCATTTGAGTAATTTTTATTTGGTTGTTATCTTGTACCAAGTATGTTAAAGTGTGAAAGTATAGTTTGAATTGATTGCTTTTTCTAAAAGAGTTTCATAGTTATAAAATATATAGTTTTAAATAGTGTTACGAAGGTAATATTAAGCTTTTAAGATAATGTCTAAATGCTTTGTGATAGGTATAAATGTAAGTAAAGGAATAATTTTCCTCCTACTAATCCTCCTAATACTCTAAATTCTTTATAAATAGGTATAAATATAAGTTAAGAAACGATACTTCAGCCGACAATCCTACTAATCCTCCTAATGCTCTAAGATGATGACATGTAATATCCACTTATTATCTCTTCCCATTCCGAACATAGGTTTTTCTAACTATCATAATCTTATAATTAGCAAGACAATTTAGGATATTACTATCATTACTCATATAAGTGTGTATGTGTTTAACAAGTTAACAAAATCCAAGTTCACTTCAGACCAATAAAAAACCAGAGAACTGGATAACAAATATGGGTGGTTACATCAAAAAATTAATGGTCCAGATTGACTATATATGTGATTCGAACATCACACGCAAATAAAAGTACAAACCATCTATTTTTCTATCAAAGAGTCCAGATTGATTTCCTGGTTCTCAAGTTCTTTCAGAGGTATCGAATGAAACTTCATCACTGTGTATGGTTCATATATATACATGTATGTATGTAGATACAAACTATAAGTCTATAACGAATTAACTACCAAATGAAATCTCTAAATTTTGCCTAAATTTTAGTAGATCTTTAGTAATTTATGAATCACTTACACTGAACAAAGAGAATTCTACAATTAACGACATAAATAAGGCGATCTTGTAAGTTAGTACAATCAATTATATACAATTGAAAGATTTGCAGGCAATTGAAAACAAAAATAATAAAAAAAGAAAGATGAAACCCTAGAAAATTAGAAAGTGTAAAAAACAGAGGAATCGAGAGAAAACTAACCTGAAAGAAGAGAAGAATCGAATAATGATTTGGATGTTAAAAGAAGGAGGGATGTCTTAAGGGTTTGTGAATTGTGATTCCGATGTAGTTTTTTGTTTTTGTTTTTCTAACAGAAAACAGACATACGTACTTTTCAATTTCTAATATACGCTGTCACTTAATATTTGTGGTTAGGCGGCCCTTAAGATGATTTTTTATTTTTATTTTTATTTTTTTTGGAGATATTCAATTCGAAGTATCTTTGTTGAAATTTAAAACATCGGTTTACCATTTTGGATAACTATGCTGGAGTAGATGATTTCATGATTTGCGTCCAGATGATTTGAATATGAAACCTTATTGGTAAAATATTTACCGTTTTATTGGGATTGATTCAAAGTAAAAATGATACTGAGTTAACGGTTATTTGAAGTTGTTTATTCAAAATTATACTTATGTTAAGAAAAGGCATATATTTCTAATTAGTCGTACAAAACTACCGTATTTGACACTTCTCTTTCGAGTACAGTATTAATGATATTACTTTTAACATGAATTATTAATTTGTAAAAGAAATTAATTATATACATAAATTCTGAGATGAACTCCCATACAAGTTAAGTAAAAACTCTATTATAAGAGCATCCACAATACTAAGATGTGGTGAAGTGTAAAGAAACTTTGAACCAAACAAGTGTTATGCGTTAAAATTGTATGTGAAAAATTTTGAGTGAAGTAAAAATACACACTAATAATCTTATATCAATAAAATAATAAAAATTTATTTGACAACATATAATCTTCGGTCAATTATGTTATAGAGACGCTTATTTCTTTCATGCCATATGAAGTAGACACACACGAACGTTGCACATGTTATACACTTCTTTAATCATATTACATAGTACCAATATTCAATTTCATATTATTTTTGCTTAAAATGATTTATACTAGTTTTGCAAAGATAAGTAGTACTAATTTTCAGTATGGTCTTGATGGTCTTAATGTTTGAGAATCATACACTTGGTCTAGTAGTTTAAGTAAAAATTAAGAAAACAACTTGAAAATCTTACACTTTGTCTAACAGTTAAATTTAATTGGACAAAAAAAACGTTTGAACATAATAATTGTTTCAAGTGACTCAAAAAACAGAGTTTCAAGCTGTAACACGCTGTTACATTGTCGTGTAATAATAATTGCTACGTAGTTAACAAGTTTGTTGGTCTAAGCTGTACACCTCGTAACAATTAGCTTAAAGTTGTTTCTAACATGTGCGCTACTCTAATTTTGATTAATTATACATTCTTATTCTTATATAAAAAAATAAAATAAAAATTTTGGGGACAACATTCTTATTCTACAAAGTCTTTGTTGATGTTAATAGAATTTACGAACGAAAATTCACAAGTAAAAGGTTAAGTGACGTATGGTTATCGATACAAACTCAGTTGTTCGATTTTAAGATCAACTTTCAATAGCTTATGTTAACCTATAAATGCAATTAAGTTTTAAAATATTCAAGTAAACATATGATATAGTTTTTATGCAACTTCATCCACTACTAAGTGACTTATCATCTCAACTCAACTCACTAAAAATTACTCAGTGATAGTGTACTCATCGCCTATTAAATAAGACCTGCAATTATTTGTTATCGTCATTTTAAACAAAAAGAAAAAAATTAGAACACACACGACGCAATCATTGCTCGATTCACCACTCATAACTTGTTTGGTGAGTCAAATAACGAACCAACAACACTACCATAGAGACTATAGTTACAAGTTGTTGACTGTTGCAAGTTCAAACCGATGTTAATAAAAACCGGTTGGACCGGCTCGTTGATCGGTCAAACAGGGAATCGAAGGGTGACAGGTTCATTTAAAACCGGTCTTATACTGATTTTTGAACCGGTGTGAATCAAATGATTTTTCAAAGTTGAACCGGCAAAACGGATAAAAAAAAACCGGTTTGTCTATTTATTTTAATTTTTTTAGTATTTGGTTACTTTTAGTAAAAATAAATTCAAATTTTTTAAACTTATGAAAAACTATTTTGAAACCTATTCATAAATTTTTTCATTATTTTTGAGTTTTTACTAATAAAATAATATATAATTACATAATGTTCAACCGCTTAATTCAATCAGTAGAATCAATTCTACCGAACCAGACATCTGTACCGGTTCGACTAATACACCGAATTTTAAAACATTTGTCAAAACACGTTTGTTATGGCATGGAAAGTATAAATCCATAAGTTTTGCTAGTGTAGCTTGGAAGATAAATTACCTTATACTATGAACTTCCGTCATTTTGGACATAGAATTTATTTATATTCTCAGTTTTACTATTCACGAAGAATAAAATAAATAAATAATAAGAATGTAAACGACAATCAAACCACCCACACATGGTTTTATGTAACTCCCCTTCTTCTATTTAAAAAACAGATGCACATTAAAACCAATGGAAAATCATGATGGCATTTTCAACCCATTGATAAAACTACAGTTCTCTGTCACCGTATTTTATTAAACTTGGAATATGATCAATCAAGATCCAAACCCCAAAAAAATGATAAATGAAGAGAGTTGGCTGACCAAAAAAACGGGTGTCTGTAAAAACAAGAGTTGAAAGCTTATCTGCGTATCAATAATTTTTTAAACCCGGATAAGCGGATCCAAAGACTCATTTAAAACCTGCTTATCTAATTGTTTCATACTAGTAAGCAATAAGCACTTGAAAATAGAATATGCTAATTTTTTTAACAAGACAAGCGCTTAAAAATAAGCAATCTCAAACAAACATCCCCTAAAAGGTACACATAACTTGTCAATGATGAATATGAAAATAATCCAGTATTTGCAATTTATAAAATGATGCTTGTAAGCAATAGTTCAGTGAAAACATACCCAATATGTAGAATTTTATCCCAAACAGAATCATCATTGATTCATTATACAGGCAACGAGTAGCTTGCCTACCCGGATGGATGACAGGACATTTAACACTAATATGCAAAAAAACAAGCACAGTTCGAGTTTCTGTTCTGTGGCGATAGACTCATAAGTCACAACTTATGGATTTAGTCCGAAAAAGGTCGAACACCACAGTTACCAAGAACAGAAAACAGAAAAATAATGCACTGTACATAGTGGTTCCCCAAACAAGATTACCAAGTTATGAACTTCAATAGGTCACACAAGTCAGGAAGGAAGAAAGCAAGTTATGGTCAAAACTTCAACAATTAAGGAGCTTGTTTTAATAGAATATATAATATCATGGGCCATTGCATAAAGCACCACTAACAACGCAAATTCCATTAATTGATAATGTCAGTTCATCAACACAAAACTAGCTGTGGTCTCTCACTCGCCTATCTACTAACACTTTAGCATCCAAGAATGTACCTTCATGACATAAAGACAGGAAGCATCACTAGCAGCCAGTTTCAGCCTGCATCCTTCCATTGATAGCTTTATAGCATTGAAGGCTACAAAGAGGAAGGCTGGATTTGGAATCCCGATACTTGTATGGATTGGTACAAGATGGTCCAGCACATTTTTCCCTTGGTGGGGGATAACTGCATATAAGAATCCATACAACTACAATCAGCAAACAGGTGAATGGTTGGTTATATACCCTAGGCAAATAGGATGGTTTATAGTTTACCTGGTAGGTTTGGGGTCAAAAATATGAGGCAGGCCAATATCTTCAGCAAATGCAACAGTAGTTCCAGTTGGGCCAATCACTGTTCGAATAGTGTTGGGTGCAAGCGTTTTTGCATTGGCAGCCTTTTCCTAAGGGTAGACGAAAATCATAGCATTAGTTCAACTTCACACAACTAAAAAATCAGAGGTGTTATTATACAGATCTAAATCAATCACTTATTTTACCTGGGCAAAAAAAAAGACTACTAAGAATCAGAGGGCGGGCAATACCTGTGCCAACTCTTCCTGACGCTTCTTCAATTTGTCTTCTCGTTTCTTCCTACTTGAATCTTGACCAAGTATTTTCCTGATTGCTTCAGCCTGAAGAGATTTGAGTTTTGACACAAAATGAATCAAATAAATGAATGAAAATAAGGCAAATGAAAAGGAAAATGTTGCTCAAAGAAAAAACAAACCTCTGATTCCCGAGCTGCTTTCTCATTCTGAATCCTGCGTCGCTCAGCAGCCTCAGCTTTCTTAAGTTGCTGCTCCACTTCAGTAAGTTTCTCTTTTTGCTCTATATGTATAACCAAAAAAATACACAAATAAATTATAAATCCATAGAGTTCGTGTTAATTCATATGATTGTTAGAAACTTACTTCGAGGGGGGGCTGGTGGCAATCCATTTGGGAACTCAATTTGAGTTGCAGTAGATGCAGAATCCCTGCCAGACAGAAGGGCCCGTTGACGTGACGTAAGAGTTGTTTCCCTCTTGGTTTCATTTGGTGAATCAGGAGAATCCTTTCTTGATTTCTTTCTATCATTTCCTTCGTCTTCATGATCGGAGACTGGATCTTCCTCCTCGTAGTCTGTGTCAACAGATACGCTATCCCGACCTGATCTTAAAGGACCCGGATCTTCTTTAGAAACCCTAGAAAGACTCTTGTGTTTCTTACTAGAATCATCATCATTGTCTCTACTTGCAGCAGCAACCCTAACAGTTTTCAGTTTCACGAGGTATCGTATCTCATCATCCTCTTCTTCATCAAAATCCCCATCTAAAACGCGTCTTTTTGGTACCCTTTTGCTCTTTCGGGAACGATCAGACTTTTCTCCTTGCTTTCCTCCAGAATTCTTCCCTATTGAAGCGCTTTCTCTCCCGAGGCTAAAACCACCCTTCGAGAAATCTTTCCATGGGATCCCTTGCAACCCGATCTTTTTACCTAGAGAAGGAGAATCATCTTCATCGGAATTGTCCTGAATTTATCAATCAAAGTTCAGTAAAACTGGAAGCTAATTCAATCTTGATAGCATTAAATGACAATAATTATGTTTTGGAAGTAGATCTATTTTTTCCATAAAGTAAATCTTGAAAAGTAATTCTGAGTGTAATAAAGGATAGGATCCTGCCATGTCATTGTGCAATCCAATATCTAGATTAATATGATCAAAGTGGAGGCCTGTATTATCTCAAGAACAGTTAGAGGGTGATTGGTTTGAGGATATGGGGTTAATGGTGTATGGGGCTGATACCCATGAAACTGGAATCCTCGATTACCACCAAAAGAGAATGCATTTGAAATATATACCCATTCCACCCTATTATCAAACCCATGCCGATAGTAGTCCCTGATTCTAAACCGAAGGCCATCTAAGCAATGAAAAGCAAAACTGAACTTCAAATCACACAGTCATGATTACCTAGAGTCCAATGTATATTTCAAGTGAATGGAATGGCAAGAAATTAGAAAATGAATGATGTTCATGTGTAATTTATTTCAAATACCCACACATAAGACAAATGTGAAAAGACCAAAAGGCAGATAAAACCAATGTAAGGAGAACTTCACAGAGTGTATATTATGCTCACAAAGAATCATTGTGCATTGATTATATAGTGACCAGCGAACAAAAAAGAGCAAATATATGCATATATAACATACCTGGAGGATCAACTTTGGCCGAGGACGGGGAGCATCTGAAGATCCTGGATTCTTTGAAGTTGCAAAATTGGACTTGGGTTGAATTGTCCGGGTTACACCACCTACCTTCAGTTTGACTTTCTTTAATTTGTTCTCATTTCCAACTCCATCATCTGGCACTCTCGAGTTACTATGTTGCTGGTGGTTAAGGCCGCTTTGTGCCTCTTCATTTGTATCGTTTGAACCTCCATTACTATGCAAGGCATTACTATATCTTCCATCATCCATTTGAACTCTCTTACGAGAGTATTCACCTTCTGTTCTGGTAGCACATTGATTAAGATTGAATACTTTTCTCTTAGGATTAGCACCAACAGCATTCTCATCACTTGATATCTTTCCAGCATCATCTGAAGGTGGTGTGGATGATAGAGATGCCTGATCATGATTTTCAGGTAAGGCCTGAACCTCGGGTTTAGGTCGTCTGCAGGTTTGGGTCCTCTTCCTTCTAAATGTATTCCCAGTGCCTTCGAATCTGGGACCACCAAACTCATCCATTACGCTGGGATGCAATCCTTTTTAGCCAGAAAGCAACCGCATGAAACAATGTAATGCAGCAAGTTAAATGTGAAACCGTCCTGCAGACAATACTAAACGATAAGCATCATAGCTCAAGAAATACATGATAACTCATTAAATAGAAAACTCTTAATAAGAATGAAATTAAAATACAAATGAATCAAATGATCATCCAAAGTACATATATTCTTGAGGTATGTGCAAATACAGCACACACAACCAAGTGACCACACACTAACATACACAACATTTTTAAGAGATCCATTTCCATTAGTATTCGACACTCATCACTCACCTATTCTCTGATAATGAACAATCCTATTATTATACAAAAAGAATATTTGAAATTTGCTTATAATTTGTGTGCAATGCAAATTTGATATGGATACGGATCTACTGGTTCTCCAGAGTTACCATGTCTATATACACTTTTTGTGTGAGTTAACCGTTTAAGCAATCATTTACACAAATAAAATACCATAAATAGAGTACCTATCTACGACCACAGAACGGCAAATTTAAAAAAAATGGTAATTAACCATTTACCAATAAACTCGGCCAGGCAAATTTATAAAAGTTCAAAATTTAATTTAATAATCAAGAAACAGAAATTCCTAAATTGTATAGGTACTGCTAAGGTCACATACTGCTGATCACCATCAGAAAAGCCAAGCATTCGATTGTAACATAACTAAACAACATTGCTCAACACAACCTATTCACAACAGATAGCCCGATGTAGTACATACAAAATGCACAAACAGCCACAATACACTAACGAGATTTTAAACCAAACTCGTACTAATTAATAAGTTCCCTATAGTAAAATCCAATACACAAACATCATACATTACAAACACAACAAATTCCCCAAAATTTAAGCGAAAATCAAACTCCTAATTATACAGACTAAACTGAACTCTTAATAATTAATCAATTCCCAATATTAAAAACAGGCAGGGAACTCCCGCGAAAACCAGAATGAAAATTAGTGATAAACAACAGTGCATAAGCACAAATTTCCTAACAACAAACATCATACATTACAAACACAACAAATTCCCCAAAATTGAAGCGAATTAAGCTAGTAATTAAATAAACTAAACCGATCAAAACAACAACAGATAACAAAATAACCTGATGAACAGGAGCAAATTGATACTCCACCGATCGCCGTAAGAAAGAAAAAATATAAACCCTAACTAAATGTGAAGAGCGTGAGGTAGAGAAGAGAGAGAAAGAGATAATTGAAGACAATGATATAGTAGAAGTAGAATAAAACGGATCGATTGTAAATATACGTAGAAAAATAGATATAGAGATATAGAGATGATAAAAATATAGATATGGAAATAGAGATAGAGAGAGAGTGGTAAGGGTGAAATTAGGGTTTGAGTTTAATTTGGGGGTGAGGGGGTAGAGTGGTAAAGATATGGGGGGAAGACCACTCGTAATCGTCTCCATTTTTTTCATGTCTTTCTTATCACACCCACAAACGAGCGAAACCCTGTAAGGTTGATTTTGTTTGTTTGGGTTTTGACCCGAATCCATTATCCGTTTACCCGAGTTTCTCTCTCTTCTTTCTTGTATTCCCCTCAAAGCCTCAAATCACCTTCCGCTCTTTCCTTTTATTCTTCTTTCTTGCTTAACTAAAAAAACATGGGTTTTTTGAATTTTCTGAAAGTATACGCGTATGTTAGAGGGGTTACGCAACTTCCGGCTTATGTTAGTACCTCCATTGGTCCCTCACGTGACTTTTATAAATGTCCACCTCTTTGAATTCTTTCTCTAAAATTAGAAATTTAATTCTGTCAAATATATTAGGTTCTGAAAGAATCAAGTTGTATTATGTTTGATTGTCAGGAATAAATTGAATTAAATTCGGTTTTTTATTATATTTAATTTGATTTATAAAAGAGTTTCATATGGATATAAAAATGGCATTCGTTATAGAGCGTATGTAGATCAATAAGAATGTAACTGCATACTATTGAACATAAAGAAAATATTGACAAAGACAATGAGATGACCATTTGAATTATTTCTTTTGCCTAACACCATGATATCTTGTTTAAAGCATCCTATAAACGTGCTCGCTAAGCATGGATGAGATGAAGCATTGTTTGGCGTTATTAGTAGAATTTAGTCTCTGTCATAAGAGTTTAAGTAAAGGTGGGTCTTTGCAGTATGAGCCGAGGGTATGGATGATAAGTATGCGACTGGCGCTCGAATACATGTCCAAATTGAAGTCTGGATGATGGTACATTATAAGCTCGATTAAGCTTGGCAAGCTTAATGAGTCGGTATTTTCATACTTGAGCTCTACTTGTAGAGATACTAGTTTGTGATTGAGTTGGACTCGATTAAGAACTAACTAGATTTGAATATTTTTCGAGTTGTTTTAAGTAGTCATCAAGTTGTCTCAAGTCAATTAAACCCCAGTCATAACCAACACAACTCAGGGGCGAAGTTAGATGTGTTAAAAACATTACATGGTCAATGGTCCTATTTCAAGCACAACAGTGATTGTTTTAAACTTATAAAGAACGTAGCATGATTGTGGAGTCGCCAATTGTTCCATATTTGTCAACAATATCATGACCAAAACCACTTATATTTGTACCAATCACCATATTATAAACTATATAGTAATTTTCCTTTATTGTTTAAATTCTTGACCTAATATGTCGTACCGATAATACCTGCATAAGGGTGATTCTTTTAAAGCATGTTTTAGATTTTATAAATACAGCCGGTAAAAAGAGTTAGAAGGCTAATACTTGACCATTCTAGACTTTCAAAAATTCTTACTGGGCAATAATGGACCTTGTTTATTTTACTACTTGATCATTCTGGACTAAAAAAGAAAAAAAAAACGAGTAAATAAGTTTCCAAAAAAAAAGCAGAGTTCATTTTCGACTAATTATGCATTTCCCCATCAATTAGGGAAAAATTTTGTTCACCCTTGTAAACACTACCCAAAAATCAATCAACACTAGATAATAAGTTTCCTTTTTCCTTTTCGACAATAACATTCAAAAAATTAAAATAAGACATTTGTAATTTCATCAATAAATTATCTAGATAGTAACATATATATATATATATATATTAATTTTAATGCGAGAAAACATTGCCATTTAGTGAGAAAAAAATATAATAAAGGGAGAAATATATTGTCCGTTGCTTTTAAAGAGAAGAGAAGATATAGTTTTTCTTATATCTTTCTTTCTTTTCCTCTAAATCTAATTGAATTACTTTTCCTCTAAATCTAATTGAATTATTCATATGGTGCTAAGATAATTTTTTTACTAAGTACTTTGTATGGTAACTAAACGTCCCATTATTAAATACTTGTAAAACATTGATATACATTTTAGTCTCTTTGGTACTACTTCATAAAAACCAATAGAACTTAACATTAAAACTAAAAATTAAACATCAATAAATCAAAGCATTTTTTCGTAGAAATTAAAATTTATCATTATATATAATAAATAATGTATAATATTATATTGTATGTATCTATACACGGGTGTATATACAATGTTATATTTTTCTTATTACGAATTATATGGTTAAAAATGTATTACGTGTTTTAGAAGACATATAATTTTGTGAAGTAATACTCTTTTTGACATATTTTAGAATAGTCTGTTTTAACGCAAGCCGATTGTGACCCCAAGCTCACTTTGGCCAAATTCTGACTCGGAGCCCAAACCCGCCTTATCCGCCCGTTTTGCCAACTATAATTATAAATACCTCAATTTAAAACCATCATTAAATTCATGCAGTTCCGGATTGAAAACCTTTATATTTACTATGAGTAAATATAACAATTTGATGAATAGTTAAGTTATGTTTTTTTTTATTACAAAGTTACATGTTTTTATAAATGTATTGGTTAAATGGTTAAAATATTTTTTAGGTTAAATAAAATTACTCCGTACTTTGACACTATCTTTTCAATAAGGTTTATTTTTAGTATCGGTAACGACTAACACCCAGAGTTTAATTTGAATCGTTCAATATACATAAATAACAAATTTGAATTGGAGCTTTATAGATTGATTTCGTTTTTATTACGTTTTGTAAAATATTTGGAGTTTGAAGATATCTACCATACATTACGTAGTACCTTTTAATGTGATAAAGTGGACGACATCAATTGAAAAATGGTTGAAGATTTAATATATTATATTTGAAAATATAACTTCAAGTTAATAAATTAGTTGATGAAGCTAGAGATATAATGTTTTAACGATAAGCTTTGACTATGAATATTTTAAAATAATGTTAAAGAAATTACATATTGTAGTAGTTTGTATACAAAAACTTTTACATACAAGGTTGTAATTTTATTTCGATATTTTAACATAAAGTTTATTATAATGTATATATACATAAAAAAAATAGAAGTAGTTTTCCAAACAAAAAAAGAGGTGACATACTGCATAATAACATATACATTACGGTCCTTCAAAAAAATTTAGCTAAAATTGAAAAGCACTACATTACGTTAAGCTTTAAAAATTAATATTTTAAAATACTGTTAAAGAAAATTACATATTGTGAAAGTTAATTTACATATAAAAACTTTTACATAAAAGGTTGTAGCTTTACTTAAGATAAATTCTATTGATATATATATATATTCATATAAGAAATTCCAGGGACGTTTTTAAAATAAAAAGGTGATATACTGCATAAAAAGAGATGTATTATGGTCCTTCGAAAAAATTTTACATCAAACTTTAAAATAAACAATATTTCCTTATTTTATTTAGTATTAAATACAGTTGTTGATAAAAAAAAAAAAAAAAAAAAAAAAAAAAAAAAAAAAGCACAAATAAAATGTATTTATTATTGTAAATATATTTTATATTTAGTAACATAACTACCCAAATAAAACTTTAGTATGTGACAAATTTCACAAGTAGTTAAAAGTAAAATTTATTTGATATAAACTAAATATTCAAACTTAATGTAAATATGAAACTTTTCTATAAGTCAAGAAATATTTATATAAAAAGTTTCAGCATAACGCGCTGGTAAACATATTCATTTACCATGTTTGATTAGTGCTTCTCAAGTTTTGCAGAGGTGACCAACTCTCATCATTTATTTCTTTATCTGTCATACCTTATATCACATATCATATTATTTGAACATATCATTTTGTTTTATAAGAGCTTTAGAGTTTCTTTATAGGATTTATATGCAAGGCTTCAATAGTAAGTATTTTGTTTTGAGTTTGTTTGTTTTTCTTTTTTTAGAATGACAATGGAAATTAAGTTAAGAATGTACTTGTTTTACAAATGTGGGTTTTGTATTGATATACATATATATATACTAGGTTATAAACCCGTCATAATGTGGGTCAAATTTAATTTTTACTTAGGTGATTTTTATATAGTTTTTAGACACGTAATAAGGCGCGACGAATTTAACTTTTATAAATGAATAAAATATTTAGTCGATCGTAAAAGGGTGGAAAACAATGAAGGACTCAGATTCCTCCACCGTAGCCTCTTTATAATTATAGATAACGTAGGACGAATTTAATTTTTATAAATGAATAAAATATCGTGACTGATTTTTTTTTTAATTTTTATTTGATAGACTTTTTTATATAGTTTACAGACCTGTTATAACGCGGGTCGAATTTAATTTTAATAAAATGAATAAAATATCGTAACTTATTTTTTTTTATAATTTATAGACTCTTTAATTTTTCTAATAAATTATTTGGTCTATTTTTAAAATTTAAATAAATACATCAAATATTTATGGGACCAAAAATGTAATTATACGAAAGAAATTAAGATCGTTGGATCACAAATGGTGAAAAACAATGAAGGGCTAAGATTCTTCCATCGTATCCTCTTTTAATTATATATAAAGGTAAAGATATATATACATATATATTGAAAACATAATTAGAGGATTTAGCTTGTTTATATTATTATTATATTAAATAGATTTTATTTAGTAACGAGGTATAAATACCTAAGTATGTATCTCATTTACATGTACAATGTTCAATCACAATTAACATCAAGTCTTCGTAAACTCGATTTAGATCAATTACAATGTATATATGTATGGTTTGGATCAGATATAATAAATCTTATCATCTATCTTATATAATAAGAAATTCCTAAAAGAATAAGGGCCATTGGATAATTCATCAACATGCAAGATCTAACCATTAATTAATTTATTAACATACTAATTCCTCTATAAACAATGAGTTTAAAGACTAAAGCACCCTTACTTAAACTAAAATACAAATTCATCAATTTGGTCACCTTCACGATTTGAACACACCTCCCCAATTGAAACGTTTTTCATTTTTTAAACACTAATAAAACATGACAGTAAAGTGGATCAAATGATTTAATTATATCTCACAAATCATGAATGACTCAAAGACCACATGATTTCTCAACAAAATCGTATTTTTCATTCTTACATAATAATACATCCCAACGAGATATGCTTTTCAACACACATTATGTGGATCTTCAAATTTGGTGCCTTTATTACAAGTGCTAAAAACGCATCAAGACTTAAAACACATAAAAAGGCAATCAACAAAGATGATTTATACAACCGTAAGATCTTGCTATAAATTGATCTTCAATTACAGATGGTCATTTTCATGGATGACGGAAGACGAAATCTCAAGGTATATTAATCCACAATAGATGATTTATCAATCATTTTTTTTATTCATGTTGTTAATTTTAAATCAAAAGTTTTCTGCCTACTCTGTAGGGGTGAGCATTCGTATCAAATTACCGTTCTCGTAGCCGTATAGCACCGGTACCAACCGATTTCAAACGGTTCGGTATTCGGTTCTCACTTTTGGACCAAAAAGAGAATTGATACTTCCTGTTCGGTACCGGTATTTTCCCACTTCTCCCGTTTTGGTACCATACCCGATATATATGTTGTCCTTTGTTATTGGTCGTTTGGTTCTTTTTATCTTTTATAAGATTTATTCGAAGAAAACAATAGTGAGTAAAACATTATTTCCATGATCATATTATGTGTATATGAACACAAAATAATATTTTTCGGTGATCAAATAGTTTTGACTATTACGTATGACTAATAATTTTCTCTTAATAATAATAATAATAAGATAAAATAATACCTTAACAACTAACTATCAATTATTCAAATCTCTAATCACATCACAAATTACAATAACCCTAAACTTAAAATTCATTGTCCTTTTCCTAAAATTTTAGTTACCCCTTATCTAAAATATTTTTCAACCATAACTAAATAGTAATTTCCCACCCTACCACTGACCTTCACCCCGCCTTGGATGCGCGTCGCAAACCCACCGTCATCACCTCACTCACATACCAAACAATAACCTGCAAAAATTGCATCTTCCTCAATCACTATAACCCTCCTCATAAACCTTTCAAACTTATGGTTTAGTCCCAACGCTCTTATTCATATCTAAACGCAATTAGAACGACAAAACCCTAGGGTTTCGTTTCAATGTCCAAACGAAAGTTCGGATTCGAAGGCTTCGGTATCAACAAACAATCCACATATAGTTTCGAACGCCCTGAACAACCGCAACGTCTCTACGTTCCTCCGTCATCTCGCGGCGGTAGCCACGATCATTACGAAGACACCGATTTAGATGACATCGATTACGAAGATCCTAACCACAACGCCACCAATGACGACGGAGACGGCGGTGCGGCCGGAGCTGATGACGGTGAAATTGATCCGTTGGATGCGTTTATGGAAGGAATTCATGAGGAGGTGAGGGCCGCGCCACCGCCGAAAGTGAAGGAGAAAGTGGATAGGTATAGAGATGATGAAGAAGATGATCCGATGGAGAGTTTTTTGAGAGCGAAGAAGGATGTAGGGTTGACTTTGGCGTCTGATGCCTTACATGCTGGTTATAATTCGGATGAAGAGGTTTATGCTGCTGCTAAAGCGGTTGATGCTGGATTGTTGGAGTATGATTCGGATGATAATCCTATTGTTCTTGATAAGAAGAAGATTGAACCTATTGCTGCTTTGGATCATAGTTTAATTGATTACGAACCATTTAATAAGGATTTTTATGAAGAAAAACCGTCCATATCAGGTATGTAAAGATTACAATTCTGTGTCTATTGTTACTATTGTATAAGCACGTGCTCTGGTTTTATATTTTTCCCAACTTCCAAGTATCACAGGAATACTTGTTAGTTGATAATGACTAGGATTTTATCGGGCAGTACTGTTTAGATGACTGTGCATAAGCGGATGATAGTTTAGAGAGAACTCTTAGGCAACACAATTAATTTTTTTATATCCGATAATTGAGTCTTCAGTAATATTAAAGTGGTGATTAAAATCTATAAATGGATGATGAAAACTCTAATGTAGACTAGGGTAACTAGAAGATTATGTAAACTCAAAGTACTCTAACTAATTAGAACATTGGAATAGACCTGCATATCTTGAACTAGTTGGTGTAGGATAAGAATTAGTTCAAAAGCATTTGTAAAGCGGTGAAACCCCTTAGATTTGGCTCAAATATTTTAAACCTCAAATATGTAGATGAGAAATCTATAAATACAATCCATTTAGTAAATGCACTTCAAATTTATCTTAAAGTTATGATACACATTATTTCTGTTAAGAAATCTAGATATAAAAGATCATGACATGTCTATGGTTCATTTGGTACACCTATGCAGAGTTATATTCTTGATCTTCAACATTAGCCATGATGCATAGTCATAGAAGTTGATAACTCATGATCAGGGAAGTTTTTATTTCATGGAGTGAAGCATATAATTCACTTCCAAACTTCTTTTGGTTAGTTTGCTGCAAAGATTTGGCAGATAGATTTCTATTGAAAGGAGGGCGTTTATATTAGTTTTATCCTGACCCAACAGTAGATAAGCAAAATAGCTGGACATCAAGACTTGCCTAATAGTCTAAAATCTAACATGAAGTTGCAATGAAAATCATCCTTTTGCTTACCTTAATTGTGTTTACAACGTTTACATTTACCATCTCCGGGTACATCAATTGCATTATAATGGGCTTTTTAATGATCCGTCATAGGTGTGTTCCCCTCATCGCTATTCTTAATTGAGCCTTACTATTGTGGTTTTGCTTCTCTTCCATGCCAGGTATGAGTGAGCAGGATGTTGCCGAATATCGGAAGAGTTTGGCCATTCGTGTTTCAGGCTTTGATGTTCCAAAGCCAATTAAGACATTTGCAGAAGCTGGATTTTCTGTTGAGTTAATGAAAGCTATAGCTAGACAAGCTTATGAAAAGCCTACTCCAATACAGTGCCAGTCTTTGCCTATTGTACTGTCTGGGAGTGACATAATTGGCATTGCAAAAACTGGTTCAGGGAAGACTGCTGCCTTTGTTCTTCCTATGATTGTACATATTATGGATCAACCTGAACTGGCTAAAGAGGAGGGCCCCATTGGAGTAGTATGTGCACCTACAAGAGAACTGGCTCATCAAATATATCTGGAAGCCAAGAAATTTGCAAAAGCATATGGTATTCGTGTGTCAGCAGTTTATGGTGGAATGTCTAAACTTGAGCAGTTCAAAGAACTTAAGTCAGGCAGCGAGATAGTTGTTGCAACACCTGGGAGATTAATAGACATGCTAAAAATGAAGGCACTTACGATGACAAGAGCTACTTACTTGGTCCTTGATGAGGCTGACAGGATGTTTGACCTTGGATTTGAACCTCAGATAAGATCCATTGTAGGTCAGATCAGGCCAGATCGCCAAACACTGCTCTTTTCAGCAACCATGCCTCGCAAAATTGAGAAGCTTGCTAGGGAGATATTGACTGACCCGGTGAGAGTTACTGTTGGAGAGATAGGAATGGCAAATGAGGATATTACCCAAGAAGTTCAAGTACTTCCTGCTGATACAGAGAAATTGCATTGGCTGCTCGAGAAGCTACCAGGACTGATTGATAATGGTGATGTGCTGGTTTTTGCTTCAAAAAAGGCAACAGTGGATGAGATAGAAAGCCAACTATCTCAGAAGGGGTTTAAAGTTGCTGCTCTTCATGGTGACAAAGACCAGTCATCTCGTATGGAGACATTGCAAAAGTTTAAAGCTGGAATATATCATGTTCTTGTTGCAACTGATGTTGCTGCTCGTGGTCTTGACATCAAGTCAATTAAGTCGGTGGTAAATTATGATATAGCTAGAGACATGGACATGCATGTGCATAGGATTGGGAGAACAGGTCGTGCTGGTGATAAAGATGGGACTGCTTTCACTCTGATCACACATAAGGAAGCTCGTTTTGCCGGCGAGTTGGTTAACAGTTTGATTGCAGCTGGTCAAAATGTGTCACCGGAGCTTATGGACCTTGCTATGAAGGTAACCTTTCTATCTTTATACTGCATAAATAATTAGATATTGTTTTTTTTTTCTTTGTTTCTCGCTGAAAGAAGGAAGCATGTGGCATACGACATTCTCATTCAATTGTTATTAAATGCATATTTGTTGAAAGGGACCGGTCTAGTTGATGTCTTGTCTATTTTTTCGGATATGCATTGTTCCAAAATTTTGGGACTTGATATCTGTATTTGGTGTTTACCAATCTAGTATCTTTCTCTGTTATAGTGTTATTAGAACCCACTTTGTGGAAGAACATTAAGCTATTTCTTTTGGAGCTCATATACATAATGTGATGCAAGAAGGTCTGACCCTAATCTTCAGCATGTTACTTTAATCAACCCTCACTCATGTCCTGGTTGGACTTACTAGCTTCTGTATTTTTTCAAGTAAAATGTCATCGTGCATCAAGTTTGAAAGAATTAGCATGAAAAGTAGTAGTTTCTCTGTGTTAAGTGTTTCTCTATTCTCCATTCAAACCTTCGGTCAGCCCTGTATGCTTGAACTAGGCAATCCAAACTCTTGTTGAAGGAGAATTGTATTTTGTTTTTTCACAAAAAAAGAAAAAAACAAACAAACAAACAAACTGCCACAGTTGAGCTCTTTGTGCACGATGCTCGGAGAAGATAATTGGAACTACCTAAAAGATAACAATTTAATACTAAATTTAAGAAAACAAGCATGCACAAGATGAATTCTAGGACAAAATATGATCAAGATCTCTAGGGTTGTCCAAACACTAATCAGGTAGAAAAAGCTCTTGATATTTTCACACTGCCCCTCAAGCTGATGAGTAAGTATATTGGTTCCCAACTTTGTGATGATTCCATGGTATGTAGCGGTGTCCCTCCAAGGGAGCATAAACCTACTCTTCTTTGATTTTCTTGTTATCTCAGTTTGTTCTATTTAATTGTGTTGTAGCAGGTTGTGCACTATGTTAAATGATAATTCTGATCACTGTATAGTCCATTGGTCCACTCCATGTAATTTTCAACTCTTTTAATGTAATTTTGAACTCATTACCTTCCTGTGCCGTTGCTTTAAGGGACCGTGGTCGTGCGTCTCCGGTTTGCCGGCCTATCTTCTTTATGAGATTGACCAGCCAGCTGGGTAGCTTCTCCCATTGGTCTGCTACATATGGCTTTTCAATCAGTAAGTTGAAATATTGGCATATTTCTAAGGAGTGTATGTAGACCCGGAATCTATAGGGAACTTATCATGATCTGTGTCCCTAGGATTCAAGGATAAGTCCGGACATGGAGTTTCTTTTAATCGTCATCTTTTTTTCAAACATTAAGCCTTCAAGTGACGGCACTCGGGATATTTCTAAGCTATGATTCTAGTTAGACCAACTAGCTCCTATGTCCATTTCATTTCTCACGCTTTCCACCATTCGCCCTTAGATGATGATTTCATTAAAGTGTTTGGAGTAGTGATCTCATTGCCGAGAAAGTTTGTTTGGGATAGTAGAATCTTAAATGGTACAATGAAATAGAGGATCAATTGTCTTTTGGTACCCTCTTAGGTTTCTTTTCTCACATCTATATTCTATGGGTAGATCTTGGGCAGTACACTGAGTTTCAGGAAGTCAGGGATAAAAGGTTGTACCTTGTTTTCTTAAGTTTACTTGTGCATATCATATGTGCTAAAAATCCTTATCCTCCATGGTGACTTCCTCTGAAGATAAATGTGAAATATGATTTTCCTTTGAAAATATGACCTTAGCTAAGAGAGGGAGCTTTCTTATGGGTGGATGAGAACATCTAATGGCTACAGGATCTAATTTTTTTTTATTATGAGCATGAAAAAAAGACTTTCAACCAAAAATTGTATGAGTGAGACTATTTGTAGAGCAAATGTCAGGATAGCAAATAGATAACATTATTTGTTGTACTCTGGACCCTGGAGCTTGTGAAGGAATCTGATTTATGATGTTGGCATAAGGAAAATTGCCTTCCCGAACACTGTGATATAACAAGAGTGGTTTAATGCTATATAGGAGATGACCATTTTCCCCGCATCAATTCCATTTTGTTTTGGGGCGTGAGTGCGTAAGGACTCAAGAAGGATTCCCTCGTCTCGGAAGAAGGAAGATAGAACTTGGTTCATGTAATCTTTGGCATTGTCAAACTTAAACATTTTCGTTTGAGTATCATACTGCTCTGAACTAGATGTATTTTGGAGTGTAGAACGACCCAAAGTATCACTGAACTAAGGAGTATACCATCTTCTATTGCCAAAATAACTGCTATGGATGTTCTAAGATGCAACCGCTCAAACGGACACAAAAAGATATTCTTCAAAAAGAAAAATACTGATTTTTATGAAGTGGTAATGGTATAAGGATAATTGTTTTAAGAAAGAAAGGTAGACGAATTCATTCTTGACATTATCTTTGGAAAAGAATGAAATTGCAATGTTGCAATGATGGCTGAGACATCTTCACAATATAAGAGTCAGAAAAAATCCCCTGAATTTTTTTCTAAAGCTCTGGTACAATGCTGCAGTAGAGAATTCTGTGCATTTCTCATAATTATGTAGTCCCGTAAGGGATTTATTTATGCAAGGTATTTTCAGCTACAGATTATCAACTATCTAAAACCTAGCAATCTGCTGGCTAACCATTGGAAACAAAATATCCAAAAGAAAAATTCTAGGAATAACAAGATTATTTATGTTGAACAACTGCTAATCAAGGAGAAAATCCTGTGTGTTTCTGAGACAATTGAGCGTACTTTTTGTTTGCTAATTACTTGTACATGTTTTTTTATTGGTGTTGTCTTCTTATACAAAGAAATATAATTTTGTGTTGTTTTCCTATTCTTTGTTACAAATCTACAATTATGTGGTGCATTATATATATTACCAGAGACATTACCTGTCCATCGTGTGTACATCAAAATCCTCAAAAAAATTCATAGATATTACATGGTAACAGGCACATTACCTGTCCATCGTATGTATATCAAGATCTTCCAAAAGTTGATAGAAATTACATTGGTAACAGTTCCATTACCTGTCAATCGTATGTATATTAAGATCCTCGAAAAATTTAAAGAAATTACATGGTAACAGAAATGTTATATGTCCATTGTATGTATATCAAGATCTTCGAAAAATTAATAGAAATTACATGGTAACAGAAACATTATCTGTCCGTCATATGCATATCAAGATCCTCGAAAGATTCATATATATTATATCAAGTGACGTTTTACTTTGTTATTTTAATAGGATGGGAGGTATAGATCCAAACGAGATGCGAGAAAGGGTGGTATGTTTTTTTCTTCTTCTTTTGATCTTCCATTATGTTTCCCATGATTTATTACCAAATGCGCATATCTAAAAATCTATGTTATATGATTTCTTTCGATTCCCTATGTTGTGATCGCAGCCCTAAAACATATTTTGCTAGTACTTCATGGAATATGACATATAAGCTTATTTTGAAGTTACTTTTTATCACATTAACTCATTATAACATCATATTTATATATATATATGTGCAGGTGGGAAAAGGGCCAAAGGGAGAGGAGGTGGCAATCGAGGTGTGCGTGGTGTGGATTTTGGTTTGGGGATAGGATACAACACAGAACCCAAAAATACCTCGTCAGCTGCTCCTCCCGGTCGTAGTTCAGCTGTTAACTCACTTAGGACGGGAGTAATGGCACAGTTCAAAAGCAGCTTTGTTGCTGCGTCATCAAGTTCTCAAAATCAGGGTTCAAATAACGGTAACAAGAAAATGGTTTTACCTGGTTTTGTTGCTGGTGGTTCTATAGGTGGAGATACACGAGTGCCTCCTACTCAGTACAGTTCCTCAAGTTTGACTCCCATGCCACCTGCAAATATTGCTAATCAGAACAGAGAACATGGAAGCCAGGGAGGTTCTGACAGGTAAACTTTGGTGTTAGAAACCTGTCTTCATTCAGAAAATGTTTTTGGGTTGAGAAAGGCAACATTGAACAAAATGCTTACAAAATGATGTATAGCGAATGATGTGGCATAATAGGTGGACCAATTAAATTATCTTCTTCTTTCTCTCTTCATTTAAATGGTCCGCATCATTTGGTAATCTTTTTTTATGTTTTTGCTACTATAGCATTTCTGTTTTGGGTTATATTAGAGGTGGCAGGAGGACGGGTTGGATGATGTGTCAAAGCAGGTCATGTGGGTCAGGTCGCCCCTACACTTTTTTCATCTGTTCTTAATTTTGTATATATTATAGATATTCAGTGCGTTAATGATGATTAGGTAACCATTATTATTGCGTAAATCAGCATGCAAGTCTTTGAATAAAAATGATTTAGGAGGTTGTCTGCTCTAGATGGACTCTGGATGACTTTCTAAACGCTTGACCTGCTCCCCTGTTAGCTATTTTTTTTTTATTTGACCCATTTTAGATAAACCACAACCCAAAGCTACCATTTAAAGTAAATGGGTCAAATGCTACTGTTAGCTTATATGCTTCATCAAGGCTTAGGGCGCTCTTATTGACTGCTTCTGTTTTGTGCACAGATCGAGAGACCGTCCTAGAGAAAGGAAGAGGCCTTCTGGTTGGGACCGTTGAACTCGGAGTGGCTGATAAGCTTGTATGTTATGTGACTAACACCTTATTTAGTTGATTCATGTTTTTGTTTTAGTTTTAAACTTTTGGTTCTATATTTGTAGGTGTACCTTGTAACTTTATTTAAATACATTCGAAATTGGAGTTTGAATTATTTCCAACATTCTTGGTTATACACTTATACAGGCACTGACTTGGTAGGTACTTGTTAAAGGTCCTTAATAATGGTATTATTTGAATTAATTCTTTGTCTCGGCCGTGCACACCTGACCCCTCTATGTTAAATTCTACCTTATTTTTTATGTTAATGTAGTGCTCCCACTTGGAGAGTTTGCCTTTTGATTCACCTAACAAAGTCTGACATGGAGTAAGAGTGTTGAGGCAATTGATACTCCGAAAAAAGATAGAAGTAGGTAGGATATTGGGTCTATTAAATGCTTGGGGGGATAATCATAGCTTAGTAGGTGTTTGGAAATGTTCCGTATTATTTGGGATCCATTCCAAACAAAGATTAAAAAAGTTGATGTGCATGGAAGATATACGGGCAAGTATTAGGGTTTTGGAATGCTAGAAGGCAGCTTCATAAGATGATGAAGTACCAACTTGAATTGTCCACACAAAACAAAAAGGGCAATTGTAACAAGACCAAATATTAGTCGGCTATTATTTGTATAGCTCCAGTTCAGGCTGAAGAGGACTAGAGGACTAGAGGAGTCAAGAGTTTTGTTTTAACATATACTTTTACTATTTGTCAGTTGTCACTGGTTCGGTGTCTACTGTCTATGGACCATCAGAACTCTACTTCGTGTATACGATCACTCATTGTACCCCCAGTTCCAGTTAATGGTACTAATCGCCTCCACAACCAATTGCATTCTCTTTTTCTTTCTTTTATTTTATAAAGTTTCGAGATAGTATTTACTTTTTATTATTGTAACCACAGTACATAATATAAAGGGCAGTAGTCATCTTACTTAATATCTCTGTATTCGAATATCTACAGTAGCTGAAACAGGACTATTTTGATTAGATGAAAAAGTTGATATCATTTTGCTGATGGGCAGTGGCTGGCTGCTCATATCTTTTATGATTTTTTGATAGACACGTTCGCTAAATCAAATTTTGATGACATTTTTGTATTACAACAACTATAAGCAAGCTCTGTGTTACAAGAATCAACTTTTATGCCTTTGGGCACTTCATTTCAAGCGTGTTGGTAGCTGCTATTCTGTATCGGGCAGCATTAGCACAGATATCCAGGCAAGGTTCCTTCAAAGTGCTATCATCTTCTGGTGGAGTAACTCCAAATTTGAACTGCACGTCAAACAAAGTCGATTTGAATTAGGGCAATCATATTAAATTATGAACAACCACATATATAATTAACAAAATATGTTCGCAATCAGGTTTAGATCTCTTTATCTACATTCACCGTATTTGGTTACCCAGTTATATCTGTGTTTATACCATTTCATCTTTTTTCTATGGTCCAGCAAATAATAGGTGTAACTTCATTACAAAATCTTATTTGTAAGTCAGTAAACTTGACTTGGTGCAGATTCAATATGAAATCACCGACTAACCAGTGTAGTGTTGTTTACCTGACAGCTATAGTCACCGAAGTTTGGCTCCATAAGTAGAGGAACTCCCATGTGATCCATAAAGAACGCCTGCAAATAGAATCTAGTTACAATCATCACTTACATATACCAATTCTTAAATGCAGTGCTCTGAATCAGTTGAAATTCGACAATGTCCTGAGTAGGAAGTTTACATGTATTCACACATATCCCCACACACTTGCTCTCCTCTAGATACTCACATCTTTCAACAAACACCTACATCACCCAGCCCAAATGGGTCAGTCACAATAAAATGTAGTAACCATACGGAAATTTGAAAACTACAAGTTACCCCACTCGGCAACGATGACCCATCGGGGAGATCCACATCGTTAACCTTGCTAGTACCCATGAGCCATTGACAAGACAATGCAGTCACCCTTGCTTCCAGAAAACAGAAACTCACAAACTTAGGACTTGGCCATGTAATTATAAGAACAATTGAACAAAACAAACATCTTCCAGGTACCATTTTAGTCAATATATGCTGGTAAAGATTGAAAAAAAAACTCACCTAACATAACCGCTGCCAATTTCCCTTGAGCTATAGGCACGCAATCAGGATTTTGTAAAGCTCTAACAATAATGGAGGAAACAACGATCTTAATATACGAACCTGACAATGAACCGCACCGTGACTTATTTTCTGGGCTTCGGGTTTAGGTCATTTGTTCTAACTTATGAGCTTCAACAACTGATAAGATAAGGTCGACAAAGCTCACAAGCCATTAAAAAACGAGCTTATTGGTTTTTTTTTTTTAAATTCAATACGTCAGAATAAAACGATATATCAATGAAACACACCGCTGCTTCCTTAGTTCCGGAGTTGGTCCTAGCAAGCATTAGTCGATTTGCAACGTCTATAAGTCCATCATAACCTGGCTTCTTTGAATCCCATCCAACTTCCTGTTACCCAATTTCACAACACCAAATCACATATTTTGTTTCAACTATTATAATTTGTACTTATTATAGTATTGGTATATTATAACCTGAACTATTGTTATTGCGAAACAGATTGAGGAAAACATTGTCCAACAAGACGGGGTTGTACTCGACAGTTGTTTTTTGTATCTGTCAAAAAGAAGAGACAATAGTTGGTTGAAATTCATAGACGAAAAGGTAACCAAATTTATTTAAATGCTTATCGTTTACGATACTTTTTTTTTTCTTTTAAATCTACGATTCCTACGGTATATATACTATCCGTATTTTAGAGCATCTTGACTGTCACATTAGCATCTTACATTTTTATACAATACACACATAGTCTATTAAACTTTACAAAACTCGTTAGACTGACACTTCTTATTATCTTTCAATCTTTAATCTTTTATTTTATTTATTATTGTATTTTAAGTCCATTTAGTTGTAGCAGTATAACAAATGTATATAAACTTTCATATTGCATCTCTCTTTCTTTTTTAAAGATAAAACAGTACACTAACAAGGGATTGTAAATTAAAATGTCAATACATAGATTTAAATAAGCATGTATGCATGCATACAACAATTTAAAACTATATACCATGAAGAAAAGTTACAATGACTAAAACAATACGCAATCTAGAAATAACAATGCCTACTTAAGATTATATTTTAGCTTAATTTCTTTGTAGCGACTTTTCCAAACCTCTTATCCAAATCATTTTTCTGATGATCCTTAAATAGTATCGCAATTTCTTCATTTTTTACCTTTGCGGCTTCATTTTTGATCTTCTCTTTTTCAATTTTAATTGTGTTTTCTTTCGGTGCATTTCTGGCATAAATGAAATATGATAATGTTCAAAACCTAATATATTCTCCTCAACATGTTTTTCAAATATATCATCGAGTCGACTATTTGAAGATGAGGAGGAAGTAGAAGCTTTTTTCTTTTCTTTTAATTCTTTTATTACTCCGTTTTTACCATTTGGACGATTTGCAAGTTCGTTATCTTCTAAGTTGATGGTTGTGTGAGGAGTAGATGGACACATGGGCGGTGTGGATGCATTAGTTGAAGGCAACCATTTTTGTTCCTTTTTAATGAGATTCCAAACATACTCATGTCTAAATTGTGAGCCATAGATTTTAAAATATTTATCTTAAGCACCTGATTTGAAATCATCCTCAACCCACCCACTATAGTGTTGGCTTTTCAACACCAAATATTGTTGGTTGAATGCGGAAACAAGTGGATTCACGTAGTGCAATGCCCTTTTATCTTTTCAAGAGTTCTAGCAACACCCGATGTGTTTTTAGTTACGTAGTAACGGGTGATACATTTCCAGAACAACCTCTCTTGTTGTACATTCCCTCTAATGCTATCTTGAGAAATATGTAACCAACCTTTTGCTAACACCATATCTCTTCTTTGCTCCATTCATGTTTTGTGACTTTGGTTTTCTTTTTAGCTTGCTTATTTGGATTCTCATGAGGATTGGCATGTCCATGATTAGTATATGAAGGATTAGGATAAGGAGTATGATATGGAGGACTAGGATAAAAAGCAGTAGGATATGGATGATTAGCGTATGAAAGATTAGGGTACATATGATTAGGATATGTAGGTTAAAAATTATCAACAGTTTGATGTGGATGATTTACTTGTTGATGATTGGCGTATTGAGAAACTTTTGAAGTTTTATCATCTTGAGAAGTCATTAGGCGAGTGAAATAATTTGGATTTGAGTTTGAAGTCGTGATATTTAAAAGCTCAGAAAGAGTTGATAGATGAAAAATGGAATATACAAGCGAGAAACATGTACGTATATATAGAAGTGAGGTACACTAGTTTACTTGACTGTAGTGGTAGTCAACTAATTACTTTATTCAATATGTATAATGTCTAGTAATAATAGTTGATATAATATTAATGATGGCGGTTGATATAATATTTAATAGTTCACTTTTATAGCTTTTGAATATGTAAAGTAATAAGTCAGTACATTTTCAATCATTCATGCATTCAGTTTTCATCAAGCTTCCAATTTCACGAATGTCATCTTAAATATACTGATTGCGTAGTTATATTGATATATATATATATATATATATCTAATGGCGGTAGTTGTGGCAGATAGCTCTTAATAAATTTTGTTTTAAATATAGAAAACAACTGAACTATGATTTCAGTCATTTATACACGCAATTGAATCACGAAATGTCATCATCTTCCTCCGATGAATTTGATTTTATCATCAAAAAATTAACTGATACTCAATTGTTAATTTATATCGAGAACTGAAACGTTTAGAAATAGAAGGAGATGTTGAAAGCTCTAGACGCCCGAAGTGCAATCGAAGATATATACCTAGAGAACGTGAAAAAGGACACGAGCGTCTTTGGAAAGACTATTTCGATGAGCAACTGATTTATCCCACAAATATTCCAGAAGAAGGTTTTGGATGCTAAGAGAATTATTTCTTAAACTAGTTGACGGTATCTCTAACCATTCTATTTATTTTCAACAAAGAGTTGACGGTTTGAACAAAAAAAGTATTTCACCACTATAGAAATGCACGACTGCCATACCTCAGTTTGCATATGGCACCACAGCTGACCAATTTGATGAATATTGGTGAAACAACTACAATTGAATGTCTAAATAAATTTTGTGAGTCTATTATTAAAGTCTATTCGAACCGTTATTTGAGAAAACCTAATGCAAATGATATTCAAAATTTACTACAAAAACATTCAGAAAAGCATTGGTTTCCTGGCATGTTAGGTAGTATTGATTGCATGCATTGGCCGTGGAAAAACTACCATATTGCGTGGCAAGGTCAATATACTCGGGTGATCAGGGATGTCCGACAATGATCCTTGAAGCGGTTACATCACAAGACCTATGGATGGCATGGTTATTTTGGAGTTGTGGGATCTAATAATGACATTAATGTACTCAATCAGTCTCCATTGTTCAATGACACATTACAAGGGTTTGCTCTAGATTGTAACTTTACGATCAAAGGCACACAATACACCAAAGGATATTATATGGCGGATGACATATATCTTGAATGGGCTACAATGGTTAAAGCTATTCACATCCAGATGACCCAAAAACATCCAAGTTCAAGGAAAAGCAAGAGGCCACAAGGAAAGATGTCAAGCGAGCATTCGGTGTCCTTCAATCTCGTTGGGCGATTGTACGAGGTCCTGCAAGATTATTGCAAATTAAAAACATAAAGAATATAATGTATGCACGTATCATATTACACAATATGATTGTAAAAGATGAAGGAAAATGCGATAAGTGATTGGTCAAATGATGTTGATCCTCCAATACGTATGCATCGAGGACCAACTCAAAAATTGAATATCAAATCCAAAAGAACTCTCAACTACGTGATAATATAATGCATCATATGCTTCGAGAAGATTTGACCGAACATATTTGGGAACGTTTTTTGCATGAAAACAATCATAGTTAGCGTAATTTTAGTTGCATCTCAATTTATTTGATTGTAATATGTCAAGTAACTTTATCATCTTTGTATGGATATTTTTAATTAAGCTTCTATCATATATGTGTTTATCGCTTTTCATGCAAACATATAATTTAACGATAAAAATAAAAGCTTATAGTAACAATAAAATAGAAAGAAAGAAATATACATAAATTAAATTGGTTTTAATGTTGATGTTGGTCTCAACCAATCAAATTGCTATAACGTGTAGAGCATTAATATTAAATGAATTAAAGTATCATTGAATGAATGTGGGTACAAACACGAATGGCAAATGAGCGTGGGTTGACGTGTACCCACTCATAGTGCATTAGACTTTGCCATTTAAGATTCTAGTTTTCCATTGCACTTTGCCAAATAAGCTCATTGTAGGTGCTTTTAGTACGTACTATTTCTTCTTTTAGTACTTACTGTCTCCCGTGTGGTTGTCAAGGTGGTGGATTAATGTTAATAAGACTACGGTTTGTGAAACAAGCAAAAGTTTTTTTTTTTTTTTGTTGTTGTTGTTGTTGTTTTGTTTTAAAGAAGGGTTTATTGATTTATGATGTGTTTAACTTTCACGTTTTTATATTGTATGTTGTTAACTTTGAAATTTTTTATTGTATGAGGTAAACCTTATGAACTTCTCTATTGTATGTAATATTTCCTTTTTTGGCCGTTCCAAAAAAGAAAGTTTCCTTTTTTGTCTAGTCCAAAAAGTCAAGTCATCATACAATAGAAAGTTTTTGAAAGTTTACCTCATACAATAGAAGATTTTAAAGTTAACCCCATACCATATAAAAATGTGAAAGTTAAACGGATCACGAATCAATAAACCGTTTAAAGAATTAGAATTGTAGTGTGGCATGGATGTCATAAATACCCACACCCGAGTAACTCATCCGAGCCCTAACTTGATTCCCCAAATTAAAAGCTTATTTGGCCACCTGAACAACTTGAATATTATTTGAACCGGGTTACAAGTTAAATATTTTAGAATTCAGGTAATTAGAATGACCCACAAAAGTCATTTAATATAAAAATATAACTATATATATATATAAGTTATTTATGATTTATATGAATCCATCTATAATATATATATACATAACTTATGTTGATTTAAATGAAACTATTAATGTTATTTTGTAAACTTTAAGTTTTATTTAAGATACGAAAATTTAAGATATCATCTTATTCGAGTTAAAACACATTACTCGAACCTGACCCAAACCCTATTTGTTTCGGTTTACGAGTTAAATGAAAAACTTGAAAACCCGAATAATCTGACTCGAATAACTGAAAACCTGAATAATTTAACCAAATAACACCACCATGTAGGGTTTCATATTTCAATGTGACTAAATCAAATAACATTGAGTTCAATTTAATTTTTAATATGGTGTTAATGTGACACGATCACATCGAAATTTTTATGTAACCATACATCATTTTCTAATTTTCTGATATACAACACTAGCTCTGTAAATGAACTGAACGAACACAAATATGATTTTTTTGTGTTCGTCCGTTTAACTTATGTAAGTTAACTAGTGGTTCATAGATGAGTATCTAGACAAAAGATCGTGTTCGTTGATGTTCGTTTGTGAACATATCAAAACAAACATAAGCCAACACAATTAGAGGATAAAAAAAGAAGAACATATATGTTATAAAACTGGAAGGCTTAAATATTGAAAGTTTGTAATTAATGGATTTAAGATATTAAAGATAAAAATATAACTATGTTTATTTAAAATATAAATAATAAACAAATAAATATGAACTTAAGCAAACTAATACAACGTAATCAAATAAAATGAACGAACACTAAGAGATATAATAACAAACATTTATGAAAGTCTCATTTTCATGATTGCTTTTTCATTACACATTTACATTTTTGTGTTTAATAAATGAACAAATGAACATTTATTTGTCACAAATTGTTGGTTGAATTGAATGTTTACGGAGCTACGTAGCCCTAACTATATCTATCTATTATAAGAAAATGGCTACTTTTACTGTATGTAGCTAACTCATTAGCTAACATGTGGTCTTTTTTTTATTGGGCCAAAAAAACAATTTTCGCTTGTTAAATTGAAAGAAAACGAAAATTTTAACACGTGTTGCTTTGATGGAGTGGTAGGGTTGTGGCTAGTTAATCTGTGCCTCCCGAGTTCAAGCCGAGGCAACAATAATGTTTTTTTTTTCTTTTTTTGTCCCCTTTTCACCTTCTTTTTTTTCTTTTTTTTTTTTTTTTTTTTTTTTTTCATATTGTTTTTAATCTCTTTTTCACTTTCCTTTCTTTTAGCCTTTTTAAACCCATTTTCACTCTTTTTTTTCCCTTCTTTTCATCTTCACTTTGTCAAAACTTTTAAACAATTTTTGTGATGTTTCTTATAACATAATGACATATTATTTTATAATTTTTTATCAAAAAAAATCTCTAATTGTAAAATTTACATAATAATATATATTTTAGTATGATCTTCGTAACTCGTCATGCTATGTTTTGACACATCTACGTCTATATGAATGATATCTTCAATTGTGTATGGTATGATTTATATAAGATCGGTGAAATTGTTATAAAGATTGCATTCTTTTGTATAAAAGGTTATATGACATATTTGCACAAACACAACAAAGTGGCAAATTATGAGCACAAAGAAAAGGCTAATACGATATCGTGGCTTATGGGGTTCACAGACAAGAGAGTGTACAAGCAGAGTTAAAACGTGAGAATGCCCTCATACAAGATCAAAGAAAGTGAAAAAGATTTAAGTGTAAAGCTTAGGTTTTCACTAATTATGGTTTTAAGTCGAATATATTTCCTTTCACTTTACTATATTAGAGAAGTTATTGCTCATTTAGTAGTATCTACATTCTAATTTATTATATGATATCGGTATTGTCTTGAGAGTTAAGATACTATGCGAATCATTTGTAAGTAGACAAATTTGCTTTAAGTACGTTGGTGAACTAGTAAATTTCATTACTTGACAGAGTGAAACATATTTTAGAATTTATTGATAGCTTTTCATCTAAAGTGTCTCTGTTTGAGATTTTTAAATGTCATCTCTTCAATATCATAACTATATTTATCATCTTATTATTCTTTTTTCTTCTTTTATGATAATGTACGTGTCGTATTTATTTTGATACTTAAATTGTAAACGCAATTTTATGTGTATCGTGGGTTTACACTGCCATAGTGTAAGTGTGTAACAAGGACACAGTTGACCAGAAAATAGTGGAGGCAACAATACCCCTTAATTTCCGCGGGTATCTTTCACTCATTCATTCAGCCTAAACCCTTCACTCCACTCCGTACACACTTTCACCTCTAATTCATTTCTGCCTCTGATCGATGATGGTCTCCACCTCCAAATCAACCGATTCTTCTAAATCCAGAGTCTCTTTCTCTCTCTCTCTCTCTATATATATATATTTTGATATATACGTATTTATTGATTAATTACATAATTATGATTCATCGTTGGTTTTATATTCCGAGCATTCGTGTATTTAATTTTCTAAAAATGAATTATCAAGTTTTGTCTGTTCATCGTAATTCAATTGATGATTGCAACTATTTATTTACGCTACATAATCGAATACGAGCAATTTTAGTTTTATGCTCATCATATTAATCACGTTAAGTTCACTGTCGTATGTGAATTCTAAAATTGAAGGTTAATTTTGACTTTATTGGTATTATGTTGCCTATGAGCTTTTTTTTGTTGATAATAAGAGTTTAATTGACGATCGTCACTGTACTGCTTAAGTTTTTGTGTTTCTTCGATTACGTAAACGAAAGCAAGCCTTTTAGGCTGATCATTTTAATCACGTAGTTTTTACTTTTGTATATTATTGTAAAATTGCAGGTTAGTTTTTGACTTTATTCGGTACTATTTGTCTATGAACTTTATTTGTTGATAATAGTTCAATTGACGTGCATTACTGCTTAATTGTTCGTGTTTTTTCAGTTACCTATATGAAAACAAGGATTTTAGTCTGATTATTTCTATCCAGAATTTTTACTGTTGTTGGATAGTTGGAGGTTGCATATAGCAAGTTCAACTCAATAGCTTTATTTTTTAAATAACTATGATTTTTTCTTTAAGTTACTGTAATTTGGAAACTGCAGATCCTATTTATTTGCTAATTTTACGATACTTTTCGTTGTCATGATTTCGTTAATCTTTACATTGACAGAACTATCGAAAAGAGCAACTTGATTTAGATGGATTAACAATTAAGATAAATCGACTGAAGAAGCAGATTCAAGCAGAAAGGGCTCTTTTCATTAAAGTGAGTTGATATCTTATTAGTTTTTGAATACTATTTTCTATATTCTTGCTGTATAAATTTGATTTAGTAGTCTTTTGCCTCAAGATAGTAGCTAATATATTTCAACAGCAGATTTTCTGCTTTCATATGTGATATGTGTTACATATAACAAAACTTACACCTAGCTTACTAAACATGGCAAGTGTTCAACACAAGGAAACATTACCTTCTATTACTTATTACTTTCATGTTCTTGCACGTACTAACTTTCCCCTTACACGGAAAGCGATTTTACATGCTACTGTTTTAGAAATTTGTAAACTATGATTTAACCACTGAAGTATCCCACAAGTCATCTTCATAGCACAGGTTCTGGAGTGAATAGCAGTTTTCTTTTACCTATGGTCAAGTACTTGTATATGTTGAATTATAATTACTCAAAAGAGAAAAGAGATAAAAATGAATGGTGTCATAGTAATTTAAATTTGGATGCCATGTAATAGTATTTTCCTTTTTACTGTTGTACAGGAAAGAGTTGAGAAGAATAGGGAGAAGCTAGGAAATGATGTCTCTCAGCTTCTGTCATTAGCTGTTCTTAGAACTGATGATATTTCTAAAGAAAATAGTGACATGGATAAAATGCTTTCTTCTAGAATTAAAAATCCCATTTGCATTCTTACTGCACCAGGCCAAGTATTGGGTGATGATACCACCAGCTCCCAAGGAGCAGCTATTTCAATAAGTGCTAAGCTTCCAGCTGCGGATACAATACCACCTTATACTACATGGATCTTTTTGGACAGGTTTTCGTCATCTAGATTTTCCTAATTTAAATATTATATTTTCCTTTTTTTGATAAATTTATTAGTTTGCATATAAGTTATGCTATATGCAATTCAGACTGGACACATGATTATTGCCTTTTAGGTGATGGTTACTTTACATTTCTCGTTGTTTCTGATGAAAGCTCCATTCCACAATAGTTGCTCAGTTTCTTTCTATGGATCACAGAAATCAGAGAATGGCTGATGACCAATCTGTTGTTGGGAGGCGACGTATCTATTATGATCAAAATGGAAGCGAAGCTCTGATCTGTAGTGACAGTGAGGAAGAGAATACTGAACCAGAGGAAGATAAGCATGAATTTTCTGATGCAGAAAATCGCATCATACGGTTAGTTCAGATGATAGACTACTCTTGGATTTAAAAAAAAAAACTTGTTTAACAAGACAGTCTATTTGAGCTAGTGAGTGACAAGTTCTCCATTGGTGCAAAAAGTACTCAATCTTATGATTATAGCATTACTTTTCAGGTTTCATGCATATTAATATAAATATTGTGTTTGTAACTAATCTAGAAATGATACTTGCAAATTGGACAACTGGTGCTTCTATTGATGATTATCAGGGAATTATGTCATTTCAGTTTGAAAAAGCTTTACTAATTAAAGAACTCTGCCATTAATAAGAGACATACTAAATTGGAATGTTTAGCAATCATAATGAAATGGACGAGTATCTGTAATCTGTTTGAGTTGAGGGCATCATTAAAGAGTGTTACTGGCTTATCCATGAAGATTTCTTGTACCCCCTTGTCAAGCTGTTGTGGTATCATTAGCACAATAAAACTCAAGGGATAGTTATGGAAACTATCTCAATCTTCACACTTCTTAGCAGTTTATCTTTTATGTCCCTGGCATGTTAGATGGTTATCTTATTTTATTTTTTGCCCCATTGTGACTTGTAAATGCATGACCTGATATTCCTATTGAGATATAGTGTCATTTCTTGCTTATATCCGGATTTACTTTGTAGTTCACACTATATCGAGCACATCATGTATATAGTCTATATTGGTCTGACAACATGTAACTTTGTTGTTGAATCTTGTAGGATGGTTTGCCAGGATTATGAACCAAGTGAGGAAGTAATTAAAATCTTGAGACAATATATCGGAGGAAATTTTTCAGAAATCTATGTACGTAAAAGCCGCAGCCTCACCTTAATTAAGAACCATGTTTTCCATATCAAGTATTACCTTTCACAGATTCTCTTTATACTTGATGAGATTGTTGATGTTTGTTATGTAATGCAGGAGGCTTTTATCATGCTGAAGACAGAAGGTGAAGAAAAGTTGAACCATGAGCATGATAGGAGGATATCTCTGGACAAAAGCCTTAGTTCTTCACTGGATTCTCTTGATAATCTCTTTTGTCGACGGTGTTTGGTACATTTGATTAATTGTATCACATTTTACTATGGGATATTAGATTGGTCATATGTATGTTCATTTCTCTTATTTGTTTTAAAGGTATTTGACTGCCGTCTTCATGGCTACTCTCAAACCGTTATTACTTCTGTAAGCATTTGTGCTCTTAGAAATCGTTGCCTTTTCATAGTGAAGTTTACTACAACCCAAATTAATGTGCTTCCGTTTGCATCATAAACAGTCCGAAAGACAGTACTGTCCCCTTGAGTCTCAAGAAAGTGTGAAATCTTGCAGTGATCACTGTCACCTTCAGGTATGGCATTCCAATTGAATGTTTCATTGATTTGCGTCAATTTCGATGCTCATGATTTTATCTTTATTTTGACATCACTTGTTACATGTTCTTTTGTTGAACTTTTTCCTCTTGTTGTACGCTGTATAGATGTATACTCTTCTTTTTATGCTGCTCCTAAAGATGACATGTCGCATATTAAATCCTAGCTGTAAACCTACACATGTTGACCAAAAGAGCTAATTTGTTTACTGTTAACATATAGAATTCAGAGGTACAATTATGTTTTGTAATTCTCTGATACTATCTTTTAACCATGAAATAGGGAGTTAATTGAACCTTTTGTCTTGACTTCATAATACGACAATGAAAAAGCAACAATCACTGCTGCCAGCTTCAAGTAGACATTTAAATATATTTTAGATGCATCGAAGATGATCGTACTATATGAGATCATGGAAATTGTTGTTGCCATGTATAGTTTGGCTAAGCTGGCAAGCCTTTTCAGGAATTAGCCATAAGCCATGGACCTACAGACCTGCTGCATTCATTAAGCTGTTTGTGATTTGTACCCTGCTTTGATTCTCACTTTGGGTTTACTTGGTATTTAGAATTGCTTCGTTTTTTACATAATACAGGGTTGGAAGTAGTGCATATTAAAAATTTCTTCTCGTATTTCAAAACAAGTCTTGTAATTTTTCAGTTTCAAAATGTGAAGAAGCATTCAGATCATTTCAATGTCATAAGTGAGACACACAATACAACTTCGGATGAATGTCTGCACAAGATCCAGATCGATGTTGATCCAGGTGATGATTTCACAGAACATTATTCCAGAGGATAGATGGGAGTAATTTCCCCTTTTTTGATATATTTATTGTTTGGTATTTAGTCCTTGTTGCTGGCTTTTGGGGGAAAGTGGGATTTTGTTTTGTCAAGTCACAAGTGTTTGTTTTTCATATATGAACTCTTATGTTTGTATGATATGATGGTGCAATCCTTGATGACTATACAGGAAAGCGCAAGGTATCTGAACAAACGATAACAACGTTAGAAGAACCAAAACATGTTACTGATAACAAACAAGAATCTTCCTTAAAAAAACAGAAAACATTGTCAATACCTGATACAGTTTCAATGACAATTGAGAATACACAAGTTTCCGATGATAACATAAATGAAAAGAAAGTGGAGGTTGATGTTACCATACCCGGTGACCAAATCGCCACCAACGATGAAGCAACTAGTTCTGCTGTTCGATTTAGTTCGTCTCCATGTGGTTCGGCAAATGTGATTAATGGCAGGAAAAGAATTGACGGATCTCCAATAAATTCGGAATGGAAGCCTCTTGAGAAAGAACTTTACATGAAGGGACTGGAGATCTTTGGGAGAAACAGGTACAGGATCTCTCTACCCAGCATCATCTATCAGTTATTCTGGTTTCATATAAGTTATGTTGTTGTCTGTTCTTAAGTTATTATTCTGTGTAAACGCTTTAGCTTGAAAACTTGGAACTGAAATAAACGATTGACGTGAATGATATATATGTGTGCAGTTTACCGTCCGTCATGTGTTGTTGCTACATGAATCACTAAATATCTTTTTGTTGTTTGGCTTTCTGTAACCTTGTGATTTGCAGTTGCCTCATAGCCAGGAACTTACTTTCTGGCTTAAAAACTTGTATAGAAGTAGCCAATTATATGTATGATGGTGGGGCAGCAACGTCACAGAGATCGTTTATGGCATGCTCAACGTCAGGTGGCAATGAGAAAACTGATGCAGATCCCAAGGTTTGGTTTTGTTTCTACTTTATACTTATGAGAAAGAGTTTCTTCTGAATGGACATCGTGAAAGATTCAAGTGATTTGAATGATAGTGGATGCTTTAACATTTTTATTGGAGTAAATTATTTAATTTTATTTCCTTGTTGTATGTCTTCTAGGAGCAAGAAACGCATGTGAGGTCACGATTGCTTCGCAGAAAGGGTAGAGCTAAGAAGCTTAAATATTCTTGGAAGTCTGCGGGCCATCCATCAATCTGGAGACGAATTGCTGATGGAAAGAACCAGTCTTGCAAGCAATATATTCCATGTGGATGCAAATCAATGTGTGGGAAGGAATGCCCCTGTCTAGATAATGCTACTTGTTGTGAAAAATATTGTGGGTATGTAAAACACAACAGAATCACATCTAGCCAATATTTTTTAGAAAGTATGTTCTTTATGTATTGTGGAAATATTAAGGGTTATCTGAATACCTAATATACTGTCGTCTTAGGTGCTCGAAAAGTTGCAAGAATAGGTTTAGGGGATGCCACTGTGCAAAGAGTCAATGCAGAAGCCGGCAATGCCCATGTTTTGCTGCTGGACGTGAATGTGACCCGGATGTTTGCCGAAATTGCTGGGTGAGGTAATAGAGTTTTCATATTTATTTACATGTAAACAAGGTGGTCCATGCTTTCATGATCTTTTAATAATGTAGGAATGATAATGTAGAAGACTATTCTGAAGTTCTGATTTGGAGCTCAATATCCATTTATTTGTCATCAATAAACTTTTTTGCTATAAAGATAGGAAACTATGCTTCCTGTTTGCCCTAAATATTGATAAAGGTCTGAAGAAATCATTGATATTATAGATTAGTTAAAAAAATATAAAATCAGCGGTTTATATTTGAACTCCAACATATCATACCGTTTTGGCTGTAAATTATTCCCCCTTTTTCAGTTGTCTTTGAGCTGCACTTACGAGTGCAAAACGTGGAACATAACTGTTAAACTGGACCGGAATCATACTGAACCGGTACCAGTATATTCGATACAGTACCGATTTTCAATTATTAGATAAAAACCGGTGTCCAGTACAGTTCTGTATGGTATCGTCCAGTCTAAACTGGATTTTAATGATGTGTTGTAGGTGAAAAATTAGCTAGTCCAAAGTTTAAGGCAGGCTCACTGTCTGATTTGGGACCAAACCTGTTCTAACCGGTACTATAAAGTCTGGTTGTTGGTTCTCATACTCTCAAATTTTCTGGTTTGGTAAGGTCCAATTTTGTATTGTTGAACAGCCTTAATACTGAACTTCCTATATCATGCAGTTGTGGTGATGGTTCATTAGGAGAGCCCCCAAGAAGAGGAGAAGGCCACTGTGGTAACATGAGGCTCCTTCTGAGGCAGCAGCAAAGGGTAAGCAATATCAAGGGGTCTGTTCATCAAGTTTCTTAATCCTCTGTGTGTGTATACACATACATATGTAAAGATTGTCAAATGCATATCGATTGAAGACAAGAAATATGTTACAGTTCTGAACTTCTTGTCTTCAGATTCTTCTGGCTAAATCTAATGTTGCTGGTTGGGGAGCATTTCTGAAGGTAGGTATCGAGTTTATCTCTCTACGATTGTTTTGGATTGTCTCTTCCAACTTAAAGTGTTCTTTTCTTCTGCTTAGAACTCTGTCAACAAAAATGATTATCTTGGGGAGTACACGGGTGAATTGATCTCGCACCGAGAGGCAGATAAGCGAGGGAAAATATATGATCGTGCAAACTCGTCTTTCCTTTTTGATTTAAATGATCAGGCAAGCAGTTTCATTAACATATTTTCTATACATGTTAACCATTAAAGAATACCATCTTTGATTTCTTTTGGCAGTATAGAAGGTAGTTCTATATGGTAAGCATTTAAACCTGATTGCAGTATGTTCTTGATGCTTACCGCAAGGGAGACAAACTGAAATTTGCCAACCATTCATCAAATCCAAACTGTTATGCAAAGGTATTTTCTTTTGGGCTAATGGGATGAAAAGGTATCTTCTTTGGTTGAATTTCTATTCTAGAGAACCAAATTCTTTTAACTATGATTTTTTAAAGGGTTTGATCGCAAGTAACCAATAGAAAATTTGATGCATGTAGTTTGACCTGGTAACTGGTCAATGACATTCAAAACCGGTTATCTTAGGTCCTTAAATAAATAGAAAAATGAAACTTGGATTAGTTTTCTTGTGGTACAATGTAATCTGGTTACCCAAGCCCAAAGGGGGTTAATTTTCCCTGCAATTAGACTCTCTTTGCCTATGTCGATGTTAAAATGGATTTTCCTGCCTAAACGGGTTGGGGTGTACAGGTAATGATGGTGGCGGGTGATCACCGGGTTGGCATTTTTGCTAAGGAGCGTATTGAAGCTGGTGAAGAACTTTTCTATGATTACCGTTATGGGCCTGATCAAGCTCCTATATGGGCTCGTAAACCTGATGGTTCTAACCGAGATGACCTTTTAGTCCCTCAAGGTCGAGCTAAGAAGCATTAATCTTTCGATAAACCATCTTCATATAAGAACAAGTTATGTTACTTCAGGTTGGGACGGAAGTACATGGGTACTATATATAAATGTGTGGTTACGGACTACATATATATAGAAGATAGTATAGAGTAATAATAATGCAGAGCATTCCTGGCCTCTCTTTCCGTATATAGTTACCATAAATAAGAGATTTGGCAGTACTACTATAGTGGAATGTATGTGAGTAATTATTTATCACTGTTTAAGAGTCTATATATATATATATATATACAAATGTGCGTGTTTTATATATAGAAACTTTTAAAATTGAGACTCAATATTTTTAAATATAACTTATGTAATCTTTATTTAATATTAACTTAATTAGATTTACAAGACTTACTATTGTATCTTAAATCCTTAATTCTAAATACAAGTAAATTATTGTTATGGAGTCACCCTTATAGACAATGCCTGAAGAACAATCATAATATGTGATTACCGATGAGTCATGGTATATAATTAAACATTGTATTCTGCTGCATAGTATAGTACGGGTATTATGATAGTATATATATACATAGTAATAATGAGGAAGCTTAATGTACTTCTTAACGGCCTCCTTTCGCATTGTTTGGTAAATTTTCCAAATTATTTCTTCAAAATACTTCATTTATGTGGTACCGCAGAACTAGAGGAGTAATCCGAGTCGAGTGGAAACGATGCAAAGCTCACTTGAAATTAGACTTAAAATTGATCGAGCCTTTAAATTCAATCTCGAAATCGAGCTTTATTCCCACTTGAAGCTAAAATAGATAATATGGTACAGGTAAACCCCAATAACATATTTCTTGCTTTAGCGGTCCAAGTATTATTGATACTCAAGCCGGACTTGAAAGTCTTCTCGAGTAACTTGAGCTTGACTTTAATACTTTTCAAGTGGGTCTTTAGTTAGCTTATTTAGTAGGAAGTCAAGCTCAAAGGATTTTTTTGCCATATATAATTCAACACAATCGTAGATTGTTACAAACACGAATCAATATGCTAAAACTCGAAAAACAAAGGTATCTAAGAAAATGCAGCTTCAACAAAAACATGTTTCTTCTTTGGGTACCCCATACCAAGTGCATGGTTAATATACACCTTCCCATCCTTAACCATGGCTGCAGTTGCAATCCTATGAGTAAGCACGGATGATCTTCCAACGAGTGAAGCTGTTACCCAATCGTCGTTACTCTCAACTAATTTTACACCATTCGCTCCAGCCACAACAAGTTTAGTCGCCGATAAAAGTTCCATTCCGTCAGCAACTGTCAGCTTATTGTCAAGCTTAACCAATGTGACTTTGTTGCCATTGTTGATTTCAACCTTGAACAGCTTTCCGGTGATTGTGTGACACACAATCAAGTACCCATTTGGGTGGTACACGATTCCGTTGAGGGTGATTATGTCGTTGTACCACTTCTCAGCGTGAAAAAGTGGGCTTTTAATGACAGATAAGAGTTCTCCGTCTACTCCAACTTTCCAGATCTGAGTACCTTTAGCGTCTGTTACGTATGCGTTTCCTTCTGCATCAACAGTTACATCGTCTGCAAAGCTTTTTGCGCCACCTGCCATATATACCATTAGAAAGGCAAACATACATGTAGGCATAACAACCAACTTGGGTCATATAACTAAAACAAAAAAGAATCATAACAAGTAAATCTGTTTAAATGTAGTGAAACGGATTATGCTACAGATTCCATATTATTTACAACTTCACTAACAAAATATGAAACACTAATCTACTGTCTGGGTCACTGATTGCTTTGTTTCAGATTAATTTAAAAAATTATTTAAAAATTAATTTACACATGTTGATAGCATAATGAAACCATATTGCCAATTATGATCTATAGAATCCGTATTGTGTTTGTTGATGAGGTGACAAATTCTAAGGTACGAGACTATGAGCAAAGTCAGAGTCAAATAGAGTGTATAATATATTAATATATAATGCCCACTAATCTTGTAAGAAACGAATCTCAACAAAAATGAAACTTTATAACATATGATTGGTGAGCCTACCAAGGAAGACCTCAAACAAATATTTATTTTTTCTCAATGTTTCTACTATTTTTACTACGAATATATACATTAATTTATTTAAAAATATATACATCAAATTTATTTGACAATTTGAACTCTCAGCGTCATCACTACTTTCAAACTCTACTAAAACAAGTTCAAAATTTGAAGTCATCGTCAGCATACAGTTATTGATATGCAGACTCATATATTATTATTGTTTTATAGCAAGGGCGCATTGACATTAATTGGTTGTACCCCTTTTAACCTAAAAACTGAAGTTGTTGGAATTTTGTTAAAGATGGTAGGAATCTGTCGGTACAATTTATTAAATATTTTACCCAATAAGAAAAAACCAAAGAACAAAACTTATTCATCAGGAGGAATATCAATTATTCACTCCTTTACCCCAAAATCATTCCATTTTTGCTTGTAAATATTACAACTTTTAAACATATTATGATCTTGAAAAATACCATAATGTGGTTTTTAGGTTTCCTTATTTTCCCCTAAAACTATTTTTTCCAAGTCTCACTTTATAAGGTTACAATATACATCTAGCTATCTAAAAATACAATAATTAGGTATTTCTAAAACTGTCTGTTTTTATATACTGAACTTCTATTTTCGATCAAAAGGAGTAAACATTAGTTCTCGTGATGTTACGAAAAGGGGATCACCATACCTGGTGAACTAAGTTGAGTGAAATACAATCGTTTCCAGGAATCCAAATCATAAGCTGCAACCGCGCTATACGTATTTCCAAAAACATCAGCAATAGCAACCACCACTCGGTTCCTAGGCCTATCGATAAAAACGCCACAAGTCCCATTTCCAACAGCATCAGTATTTTTTACAACAACAGTTTCTTGGAGGATAACGTTCGTGTTGTGATCATCAGGAACGTTAACAACACCAAGACCACCAGTGTCCGTAAAAGAGACAATAAAACGATGGTTGACTTCGTCCCATTTGCTAGATTCTCGGAACCAACCAGTACTATGAAACTGGTAATAGTGAGTTGAAGGAGTTGATGATTCAAGAGATATGATGATGGCTATTGGGATTGCAGATACTAATAAAAGTAACAACAAAAACTTGGTGGAACAGAAAAAAGATGCCATTGAAATGAAAAATAAGCTATAGAAACAAGAATATTATAGTAATGGAAATATTCTTATATAGAAGCTATTCACATATAAGATGTGTGTTAGGTATCCAATCCACCATGAATAAACAAATATTTTATACTAATTAATATTTTTCTCTAATATTTTTAATTTTCTTACAAGTAGTTTAACTATTCAACCTGTATTTATAGTTGGTTCATGAAACTATGTATCTTGTTTTTTTATCATTTTTCAACTCATGACATGTGTAAGATTGCAATGAGTTGATAAAAACTCGACTCGTTATGCGTACTAACTTGGTTCATTCATTTACCTCATGTCATGGGATTATTGACTTATCATTTCACTAAATGTCAGTAACGTTGATATATTCAAACGCTCCACTCTAAAGACAGCACGTGAAAATCAATATGAAACATATCTTTAAGACTGACTTAACGATTACTTAGAGTCGACTTTTGAAAATATAAATATATTATAAATAAACGAAACAATATATTCTCTTACGGTCATCGTGTATGGTTTAGTCAATTTTGGATGGCCAGATTAAGACTTTTGGTTCAACCTATCTTGACTCTTAAAATTTAAATGAGATTACGTCTTGATTAATGCTATTAATATATGTAATTCGCTTAATTTATATGTGATCTTTCTCTATCAATATGTATGTTATTCATCTTTTAATTTAACACTATGATCCGAATTGATTATCCGGTTTTTGAAGCCTTTTTCAAAATAAAAAGATTGTCTATATTATTATTTTCTGTATCTTAAAAAGATTGTCTATTTACAAAAAATAACTATTAAAAATTATTAAATTTTTCATTTTACCCTCATTTATTACTCATAATCAATTATCCTTACAAATTTTCAGTTAAACTTACCTTAAATATAAAGGCAAAACAGACATTTTCTTACCTATCTTAAATTCAAAATTTTATATTGGTGGATATTAATAATAGGACGGAGAGAGACAGTAGCATCTATATTTTTATGCAAGTGCAAGTTTCAATCTTTAATGTCAAGGCACCACATCCAGAAGTGTGTTAGGCATATTATCAGATTTCAAATGTGTTTTGGTTCTAATATAATGAAGATCAGAATCTCGATAGTTTCTTCAAGAGATTCTTTTTCTTGTCAAGTTCCATATGTGCATATTTCGATCTATGCAAGTCAATAGTCCATGAGTGTCAAGTGAGTTAGGGATACAATTTCAATGTTGTAGAAAATCTTCTCTTTTATAATGCAAAAGGGTCATCCTGTTCATCCTAGTCAATAAATTTTAATCAATTTTTGCCAAAAAAAGAAGAAAAGTCAAACATTGAGACCATGGAAAAACAACCAGGATAAAGACTTCACTTTACGTTTGATTTGTATTAGAGAATAGACATCACGTCTCAATGCAATTTCCTGGCGCTTACTCAAAAGTTTGTGAATATATATCTACGTTGAATACTTGAATTTATATTTTTCCATAGATAATTTTTTTGTTGGTTTTGACCATTTTCTTTTTGGCATCCCCTTTCGATGTCCCTTTTGTTGCTCTATTTTTCCTTTCGGAGTTGGTTTTAATAATTTTCTTCAAAAAAAAAAATAATAATTTATTATGTTATAATATAAAATAATAAAAATAAAAATCATATACTTCACTGTTTTTTTCTAAACATATGAAGTAACGAAAGATGTTTTTGAAATCAGTTTATGTCCTGCCAATTGACTTCTAGTGTTTTGTCATCATATCAAACCCGTGACTAAACCTATCTATCTATTTCTATATAATTAATTCAATTTTTAATAAAGTTAAAAACTCAATCTCAAACAACTAAATGATAATTAATGAATACATGGAAATACTAGATGCCAAGACACTAAAGTCGCATTTGATTCATCATATTAATTGAAATTCGATAGAATTGGAATTGAGATTACGTTCCTTAATTTGTTTGATTGATTAATTAATAAATTAGAATCCATGAAATTCCTTCCACTAAAGGAATTTAAATTCCTTTTCCTGTAACGAATTCCAATTCCTTCAAAAAAATTCCATGAACCAAACATAACCTAAGAAATTGAATGTAACAGAGCATATGCTTTCAGTTGTCTTAACTCTAGCGGGTCATTTTTCAAAACTTTTGAAAAGAGATATTTCAACCTAACTAATGTCCGATTTTATGAAGAAAGAAAATAGGATAAAATTAGAAAGATAAATTTAATTTGGGCACACAAACAAATTCCAGCGTGTTTCTGAATACCCAAAATCGTGTATGATATCATGCATATATAGATCCCAATGAAAACTGACAGTTAGCGATTAACACGTTTTACCAACTTATCAAACTACGTTGAACAACTTAGCCTTGCTCATACCAGCTACAATATATAGCAATACTAACCACTTAGTCCATTCAAACTTCACTACACTTGGTTATTTTTCGATATTGTTTCAAGACACTGCCCTGAACCTTGTAAGGGCATTACCTCTTGACCCCACCCGCTGACTAGAGGCTCTGTCCCTTGGACCTCGGTAAACACGTTACCCTAAGACCCTAAAAGGGGGCGCAACCCTCTTAACCCCACTATTATAGTTAGACCAGAATATAACAACTTAGTTGCACACACACTCCACATCACCTAACTCTCATGTCCACCAATCCACCATTACGTTAACATATACAACAATTTTAAGGATTTTTAAAATCATCACAAATGTAACTGCAACTAGACTAAAACTAGTATTCTTCGTCTGATCTATAAATACACAAAACCAATCAAAATTAGTTTGGCAAAAAAGAACCAAATACAATCAAATGATTGGTAAATTTTATTAGCTTCAGCCTCCATTTAGTACATAATTAATGTTTAAGCCAATTGAAACTATTAGAGACAAAGCAGAAAATTAGGTGAATATTATTCAAATAAACTTCTACATATCCAGACAGTAGCAAATTAGCTTGATCACTTGCAGCTAACAATATAACATATTGCCAAATGAACTACAATTCGCGAAAGAATTTCACATTCTGACATTTTCAAGTTGCATGATTATTACTCACAACTTCTGTTCGATACCCATTCAAGTTTGTTATCATTTCAGGACTACATAAATGATAAAAGTAGCCCTTCATCTTTACATTGTACAACATCAGCCATTTATGTTTTCACAGGAGCTGAGACGTGGCATATTTGTATTTCTGCCAACATGTTTCTTCAAATAACAATGGACGGATTGCTGCTCCAGACCACACCGATCTGAGATACGTAGACATTAAAGAACAATACAAGTCAAACTTAATATCCTACTAATTCAATGGCATACAGCCATACACATTGTATGATGTAAACAGTAATGAAGAAGTTACACCTGAGAATGTGTACTTTCACTCATCAATATGATTAGAGGTGGCAAATTGGGCGAATTGTGAAAAATTTTAATATCAGTCAGCTAAAGTTGACCAGTCAACACTTTCTCGGATTTCATAAATATTTAATGCATCAACTATGTTTCAAAAGATGGCAGTCTGATACGAACTAGATTATAATTAAGAATAAAATTAAGTTTATTATTCTATATTTTATTAAGAGATATTTTATAAGATAATTTGTATTATTGTTAGGAAAGTATTATGAGAATCTTAGGTAATTAAGAATAGTCTTAGGGAACAAGTTAACTCTATAAATAGGGCTCAAGGTTTGTAAATTGATAATCCTGAATGTTAATTGGTGTGATATCATTAGGAGAGTTGGTTTACCTCTTGAAAGTAGACTGTGGCAGAGCCAATCGACCTCTCAAAAGTCGATTATCTATCTTAATTATTGTTTTATTTGTTTTTATCACGATACGAGCAATTGGTTCATATCGCAATCTAGTTTCTTTAATAAAACAATTTAAGAGGTTGTAAGCATTTAAATACACTCTTAAGAACTATCAACCCACCCATGTCATTCTTAACTAAGTTATTACAGCCAAAACTTATTCGGATTTCAAAATTATTTAATGTATCAACTATGTTTCAGAAGATGGCAATCTGATTTCTTTAATAAAGCAATTTAAGAGGTTGTACGCATTTGAATACACTTTTAAGAACTATCAACCCACCCGTATCATTCTTAGCTAAGTTATTACTTACAGTATATATAAACCATAAGACCCGCTGCAGATAAAATATATCCGAAATTGACCCAAATTTATGTACTCAGTCGAAATTGCCACCTCTAGTACATACAAATGGATTGAAGTCAAAGGCCAACATATAATCTTCGTCATACTTTTTTTTTTGACAAACCTACAACCTATCCCTCATTATATGCACAATCACTTATATTATTTCCACATTGTCTCAACTGAGACTGGAACCCACAACCTCTTGGTTGATGGGTTACTCATACACCAAAAGCCCTTTGGTAATCTTCATCATCACAGTTTTTATCTTAAGCATAATGGTAATAAGTGGAAATTACCAAAGTGATGATCTTGAATCAAAATGAAGACCATCAAATTCAGTGTCTTCAAATTCAGCAACTGCACCACCACCAGAGGCAACAGCTTTGTTTTCAGTGCCTGCGGTTCCTTTGCTTTCATCAATTTTTGACGCATCTTCTGAAGAGTTGGAAACACAAAATTTCTGTAGCCACCTATCAGTTTCCCAAAGGACATGCATTATGCTCTCACGTGATGAATAACCATGGCTCTCAAATGGTAGAATGACTAGGCGAGAGAGGGCCCCATGGCCTTTTAAAGCATTGAAGAAACGATCCGACTGCATGGTAAAATCGACATTCACGTGTCAGTAAGAGAACACACCCATAGAAACCTTATAGAGCATAACTCAAGTGTCAAGGGAAGGAGTTATGCGGTGGGAAATGCGTGGGTGACCAGGAACACCTATTTTCCAGAACTTTTAGATCTTTTCGTAGAAAAAGTGTCAAATATGAACCTACAAAATTTATATGATTTCAAAACAATCTTTTTTGCAAATTAAAGGATATAACAGATATGCTGTAATCAAAATTAGACCCTGGGTGACTTTTAACCCGTTTCCGGATTAGCGATTTTTATTTTACCCATTAGAGATACATAGCCCGAGTCAACCATTAATAAGTAAATGGGGCAAATTTCCACCTCAAGTAATGAGTTTAATTTTTGAAAAAGGTAAAAAGCTGTCATTTCAAAATACAGACAGAATTTGAAAGGACGAGGTTCTAGAGGTCACCTGCATGGTTAACGTCCCTGAGTTATTGTCTTCTTCTCCGTGGATAAGCAAGATGGGCTTCTTAATCTTATTGGCAGCCATGAAAGGACTCATCTTGATATAAGTATCAGTAGCATCCCAGAGTGTTCTATCCTCATTCTAGTCAGCAAAAATAAATCCATAAATAATACAGTCCGCATACAAGCATCAATAACACATTTTGCTTCTAGCGGGTTTTCTGTCTAAAAAATAAAATTTTACCTGAAACCCAAAAGGTGTTAGTGTTCTATTATAAGCTCCGGAACGAGCAATTCCACAACAGAAAAGATGAGGGGCATGTGCCAAGAGATTTGCAGTCATGAATGCCCCATAAGAATGTCCCCCAATTGCAATCTTGTCTGGATGAGCCACCTTCAGAATATACAAGAAATAGCATCATTTAAATATGTTGCATCAAAATGATCCTTAGTCTCAAATAGGGCCGTAAGAAAAAGGGTTTACACCACGGCAGATGACTTCCTCCACTGCAGCCTCAGCACTCCCAACAAGTTGCTCAACATAACTGGTGACAGAATTTATAACGTCATATTACAAAACTGTGAAATTGTCATGTTACAAAAGATTATAACTTCATCTACAAAAGATTACCTGTCATTTGCTTCTTCCTTTCCCTCACCAATGATGGGAATTGTTGGTCCAGATAATATAGCATATCTGCAAAAAATATGATAGAAGTATAATTAAATTGCTTAAATACGACGGAAAACCAAGTATCATATATAAGGTAGTGTTTGGAGTGAAGGAATGAATGAACAGGCCATGTGATGGAATGGACAAACACATGTTCGTTTACCATGTATGAAAGGAATGCAATAGTGCAATACCTTCCATTTTAATGACTTCCTTTCCTTCAGTGAAGAGTGTTTACTCAACAAGAATAATTGATATATAAACTAATACAGTACTAATTAAAACAAAAGAAACAATTTATTTTTCCTAAACAAGTCATTTCAGATGATAATTCGAATGGGAAAACGGCAAAAAGGTGAATTCAGATATACACATCAAAAACATACTAGAATAATGCTTCCCATCCCTACATGTCAACCAAACTTGATAAATTACCTCGTCCATTTCATTTCTTTATCATTCATTCCATCCAACCAATTAGAGCCTACGAGAAATTATTTTAGTAAGAAATAATCTAGGCTTACCTTCTAGCCAACCAAAGCAGTGGTGATGTTGGACCTATGCCTGCAAACTCATTAGGAGAACCACGAACTTGTCCAGCTGCTTCTTTGTTTTTAAACTCCCCAGGATAAGACCAAACCAAACAAGGCAACGGGCCATCTCGTGAGGGATCATAACCAGGTGGAAGATATAAAGTTGCAGTGAGTTGAACTCCATCCCGTCTCTGGTATCGCACCATTTCTTTCTGTAATGAGGCCAACTGAGGGTATGGATGTGGGAAGTTTGTGATTTGACATGCTCTCTTTTCTGGCCATTTCTGAATGTAATATTGAGTGTTTTCAGTCTTTGACTCTTTGGAAGTCAAAACCTTTAAATCATTTACATACAAATCTCCCTCAGTTTGGTCAGACATTAATGCGACAACACTCTCATAATATTTTTCCTTCTCACTCTGCCATATTCTTTCCTTATCGCCCGTGTCTCTGAAATTAGTTGGGTCAGATGATTCAACTTCACAAGATTTTAAAGATCTGGAATATTATTGCACCGTTAAAATGTTTGTAGTCATAGTTAACATATGTTTACTTAAAGTTTAGGAAAGGACAAAAAACGTGTTTGCAGGTCAATCAGCGCGACCCAATTCGTTTCAACAGGTGCCGGTTTCAACCTGACGGCCGACGCTTTACCCAGCCCGACATGCCAATCTTGCCACTTATAATATAATTGAACACTTACATGTCAAACAGATCTAGGAAAGGTATGTTTCCTTCTGGCGTAGCACCATTTCCATTTAGTAGAAGGTATGTGCCTTGTTTATCTTCCTTCTTAAACTTGGCAATAACATAAGTCCCAGCAGGAGTTCTTCGCAACATAGGGGAACCAGGGTCAGAGTACACATCTTCAGAGGATCTATCAAATAATAAACGTGAAGTCTCGTTGGACCCCGGGGAGACCAACCAGGTTCTTACACGTCGTGTTTTGTACCAAGATTCATAAATTAGCGCAAGCGAATCATCACCCCAGCTAATTCCTCTGTGAACATTGAAAAGTAAGATTTAGTGCAAGTGGTATCGTTTCAAGCTGCACGCCATGCAAACTTAAGGGGTGCTTGGCATTGTGTTTTTAACATGATCATTTCATATTGTATAATTGAATAATAAGAATCAGATAATCGGCTGTAACAAAACAAGAGGCAGTTTGGATGTGCTTCCGCTGTCTGAAGTTGTGACAATCCTATCTGTTGTTAGCGTTTGGAAAATTATGCTTAATCAATATTTTACACGTAAAATGACACCTAAATAATCAGATAATGGGAATTGTTGTAGCTACTCCTAAACTGATTATCGAAACTAGTTATTTGACCCCTGAATAATCAGATAATCAAAATCAGTTTCACTTTACTCAAACAATGGAAACTGGACTTGAAAACAAAATTAATCAGATAATCAATTTCAAACGCGGTGTCAAATACACCCTAGCTTAATTGTAGCATCAGTTTTATGTGTCTGTAAGTGATCATGTACTAACCCATAGCGAAGATCAAGCTTATAAAATATTTTTGGCTCTTCACCTTCGGGAGCATCAGCAGCTTGTGTGTAGACTATGTCACGAGGAGAAACTTCAACTTTGGCATCACCTCCGTCTTGTGTCTCCACCCTTCAATCAAAAGACTACTTATAAGAATAGCATTTGATCAGACCATGTAAGAAGTAGATGTCCTAGGTGCCTAAATGCCACGTGGGCAGTGATAGAACATCGTTCTACCATGAAGGTTTGCCTTACCGATTGTCACATTAACATATAAACTTCTACACAATTATCTAAACAAACATCTTGTGCATTCCTATAACCACATAATATAATTTTTTTAAACAAAGTCTTCAAGTATACATACCAGTAGAGGGTCGAAGACTTATCAGCTCTCCAGTTTAAGGAGCGCATGCCTTTTCGGACACTATTAAATGCAATGGGAATGTCTTCAGCGACGGGTAAATCACAAAGTGTCCTCAAAAACTTTCCATCAGCTGACCACAACTCAACCTTTTTTGGAAATCTTCCACATGGAACGCTAAAAGAGAATGGTCTATGAATTGAACTAAGTAAAATATATTTATCATCAGGAGACGGATCTAGCGATGTATATATGGACGGCTCGCCAAATAACTTCACAGTACCATCCAAAGAAACCAAAACAAGCTGTGAGGTGGCATAATATTCAAATAAATCTTCATCGTATTCATCTTTAAGCAAATCTTGGTAGGTTCGAGCTTGAACAATGCTTTTCTGTTCATTCGTTTGAATTTTGGGACCAGAGGGGACTAATGGTTTCTTTGGTGGGCAGCCTCGAGATGTCGTGACTGTACAAACTAACAGAGTCGAACTATTCACCCACACATAACTGGAAGTCAAAAGAAAGATTGGGTTATCACCAAACAAGCTGGAACTGATTTTCAATTGTTTAATTTCCAAGGAGGTGACAAATTCAAGTTGATTTAAGTTATGTTCTAACTCCGACAAGTCAAATGGGTTAAACTAAGAAAGCTCAATTAGAAAGGAAATGGGCTGAACGTCATATCTATGGAAGTCACTCGAAATGTATTCGAATCCACAAAACCTCATAATTCATTTTATAATACAGTTTTTGTAGTTATATAAAGCACATTAACTATCTATGAACTTCAAAAAGAACAGATAAAAAAAATGTTTGCAGGTCAGCCCAATTCGACTTGTTTTAACTCGCAAAATAACCAGTTTTTAATCTGTTATGGTGTTACCCAACCCGTCTGACTAGCCCATCTTTCCACCTTTACATAAAATGGTCCATACTTATCGAAAACTGCATTGAGAAACACATCTGGTGACTGAAACAAGGGCCTAGCTTTTCCTGTTTCCACATCTGCAACCCATACTCTAAGCTTACTGCCACCATCATCATCCTGCTCCACTCAATTCTTCAGATGATTAGGGTTACCAAACAAAACTCCAACTAGCAATACAATAAGCTAAAATAAATAGTAGCAGTATCACCTGGTCTTGCCGAATGCTGAAGGCTAAATGCTTGCCATCACTTGACCTTTTTAAGAAAAAACCAATGAAAATATATTGAAACAGGGGAAATGGCACACCACAGTAGCATAGTAGAATAGTAGAATACTAATAAAATAAAATATAAAAAGATGAAAGGTGATGGAAGTTACCAGGTAACAAAATTGAGTTTAGATCCTTCTGGAAAGCCATGCATCAATTTTTCGGGGCCTAATGTACCATCATCCTTTAACTCATGGATCCCAATACCAGTATAAAATGACCTGTAAACAAACATCAAATTTTACTCATTCAACAATACATCAACCACTTTAAAGTATTAAAAGGTTACTTTATTGCAGCATCCAGAATGAGCATCCTCATCACTCACATCCTACTACGTGTATTAGCTTTCCCATCTATACGAACACCTCCAAGTTTTTCCTCTGGTTTTGCCAACTCAGACAATGGAGGTAAAGCTCTTCGCTTTAGAAACAATATCTTATCTCTCTGTGGAGAAAACGACAAAGCTGGAAGCGGAGGTGCATCAACAATATCTCTAATCTCTGGTGGAGGAAGTCGATATCCACTGTTTAATCCTGATCACAAACCACATCCAAAATAAGTAACAGACTGTTAGTCTATTGCAAACTCAATATACTATACTGTGAATAATAAGACATTAAGGAACTCAACATTCAATGTGCACTCTAAACTTAACTGTCTGCAACACAAATGTATGACTTCACAAGTCTAACTAACTACTGTACTATTTTGACTTTAAACGCAGAACTAATATAAAGTTGACTTACTTTAGTTTAATTACATTACTAAACATTAGCATTTGACAGTTTGCATAATCACCCGGAATAGAAGTGCCTTAATTCATTAATTTCAAGTTTCATTTCTAAAATTAAAATAACCGATTACAAATTAAAATTCATATCACACAAATAAACAATCAGTTGATTATAATTAAATTTCAATAAAAGAATATTTAATATATATATAGGGGAGGGATAAAGAGGGAAAGAAAAAAATTAGAGAAAAAGGGAAGAAATCTCAACCTTTGATTTCATCATAAATGAATATTATTAACATTCATTTGTGATGAATCATCACAAATGAATGTTAAAAACGTATTTTTATGAAAAAATGAAGGGTTAAGATTTGTTTTCATTCTTCCAAAAATTTGAAGCTTCGCCGTGGATCATTCCCCTATATATGTAAATGTTTAACTTTAGTAATTTATAAAAGTTATACCGTCATCATCTTCAAGTGAGAGCGAAGAGCCATTAGTTCCAGCAGCATCATCGGTTGCGATTGCGGAAACAGGAACGAGATTTTGTAATCGTGAAGATGACATGGATTGATTAAATGGTTTATTAATTGAAGAAGATGATGATGATAAAATACGACAGCGTTTTGAGTGAAGAAAAGTGGGAGAATAAGAAGAGGAAAGGGTTGACGGAGGAAGAAGAAATTGGGGAGAATTAGTGAGAGAAAAAAGAGAGAAACGGTGATAGACTTTATGTAATCGCACTATCACCGATGGAATCTTTGATTGATATTTGTAACTTCCAATCTGATGATGTAATGCGATTTGCGACTTTTAAAATTGAGTATAGAAATAGAAGAGTGATACAAATAACAGTTGACTGTGTTTCGGGTTCTTGTTATTTTGAATTATATTGGTATTCACCCGATATCCGACCGAAAGAGGAAGATATTAATGAATTATGGATGACGAAAACTTTGAAACTATACCCCATTTTTATGTTGTAATCTGATTAATTCAGTATATACAAACAAAAATTCTGACTTTTGTTTGATTTATAATAGAAGTGTTCGAACTTCATTTATGATCATTTCGAAATGAGATATTTTAGATACTTCAAACCTACTTAAATTAAAAGGTGGTTTAGGAATTGGTAGTCTTAAGGCTCTCAATTTGGCAATGCTTTATAAATGGCGTTGGCGATTTTATAACTCTTTGGATTCGATATGGGTGAATATCATCAGCTCTCTGCATGGTGTTAATGGAGGCTTCTCTGCCACTCTGAATGCTTCCAAAAGTGCTGGAATCTGGTCCAAAATTGTTTTCTAAAGTTCATTGCTCCAACACCATTCCATATGACTCTATGTATGTAATTATGGGTAACGGAACTCATACTCAGTTTTGGCACAGTAATTGGCTCACATATCAGACCTTAGCTGCTAAATACCCTCGTCTTTATGCCTTGGAATCGAATAAGCTTTGTACCATTGCTAATCGCTTTATGCAGGGAGAGTGGGTTTGGGATTGGTCTAGCACTCTTCGTGATGGAAGCAGGTCTCATCATGATTTTTTATCTCTTTTGAACTCCTTGCAACACTTTCATCTATTGGACAGTGACGATAAATGGTCATGGAAGCTTGAAACTTCAGGGTGTTTTTCTGTCCGAAGTGCTTGAAAACAAATTGACTCATGCATATTAGACGTTGGGACTCAGCCAACAAAATGGTATAATTCTATTCCCTCAAAAATTAACATTCTTTGGTGGTGTATTTCATTAGACCGCATTCAGTCGCGAGTTAATATCTCAGAAAAGGGATTTGATATTCCTTCCATCCTATGCCCATCTTGTAATATTCACATCGAATCTACGGATCATTTGTTTGTTATATGTCCAGTTGCTCAAACTATTTGGAATAAAGTGGCGATATGGCTTGATTTGCGGCTTCCTGATTGGTACACGGTCCATGATATTGATGGGTTTATGTCTTCTACCTTTGACCTCTGCTAGTTAACAATTTTATAGACTTGTATTTTATATTAATAATTTTAATTTATCATTGTTATAACCATATTTAAATATATACTCCCTTTGTCTTATAATAAATGTCTACAATCAGATTACACAAAGTTTAATATATACTTTTATTCAACAAAAAAAAAATTATGAAAAACTATTCGTACAATAACTTGAATCATTATAAAGTTTGCCTAATTGTTGCGATTAAACATATCGCGCATACATTGGTCATAAGTATTTATTCGATCACTCTACGGAGTAGCTCATTCAGTTGCACAATCATACTTGAAATGAATCCACTGTGGGCTAATAGTTGGCATGGGGTATCCTCCTGTCAACGTGACTTTTATGTAAAGGTTATTATTAACATACCGCTTTGCAATAGTTTCATGTTAATACCATGCAGGCGGAGTAGAGCAAACCAGTGAGTACGTTGTACTACCTGCCATGTCTATTACATGTAATATCACATTGTATTTAGAACCAACGAGCGTTTCAATTTCAGGCATATCCATCCAATGTCTAAATGGTGCATCTTTATGAAAGTGAAAAAAATTCAAGGTTTTGTAAATATGATTATAATGTTCATGGGTAAAACATATAAACATATTCAGTCCCGTACATGCTTTAACTCTTCCATTAAACTTCTTAGAACCATAGGCCAATCATTTTCATAAAGACCGTGACACAGAGCTATCGATTGAAATTCACAATTTCCATCCGCCATGACATCTTGTATCTGGGTAATATAGGGATGAAATATTTTTGGAATTTGATAAATGTATTAATGTGAAGAATGATTTTCGTAATCGAAAGCATTTTGGTCAAAAAAAATTTGGTGCACTCGAACAACTATTTCTACGGGGTTGTTGAGTTTGTCGTGGTGGATCAACATGAGGTTTTCTAAACGAAGGACGATCAAGCATATTTTTCTTAGTTAAAGGTTCACGAACAGAAGTTGACCATGGCGTGAAGATATCCTTAAACTTTTTTAGAGCAGTACGCTTACCAACATTCGATTGTTTTTGGTAATGTGATTTAAACGACCTTTTACTTCACAACCAAAATCTTCATTGATATCGCCTATAGGCATATTTATAGGGGCGATATTGGTCTAAGATGTATACTATTTTAGTCATTTTATAAACTTTTCATACTTAATTAGTCTAGTTTAGTTTCAGGTTAATAATCGATAAGAGATTGTTGGTCCCAAAACTAACATCAGATGTTGTAGTGGGGGTGAATACAACTCTTTTCAAATTTAAACAGTGTAGTGAATTGTGGATTAAAGTAATAACAAGAATAAATGGTCATTTTTCAATTAATTCTTTTATTTAGATAAATCAAAGAATTACAAGTTAGATGCGGAATGTCTAACTTAATTGAATACAGATTTCAACACTATTGTTAGCTGAGAAGAAACTCAAAGCTGGTTACAAGTAATGCTTAAATCTGCTAACACAAATGCTCTCTTGACTACTATAGATTCACTCAGGATTTACACACAGACTACATATTCTAAGTCTGATATTTATGGTGGAGCTTGTGTATCACTTGTAACTTGATCAAACCAATAAACGTATTCCAAATCTTTTCATCTTCATTGGATGACTTCAAACATGCTTGAATGTGTGTTCTTGTAACATCCTCTTCTGCGGTCTAGTAAATTCTATTATTTTAATCGATTATCAAAATGTTTTAGAAATTATTTAATATTATGTGTTTCATTGTGAAACGTAGATAAATAAGTCCTTTGACTTATTGTGACTAGTGAAATATTAATCGTTTTAAATTATTATAGATGACGGTAAAATAAAATAATATTTCTCGCAAACGGTTTTCAAGTTCCAGACAAAAGATTTAGGACGGGTATAAAATTATACCATTTATTCATAAGCCGACCTTGTTATCTCATATATATCTCATATCTTCTTCTTGTTTCCATTTTTAAAAGCTTGCAAATTCAAATTCAAAAGAAACCTTAGCCAAACTTTGATTCAATCTTGTTTCTGTAAATTCGAATTCATAGCATCATAATCATCAGCATCCATATCCTACTTGTATCAGATTAGCAATCCTTTTATTTTCAAAAAGAAAGAAAGAAAAAGAAGTAAGCTTGATTTTGAGTGTGTAAATCGAATTGAAGCTTGAAATGTTGTTATTAGGTGTTGTTTGATGTTACTTGAAGTGTTAGAAACCATAGAATTAAGTTTTATGAAGTTTTGGTGAGTTTTGGTTCGAAAAACTGGTATCAGCGGCTCAACTCGCAGTTTTCAGTTCGTCCTGCGAGTTGACTCTGCGAGCCGAGTTGACTTGCGAGTTGACTTGCGAGTTGAGTTGCTTGCGAGTTGACTTGCGGTGCGAGTTGACTTGCGGTGCGAGTTGACTTGCGGTGCGAGTTGACTTGCGAGCCGAGTTGCGAACCGAGTTGATCTGCGAACCCAAATTTCTGCGAACCGAGATTCCTGCGAGTTGACCTGCGAGTTGGCCATTCGGAAACGACCTAGTAATCAAGGCTATATTCTAATAGCCTAGGCAGTTTTTGGCCATCCGGGGTCATCTAGGACCCGAAAATGGCATTTTTCAGTTTTAAGCGGCATTGCGGACTTTTTCTGAGCTTATTTCTGATTGAACTTTTGTTTGCCTAGACTTCAGGGATTACCTAATTGGATAATTAGACTATAATGATATTTATGGAACGAACTTCTGATTTGTATTTGATTTTCTGTTTCAGATCAACGTTCAGTGATATAAGAATACTGAGTGTGCAGACATCAGAGGTATCGGTGAGTGGATTCGGAACTCATCATTTGATTTAGTTGTAACTATTTGGTTACAAGAAGTAAACGTAGATGTGTATTAGACTGTTTAGTCTTGATTATTGATTATTGATTATTGATCTACGTGATATGTGAACTATGTGTACTATGTTATTGAGGTCAACGTGTAGTTGGACTTCTGGTTATTATGTGTTTTACACAGGTTTTGATTCATTTGTTATGTTTGAGACCTGTGTATGTGTTTAATAACCAGTAGTTATCGGTCTATTCTGTATTGGCCATACGGATTGACGGTAAGTGTTCTTGGGGGAATCCCCGGGTATTATGATATCCCCAGAGCCACCGATCCTCATTGAATTATGTGTGTTTACGATTATTTGGTGTAAACTGCTAGTTATGCTAAGTTGAATGGAGTGTGATGAATCTATTCACTTAGCTTCGTGCTAACCCCTCATTTTACTTCCTGCAGGATATGTTTTGATTAATTGTGGGTGCAGGAGGTGAATGGTTGATCAGGGAATGTTTGACTGCACTCTTGAACTCTGATATGGTTTTTGCAATAAACCTTGTTTGGAGAATTTTTTTTAATACCCCGCCTTTTGTAGTTTAAAAAGTTTGAAATTGGTGTAATTTTGGGAATTGTAAACTGTTTAATGTATTTTAAATTCATGCTTCCGTGTTCATTAATATTATATTCTTAAATAGAAAGAGGGGTGTTATAGTTCTGATGAACTCTGCACTATCAGGTCTGCAGTCTGTCAGAAAGTACACTGCACAGTTTGTCTTGTAGGCTGATCATGATAAGGAAACATTATGTGCATAAACAACCAAAATGAGTAGGTATGTACAATGTGTACAACCTCTGAAGATGCCTTTTGATCATACACAAACGTCCCTAAGTGTTGATAATATGTTTACTTGAATCTATAGCAAGTAAAACATTCTTCAATCTATGTGCTGGGTAAACTGAACTTCAGTCCCAATGTTGGGTCTTCACACTTCATTCATAACTCAATCTTCATTATTAAAGAGAGTCTTCAGCACTAGATTGATCTTTGTTCAATGATATGTGATTTCCAAGTAGTGAACTCTCTCTGTGCTGGATATACTTCATCAGATTTCTGTATGCTGGGTAAACTGTCAGTTTTCGTCTGCAGGGTGAACTACCAGTTTCTGTCTGCTGGGGGAACTAAAAATAGCAACTCCTTTGTAATCAGCATACAGATGACTTAGCTCCAATCTAAACAATCCCTTTGCTGGATAGACAATGCCATATGCAAAATGTTAACTAAAGGTTGTTGTCATTATAAAATCATCACAAAAAGGATCATGACTTAACAGAGATCGAGAAGAAATGAAGAAAAGATCAAGAATTTGATTGATTTTTGCAGCTTTTGCTAGGCTCCACGGTTTTGGCCATAACTCCCTCATACGAACTCCGATTGAGGTGATTCAAAAGCCCAAATTGAAACTCAGAGAGCTACAACTTTCAAAAAGGAACTTAGGATTAAAAATGAAAAGTACCCGCCGGGTAGGCCTAGTACCCACCGGGTACTCATTAAATTCTAGTTTGGAGACCTAGCCGGGAAAAAGACACTCATCCGGGTGGGGAGGCACTTGTACCCGCCGGGTACTCTTATTACCCGCCGGGTACTCTTATTACCCGCCGGGTAGAGGGTTTAGTTACAGCTTTTGGCCTAAATTATACCCTAAACCCTAATTATCATTAACCAGTTGATTACTCACGAATTAAGGCCGATTTTGGGAGCATTTGGAGAGCTTTTGGGGACACCCTAAGCAATTCATTCCTCTTGTAATCATCATTGAAGTTATTGTTTAATTCTCTTTCATTTGAATCTTGTTTATTTATGTTTGATTTATATTTGTAATCACATTATGAATCATTCCTTGATTATGAGTATTTCTTTAATTGAACCCATGAGAATGGCTAAATGCTTTATGTTCTTCTAGACTATTAACCCTAGATGTTTGGTTTTTAATATTTAATTCATGTTTTGCGTATGATATGATATTTAATCGTAGAACCATTTGTATTTAATTTAATTTAGCTTATTTAATTGGTGTGATAATCGTGATAATTAGTGAGAACTCTAAGATTGTCATATTACACTTACTTTTAATTGGACACAATGAAAGAATTGAATTAGGTTAATTAGTTAGAATATAGATGAGTCATATTGAGAGACATCTTGTATGATTTAGTAATCTCTAGGACACTAGGATTATAAGATTGAATTGTCATGTTAGTTGAATTGATTAACCATAAGTGGAAATATTAATTTATCAAGGACACTTGCTATTTATGATTTCATTTAAACGACTGCGTTGTGAAAACAAGTAGTTTAGGTTATCAACTCCTATATGTAAAATACATGTTTAATTATTATCCAACTCTAGTGGTGAAATTTCTAGATGAACATACTTCTATCTTTTGGCTGATCAAATGATTTACTGTTTTCCTTAGTTAATTAAATACTTTTTTGACTGCCTGTCATTAAGAGGCAATTACCCATTTTAAATTATAGATTAGACAAATAATTCTTGAAATACATATAAACTGTTCCTGTGAGAGACTACTTGGTAAACTTATCACTGCTATACTACTATTCGATTAAGAATACTTGCCTAGTTGTGTAATAGTTAGCTTTGACTTTGTTTTACTAATTTTATAACTAGATTAATACACATCATTCATCTTTTAAAGATTTTCATGGTGATAAATCAAGTGTCCTCCAAAATTTATCAATCGATTCAAGTGGTATTGGTTCACATGCATTAACATAAATTACTTGTGCATGTGCACATGGTAAACCATGACTTGTAATCACTTGACATCCACAGTTCTCGGGATATAAACCAACAAATTTCGACCACTTAAATTCTTTTAAAATTATTTCAAGTGCATGATGCGAAACATGCCCAAGTAAAAGTTGGAAATGTGGTATGTTGCATGTATGCAAAATGACAATTCCGCTCTTTTCAATACTTGCTTTAATTAATGTATATTGTGACTCAATTACTTGATGAATATATGTCACCGCAATCCACACATCTACTTGTGATGACTCCAAATATTTTTTTTAACTTGGCATGCTGACTCTCTACTCTGTGGTAGTGGTATTACCAAAGTTAAGAAATATATCAATTCGGACAGATACAAACATTTCTTTACATTGTGTCAACCACACTTGATTTAAGTATTTCATACACGTGAAATATAATTTACTTTAGTTCCATAAAAAATGATTAAAACATATAATTAATTTGAAATATATGTCTAAATTAATACTTGGATATTGGAGTAAAAATGTGTTTAATTAGTTCAAGTTGTTCGTGTAGGCTTCCATTGTTTTAGATCTAACTAGAGCACGCCATGTTTTATTGAAAGTAGACTAATCTTGATGCGGACGTAGTTTTCTCTTGCATTTTTTAAAAATAGCTCTATTGACGTGGCATCTACAAAGTAATCTATTCGAATCTAGAAAATTGTTGCACGCGTTCATTATTGTTAACTTTTGATCTGTAACTATAACACGTTGACACATGCATCCATCCATTGTTGATTTCAAACAATTTAATGCCCACGTGTAGTTACATTCCTTTTCCTTATGTAAAAACACGAATTCTACGCAACACGTATTGTTAGTAGAAGTTACATCAACAATCTCGAGTAATGGCAATGCATACCTGTTGGTTTTATAAGCGGCGTCCATCAACAACACATGTGGAAATGCAAGTCATATCTCAAGTGATATTGGATGAGAAAAAAATATATTTTGAAGCTCATTCGTTGAGCTATAAGCAAGAATATGATATACATAATCGTTCTCTTCTAAAAAGGACAACACAACCTACATTTGAGTTTTTCCATCTTTTTCCTCAATTTGAAATTGTTGTCGTTTATTGTATATAGTTTTCAAAGTAGACACTTTTTTTGGATTTTGCTTCTTTATTGTATATAAATTATGTCGTGGTATACACCATTTTCAGACAAATCTTTCACTAGTTGAGCTTCTTTTTCAGATAATCGAGAAACATATGGATGAGCTACTAGGAATAATGCAGGTGGGTGAGTATGTCTCTCACATATCACCCTTAACGTCCAACAATCATCTCCTAAAAAATATTTTCCTTCTAATTCAAATGGATAATTAATTTTTTGCTCCATGTGTTTCTTGTGTTGGGTTTTTTACGTACGTAAATACCACCACTATCACACTGGAAGTTGATAGCTGGATTATTTTTAGATCTTTTAATTACAATTAATACCGATTGACCGTCCCTTTACTTGCACCCAATTTATTAGTTGTTCACGAGAACTAAACACCTACAAAATTTAAATTTCTAAGCATCTTTTAAAACCTATTAGAACATTATCCCTGACGTAATTACATATTTAATAAACCCAAATATCATACCGTGTCAATCTCAAATTGCAAAGAGCCGTGAATATTATGGTAAGATTCATTCTCGTTTTCACTTTCATCCAATTCACTTGTTCCGTCGATATCAGTATTGTAGTCCTAAATAAAACACATAAAAAAGGTGTTTTGGTTCAACTATATTATAAGACTAGTCATTTCTATTTAGATGAAATAAATGTTAAATATCTTTAAAAATACTAACTAATAGTACCTCTTCGGTTGAATCATCATTCGAGTGAATATATTCTCCCAATTCATTTTGAATTGTTTACTTTTTGTTTATGGTGAAATCTAAGAACTGTTATGACACTATTTTTTGAAATGAAGAATGGTTGGCCTGACTTTTTATATATAAGAACTTGCACTCGTACTATTATTATCCAATCAAGACTATGAAGTTTCTGAAATGAACCATGGAGTTTTTAAAGTATCGAGGACAACACATCCTGCTAGACGCAAATTAAACGTTATAGTGGTGCACATTTCAAGATTATGGGGTTTTTTTAAATGAAGCATGGAAGTTTTAAACTTTCAAGAAAAACAAAATCTTGTTTATTATATTATATTCAAATAGTTTTATTAACTAATTATTATGTTTTTTATTAATAAGTTTTCTTATATATTTTTTAGTTTCAATCCAAATATACTATTATGATCCGTTTATTTTTATCTGTATTTCGAATAAAAAAGTTGATTCCAAGATTAAAAAATATATTCGTTAAATAGATATCATATGACAATAAAAGTTATGTCGGAATGTAGACAAAATTACACCGATCATAAATATATATTCAAAATTATTTCAATTATTATATATAAAAAATCATCAAAGAAAAATGAAACAATAAGTAAATTAAATAAAAAGATTTTATATATTAAAAAATATTGACAATCAATGTTCGTCAAGGCGTGTAAAATGGACTTTAAGTGTAAAAAGAAGCCAGCCAGCAAATATGTCCATGGATTTTACTTGTAGGTACTAGGGTGTACTGATTTATGGGAATGAGAAAGGGAAAAATCTGTTTCATTTCCCTTATAAGTATTTGATTAATTAATTTGATTTTTTGGAATCCAATCATCAATTTATACAAAGTCTAAATCTAAGTAACGTGGTAAATTTAGAAATCTATTCTCATTGTCCGTTAGAAAATTATATCCGTAGTGACTATAAGTTTCAAACCAAACACTTTTCTAACACTGCATGAACGTACAAGAGAGATAAATCATTTTGTATCAAATTTATTGTTTCGTGCAGGTGGGCACAAACCAAACCACATAATGAATAAATCTAACCAGAACAAATACCGGTAAGTGGATTATTGGTTCTATGATCAACCGAACTAACGTTCGGTTTGAGTTTTCCCCAAAACATGAACCAAATTAACCGAACCAAGTGTCATATACTCCGTATCGTTTAAGTTTTAGTGCAATTTTATAACCATAGCATTAAATGATATTTTGTATATTAAAGTAACTATATTCTACTAATGAGTGTTTTATAGTGAAAAACATGGCCTCTATGTTTGATTTAAACTAAAAGATGCGAACACAAAACAAATAAATGATATTTGTTGGAGTTATAAAAATTATTACATTTACTCGATAAACGAACCAAATTAGTAGACACTGGATATGTAGAAATTTTCAATTTTATATTTTAAAAGAAAAAGAGAAAAACAATAAAATTCAAACCGAACTATGAATATCTCTAGACTACAATTTTTAATCCCAAATTACCCGTCAATAGTTTCACATAAATTATACTTTCATACGTACATCTATTCAAAATTAACAAAATGCTACAAACATTTTAATTAGTTTAAACGGTCAAAATAAATGTCATGGTCTACAATATTTGGAGTGAAAATAAGTTTCAACCCGACATCGTATTAGACCATTCACAACAAAGGTGTGTTCGGTTTCATTCTTGCACCATGACGCCACCCTGGGTGCAGTGGGGAGCGTCATGATAGCACGTAGTCAGTCTAATCACAGTATAAAACGAGTAAATTGTAGGTCCCGTGAGCTTTTTTACCTTTTCTATTTTCTTTCGACTGGTTAAAGATTTTAGAAAAAATGTAATAAATAAATCTGAGACCTCTCCTTTCACGACACAGTGTCGTGGAACTCACAACTGCAGAGTGTTATGAGACGAGATTCTTGTTAGCGGATTATTATTTAAATAAAAATATCTTATATTGAGTTTAAACCATCTATGCTCTATCATATATTTATATTACATAAATATTAGATCAACGAACATTATTCAGTTTAGTATAATATGAGACATACCTAGAACTCTAAAAATCTCACATCACCTCCTTCAAAATTTGATTGTTCTAGCTGCTACAACTCAACGTCTTGGTACTGCCACTCTAAGATTTCTATCATCTTATATTAGTTAAATATTGCTCTCATCATCCAAGCCAAAAAGACCCAAAAGATTTCTTCTCACAACAATAATATTAGACGATAGCTTTTCGTAAACATAAAAAACCCAAAAACCTTCCTGAATAATATATTATCATCACGTGGCTTTGTTCGAAGAACATTTATCTGATCATATTATTTGATTGTCGTAGACATAAAGACCCAAAAATACTCCCGCATGTCGTAAACCTATAAGCCTCACCTCAGATCACGTATTTTGGGTAAATCGTATTTTTTACCCTATTATATATTAATCAACTTCACACATAAAAAAAAGATGAATCATTAAATGAACTTCAAGGATTAGATCAGATTCAATTACTTTGATTTACTCAAACACATCAATAATTACTAGTTCAATATGAGCTCTTGCAAAAATTGACACCTGCTCGACGTGTTTTACAAGCCCAACGTGTTTTACAAGCCCAACAGTTCAACCAAACCCAGTGCTCTTTGCAAACCCACCAACAGCCGTATGGCACTTCACATAATTCAAGTACAGCATACAGTACTTCCAAACTTGATCATGAAACTTTCATTTTTATAAACTTTTAGCACTTTGACTTCTCAAGACTCTATTGACACGGATTGCAATATGGCGTCCTCTCATCTAATTTTCAATGCAAATAATCTTAGTACTTTATTTAATAAAAGCATTTATCCATTTATCTTTGTTGATGACTGTGTTTCATACCCGTCACCAACACGGGCCATAACACTTTGTTTAATCCTCATCGTCCGTTACACTTACAAAATGTACTTGTAACCCCCAATATTGTCAAAAATGTAATTTTCGTTCGTAAGTTTACTCGTGACAACAAAGTTTCAATTGAATTTGACGAGTTTGATTTTTCAATAAAAGATTATTTGACTCGTTAAATCCTCCTCCTATGTGATAGCACCGGAGACCTGTACCCCTATCATAAAGCCCAACCAACACACTATTTATCCTCACGCTCTCATCACTAGTCAACACATGTGGCATCAACGACTTGGACATCTTGGAAGTGATGTGATATGTTCTCTTCTTTCTAGTAATGCTATTTAGTGTAAGAAAACAAAGTCTCCCCTGCTTTGTCATGCTTGTCAGCTTGGCAAGCATGTGAGACTTCCATTTACTAGTTTAGACACTATTGTTGATCTGCTTTTGATCTTGTTCATTCGGATTTGTGAACTTCCCGACTTCCGACTAGTAGTGGTATTAAATATTATGTCATTTTAGACCATTTTCTCATTATTTGTGGGTTTATTCATTACACTCTAAATTTGATACATGTGCTAAATTTCTACAATTTTGATCTTTTGCAAAGATATTAAAGTATTTCAATGTGACCATGGTAGTGAGTTTGACAACACCATATTTAACCAACTTTTCACCAAACATGGATTTCATATACGTTTTTCATGCCCCGCACATCACAATAAAACGGAAAATCTGAACGTACGATTCGCACTATTAACAATCTCGTTCGAACCCTCTTGTTCCAAACACACTTACCTCCTCATTTTTGGGTTGAGGCACTTCACGTGGCCACCTATCTCCTAAACATTTTACATTCTTCCGCCGTTAATATATAGACTCCACACTTTCGTCTATACAATACCAAACCCAACAGCTGGACTTTACGAGTCTTTGGTTGTCTATGTTATCCCCACCTTAATACCCTCACAAATTTTCTTCACACTCGACCCCTTGCATATTTCTTGGCTACCCATCAATCACCGTGGGTACCATTGCCTAGATCTTGCTACCAACGAAATTATAATTTTCTATAATGTCACCTTTGACGAGACTATGTTCCCTTATGGTTCTGTCATACCTAACCATGCTCTCTCTTATACCTTTCTTCATAATGAACCAAACATTATAGCACACCAATTACTTACCAACTCTTATGTGCCTCACTCCACTCCATCGGCCCAAACTCAAAACGAGTCCCAACCTGACACACCAACCCTCACTCAACTACAGCGACCCAGCTTGAACCACCCACCCCGTCCGAAGACCAACTGGCCTTTATCTCCCTCCCCACTCAATTGTTGTCCAACCCAACCTCGACTCACCCTATGGTTACTCATTTCCAGCTAGGTAAAATAACCCCTTCGCGTCTTAATTTTAATCTGTCCACCATTTTACCTACACCCAGAAGCTACATTCATGCTTTAAATGACCCCAATTGGCAAGGTGTTATGTTTGATGATTACAATGCGCTTATTCAAAATAATACTTGGATTCTTGTGCCACGGCCACCTACCACGAACATTGTTCGTTCTATGTTGTTCAAGAACAAGTCTTTGCAGATTGATCACTTAGCAAATGGATCACTCGGCATGAAGGAGTTGACTGTGATGAGACATTTAGCCCGGTTGTCAAACCGGCTACTATTCGCACGATGCTTAGTTTAGCAGTTTCTTGACACTAGTCGGTTAATTAACCAAATGTCAAGAACACGTTTTTACATGGCTCTTTATCTAAAACTATCTATATGCATCAGCCCCTTGGCTTTTGCGACCTGTAGTGTACCGATCATGTATGTCTTCTACAGAGGTCTTTATATGGTCTTAAACAGGCACCTCGTGCTTGGTTTCAGCAGTTCGTGAGTTATGCTACTCGTGTTGGTTTCTATCATAGCCGTGTGGCACGTCATTCTTTATTTTTCGGCGGGGATCAGATATTGCTTATCTACTCTTATTATATTCTTTTGACTACATCCTGCCAGGCTTTCTGTAGCGGATTATTGCTTCATTACACAAGGAGTTCTCCATGACTGATCTTGGTCTGTTTAACTATTTCTGGGCATCTCGGTTTCTCTTACTGATAACGGGATGTTTCTTTCTCAGAAAAAGTACACAACAGAGATTCTTAAGCGTGCATGTATGATGAATTGTCAACTATGTCGTACTCAAGTTGATTCACAGTCCAAACTTGGTGTTGATGGTGTTCTAGTTGTTGATCCTACTCTGTATCGGAGTCTTGTTGGGGCCCTACGGTACCTTACATTTACTAAGCCTGACCTCTCATATGCGGTTCAACATATGTCTCTTCATACATGATCATCGGGAGTCTCATCTTGCGGCTCTCAAGCGTATTTTACGGTATGTGAATGGTACTTTAGGTCATGGCTTGCAGCTATATTCATCTACGACTTCTGCATTAGTAGCTTATTTGGATGTTGACTGGGTTGGTTGCCTAACAACTCGCCGCTCTACTTCGGGCTATTGTGTTTTTCTTGGCAAAAACTTATTGTCCTGGTCTTCTAAGCATCGGCATACTCTCTCGCTCTAGTGGAGAGGCAGAGTATCATGGTGTTGCCAATGTTGTGGCAGAGACTTCTTGGGTGCGAAAGCTTCTTCGAGAGCTTCATTTCCTGCTATTTTCTGTTGCACTTGTGTATTTTGATAATGTCAGAATCGTTTATCTCTCTTCTAATCATGTGCAGCATCAACACACGAAGCACGTTGAGATTGACATTCACTTTGCACGCGATCAAGTTGTTGCATGTCAGGTTTGCTTTTTACATGTTCCATCACGCTACCAGTATGACAATATATTCACCAAAGGGCGTACCGTCTGCGTCATATGACGAGTTCCGAGCCAGTTTGAGCGTTTGCCATTCTCCCACTCCTCTCCGGGGACTATTAGCGCGTTATAATTTATATAAAAATATTTTTTATTGGGTTTAGCCAATCTATGTTTTGTCATACATTTATATTAAATCTGACACAATTATTGGATCAATGGGCATTATTCAATTTAGCAATTTTATCTTGATGTTATGACACCCACAACATTTCATGACATTTATGAATAGACTTGTGATACCACATATTGATAATGCAACTCTGGATCAACTATCAGGCACATAAACTCGATAAAACCTTGAGATATTGTAAACGAAAAACAAGATGACACAAATAACACAAACAACAATAACTTGCTAAAATGAATCTTCAAAATTTGATAATCAGATTATGAAAAAAAGAAAAGGAAATACAAAAATAATTACGAAGCTATATGGTATGGTAGGAGTATATGGTATCACGTAATTTTAAGTCATATGTATGTTACTTGCATAATTAATAAAGGTTTTTGTGACGTTACTTAACTTGGTTTTGTTTATTTTCCAATTTCCATGCCAAAATTCTAGAACACAAGAAAATTCGGAAAACACTGCAACCTTCCTTATTCACATGTAAAGATATTATTACTCCGAACTTAAAAGGAAAAAATATCTCTAAATTTCTAGTACAAGTGTAACCTCATGATTGGCTAGTAAATGATAAGAAACAAGTGTTCCAAAACATTACATTTTCCAATTATATATCTTTCCAATACTCACCGCACCACCATTCACTATAACCATTTTCTTTGAAATAAAAAAAATGGCAACAATATCAAGTATCACCCTCTCAATTCCTAAAGTCTTAGCCAACCCATCATCAAACTCACCCAAAATTGGCCTAAACTCCTCATGGGTCAAGATGCCCAACACCATGACGTCATCAGGCAGGATGTACATGAGGCCAGTGAGGTCGGCACCCGAAGGTTTGTCTGAAAAGATAGCCGAAAGTATCGAACATGCAAAGGAGACGTGTGCAGATGATCCGGCTAGTGGCGAATGTGTGGCCTCATGGGATGAGGTGGAAGAGTTGAGTGCGGCTTCAAGTCATGCTAGGGACCGGGCTAAGGAGGTTGACCCGTTGGAGACTTATTGTAAGGATAACCCCGAGACCGATGAGTGCCGAACTTATGATAACTGATCGGTAGATAATATGTCATTTGGTCACATGAAATGAAAGTAATATTGTTTAATTAGTTGAATGTTTATGTTTATATATGGGTCCATGGATATTGAATTATAACAGTTGATCTAGACTTGTTATGTATGACGAGAACTTGTTATAATATTTGAATCATATATACGAAAAGACATATTTATTGGATTAGCTATATATGTATTGTTGATGTATTACCAAGAACCGTACATATATATACGTGGGATAGAATCTATCCGATAGATTGTCGTGTAAAAGATAAACCCTCAAGTGATAAGATTAGGAGAAATATTTTATCATTGAATTGATTAAGAATAATTTTAGGTTGATTTTTGGGGCATATAGTAGTATAGATAACACTATTTTAACTCAAAAAATATAGACAAGTTAATTGATGTGTTTTAAGCGGTTGTAATAATAGATTAAGGTTAAGGTTATGGTTAAGACGTTGTTAAACTATTAGTGATAAAGCTTATCAAATGATTGTTGTAGATTAATATATCATACAATGGCGTTATAATGAAAAAGGTACAAGTTATAGTGGTTTTATTATGTTATGTTCTTCTTGTTTAGAGATATGACAAACCTCACCTCGGTTTACCATTGTTGGAAGGGTAAAATCTTCATATTGTTTGAGTAATAGGCTATTAATAATCTCTGAAACAATATTGGTTATTTGGCTATAATCTGAAACGTCAATTATAATCTCAACAATTAATGTTGCATGCTAAGCCATTAGCTCATTATGATATCTGTGTAAGTAGGAGATTAAGAGGCATTTTAGGATTAGCCGACGTTGTTTATAGCCTTTCATTTGTACATTAACTAACTTTTAGTTAGTATTTTCCGTTAACTCTTGTTAGCACTCATTTTTAGTGGTAGATACCTTTAGTTAAACCATTAGCCTATACCTTTCTAAAAACTTACATTCTTTTGATCGTGAGTAAAGGTCTAAACATTTTTTTTATTTGAGTTTCTATTTGTTGAAGGGTATGCGGAAAGGTTTGGAAAGTGATATTAAATATCACCGACCATATGTAGGGTAAAAGTAAAAAAAAAAAAAAAAAAAAAAAAAAAAAAAAAAAAAAATTTGGACTAAATAACGGAAGTCGGCGGATATAGATGAATTTGGTTTGCGGTATTATGGGTTGGTGGAATTGAAAAAGTGGAAATAATGGGTTTGTGGTTGGTATAGGTGAATCTCGGTTGAATAAATAACATATAGTAACTTGTTATAAAGTGTAAATGTTCAGATTTTGATTCACCTTTAACTTTAATTATTGTACCATTTTCGTAACTTGATTATCATGCCTAGCCTTTACATTAAAACCATATCAAAAGTCCTCTTTTGATACTTATGCAGTCAGAAGTAATTAGTGTTAGTATAATTTAGTAGTAGTTATGTTAATTTACCATATATCAGTTTAGATCTTCATGTTTAAAATGTTCGGATGTTCTTGTTTTTTTATTTAGCATTTCATATTTATTCCATTCATCTATACATTTCAACCCATAAAAGTTCTCTGGTTAGTTGCATATGACTCTAGTGGTGGAGAAGCGTATCTTTATCAAGCTTATAAAAGAATATTCGTCATGACTGAGCAATTGAGTGGTTGTTTGATCCTTGATATACTTAGATTAGGATGAGTGATTGAGTGATTTACTTCCCATATTGTAAGGTGTTAGGTTATGTATTTTAATTAGCTTGATGACAACTTAACCAATTCTTTTGCATTATTGATTTGCTTGAGTTGATCGGGTAAGTTATGCTTGTAAAGAAATGCGTTTTGTTCTAAAGATGGTTTTAAATTACAATTATTAACTTGAGGACAACTAAAGCTCAAGTGTTGGGATATTTCATATGGTCTTAATTGTATATATTTTATAGACCATATTCCCGTACTTATATTCATCTTATTTGCAAAACAATTGAATTAGATATTGATTTAGTTAATATTTGCATTTATGATGAAAAGTGGAAGCTAGAGCAGAAAAGAACTAAAAACGACGTGAAAACGAAGAAAAACGAAACAAGTCCAAAAACATGACAGAGAATGTCTAATCGGTGTATAGCTCAAAGTTATACATTGGATAGCTCAAGGGAAGAAAATGGGAATTTCGACATAAGACATTTATCCAGCATATGGGGTATACCCATATGGGGGATAGATAAAGGACAAATCGAACAGATAAGGCCTATCCGGCGTATAGCTTCCTGCTATACGGCGAATAGTTGGGTGAAGATAGACACCTGATTAAGCTTATCCGGCGGATAGCTCTTGGCTATACGGCGAATAGGTAGGTCGGCCAAGGTATTATTTAAACAAATTTTATCCTACTTTTTGGGAGATATCAAGTCATTAACCCTAAATTCGACCCAAGCAACTTGAAGAGATATTTTTTGGAGATTTGGAACATTCTAAGAGTGAATAACGATGAGATTTGTTCGAGCTAGAAGATTACTCGTATTTCGTTTTGCGTTATTCATTCGCTTTTTATTCATAACATGTCTTATCTTTTGAACACTTATTTGATTTCTGCAAACTTAACCATGAGCTAATTCTTTTATGTATTTACGTAGTAGTTGAACCTAGATGATGATTTATTGTGGTTGTGTTGATGATTAATTCTAGTTTAAGTATTAATGTTTAACCATTGATCCATTTTTATCCAAGGGTTTATTTAAATTGAATCTTAACGTGATTAATATGTTTATGTTATAACTAGCGTTTGTATGAATCTAGTAGTTATTGGTAATTAGTTAACTTGTTGATTGATTATGGCTTGAGACTGTAATTGGTAATAGGTTAAGATTATTGCAATTTGAAAACTTGTATGATCATTATAATTATACTTGAGAATAGCTTATGGGTTTAATTATTAGACACTCGTTAGCGCGAGGTCATTAGATTAAATCATTAATATCCGTGAGAAACTTCATACACGCTTAGCGGTGGTCACGTTAAGAATAACTTCTTACGTACGAATAACTTCGTAGGGACTTTCCAATAATTATAGGATTAGAGGACTTTAACGAGAAATCTAATTTACATTGACCATTCTCTTTAGAATTATATCAACACGAATACTCATTGAATCAAAATCTAGGGGATGCGTTAAGCTAAGTAAATACGTCTTTAAATCTCCGATATTCGTTAATATACCTTAAGTTGTTATCCATATTCCATACCAATTACTTTTAGTTAACTTTCCTCTTTAATATATTTAATTCTATTAAATCATCGTTCTACGGAACACAAACATAAACCCCCTTTTATTTACGTGTTTTAAGTTAATTATTAGTTTAGTTTAAGTAGTTAAGAATTCACTATCGTTCCCCAAGTGATCGACACCCCAATTTATCATAGTTATAATACTATACGACTAGGCACACTTTCCTATTTTGGGTAATAATCCATAACAATCAATAGAATCGTTTACCTTGATTTTAAATCTTAGATTTTACACATCAAGGCACCCCTTCAATGTGTTGAAGAATGGGAGTGACCCCTCTGCGGTCCGGGACAAGAATTTTGTGAGCGCGACAAGTCTACCGTTAAGACTTTGCGCATCTTTCTTGCTTTTAGGGGAAGACATCTATTCTATTGCTTTTATTTTCTTTAGATTCGCCTTAATACATCTGAGTGTTACCACGTGACCCAAGAATTCTTCATCTTCGACTCCAAAAGCACACTTGACCGGATTAAGCTTCATGTTGAGGTTTCAAGGATGTCATCAAGAAATTGTGATTCCGTATTGCTTTTGATAACGATATCATCCACATAAGCCTCCAAATTTCGCCCGGTCAGATCCTTAAATGCGGCATCAATGACTCTCTAATAAGTTGCCCCAACATTCTTGAGTCCAAAGGGCATTTTGGTATAACAGAAGATGCCCTAGTCAGTGTGGAATGCAATTTTGTCTTACTCTTGGGAAGCCATGAGGATTTGATAATATTCTTAGTAAGCATCAAGAAACATTTAAAGCAAAATCAAGATAAGGACTCGACTTTCCAATCGATTTCTAGTAACGGATAGTTATCTTTGTGAGACACCTTGTTGATATCTTTTAAATCTACACACATGCAATATATTGGCTTTGACCAATTTATCAACTTCAGCACATAAGAACATGCTCCGGTCTAGGGTCGTGCCCCACTTCTTTTGTCTAACTGGAGTGATGTTTGTGTTAGCATTCAACTTATATTCGGCAATCGATCTTGGCACTTCTGTCACTTATCATTCTTGCCAAACGAACACATCAACATTAGAGGAGAGGATACTTCACAACTTGGTCTTTATTTTTGGGGAGAGTATTTTGACAATTTTTACAGTTTTCTCAGGGAATGATGGATTGATTGATATTGATTCGTCATCATTGCTTACAACTTTCAAGACTGTTGGTGGGTGCTGGCTATCAAGTGGTTGCTGTTAAATTGAGGACAGTGTTGTGACGCCTGCTAGGGTTGGAAATTTCATCAACCCATGAACCGTTGAAGTGACGACCCTGAACTTCTGCAATCTGATTCTGCCTAATAGCACATTATATCTAAATGAGGATCCTATTACTAAAACTTCAACTCAGTTGAGCGAGTGTAGGGGTAGTTAGCTAGTGTAACCTCCAAAGTAATTCGACCCAAGGGCTATGTTGTTTCACCCGAAAACCAGAAAGTGATACTAGTGGGTCCTATAGTCGTGCTCGAACTGCACTAGGTAACTCTTGGAAACAATGCTCGTACATAACCTCCACCACGCTTCCAGTATCTATGTAAACTCTCCTCACTTGGCAGTTAGCAAACTAAGCCATGATCACCACTCTTTCGTCTGATGGATCGACTTCCTGAACCGGTGGGAAAGTGATTGACTCGTGCTACCAAGCTTCAGGCACTTCAACCTTACGACGTTTCTTAGAGCCCCAGGATTGGATCATGTAAATGACTGCATCTGGTGTTTTAACCTTTTTATCATTCTTTTTCTACCAGCCATACGTTTTTTCAATGTCAGCATTTTTAAACTTTTTTCCTAGCAATTGGTGATGAAGTTTTCCTTCCTAGATAGCCGCTTTGATTTCCTTCATCAACTGACGGCAGTCGTCCATGTCATGGTCGTATTCCTCATGGAAGTCACAATATTTTCCATTTTTTGGCTTATCTATGTGCTCCATTAATGGGGGCGGGATGAAGTTGAATTTTGTGGGTTCCGTTTTCAGAGTTTCTCTTGGCGTCTTGGTTAAAGAGCTTAGTAGGGAACCCTTCTCGTATAGCTGCCGCCTCGAGCCTTGGCAGTCATTACGGTGGTTATCACACTTATTGTCCTCACAATTTTTATCTCACCTGCTAGAACTCGATACCCCGTCATAGTTCCAATCACAACCTGAACGGCGGTCACAACATCGGTCATGTCTCCATCTCGGTCATCGTCTTGCCTGTGAATGTGCCTTAGCTCACGGTTCTCTCCAGACCTTAAGTATGATCGAGCTACTTTGACTCTTCAACAAAAGTTTTTGGGAGTTTTTTTCTTAGCCTCTGTACTAATGGTTCGTTTCGGTTAGGGTCAATGTTGTACGTGAAACCCGACACTTGTTGGCTCGGTGGTAGATCCAGAATTTACGACACTCAACGGTATACCGATTGTTGAATTAATCTAATGACTTCTTGGTGAATCTCCGGATTCAATGAGCGTCAAGATGGGATAGCAAATGCCTCTTCAGATTTTGGTCTTGTTCCAAGCACTTGGCTTGCAAGTCAGCAAAGCTTGTGACGCGTTGCGGTGGTAACTTAACGAACCATTCCCGGGCAACCGGTTGCAACACTATGGGAAATATATGACATGAAACTTCGTCTTCCCAATGTTTCGTTTTGATGGCCCACTTAAATTTTTGCAAAAAATCTTAGGGGTCGGTAGTTCCGTCGTATGTTCTCAAAGAGAGTGGTGTGGTCATGAGTTAAGGAAACAGATTGTTGGCAATGTGTGGTGCGAATCACTCAGTAATTGTTGAAAGTTCTAACGGTTTCTTCACTTTTTCATATGTCAATGTTGCGAATAGGTTGTTGATCATAGTTTCCAGCACAGTATTATGAGTCACGATGGTGCGAAAGCGGGTGGCGCTGCTTAGACGGTCAGGCTAACCAATAATCTCCTTGGATCTGGGGCGGTGCCATGTTTTTCATTAGGTTGGAGTTGGGATATATTGGTAGTTGCGCCCCTGGAAACCAATTTGTGGCAGGGTGTGCAGTGACATAGGGGGTTATCTATGAAGCATTTGAATTGCCCCTTTCTTTTGGAATAGTTGAAAGTCCTCTTCTTAGGGGATTTTCTTTTTTCTTAATGGTTGTTGGTCACGACTACTACAAAAAAGCTCCAATGAAGATGAATATTTCACATGGAGGAGTGTCCATCTTTATGTTGGGTGTTCTTCTGTCGTGCGACCCGGCGGCTTATGTGCGACCTGTGGCCCACGCCTCCTATTTGTTCAGGGCGGGCTTTCAAATGCCTTATAAATTAAATTGAATTTCTGCATTAGAAGTCAACAGGATTCTTTACTTCATTTGTTTTACTGCCTCTCAGGTTTGGTCTTATTTGAAAGGTGTTCTTAATGCTAGTTTTGTTCAAGATAGTATGTCTGCTTTCATTAAGACCTGGTTGCAAGGCAATTCTATCAAATCTAAAATGGGATTCTATCAAGTGGATTGGCGAATTGTTGGGCCGACCACCCTGTTGTGCCAGCAGCCAACTCCGGCGTGTTAGCTTAGTTATCCTCATCAAGCCGCCCCGCCCCCCCCCCCCCCACAAGGTACATCTCGCGCCTATGGGCCGCTATAACTATCCAAGAATACACTCGAAACTGGAAGGATAAAAAAACCCACCCCCCTTACCTTTGGCTGCTGGGGCTTGTAGTAGCATTGTCTGTGTCCTTATAACTGTTGTAGTCTCTTTCAGACCCTTCCCACTTACCTAATATGAACCTTGAGTCATCAAAGCCTTTTTGACTCGGCCTGGCCCGGTCGCCAGTTTGGTGGTGGCATAAATGATCCTTAGTTCACATTTTGCCAAGTCATGCTCGGTTCAGGACCGACCACATTCCCATTTGCCTAAGCATTTGTTGGGCGCTACTCAGCGAGATGAATTGCGCATGAGGAGGTGGAGTAGACCCAAAATTCATATGTTGCATGTTCGAAAGTGGTGGTACGGTGTTCAGGGGAGTGGCATTGCTAGAGAGTCGAGAGTTCTGCCCCTGACCAACACTAAAATCCAACCTGATTGGATTAATTCTTGCGTGCAACGTTGTTTGGCTAGTTGTATTTGGATTTGGGTTGTCAACCGATGTGCTCTGCACCACTGACGGAGGAACGCCCATTTGCGTTAACTGAGAAGCGACGGCTTAAGTGTCTTGAAAAGAACTCACCGTTGGAGGTGGTGGCGAGATTTTTGAAAAGGTAACCATGATGTTTCTGAGAATAAATATCATATTCCAGCGTATGAAATGGTGGTTTATGGTGGTTATAAGAAAATGACTTTCAACAGCAAATGATGAAATCAACAGTTCTTTTAGTGGATTAAACCATGGATGCAAAAGTATTTCATCTTGATTACAAATTATAGAAGGTTTTATTGGTGATTAATCTTTAACACTCCGACGTACGTGCAAACCCGGTTCGAGATTAGTTCAATCGAGGGTAGCTAAGGGATTATTCCTTGAAAATATACAATGAGATATTTTCAAGTTTATGAGGTGCTTGAAATGAACGAGGGTAAGCACTAGTTTAAATAGTGAAATCCTACCTTATAGAATGTTCAGAAGGATGTCAATTAGGGCATGAGAATGTAGACATTCTTTGAGATATGTGTTAACGTGGAGCAATAAGTTGAGCCGACCAAGTTATTAGGGTGGCCATGCAAATAACATATGCGTAAGTATTTCCTTTTATACTATGTGTCATGCATTGTCGGGGAAACATGCAAAATGTGTGTTGGCCGAGCTCAAGAAGAATGAAGTATGAGCTCGGACATCGTGAATCGTCTCTTTGGTGGAGAACCATAATGCTAGTGGGATTCGATTCTTGAATTTGAAATTCGAGGTTTGAGATCCGAGTTGGCGTTGTTAAACGGGTTTAACTCGATTCAATTATATCACTTGAAAACAGTTTTATATAAGGGTGATATTATGCACATCATTAAATTACTAAATTACCATTCCCAGTGAATATCAATCCTATTCAAATTTCTATCCTTCAATTCCTCAAAACAAACATACTATATGCATTGGATTGATAAAGATACTTGATTATTATAAATGAGAAAGTTAATACAAGTTTGAAATCCTTTTATGTCATTTACTATCATTCTTCACCTGCAAGTTTGAGCAATGATCATTGTATTAATAAGTCCTAATTGTCGGAGACAACTTATTTCAACAATTTAACCATCTTCAATCAACAAACATGCTCTAACCAAACAAGATTCGGTGAGATTGAAATTTTTAACAAAGAAAATGGACCAAACTTGTCATTTATTAAAACTAAAGGTCACAAAGTGAAACTGTCATCGTCACCCAATGGGCCGGCCCAATATAACAACCGAGCCGTCCAATCGTAAAACCCATAAAAAGAACCAAAGTATACACGCACATTTCTATCTCCGGACTTCGGGACCACATTCTTTTATTTTTGTTCTTTGTTTGAAAAAAAACTAGCATTATTGATGTTTGATTTTGTTCATGTTATGGCTTTTAGATAAAAAAATTCAGTGATGATTAAATACACAACTTTAAGCCAGTTCTGCTTCTGATAATACATGATTGATAGAGCTATTTTATACGCTGAACTTTTTTAATTTTATGATTCTTTCTTTTATTTATTTTTGAGATTTTAAATTCAGTGAATAATGAAATAATCCAATTGTATGAGGTCCAGTGGATCCAAGACCCTGTTTACAGGGAGAACCACTTGCTTGAAATACAGAGAACCACTTGCTTGAAACTGTATTTCAAATTATATTACTAGATTTAACGAGTCAATGATCAAAATGGTGAGGAAAAAATATTTACCAACTTGGTTATTGACTTGAATTTAACTAAGGTTCTATTTATTTATCTATATTAACGTATAATATACTTAACACATTTTTTCTTTTAAAAGTGAAAAATATAAAAATGAGAAGTTAACATAAATTATATACCCCTACGTTTATTAAATTATCATCATTAAATTTTAAAACAATAAATAAATGTCATAACTTTTGAACCGTTATGAATATAAGACGTGTCAATTATGGATGAAAAGGTCGAGACGATACGCATATAGATGCAAATAATCAAAGGCGGTTTGTCCATCTTTTGGAGTCAGATTCCACCTCTAAAACCTTAAAATCTTAACTTTCTTCAATTTCACACAAATTTAAGCTTTTCAAAAATTAAAAACGAACCCTTAAATTTGTATTTTATAGAATTACAAATTTACACATTAATTTACATGTTTAATTTAATTTTTATTTTGTCGATCTATGTAATTGAGAATTTTAATTTCTAAGATTACAATTTATGATACTATAAATTACATATTGTATTTAATACAATTTAGGGTTTCTATAATGTTTAGTATCAATTTCTTCGAGAATGGAGTTAAATAACAGCCTGGTGCAACTGAACAAATCATTTAAAAGTAGACTTGCAAAAGTCTTAAAAAGACTGGATTATACATTATGGTCAAATTTGGTTGGTGCTAACCTGCCATTTACGAAAATACATTTCAAAGAAACATAATAAACGGCTAATGCATAGATAATGCGTCCATAATATTGAGAAAAGCATCGGTTAGTCCGTTTGTTAATATATGAAAACTATACGTGTTTTTCGAATAATATTTTAAGAAAATGACAAAAATTAAAAAAAGATACTCTAAATTGAGATTCTATGAAAACTTTTAAAACGAATTCTGGTGATTGGTATCATAATGTAATCATTCGTTATCTGTTAGTAAATAATTATCAATTTCTTATTAAATGTGGGGTAATAAGTATTATTACCAATTTTGAGTGACCTTTATATATTCACTTCAACACATCAATCACAAACTTTTTAATCTGTTTGGTTTTCAAGTATGATTTGAGTCAAGTTTCAAATTAATAGCTCCGTCCGTTAAATTTAAAATTGAGTGGTGCTAAATTTACTACCTTCTTATTATTTTCCTTCGAAATTTATGTCTTACCGTGACTTTATTTCAGTTCAATTCCATTTATCTGTCAACTAATTTATCCATCTAGTCATATGAGTTCACAATATTTTATTATTTTCATTATTAAATTATTTAAATACAATTCTATTTAAGTTGATAATTGTTGATATATAATATCAATGCGTTTTTAATACACTAGATACTAGGTTATAAATTTATACGATAACACGAATTGAATTTAATTATCTGGTCAATTTTTTATATAATTTATAAACCCGTGATAAGGCGCAAAAAATAACTCTTATAAATGAATAAAATAATTAGTCGATTTTTTTATAGTGTGACCGTTTTTTTTAGTTTAAACAAACACATCAAATATTTAAGGGTGGGCCGAAAATGTAATTATACGAAAAAAAATGTTGATCGTTACTAGTTTATAGACCCACGGTAACGTGGGGGAATTTAATTTTAATAAACCAATAAAATATTGTGACTATTTTTTATATAATTCAAAATCTTGCGATAATGCGGGACGAATTTTATTTTGATATATGAATAAAAATTAAATAACCTTATTATATATATTTTTAATAACATACTAATAACTAATTACAATTAGAATATATATATTAAATAGAAAGAAAAAGACAAATAAAGACACAATGATTACAATAATAATATAAAGTTAATTAATTGCTTTAAGTCATATCACTAATGATTATAGTAAGTTAAGAAATTTTATATAGTATGTTGAGAGGAAGCCTTAAAATTAACTTAAATTTGACTCGTTTTATTATAGATCAACCAAAATTTTATCATAATTATAACACCCCTCTTTCTATTTAAGAATATTATATTAACAAACTCGGAAGCATGAATTTAAAATACATTACCTTAGTATATATCAAACATTATACATAAACAGTTAACATTTTTTCAATATTTACATTACATTCAAACTGTTTAAGACTACCAAAGGCGGGGTATTATAAAATTCACAAAACGAGGTTTATTACAAAAAACATATCAGAGTTCAAGAGCGCAGTCAAACATTCCCTGATCAACCAATCACCTCCTGCACCCACGATTAATCAAAACATATCCTGCAGGAAGTAAAATGAGGGGTTAGCACGAAGCTAAGTGAATAGATTCATCACACTCCATTCAACTTAGCATAACTAGCAGTTTACACCAAATAATCGTAAACACACATAATTCAATGAGGATCGGTGGCTCTGGGGATATCATAATACCCGGGGATTCCCCCAAGAACACTTACCGTCAATCCGTATGGCCAATACAGAATAGACCGATAACTACTGGTTATTAAACACATACACAGGTCTCAAACACAACAAATGAATCAAAACCTGTGTAAAACACATAATAACCAGAAGTCCAACTACACGTTGACCTCAATAACATAGTACACATAGTTCACATATCACGTAGATCAATAATCAATAATCAAGACTAAACAGTCTAATACACATCTACGTTTACTTCTTGTAACCAAATAGTTACAACTAAATCAAATGATGAGTTCCGAATCCACTCACCGATACCTCTGATGTCTGCACACTCAGTATTCTTATATCACTGAACGTTGATCTGAAACAGAAAATCAAATACAAATCGGAAGTTCGTTCCATAAATATAATTATAGTCTAATTATCCAATCAGGTAATCCCTGAAGTCTAGGCAAACAAAAGTTCAATCAGAAATAAGCTCAGAAAAAGTCCGCAATGCCGCTTAAAACTGAAAAATGCCATTTTCGGGTCCTAGATGACCCCGGATGGCCAAAAACTGCCTAGGCTATTAAAATATAGTCTTGATTACTAGGTCGTTTCCGAGTGACCATGCAATTTTCAACTAAATCCGAGTTAGTGATATTTTCACAAAACCGCGTCTCAAAAGCACTTACGCATTTTCAAAATTTGCAAAACAAAATCTCTTTTATAAACTTAGCGACACAATCATTGTGTCGCGCCACAAAATCTTGCGACACTACCACTGTGTCGCATAACAACATCCTGCGACACAAACATTGTGTCGCAATACCCAATATGGCCGCCTTAAGCGACATAACAACTGTGTCGCAGAACATTCATGCGACACAACCTGCGACACAAACCTTGTGTCGCAAAGATGAACAGACCAGTTCCCAGATTCGAAATTTACTAATTCAAACATGTAATACTCAAATTAACCTATATCAATCCGTGTAATTCACTTATAAACAATAATAACACATAATAATTACAACCTTACCTCAAATACGCAGCTAATTAGCTCAAATGAATCAAAACCCAACTTTCAACTTTTTCTCACTTTATCTCTTAATTTTATGCTTTGGAACAAAATTAGAATGTAAGGAAACTATCTGGAGTGTTTGGGCGGTGATTATATATATATAATTTCAAATTACACTTAAGCTCCTTAATTAATTTCAGTTCAGCCCGTTTTGCGACACAGTCCTGCGACACAACCATTGTGTCGCACAGATATAACACCCCTCTTTCTATATAAGAATATTATATTAATAAACACGGAAGCATGAATTTAAAATACATTAAACAGTTTACAATTCCCAAAAATACACGAATTTCAAACTTCTCAAACTACAAAAGGCGGGGTATTATAAAAATTCACAAAAACAAGGTTTATTACAAAACCATATCAGAGGCTTCAGGCACAGTCAAACATTCACGATCAAATCATTGCTCCCTGCACCCACATTCAATCAAAATAAATCCTGCAGGAAGTAAACATGAGGGATTAGCACGAAGCTAAGTGAATGGATTCATCACACAACATTCAACTTAGCATAACTAGTTGTTTACACCAAATAATCGTAAACACACATAATTCAATGAGGATCGGTAGCTCTGGGGATATCATAATACCCGGGGATTCCCCCAAGAACACTTACCAACAATCTGTATGGCCAATACAGAATAGACCGATAACTAATGGTTATTAAACCCATACACAGGTCTCAAACACAACAAATGAATCAAAACCTGTGTAATACACATAATAACCAGAAGTCCAACTACACGTTGACCTCAATCACATACAGCACATTGGTTCGCACATCACGTAGATCAATAATCAATAATCAAGACTAAACAGTCTAATACACATCTACGTTTACTCGTTGTAACCAAATAGTTACAACTAAATCAAATGATGAGTTCTGAATCCACTCACTTAGCTTCGTGCTAATCCCTCATGTTTACTTCCTGCAGGATTTATTTTGATTGAATGTGGGTGCAGGGAGCAATGATTTGATCGTGAATGTTTGACTGTGCCTGAAGCCTCTGATATGGTTTTGTAATAAACCTTGTTTTTGTGAATTTTTATAATACCCCGCCTTTTGTAGTTTGAGAAGTTTGAAATTCGTGTATTTTTGGGAATTGTAAACTGTTTAATGTATTTTAAATTCATGCTTCCGTGTTTATTAATATAATATTCTTATATAGAAAGAGGGGTGTTATAAGTTGGTATCAGAGCATAGATTTGGGTGAATTGTACATTGGTAAGTGTTCAATCCCAAATCTGTTTCGCATTTTGGTCAAACATTCTTGGGTATGGGTTTTAGCATTGGTTATGAATCGGTTAGTAGATAGATGCTAACGATTAACAAGTTTCGAGTTGTTGTTGTTGTTGTGAAAACAGATATGGCAGATAACGAGCAACCGACCACCAACCCTAACAATGCCTCTAGGATCGATGTTCCTCCTTCAGATATTCATAATGAGAGACATGATCATGAGGGTACTTCTAATCCTGCTCATGAAGAATCGAATAGAGACAATTATCTTTTTCAACTAAAGGATGAGTTGATCAATCTCAGAGAATTTAAAAGGTAGACTGAAACTGCCTCATCTCAGCAACGTTATCAGCAACAGATGCCTGTGTATGGTAATGCTCCTACTTTTCAGCCAAGTAGGCAGTGTTCATTCAAGACGTTTATGGCAAGTAAACCACCAGAGTTTAGAGGTAGTACAAATCCCTCTGTAACTTTGAATTGGTTGAGAGATATTGAACGGAAGTTTGATGTTACTCGCTGTGAAGAGGAATCCAAAGTGTTTTATGCAGTTCAGTGCTTAAAGGATGAAGCTATGATTTGGTGGGATTCATATACTGGACATTTGACTCAACAGCAAAGGGAGGCTACCCGATGGTCTGACTTCCATCAAGCTGTTCGTAACCAGTACTGTTCTGATTTTGATATGGCGCGTATTAGGAGAGAGTTTGTGAATCTTCATTTGACTGACAAGATGAATATCGATGAGTTGATAGCCCAGTTTTCTGAGAAACTGCGGTTTGTACAGCAATGGGTTCCTGATGAGAAGACGAAAATTGAACAATTTGTGGAAGCTTTACCTCATAATTATCGTACAACAGTGAGGTTAGCTAGCAGTTTATCCCAAGCTTTTACCCTTGCACGTTCGGTGGATAGTGACATCAAAGGCTTTCGAGAGTCTCAAGCTAGAGATACTTCTTCTTCATTTCAAAGAGCTAGAACAGATTCTTCAGGTAAAGGAAAGTCCAGGTGGCAGGGAAATCGCCAAGGTCAAAGATTCAGCAACAAGAGTAGTTCATCCAATAATTCTACCTGGTGCAATTCTTGTCGATCTAAACATACTGGCCCGTGTACGACTCAGACGAATAAGTGTATGAAATGTGGTGAAATGGGTCATGAGCTGAATAGTTGTAAGTTTCCCAATTATGTATGTTGGAACTGTAAGAAAGAAGGGCATCGTGTGGGACAGTGTCCTGAGGCGAGGAGACAGGGTTCGGGTTCGGTCGGGAGTTCGTCATCTTCCGGTCAAAAGCGGAAGAATCCTCCGCCAGCAACAAGCAGAGCTTTTCAGATGACAGTCGATGAGGCTGTCCACACAGATGATGTGATCACGGGTACTTTTCTTATAAACTCTGTACCAGCTCGTGTTTTGTTTGATTCTGGAGCGAATTGTTCCTTTATATCTGTGTGTTTTTGTGATAAGTTGAAATTGGCTCCTACTGTGATAACTAAACCCTTAGAAGTAGAGATTGTTAGTGGTAAGTTAGTTCCTGTTACCACCTCGGTGTCTGGAGTTACTATTGTGATAGATGGCCAGACTTTTCCGATTTCGTTTCTGTTGATGCCGATTCCAAGTTTTGATGTGATTATTGGCATGGATTGGTTAAGTCAGTTTAAAGCAAGTATAGATTGCCACCATAAGCTGATTAGAATTCCAATCTCTGAAGAGTCATATGTTGTGGCTCAAGGAGAACGAGATAGTGGGTGTATTCCTCTAATTTCTATGATGAAAGCTAGAAAGTCGTTGTCTAAAGGTTGTGAGTCTTATCTAGCTTATGTTATTGATGCCAAATTAGAAAAGAAATCCATTTCTGATGTTCCGGTTGTGTCTGAATATCCGGAAGTGTTTCCTGATGAATTACCTGGCTTACCACCGGTTAGGGAAGTTGAGTATCAGATTGATCTTGTTCCCGGTTCTTCGCCTGTAGCTAAAGCTCCCTATAGATTAGCTCCTTCTGAAATGCGCGAAATGATGAATCAGATACAGGAGTTGTTGGATAAGGGGTTTATTAGACCCAGTTCTTCCCCGTGGGGTGCACCGGTTTTGTTTGTTAAAAAGAAAGATGGGTCTTTTAGAATGTGTATTGATTATCGGGAATTAAACAAAAGAACAGTAAAGAATAAATATCCTCTGCCTCGAATAGATGATTTATTTGATCAGTTGCAAGGATCTTCGTTTTATTCTAAAATTGACTTGAGGTCAGGTTATCATCAAGTTCGTGTTCGTGAACAGGATATTCCTAAAACTGCTTTCCGCACCAGGTATGGTCATTTTGAATTTCTGGTTATGCCTTTTGGTTTGACTAATGCTCCAGCGGTTTTTATGGATTTGATGAATCGTGTTTGTCGGCCTTTTCTCGATAAGTTTGTTATTGTGTTTATCGATGATATTCTGGTATATTCTAAATCTGAATCAGAACATGAAAAGCATTTGAGAGTTGTGTTAGAAACATTGAAAAGAGAACAGTTATATGCAAAATTTTCTAAATGCGAGTTCTGGATTCGAGAGGTACAGTTTTTGGGTCACATTATTTGTAATGATGGGGTTAAAGTTGATCCTTCAAAAGTTGAAGCCGTAATGAATTGGAAAGTTCCAAGGAATCCTTCTGAAATTAAAAGTTTTCTGGGTTTAGCGGGATATTACCGGAAGTTCATTAAAGATTTTTCTAAAATAGCCGGTCCGTTGACTAAATTAACCCGCAAGAATGAAAAGTTTGAGTGGAATGAACAACAAGAGCATGCCTTTCAGACTCTGAGACAATTGTTGTGTCAAGCCCCAGTGTTAGCATTACCGAGTGGGTCTGAAGATTTTATTGTATATTGTGATGCATCTTACTCGGGTTTGGGTTGTGTTCTTATGCAAAGAGACAGAGTTATTGCTTATGCCTCGCGACAATTAAAACCACATGAAAAGAATTATCCAACACATGATTTAGAGTTGGCAGCTGTTGTGTTTGCTTTGAAAATCTGGAGACACTATCTATATGGTACTAAATGCATTGTATGTACTGATCATAAAAGTCTTCAGTATGTGTTTTCACAGAAAGAATTGAATATGCGTCAAAGACGATGGTTAGAATTGATTAAAGATTATGATTGTGAAATACGTTACCATCCAGGAAAGGCAAATGTAGTTGCGGACGCTTTGAGTCGAAAGAGTACTTCTAATCAAGTCTGTTTTCTACGAGTTGATGTTTCTTCTGATTTAGTGGATAAAATCAAAGATGCACAGATTGAAGCTTTGTTAGAGCCAAATTTGAAATCAGAAATCATGTTGAAAAGAAAAGAGTTATTAGTTGACGATTCGAGATGATTAAAAACTTTTCAGTCTCGAGTTTGGATCCCTTTGATAGGTGGTATTCGAGATTTACTTTTAACTGAAACTCACAAGTCTCGATTGTCTGTCCACCCTGGTTGTACGCGGATGTATAATGACTTGAAACCTTTGTACTGGTGGCCTACAATGAAAATTGATATTGCAAGGTTTGTTGGAAATTGTCATATATGTGCTCAAGTTAAAGCTGAACATCAAAAGCCTTATGGATCATTAAAACAGTTAGAAATTCCTGAGTGGAAGTGGGAGCATATCACTATGGATTTTGTAACTAAACTCCCACGTACATCTCGAGGTAACGACATGATTTGGGTTATCGTTGACAGATTGACCAAAAGTGCTCATTTTATTGCTACAAGTGAAACAGCATCTTTAACTAAACTTGCTCAGTTGTATATTAATGAGATTGTTTCCCGGCATGGTATTCCGTTATCGATTGTGTCAGATAGGGATTCTCGTTTCATTTCTCGTTTCTGGCAAAGTTTACAACAAGAATTGGGTACACGTGTAAATCTCAGTACAGCTTATCATCCTCAGACCGACGGTCAATCAGAACGTACGATTCAGACACTTGAGGATATGTTGAGAGCTTGTATTCTAGAATATGGCGGTTCATGGGATTCTCATCTACCATTAGTGGAATTTGCCTATAATAATTCATATCACTCCAGTATTGGTATGCCTCCTTATGAGATGCTGTATGGACGTCGTTGTAGAACGCCCACGTGTTGGTTAGAAACTGGAGAAAAGCAATTTGCTGGCCCAGACATTGTACAAATCACAGCTGATAAAGTGACTATCGCACGAGAAAAGTTAAAAGCTGCACGTGACAGACAGAAACAGTATGCTGACCCGTGTAGGCGCCCGGTTACATTCTCCGAGGGTGAGTTGGTTTATTTAAAAGTCTCACCTTGGAAAGGCGTGATTAGATTTGGAAAACGAGGAAAGTTGGCACCCAGATACATTGGCCCTTTCAAAATTCGTCAAGTGGTTAATGATCAATCGGTCTCATTGGATCTTCCTCCTGAGCTTGCTGGTATTCATGACACGTTTAATATCTGTTATTTGAGAAAGTGTAATGTCGAGGATCAATCTCAGATTCTTCCTTTACCAGATTTGAAAGTTGACCAGAACCAAAAATTAGTTGAAGAACCTATTGAAATTCTCGATAGAAAAGTTACTAAACTTAGAAAGAAACAGATACCGATGGTATTAGTGAAATGGAGACATAGTTTAGGTTCAAATTTGACTTGGGAGACCGAAGAATCTATGAAATCCAGATATCCTGGATTGTTTGATAGTATTGAGATTTCGGGGACGAAATCTCCTTAAGGAGGGGAGATTTGTAACATCCTCTCTTGCGGTCTGGTAATTTCTATTATTTTAATCGATTATCTAATTGATATAGAAATTGTTTAATATTATGTGTTTCGTTGTGAAACTTAGATAAATAAGTCCTTTGACTTATTGTGACTAATGAAATATTAATCGTTTTAAATTATTATAGATGTCGGTAAAATAAAATAATATTTCTCGCAAACGGTTTTCAGGTTCCAGACAAAAGATTTAGGACGGGTATAAAATTATACCACTTTTTCACAAGCCGACTTTGCAAGCCGACTTTGAATTCATATATATCTCATTTCTTCTTCTTACTTCCTTTTATTTGAAAACTTGCAAATCAAATTCAAGAAACCCAAAACCAGAATTGAATTCATGTTTGTGTTCCTGTGATTCCGAATTCATAACATCAGATTCATCATCATCTATATCTTAATTGTATCAGATTATCCATCCTTTAGTTTTCAAAAAAAAAAAGAAGAGAAAAGATGTAAGTTTGAATTGGAGTGTGTAAATCGAATTGAAGCTTGATATGTTATTATTAGGTGTTGTTTGATGCTATTTGATGTATTAGAACCCTTAGAATTGAGTTTTATGAAGTTTTGGTGAATTTTGGTTCGAAAAACTGGTAACAGCGGCTCAACTCGCAGTTTTCAGTTCGTCCTGCGAGTTGACTCTGCGAGCCGAGTTGACTTGCGAGTTGACTTGCGGTGCGAGTTGACTTGCGAGTTGAGTTGGCTTGCGAGTTGACTTGCGAGCCGAGTTGACCTGCGAGCCGAGTTGCGAACCGAGTTGAAACCTGCGAACCGAAACCCTGCGAACCGAACTGAGACTGCGAACCGAGATTGTTGACCTGCGAACTGAGATGTTGACTTTTTGTCTTTTTGTGCAAATTTTGAAAATGCATAAGTGTTACTAACTTTTGTGAAAATCTTAGGCAAAATTAGATTTTGATGAAATTCGCATGGTCACTTGGAAACGACCTAATACACAAGACTATTTATGTAATAGCCCCCCCCAGTTTTGGCCATTCGGGGTCATTTAGGGCCCGAAAACGGCGTTTTCCAGTTTTAAACGTTATGACGGAATTTTCTGATTTCATTTCTGATTTAACTATTATTTGCTTAGACTTCAGGGATTACCTGATTGGATAATTAGACTATAATGATGTTTATGGAACGAACTTCTGACTTGTGTATGATTTTCTGTTTCAGATCAACGTAAGACTCAGTGATATTAGAATCCTGAGTGTGGAGACGTCAGAGGTATCGGTGAGTGGATTCAGAACTCATCATTTGATTTAGTTGTAACTATTTGGTTACAACGAGTAAACGTAGATGTGTATTAGACTGTTTAGTCTTGATTATTGATTATTGATCTACGTGATGTGCGAACCAATGTGCTGTATGTGATTGAGGTCAACGTGTAGTTGGACTTCTGGTTATTATGTGTATTACACAGGTTTTGATTCATTTGTTGTGTTTGAGACCTGTGTATGGGTTTAATAACCATTAGTTATCGGTCTATTCTGTATTGGCCATACAGATTGTTGGTAAGTGTTCTTGGGGGAATCCCCGGGTATTATGATATCCCCAGAGCTACCGATCCTCATTGAATTATGTGTGTTTACGATTATTTGGTGTAAACAACTAGTTATGCTAAGTTGAATGTTGTGTGATGAATCCATTCACTTAGCTTCGTGCTAATCCCTCATGTTTACTTCCTGCAGGATTTATTTTGATTGAATGTGGGTGCAGGGAGCAATGATTTGATCGTGAATGTTTGACTGTGCCTGAAGCCTCTGATATGGTTTTGTAATAAACCTTGTTTTTGTGAATTTTTATAATACCCCGCCTTTTGTAGTTTGAGAAGTTTGAAATTCGTGTATTTTTGGGAATTGTAAACTGTTTAATGTATTTTAAATTCATGCTTCCGTGTTTATTAATATAATATTCTTATATAGAAAGAGGGGTGTTATAACAGACAACCTGCGACACAATCCTTGTGTCGCAGAAAATCAAAAACTTACAAATTTTGAATCTACTAATATTTCACTAGTCACAATAAGTCAAAGGGATTATTTATCTACGTTTCACTACGAAACACATAATATTAAATAATTTCTAAAACAAATAAATAATCAATTAAAATAATAGAAATTATCAGACCGAATGATAGGATGTTACAATAATCAACATGCTAACCTATTTTATTTGTTTGACTTGTTTACCCAAACGAACTATGAAGCTCGTGTTTTGGATGTGTGCTTTTGACTCGCGACTCGTTAAAGTTTTAAGGTCAAACTCGGGTCAAGTTTCAGGTTAACAGGTTGACCTACCAACTTAAAAGTTACCCATTATAGTTTGACTCGAAAGCAACTTGCGAACCCATTAACCCATTTGACCTATTTATCCAGATGGATTATGAAGATCATGTTATGGTTGTGTCCGTTTGACTCGCAACCCGTTTATCAAATTGTGTCGGATTCGGGTCGGGTATTTGGACCCATCAACATTACCTGACCCAATTTGTAGTTGTATCAACCAAGCACCATCTATGGGAAAGGTACTAAGGAATGTCCGTTGCATTGCTTAGTATTCCTTTTCTTATTTTCATTCTTCATTTCGAACCGAACGCATCCTTAGTTTTTTATGAAAAGGTAAATATGTGATTTATGTTTTTCTACATTTGCTATTGTTTAAAATGAAATTTTCATCTTTTGCATTAAAATGGTTTTTTTGAATTTCTAATAGTGTTTAAGAGACAAAATTCTAGAAAAAAAAAAGGGACATATTTTTTCTGTAACTAAATGCGCACCTTTAAAATTTAATACGTTTATCTTCAAATGTACATATTAGAATGAAATATGATAGGTAGGTTTAGACTTGTAGATTTAAAAATTTGTTGCGTCAATGTAATATAATGATATGTGAAAATTAAAAGAGATAAAATGTATAAATTATGTGTTAAATGATAAATAAATTTATGTATATTTAGTATTACTTTATTATAATTTCTATAGGCTTAACGATAGTCATTTAACAAAATAAGATCTTGTATCATTAACATAACATTTAGAAAGGATAATTTGGAGTGTGTTAATCTCATTAAAGAAATTGATATAATATAGTTTAATTGTTTAAAACAGATATCTGTTAAATATTATGTGTTATAAATAATTTTCATGTGGTTAATAAATAGAAGTGTATATTGTTTTGGATTTTTTGTTAACCGTCTTTCACTAAAATCATGAATATCCTAAGAGAAATTGAAAAACTATAAATTTACTGGTCCAGTTAACACAAGATTCGATACACTTTGACGCTTTCTTCATTCTATATCTTTTTAATTATTTGTCCAAAAACACATTCGAAGAAAGACACATTTTTCTTGGGCACCTTTGACTCTGTATAATGAGCGATGTAACCTTGTACCACTTACTAGATATTCTTTGTGTAATTTTTAAAGGATAAACTACTTTTTTCATTTTTTATGTACACTTCTCCGTACACATATATAAAAGGATACAATAAACGAACACTTTTTAAATATAAAGTATGTAAGATAAATATAAATAATAAGACGAATAAATAATTTGGTACGGATAAAATATTTTATAAGATTTTTAACTCAGGCTTATATGTTCTAATTTTTTTAAAAACTTTTTTTCTAATGATTTGTAGATAAATTTAATCTGTTAAATGTATGAAATAAGTTTGAACACCAATAATCCGTTCTATACAAAGATTGGAGCTTTTCCGGTGAAGTTCGACCTATCTTCAACCATTTTCCAACCAAGCTTCTCGATCTATTGATCCTAACTTACGTTTCGCCTAAACGAGTAAAGTTGAGCTCAAAATTTGACGCGGCTGATTTGTCCCGCATCTTGAACCTTGAAGACTACATCTTGTAACTAATGCACAAATTCGGCTACAATCATTTGTGACCTCACTTTGAACATTGAAGACTACATCAGTACATCTTGAAGTGAAGCGCAAATTTCAGATATTTTTTAGTGCCATGTAATACTCATAAGTTTTCTATAATAGTGAGCGAACAATTATTTAAGTTTGGTAGTCAAAAGCATAGCCCTGACGAGTTCATGACATGTTACAAAAAATTGTATGACACTAAAAAATTAAGCAAACTTTATTTTAATAAAGCGTGTAATAGTTTGTTACAAATTGACTAATGACTCATCAACTATTTTAGCTGATGGTATATATCCAAAATGGTCTACTATGGTACAAACAATTCGTGAACCTCGAGGTCCAAAAAATAGACTATTTGCAAGAATGCAAGAAGCATGTAGGAAGGATGTCGAGCGAGCATTCGGAGCTCTCCAATCACGATTTGCAATTCTAAAGGGACCATCACGTTTTTGGAAAAAATCCGTGTTGCATGATATAATGTCAGCATGCATTATCATGCACAATATGATCATCGAAGATAAGCGTGATATGGAAAAGACAATTCAAAGTTGGAGGGAAGTACCAACTTGTGAAGTTAATGTAAGTAGAGATGAAACAATAAGATTTCAAGAGTTTCTCGCTCGACATAAAATGATTAAGGGCAAAGAAGCTCATTATGAACTTCGCAAGGCACTAGTAGAACATTTATGGGAAAGACATGGTAATTCCATAAGCTATAAATTAAAAATATAATATGTATCGTCCCTAAATTTTTAATGACTTTTTCATTGTAATGTATTAATTATTTATGTTTAATATTATTAATCAAATTTGAATTTATATAAATAGAATAATTAGTTGTAGGTAAAAAAAATATATAATTTAGGGGGCAATATGTAAATGTAAGTAACTATTTGGTGCAGAAATATGGTACATACGTTGGAGATGAACCACATTTGATGCAGACATATTCTTTAAAGATTCTCTTTTTGCATCAAATTTGATGTAGAGTTTGATGCATACGTTGAAAATGCCCTTAACTATCACAATAAAGTATTCATCAAGCTGTAAGCTTTTTTGTTAACCACATTTTGGTTTAAAGAAGGCTTTTCAAGTATATAATCAACAAAGTAACAAAGAAGATTGATATATCATACAAATCACCAATACCTCTATTTATAACATCTCTCAATAGCAAACACATAACAACAATGATATAATATAATTTTTCAATCCACAACTATAGGTTCTATATTACTAAACATACTTTTAAACAACCACATAAAACCAACATAATCTTTTAATACGCAATCCCTACTCAACATACTTTCTAGACAAGTAAACAGACTCAACGAAATAGACTCCACGAAACAAGTTCAGGATATCGTAAGCTAAAACATATTCATGTGGAATGATGCAGCAGTGATAGGCTGAATTGAGCAGGGAAGCTTCCACGGTTCGAGTAAAGTATCAGGAATCTCAGGTATGTCCATAGCGAGCCCACTGACTTCCTGAGCAATATGCAAAACCGAGTTCAGCGAATGCAACCGATCTGTTAATTCCGAAAGTTGAGCTCTCAGAATATTGCTCTGAGAAGCAGCTCCAACAAACATTTGTGTTGCTCCATCGATTTTCTTCATTATTATATTGTTATCATTCTGCAATTGGTTGATTTCACCAAGCAGTTCGTCTAACCGATGTTGCTTCTTCGCACGTGATCTTCGTGCAGATTCCCTGTTTGATATCATCCTCTTTCGTTTGCGTTCATCAAGGTTAGCGTACCTCGTTTCAGAACTCGTATTGGGTGACGCCATTGAGGTAAAACTAGGGTTTATAGATATCAAAGTAGACGGAATTGGGGAAATTTGGACAAATGGAGTGATGAATTTAGGGCAAAATTGGGAATTTAATAAATAATTCGAGTTTTCGAATTAGAAATTGTGACAGACGAAAATTAGGGCAAATTGTTCATGAAAGCTCGTGAAACCAGTAGAGAAAAACAACGGAAAAGGAATGAAGAATACGGATCCGGTGCATCAGTATAGCATACGTCATAAATAGAAAGAGTTCATTTAAATTTGATTTGTATTATAAAGAAACCCTAATCTTAACAAAACCCTAGATTTAATTGAAAATAACGGAATTGAGTTACCGGAAAAAGTGAATTATATGATCGGATTAACAAGACGGGCGATTCAATTGATCTGCAATAATTTAAAACAAAAATACAAGATATTATCAGATTTATGAAATAGCAATCGTTATACCTAACTATGAAAACCACGGAAAACTTAAAATAATAATGAAAATAAATATAAATAATTAAATAATAAATAAACGAATAATGTAACGATGAAAACAAGAGAGAGAAAAAGAGAAAGTACATACCTGAGGAAGGATAAAGTGGTGGGCAAACCAAAAGATTGGCGAAAGAAGGTTAGGAAAGGATTTTGGTTGGGTATTTATAGGGGACGAAGTCGCAGGTTCCCAGCAATTTCTGCAATATTTTAATGGCAATAAATGGTATGGTATATTCCTTATTGATGCTCTATATTTTTTATACCTGACCTTTTACTTATGTTAACTACAAAACGAGTTCTATCTTTTATGTTCTTTTCTAAAACAACATAAATTTTCTTTAAATGTCACACCGTTATCCTACTAGTCCCGAACATATAGAACTATTGGCACTCAGGTGACCTTTTAATATCTATGTTTATCTTGTATGCACAAACCAATTTTAATTGTATGTATATGTTGAGTTACTAAATACTCCGCTCTAGCTTACTTAAAAATTCACATAAATAGTTTATTTATCGTAATAAATTCACGCTAATGTTTTATTTTTATTTTTACGTTTTGTCTACTCCATTACGATTTTCTTTAGCTTTTCTTATTCACTGGTTTTTACGTGAATAGTTTCAAATGCATATAAAGATTTTGAGTCTTTAAGCCATTTTGTATGAGACTTGAAAACTAAGATCTCTACTTCTATTTTAAGGAACGTTATTTGAACTATTCAAAATGTGAAGGTTGTTTTAAGTTATAGCATGAACACAAGGATCTAAAATGTTAAGTACTCATTGTTACAAAGGAAGGAGTGGCATGGATGTAAATATGATGTATGGGTGCCTGCCAGCAAAGCCACGTAATGTTGATTGGTGATCTGATTATGAATGATGATCGTCCATTTTCTAGATACATACGTACAATTTTGGGACTGTTTTTTAGGTGACTTTTGATATTTTTGAAAAGATCTAAATAGAATTTGGATTACCAAAATTATTGCCGAATTATTAATACATAGATATTCATCATCATCTATAACTTAGACATCATACCACTTGACTACTAAATTTGTTTATTATGTGACAACATGACTGTACAACGTGACAAAATGAACACGAATTCAAACGAAATCTTTTTTAAGGCACACTCAAGGAAACAATTCCTTTTGCTAACTTACTACATAATGATTATAGTTAGATAATAATAACTAAAAAACACAAGATGCTACGGTGCACTTTTATATAATTTCGGTGAAATTGAAACTATCACGTTTAATATTTAGTTACAAACAAATTATAATCATGATCATGATCATGATGTAATAAAAAGCTAACAATAGACTTGAAAGCAAAATAGATTCGATCGACTAACGTAAAACATGACACTTTGAAAGAACCAATTGGATACTTAAAGCATCCATAATGAGAACAGAGAGGGTGGGGGTTTGTTCATGTATGTGCTCACCAACTTGAACGTGGGGATTTGGCATTTACAATACCGGACTAACGTTCAAGTTCAGCATTCAATTCTGACGTGCAGAATTGGAGGTTTCGTTCTTATATTTTTTTTCTTTTTTGTTTTCTTTTATTCGATTATAGTTCAAAATCATTTTTGTAGGCCCATTTGAACTCTTAGTTGAACATTGAATCACTCCTTTTAAAATCATACATGTGTTAAAACTTCAGTGTTCAATTGAATACTTAGCACAATGGCAACCGCTTCTTGTACTCTGATAGAAACAATTCAAAGACTTTTTTGGTACAGAAATAAAAAATATATATTCTATAAAAGCTTTCAACTCCAACAAAAAGGTTTTTCAAAAGCTTTCCTTTTGAATAGCAATTGGTAAAAAAAACTTTTGCTCAGCGACTTGAGATTTCTCAAGCTATTTCAATAAAAGTTTTGGAATTCAATAATTAAAAGCGTGTAATCGAGGTTAAACCCACAAACAATAAACGGATAAAAAAACTAAGCAAACAAGATAAACATACCAACAATACGACACACAAATATAACGTGGTCATGCCAGACCCCCAACCTGGCAATCGGTTTAGTGTACGATTCGAAACCATAAAGGTTTTCTTTATTATATTCAAACTAGGCTTACGGTTACATTGGGTTTACTTATATAGAAAATAAGTAACTTAAAGAACATGAAATTATCAGTTTATGACTACTGAGACTTCGTGTTGCTATCATTGGTGATCGCGTCGCAATCTTCAAAAAAAATCCATAGGTTTCACATTGAGATCATAGGCCGTCGTATCGCGATCTGGGTCAGTCGTGTTGCGACCATTATCCATCGCATCGCAAACTATTGTCTGTCCAAATTCAATATTTTCTTGATTACATATTCATTTCTAACAATTTGATTAGCATTAAGCTCGTCTTTCTTGAAAAACTAACTTGAACAATGAATACACATTCGAAATTATAAGTTATCACAATTCTCATCTTAGACTTGAACTTGACCTTGCAATTGAAGCTTGAAACTTATACGAATCTTGAACCTTGAACACTTAATTTGACTTAGACATAACCTATTTGTGAACTTGATGGAATATGACCCAAGTACTAAACCTATATTGAGAAGCTTAACTTGATTATAGAGAGGAGTTTGACGGACCTTGACCTAACTTAAGGACCGATCACAAAAATATAGGTGTTTTTGAAACAAAGAGTGTGTTAATGCAAGGTTCTTGAATAGCTTCTTTTTGTTCACTTTGTGTAAGAGGTTTAAGAAATTTTTTTTTTTTTTTTAAATCACTTACACAAAAGTGAAAAAAAGCCATAAAAAACTTTAAAACTAAAACACATTATGTTTTGTGATCGAGTCCTTTAGTAAGTTAGGTCGAGGTTCATCAAGCTTCTCTCTATAGTCAAGTTGTCAATAACAAAACATAGAATTAATTATGTAGGTATTAAATATTTATGGGTCAGTGGTGTTTTTCTTTTTCAGAAAATAGTGATAACAAGTAACATGTCAATTATCTATGTTATTTTATATTATAAACATATAAAACAAACGTTGGGTTACTAGTCACTAACCAAATTAATCACTGGAGTTCTTCATAGAAATAATGAAGTCAAAACTCCTAAATCACAAGTTGGGTCACTGATCACTGGTCAACCTAGTCACTGCTAAGAAGATAAAGATATTACTACTTGAACAATCACTAGTCGTTGGTTGACCTTATCACTTGTGATTCTGTCGCTATATGCACAGATCATCAAAGAAGCTTTAAGAAGAAGTTCACAGCCAAGAAAGGAGATCACTGCTAAGTGATAATCTCAAAAATACATATTATTCTCCTTGATGAGAATAAGAGATTCATTTACTTATGCATTCAATACATAATCACAGTAGTCGTTGTTGTTAAATAAAAGATTATCACTTGAAAAGATTAAGTCAAGTCACTCCACAAGAGCATGTTAGATCGCAGTGAGTGAGGAAGCTTCTTTGTCCTCCACCAACTTCAAAAATAAAGTTATGTTCGCTATGTGTATAGGAACCATGGTCAACATTACATTAGTACCTTTCAAAATCACAGCGATGAAATGTCTGACATCATGCTTAATTATGATTGGAGGAAGTACAAGACACGAAGAAGGCATGATCATGTGGAGTATTACCTACTCAATGGTATATATATTTACTTTCTTGAGTTTCTTACAATAAACATTTCTCTTTTCCTTTTTATTGAGTCAAATAAATATTAGTTTAAAGCATCCCCATTCAAGAAAAGCTTTTAAATTTTTTTTAAGCCACATTATTTTTCTTTACAAAAAGCTTTTATAAATTTGTTGCCTATAAGAAAAATATTTTCAAAGCTTTATGTATAAAAACTAACACATATAGTTTCAAAAAAGTCTTTCAACAAATAATTTTCTTTTAAAGTTTTTTTTACATGTTAAGGCTTCAAATAGAGCCTATTTAGAGATGCTATAAATAAAGTGTTTAGTTTAAGAGCTAAGTGTATGTGAATGTATACAATGCGTTAATTTATTTGGTGTATACATAAAATTTACGACTATTATGTGTACATAACTATTAATTTCAACCATTATATGTACGACGTAAGCTGAACAACCAGTTATCGATAATTTTTCGTTTTTAATAAAATTTATGTTTGACATCATATCCACATTAGCTGCAAATTTACGGTGTATCATGACACATCATTATTTAGTTATGAGAAAATTATACCGATGGTCCTTTACGTTTACTTCAAATTTCACTGGCTGTCCTTTACAAACTTTAATTACACCGATGGTCCTTTATTTTGAAACTTGTTACGCCAATAGGTCCTTTAGGCTAACGACCATTAACTACTCCGTTAAAAAGGACCATGTATGATATATTTTTTCTTTTAATTTATTTCCCTTTGAATAAAATATAAATTATACAATCTAAAATATAATTAGATACATTATGAGGCGCATATAACATCATTTTCATCTTCCTCATTTCACTTGTGGAATTCATCACCAAATCCGGTCTTTTTCTCCACTAAAACATCAAATTTTATAGTTCACCACCCAAATCCACTTAAACATACATTTGTGGTTAAAAGAAAATTTGTGCACAATACATCAAATTTTAAGTCACAGATGCATGTTAAGTGGATTTGAGTGGTGGACTATAAAAGTTGATGTTTTAGCAGAGAAAAAACCGGATTTGGTGATGATTTTCATAAGTGGAAGGACGAAGATGAAATGATGTTCTATGCACCTCATAATGTATATATATACATCACCAAATCCGGTCCTTTTCCTTATAGTCCACCACCCAAATCCACTTAAACATACATTTGTGACTGAAGATGATTTGTGCACAATACATCAAATTTTAAGTCACAAATGTATGTTTAAGTGAATTTGGGTGGTGTACTATATAATTTTTGATATTTTAGTAGAGAAAATGACCGGATTTGGTAATGAATTTCATAAGTGGAATTAGGAAGATGAAATGATGTTCTTTGCACCTCATAATGTACACACACACACACACACACATATATATATATATATATATTAAATTGTATAATTTATAATTTATTTAAACGAAAATAAATTAAAAGAAAAAATATATCATACATGGTCCTTTTTAACGAAGTAGTTAACGGTTGTTAGTCTAAAGGACTATTGGCGTAACAAGTTTCAAAATAAAGGACCATCAGTGTAATTAAAGTTTGTAAAGGACTATCAGTGAAATTTGAGATAAACATAAAGGACCATCGATGTAATTTTCTCTCTAGTTATTCTCAAAAAATAAATACTATTTGAATGCTTGTATGTTATGCTAACTCTCTTATACATTTTTTTTATCATCTGGAACCATCAAGCTGCAAATCAAATAAACTTTTATTTAAGAACACAAATGTTCTTAGAACATATCACAACAACCATCATCTACCACCACACCATTAGATAAACTATATCAGTAAAATTAGAATTTAGAAATTAAACACCCGTTACAACAAAATAAACATATACAAATTGCGAATTCACAACCATCATCATCATCAACAAAAACAACAAACATTTAGATCAAAACCCTAATTTAAGAACCCCAAAATCGAAAACTATCAACACTAATCTCATGATTCCTTTATTTCACTTTAATCATCGAATCTATATCACTTTTAATTTCATCCCTTCATTTCACCTTAACATACCTATATAATAACACACCTAACATATAAACAAACACTTTTGACCAAAAATCTCACAAAATAGTTTTATTTATCTCTCTTACATACTTGTCATCTGAACATAAAAACACCTAATAAACACCATAGAAAATACAAACATTAAACACTAATAAATATGATACCGAACCAAATCATTTGATGTTTCTACTTTGGGTGAGTACAAAGCTATTATTTATTATAACACCCCTCTATTTGGTCAGTATTAATTGTGTCATTTGACACGGAAGTAATGGATAAAATAATATTATATATTATATTACAAAATGACCATAAACTTTTTCACGAGTTTTACAACATTTAAATATTCCTAAAACAAAACATATATTGTTGTTCTTCGAAATCTACATACATGGTAACTAACAAAACATCTTTAAATATTTATCAGAGTTATGGCACGTGTCAAACATTCCTTCAAAAGCCCATCTTCCTGCCCAAACCCACAACTTAAACAAAACCTACAGGAAGAGAAATGGTGGGATTAGCACGAAGCTAAGTGAATGAATGTACAACTAATAATTCAACTTAGCATAACAATATGTTTACATTAAGCACGAAAACACATAAACTCAAGAGGATCGGTGGTTACTGAGGAACCCTACAGCCGCGGTGGCCCTCAAATAACGCTTATCACAATCTGTATTGGCCCATACAAGATTTACCGATAACTTGGTACCTCTAAACAACAACACATGTTCCTGGAATCTGTGTTGATCACTATTAGTAACCAAGTCCAATCGCAATTGACCTCTGAACAACACAGATGCCCGAAGGCCACATATATGTCAAGTAGATACACAATCACAAATCAGACTAAACAATCTATCAATATCTACGTTACTTTTTGTAACCACACCGTTACAACTAAATCAAATCATGAGTTGCAGATCCACTTACTTGACTTGTCTCAGCCCACACTCAAAGATCTTATATTACTGAGTCTTCTGCTGATCTGAGAATATAATAATTAAAAAGTTAGTAACTCTTTCCATGATCGTATAACATATTTCATTACTTAGTATCAAAATGGCAAACAATCACCAAGTTGCAATTATCGGATATAATCGCTCTACAACTATCAATTTTATATCAAGTTATAACAATTCGTTTGTTTAATTATTTATTCAATTAACAAATTTCGAAACATTATTATAACATATTAATCCAAGCAGGTGACCCTTGTAATCTAGAATATGTTAATAAGAGTCCGATCCGCAGTTAATAAGATTCTGTTAAATTTGGTCGCTAAAAGTATAACATTTTATTTATGCACTTTTAAATTTGCAGGAACTCAGTTCGCAGCTCGGGAACTCAGTTCGCAGAAACTCAGTTCACAGGAACTCAGTTCGCAGCTCAGGAACTCAGTTCGCAGAAACTCAGTTCGCAGTTCAGGAACTCAGTTCGCTGGACGAGCCCAGAATTGCGAACTGAACCACTATTACCTAAAAAAACGAAGTATTTTTCATTCAACTCAAAATTTCGGTTTCCTAACCATCTAACAAGCTTTCCCACACCATATATACATCAAATAACATCATATAACATCTTTCAAGCTTCAATTACACACCTAATTAAAATACTTACAATTAGGTTAAAAAACAAGATGATGATGATGATGACAGACAAAACAAGGATTCACAACAGGTTATAATCACAACTTAATGGATGTTAATTTCGTGAATTTGGAAAGGGAACTTTGAGGGAGATTTAAAGAAAAGAAGTAGGTGACAAATGTGAGATGAAAAGATGAATTTGGTGATTTATATCACCCATCAACACAAAAGCTTGCTAATTTTAATCCCTAGTTTGGTTTATTGTCTGGAACCTGAAAACCGTTTTGCGAGACAAGTTATTTTATTTCACCGACAACTATTTTAATTCAAAACTATTAATATTTTATTTGTCACAATTAACTATTCGACCTTAATCTAACTTTCTTATCTAATAGACATATTAGTATAACATAAAACTTATAATTAAATATAAAATTAAAGAAATTATCAGATTACCCCTAGACCGCAAGAGTGGGTGTTACATTTATCTATTTGTCTATTTTATTATACTCTGTAGTTTTGTAAGGGCAACCGTTTTTGTGACTTGGTTAATTGTCCAATAAAACATGTTTGACAAAATGTTATTTTTTTATATATTTCTTTATGAAAAAGAGACAAAAAATTGAAACTCAAACAATATAGTTCATTCAAATTCATTGCACCAAAATTTTGACCATTTTCTCCATTATTAAGCAAACATTTTAAAATCTTTAACATGAAATAAAAAAGCACACGACAATCACATATTGACAATCCCTAAAGTATTTGTTTGGTTAATTTAATTAAATAATAAAATGATATTATGTAAAAAAACAATTAAATTAAAATCCTTCCCACATATTCTTATGCTTTTATTTAAATCAATCTAATTACAAACAAAAGAAAAAATTTACATTTACTTGTTCGGTTTGATCAATTTTTTTTTTTTGTTAGGTTGCTAATGTGTTCATACCAATACTAATCACTATTAGAAAACCGCTAGCCGTTTAATCCTCGCGTTCTTATTACTCATTGTTTCACTTAAAGAACTAATCGGGTATACGAAACGATCACCTAACGATTGAGCAACAAACCACAAATGAGTGTGGTTAAACCCCAAACTAAAGTTTCAGTTTTGGGTCTTGGGGTTTCGGTCGACGCAAATAGTAGAGAGTTGTGAGGGTTTTTATTAGGTGTAATTGTGTATTAACCTTAGTTATGTTATATGTTTATATTTAAATATTAAACTTAATACTTGTTCTACATGGATTTCTAAATATTCAAATTAAACTCTCAAGTTTATTTTAGTTAATTTAAAATAAAATTGACTTATAATTTAAACACTAAATTTAAACTTAATTATATTTAAATACTAAATATAATTATCTATCATCAACTATCCTATAATTTTTTAATCTTGTCCAAATAATGATTCAATTAATTATTCTACTAAATGTTCCTAAATGATCTTGAAAAGGTTCAAAATACGTATTACACAAATATACATATACAAATACAACCATATTAAATTTGGTAAGCCGATTTAGAAATTTACAAAAACTCAATGGATAAGGTCCACTTGAATTGGGCTCACTGTTATTTTTGTTCTCAGGAACATCAACAATCCGCCAAACCCCATGAATTGGGCTATTGTTTGCAGCCCACATGTTATTTTTGTTCTCATGAACATCAATCGGCCAAACCCCATGACTTGGGCTATTGTTTGCAGACTACATCTTATTTTTGTTGTCACGACTCACGAACATGAACAATCGGCCAAACCTAAATTCCCAAAATCATTCACATCGCTTTCTAAACTTCACAAATCCCTTCCATCATAGCGATTCGAGGTATTACTACACAACCATAATTAATTTGCAATTATGTATCGTCAACCGAGATTTGTTGTTTATCGTACTCGAAATTGTAAGTTTAAACTTCGGTTCTTAGTTTAACAGTATTCTATCTTTAAAAATCGTTAATCATGTTTCAGTTTAACCTTCATTTTCACAAGAATTCCGTTATAATGATTTGATTAATGAATGTATTAATTGTCATATAGTTTCATTGTTGTTATTAATTAATAATTAAACTCTCCTTTTCATAAGGTTCATCAATCAATCGATCCGTTCACCTCTATATTAATTATCATATAACTTCCAACTAAATTAATATTTGAAAACTTTCTTTCATCTCATAAGTTGTTCACTAACTATTGTCTATAAATCTTCATCAATCATCACATACAACTAATGTTGAAACTACAAATAGGTAAGAACACCAACACAATAGAAACTGAACCGAAAAAATACTGTCATTTTTCTTGATCAGCTGCAAGCTGCAAAGATGGTTACATAAAGGTCATGACAGTTTGTAATTGGGATGTTAACAGTATTTATGGAAAATACAGCAGTACTGATTTTGTAGTTTCTGATCAGCGGGTACAAATGCATAGTTTCATTATCTTATATATATATATATTACATTACATATATAATCAAAAAGTATACATATGTAATATGTTTGCCTTTAATTTATGCAGGGAAATGTTATGCATTGTACCGCACAGAGCAATATAGCTCATTTTTGTGTGGATAAGCTAAAAGAAGGCTGTGTTTATTTTATGGGTAACTTTAGTATTCAACAGAACAAAGATGAAATCGAATAATGAAGGATAATGATTATATGATTGAGCTATAGGGGTCCACTTATGTGACCAAAGCTACCGGCGATGCTAACGGGTTCATAAGATACCTTTTTCAATTCATTGAATTTGAAAACCTTGAACCTACACAGAAAAAGTATGTGGTTGGTAAGATTCTCTGTTATTGCTTCCATGAAACTTTACATTAAAATAAAATTTTATCATTATGTAATTAACAGTTAATTGGATACCATGTAGATGTCATCGGCTATGTTACAAATGTTGGCAACATCACGTTGCAAAAAACAGGGGCAACAACCCTTGATTTTGCTCTTCGGAACCAAATGTTACCTCTCTTACAACAACTATTAGTAGACCCGCTATTTTATGGTATTTTAAAATTTTAGTCACCTACAAAAGCTCATATGAAATTTGTAAGGGATCAACCGATACTTTGGAACAACAACAACTCTACTTTGTCGAATTCTTAATTCCTTAAAATTTCAAGGGATGCCACCTCATGAGCTAAACCTCAAAATAGGACTACCAGTCATGCTTCTGCGAAATGTATATCCAAGTGAGGGGTTTTGTAACGGAACTCGCCTCATTATCACCGATCTAGCAAAATTTGTTCTTCGAGCTAGAATCATAACCGGGTCTCACAGAGGGAACACAACCCTAATACCAAGAATCGCTCTCACATCTACCAAATCAAAATGGCCTTTCATAATGAAAAGAATACAATTCCCATTAAAACCATGTTATGAAATAACCATTAATAAAAGTCAAGGGCAATCACTTAATTTCGTTGGCCTTTATTTGCCAACAACTGTCTTCAGCCATGGTCAACTATATGTTGCATTATCTAGGGTAACAAACCTAGAAGGACTCAAAATTCTCATGATGGAAAACTATGACAAGGAGTTCCAACACCACACAAAAATTTTTATTTACAAGGAGACTTTTACCAATCTTCATCACAATACAGAGGTACTTACACTCATAAAATGCTTATTTTGTTACAATTCAACAGAGAATTTGTACTACCACTATAATATCCATGCTGATAAAATCAATATTTCTTCTACTCTTTTAGGAACAAAGATTGTAGTATTTGTTGGTAATAATCATGGCTACCGGTTTGAAGATGGCGTTTAAGAGTCTGTCATGGATGTTCAGAACGATTGTTGGACCAAAGTATATACTTGGACATTGAATCATGGCTACCGATTTAAAGATGGCGTTTAAGAGTCTGTCATGGATGTTCAAAGCGATCGTTGGACCAAAGTATATACTTGGACATTGGATCATGGCTACCTGTTTGAAGATGGCGTTTATGTTTTTGTCATGGATGTCATTGATATGGATAAATCATGAGAAACAGAGAAACACACTGGTATTCACATCGAGACATATGTATTTATATTAATTCTTTTGAAGAAGTTCAAAGATTCATAAATTCTTTGTTTGGATTCTGAAAGAAAAAGTTCACTTAAATCCATGAATGAAAATTGCCAACAATTTTATTTTTATTATAATATACAACACATGTGAAAGTTTTCAATTATGAGTTTCCACACTCAATCAAAAAATTCAATTTATTATTAACATATAATAAATGAAAGAAATCACTATGTGATTTAATATTCATTTTTATGGATTTGGGCTTCATACTTTTCATATTTCTTTGCCCAACTCATCGGAAAACATGAAATCAGTGGATGGAACTTTGCTTATAATCCATAAAGAATCATATGTATAATCTTCTTACATTTTTGGATTTAACATCATTTTTAATATATATATATATATATATCTTTCTCTTTTTACTTATTATAAGAAACACTAAAATAGGTAATCTTATAAGTGTTGATTGGTTGAAATTTTATCTAACTAATGTACTTAACGTAAAAACACAACATTCTATGTGGGAACTATTCACTATCTACTTTTTAATCTTCAATGTTTCACTATTTCTACAGTTTGCAGTACAAGCAATTTTCAAAATATGATCATACAAACGTTGAAATCTAACAAAATTTAGCCACCACAAAAATACACATATGAAATCCTCGAAACCTACAATATACGTGCATCGCACGGGCCATTCTACTAGTTTAATTAATTAATCCATAAGTAATTAATGACCTCTTATTTATTATTATTTTCAATAAATAATCTTTCGGTAGTGATGCATTATTATAATTTATTAGTGTTCTAATTATTGAATTAAATATATTAATAAGATTATTGCGCATATAATCCTGTCAATCCTCTATTGAAAAGTTATTATTTATTAAACAAAGGTTAGCTTATGATTGTTTCTGTTTCCGTAAAATGAGTAAATTTCATTAATAAATAACATAAATTCATCTCATATTAGCGGGTCTATAAACTATATTAAAAATCGATCAGATAAAAATTAAATTCGATAGCGAGTTTATAAACTATATAAAAAAATTGATCATAATACTTTATTAATTTATAAAAATTATATTCGTGATGTGTTATCATGGGTCTATAAACTATATACAAATGACCACAATATTTTATTAATTTATAAAAATTTTATTTGTCTGGCGTTATTGTGGGTCTAAATAACTAGCAACGATCAACATTTATTTTGTATAGTTATACTTTCGACCCTTAAATATTTAATGTATTTTTTTAAATTAAAAAAGTTGGTGACAATATAAAAATATCGACTAAATACTTTATTCATTTATAAAAGTTAAATTCGTCGTGCCTTATCACGGGTTTATAAACTATATAAAAAAATCGGTTACACATCAACTATAATATCTTATTTATTTATAAAATTAAATTTTTTCTGTATTATCGCGAGTTTATGATCTAGTTAATTATTAATTATATAGATCAAAATGTTAGATGTATTTATCACTCCAAATGTCGTTTAGCCTTACCTTGTGTCGGGTGGTGACTTCTAACAAATGTTTGTGCTAAAACTGGTGTTAACGGTCAAAATATAAAAGTTTAGGGGTGTATTTTGCCAATACAACGTTTCAAACTGGTTCAAGAAAAAGGCCAGTCTACCTGACTGGACCCTTGCCGGTATTTTTCTCACAAATCTCGGCTCCAACCTCCGTTCCGGCGTACCTCCTCAATTCCGATCGCTGGGCTATAAAATTTTCAACATTCCGATCATTATAGATATACATTAACACTTTAAAATATATAAAAATGACGGTGGACGATGTTCCGTTGGATGATAAGGTCAGAAGAACGAGAGATCTGTTATCAAGTTTTTATTCACAGGATTCTTCTCAAACTTCTGTTCCCGCCAATTCTACATCACGATTCGCTACACTTGATACCATCAATACGGCGTCGTTCGACGCCGATCAGTACATGAATCTTCTAGTACGGTTCTCTGATTTCAGATCCCTAAATTATTTCATTAGTTAAAAAAATGCAGTTGCATTTTATTACTTGATGCAGACCTTGTATTGCAATTGAGGTTATATAGATCTTCATGATGTTTTATTGAGAAATGTGGATTTAGGTATTAAGTTTTGATGATTGGATGTGTTTTTGCTGAGATGTGCTCGCCCTTGCTGACATGAACTGTTTGTAGGATTCTAATATAAGCGATTTAAAGTGAATTGTAGAAACAATATGTGGAACAAGGTGTCATTTGGTAATGTGGAACCTTCATTGTGAGTCTTAGAGCTGAGGACGATTGTTGTTGAGTGAAACCCTAACTGATCCTGTGAAGTCACTTTAGAGTGTGCTAATTGACGTAGATATTATCGGGGAAAAACACTTTTAAGTGCAAAAGGTAGTTGACTAGTGAATTCTTTACATATGTCGAGAACTTAGATAATTGCTTGAACTGTAGAAGAGTTGTAGAACTATGAGATTGTTCATTTATGCATGAAGAAAAGTTCAATAAAGACGGAGTTCCTATATGTTATTTATTTTACAGTATAAGAACTACTATTTCCATGTCCAATGGCATTATCAGTCATGTGTTCGATTAGTCTTGCCATTCGCCTGCAAGTGATTACTGTTTTAACAAACTTTATCTAATTATCTGGATAGATTCTTTATTCGCTTAGGATAGTGATATAGCATCAGGAATATACTCATTAACAATGGCTCATATAGTAGGATTAAAAGAATGGCAGTAGAACAAGATCTCATGGGAAAAACTATGGAGGGGTTATTTGCATCATAGCTAATGCATTGTCTCAAATATAAATATGTTAAACATCGGATGCTAGGAACCTCCCGTCAAGCTAACCTCGGGAACATACAGATTCCTTTGTACTTGTACATGTACAGGGATGTGTGCATGCTCACACACATGAGCAAGAGGAATGCTTTACTTATAATTAGGGATGTGTTGTACCTGTATAGACACCTTAGTAGTGTAGTTTTCATCTCTTCCTAGTTACACATAACATAGGGAGATGTTGTCCCATGGTAATTTGATTGGTTTTAGTATCATGATAACATTTTACAACAATTGTATGTTAACATAAATTTTTTTGTCATATTTTCTTAAAACGTTACACGATTAGGGTATTATTAAGTTCTAGTGGTTTTTCAATGGTGCTATTAGATATCTAGTCCACACTATATGTTTTTCCTTAAGATATTATTTATAATGATTTATATTTCTAGTTAAGCCTCTGACTATGTAGAGCATGCAAAAGGTGCTATAGTAGTGTACATTTTTTAAGATGAATATAAATCATGCAGAAATGTTTATTACCAATGTGAGCCTTAGCTCTGAGCGCCTATAGTGTTTTAATCTTAATTCCGATAACAGATAAACTGCTAAACTTTATCCGTCATATAGTTCTGATGGATTTATCATCTTTCTATGAATGAATCTGGTTGTCTGTCAAATGGAAGAAGAAAATTGTGTTAAACGCAAAATCATCCATCGGCGGTATACATGTTCAATCTTCTGATACTATTTGAAAATGTCTATTCTTTTAATGTATCAGGTCCAAAAGTCAAATCTGGAGGGACTTCTACAGAGACATGTTGAAATGGCTGCTGAAATAAAGAATCTTGACACTGACTTGCAAATGTTAGTATATGAGAATTATAACAAGTTTATCAGTGCTACAGATACAATTAAAAGGTAAGAATCTTGGGCTTTCTTTATTCTCTATGATATGCCGATAGTTTCTGTTGGCAGCATTTTACAGTACTTTTTCCTTGTATGACATGTGTAAGTCTAATTTTTGCTCCAGAATGAAGAACAATATCGTCGGTATGGAACTAAATATGGAGCAACTCCTTGATAAGGTATAATGGCAGTATTTATTTTGTACGTGGTTGACATTGTGATCGAGTAACATGTAAGTAGGTTAGAAAAAAGTCTGAGATTGACCACCCCTCATCATTACTTTTCAGATAATGTCAGTGCAGTCAAGAAGTGATGGGGTCAACACATCTCTTTTTGAAAAGAGAGAGCATATAGAGAAATTACATCGCACACGTAATTTATTGCGCAAAGTTCAGGTATCAGAGTAAATAGAAGTTTCATATTTGTAGAACAGAATCATCCTATTTTGCTGTGCCACTTATAGGGTCTAATTGTATGTAAAGTTCCATACATTATGCAAATTATGGTCATTGGCCACATCGAGTTACACAATTCTTTTCATGTGTTGAGCAGTTTATATACGATCTTCCTACTACACTTGGAAAGTGTATCAAATCTGAAGCATATGGTGATGCTGTGAGGTTCTACACTGGAGCGATGCCGATATTTAAGGTTAACTTACTGGTCGTTTGATCATCATATCCCCATTTATGTGTTCTGCTTGATACTCGCGAGCTCTCACTTGATGACATTCATTTATCTCTTTGCTCTTTATCTTGAATTTTGACAGGCATATGGGGACTCCTCATTCCACGACTGTAAAAAAGCATCAGAAGAAGTAATGGCAATTATTATTAACAAGCTTCAGGTGCAGCCCTTGTTAATTTAGTTTTATCTATACCAATTCAAACCAACGTGAAGGCTTCGGGTTCTATGTATCCGTCTACAACATCACATTCTTTACAGTGAACTTACCTTTATGAATTAAATTTTTTTAGTGTCCGTTAGATTTGGTCATAATAATTTATTAATGGGTCAAATTGGGCTGTCTTTATATCTCAAATGGGCAAAAGGGAAGAGTTTGGACTGAGTGGAAGTTGCCTAAATTTTATTAAATAATGCATACAACCTGCTAGGTTGTTTTTATTAAAGAATTTAGACTATTATCGTACATCATCTTTTATTGATAAATAACTTGGGTTTTTTTTTTATCTCAAATGGGCAAAAGGGAACGGTTTGGACAGAGTGAAAGTTGCCTAAATTTTATTAAATAATGCATACAACCTGCTAAATTGTTTTTAGTAAAGAATTTCGACTATTATCGTACATTATCTTTTATTCATAAATAACTCATTATTTATTTACAACATAATGGACAAACAAGTGTTTCAGATCAACCCACCTGTTGCCCAATTACTCATTCTTGCCTCCTCTAGTATTATGTTATCTATTAACACCATAAAGAATAAAGGCAAAACAAAAAGATTTCATGTTGTACAAGTTCTGTTTCAGGACAAGGTCTCTTCTGACTCCGAATCAATACAAGCAAGAGCAGAGGCTGTAATGCTTCTTAAGCAGTTGGATTTTCCGGTTTGTAACTCTGATTTTAGCATATTCTTTTATTCTTGAGCTTTGTCCTGCAGCATTTTAATCGTTTATTATGTGGACTTGAAGTGAGTGATCAATTCTAATTTTTACACTGGATACAAGAAAGCATAGTCAACTCATGATATGCATACATGCACCCAATTATTAGTAAAAATCCGAAAGTTGCATGTCATATGCCCTCCAAGTGTAACATGCCATCTGAATTTATTATTTCCATAAAGCAACATTTTTTAGAAAAAGGTTTGACCCTTCTAACATAATGCTTTCATATTCACTTGATTCTTTTTACACCTCAGTACATGCACCTTTAGTTGGTAATACATGTTGATTACCTATTAATAGTAGAGGTGGCATGGCAGGCTGCATTACTTGGGTAATGGGTCGAAATGGGCCAATTTTTGGGTTGACCCACAACACTCTTTTGTCAATCTTTTAAGGTTTTTTTTTTAACATATTTAATGATTAAAATATGATTCTAAGTATTATGTGATTATAATAAATCCAACATTTTGTAAAACTTGATCTAGGGTAATCTGTAGTGTATATATTATCAATATATGCCTTGGATGACTTTCTAGCCACTTAATGCATTCCCTTTATTAGCTAGTTTTTCTTTTTTCTTTTACCTGATTGGGATAAAGCACAAACTACATTGAGCCATTCATAAGTGAATGGGTTGAGTTTGCCATCTCAAATTGATAGAAACACTTAAAGGCATCGAAGGAATAGATGTAGATTTTTACAGGATTCCAAGCATGCTTATATGCAAATTGAACCGTGTTAAAAAAAGAGCATATACATAAATTCGTGCATGAACTCCTATGACTATCTTGCTCTACCGCAAAACCAAAAAAAAAAAAAAAGTATTGTTTTTGGAAGTAATTAAAGTTAGTTTTTAACAGAATTTTTTGAAGTTTCTATGGCATGAAATTTGTAAATTATTAAGTGTTATGTTTTATTGACTACCATGTTGCTTCACTTTGGCAGGTTGAAAACTTGAAATCGAAGCTGCTTGAAAAGTTAGAACAGTTCCTTGAGGAGCTCGATCTTTCCAAAGAGGTAAACATTGGTTCTGAAGATCATCGTGAACCTACCAGTCAAGGAAGTGAAACTGATTCCATTTCTCCTATTCATGAGGTAATTACATAGATGATCATCTCTTATATTTTCTTAGGGCCATAACCTATCTGGATTTGAATAAAGGTGTTTACGCACACACATGTATGTGTATATGTATCTATTTCATATTTCATCATATTTGAGGATTTTGATCGTTAATATACGTCGTCTCAACTTTCAGTTGTCACTTAATCATAAATATGAGTTCTTTCAGCTGTTTAATTTCTTGAATAGGTTCCTACTCGTGAGTTTGTGGAAGCTGTTCACGCTTATCACGTAATTTTCCCTGACTCAGAGCAGCATCTGGTCAAACTTGTGCACGATCTTACCACAAGGTGCGTATGTGCATCTTGTCAGTTCTCTCAATTAGTACTGGTATCTACTTCTGACCAGATTTTGCTGTTCATACCTAATTGGCGTTTGCTTTATTAGGCACTTTGAAGCTGCCAAACAACAAGTACAGGAGCAGATCTCTTCCGCAAAGCTATTAAACCGACTTCGTATGTAACAGGCCCACTAAAGATATCATCTACTGTTAGAGGTGGCAAAATGAGTGGGTTGGTAACAGGTCAAAACAGTTATGTCCTGGTATGTGGTCAGGTTGGGTTGACCCAGAAAGACTTTTAATAGCTATTTTTTCTTTTCTAAATTGAAGGATTTAGGAGGTTTCACGCGTTAACTGTACACTTGACCTTCAATCCTTTCGAACAATTTGACTCTTTTTTTTTTAGTTGGGCCGAACTTGCCACTTCAATCTACTATAGTTTCTTATATTTACCAAAAAATTGCCCAACAGGTGGTACAAAAGAGCTGTTGGTCTAGTACTGTTATATTCTTGCGTTAAACATTTACCATGTCATATATATTCCCCTTTTTACAGGCTTTATTTGGACTGATGTTCTCTTGATCGACGACGTCTTACCAGAGGCCGGTCTACAAGATTTTGCTTTGGAGGTTGTCACTCTCTTTACTTCAATGGTTATCTTTATCGTGTCTATATCACCTAATTTGTTTAACTGCAAATGACTACCTACTGTGTAATGACTACCTTTGCTGATTTAATGTTCATGGTTTCAGGCTGCTCGTGTTGCTCTGAAGCAGTATGTCACTAGCTCATTTTTTCATCTTCTTCAAGAAATATCTGGTTAGTGTTTCTCTTTCGCTAAAACTACCATTTGGTGGCAATATCAATTAATTTTAATTATGAATAGTTGATTTGGGCTGTGTTTTATCTTAAATGGGTCATGACAAAATAATAAACTGAAAGGAAACAAGTCAAGTGGGTCAAACACTCACAGGGGTGAAAGGCCTCAAATCTATTTACAATGTGTATAACCTCTTAAGTAATTTTATTCAAAGAGATGTATTGTTCGTGTAATAATCTTGTTTTTGTATTTTTTTAAAAACCGTTAGTTGTATGTACACAATTTTATAATGGACAAAAAAGTGTTTGTCGGTCAAGCCTCCCTGTCCCGCTTCAACCAAGACCGTTTAAACCTATTACCCAATCTGATGACCCACCCATCTTTCCTCCTCTACAAACAAGTAAGGTTTTATCAGCATACAGCCAGGTAGAAGTAATAAAGTCACAATATTCACCTGCATGTTTGTTGATCTGAATATTGTTTGGTGACTATCTGATGCACGTCTCTTTGAACTGTCAGACACTCTTCTGCAAATTCAAAAAGATGGCACAGGAGAGGAGTATCCTTTGCGAGTTGCTCTTGAGGCTAGCAGAAACGTTTTGATTCAAGGCAGTACAAAAGTCTTGTCGGTAAATCATGGCTCACTCGTTTTCTCTTTGATCATACAATTGATTTTTTACCTCTATTAGTTCGTTATTTTTATTCTATAGGATATACGGTATCTTCTTGATGAAGATCTGGGCTTGGTATTGAAGTTAAGAGACATGGTTATTAGTTGGGTACAGGAAGGGTTTCAATCTTTCTTTAGACAACTTAATGATCTGTTACTCTTGCTTTCTGGAAAAAATGTCCCGATGGCACAAGAACAGTTTTTGGCAGAAAGATTACAAGCAGAGAAGGTTCCTGCTGGGCTTGTGCTTGTAATAGCCGAACTATCCGTTTTCATAGAACGAGATGCCATTTCAAGAATTACCGAGGCAAGAACTGTTTTTCTGTTTCATATAAAGGAGGCAAAATCAACCTATTTACTTATGAATGGGTCAATTCGGGTTATGTTTTATCTCTAATAGGCCAAATGTGTAAATAAAAAAAAGCTTAGAAGGAAACTGGTTAAGTGGGTTGGTTGGTCAGATGGATCAAAAGTGACCAAAGTTTCTTTTTAGTGCATAAAGCCTCTTAAATCATTCTACTAAAAATTAGATTATCATTGAAGTAATTTACAGTTTGTAATTATATCTGACACGCTAGTTAATTATTAAAAAATAAAAAAGTTTGGACAGAAAGTGTTTTGGGTCATCCCAATCTGATGGAGGTTTTAATCCTGAACCTATTTGGCGTGATTCTCAGCTATTTGCCACCTCAAGGTTTATAGCTTGCATTTGTCTTCCAACTGTGCTGGTTTCGACTCCATACATGGGAGGTATTTTTTAAAATTTTGTTTGTTACTTTTCAGGAAATTGGTTCTTCATTGTCAGGTGGTGGTCCCACTTTTGTTCCTGCTGAAGTCCGTCACACTTTTAGATCAGCTGGGGAAAAGTTCTTGTTGCATGTATGTGTCTTGTATACAAGTGTCCTCAATACTATTTTCTGTTATGTTCTATAAATTAATTAAGATTAAGATTTTCCTTGAATACAGTATATTAATACGAGAAGCCAAAGAATTTCTGTTCTTATGAGGAAGAGGCTCTCAACACCAAATTGGATCAAGGTTTGTACGTATTCACAGCTTGTTATACACATGAATTGAGTGTCGTTTGATGTGAATAGTTATTAAATATTTTTATATTGCCTGATATCCTCTATTTCTTTAGCATAAAGAACCGAGAGAAGTTCATATGTTCGTTGACTTGTTTCTTCAAGAGGTATGGATTTTCACTTGGATCTATATATCTTTTGCATGTTGCCTAAGGGCATTAATGGATAAGTTTATTAAAAGTTTTCTTATTTACTTATTAGAAGATAATGAAAGTGTAATGAGTGCTGAGTAATTGATATCATGACAGTTGGGAGCTGTAGGAAGTGAAGTAAAACAAGTTTTACCTCACGGACTTACTCGTAAACATTCTCGCACTGAGAGCAATGGAAGCACTAGTTCTTCACGCAGCAATACATTAAGAGATAACCGTTCAAACACTAATAGGGCCCGGAGTCAGCTTCTGGAAACCCATCTAGCAAAGTTGTTTAAACAAAAAATGGAAATTTTCACAAAAGTTGATCATACACAGGTCTGGTTCTACTCTATTCCGTATACATACAATCGATGTTGTAATTGAGTATATGTGAAATAAGAATTGCTTGTGTCGCAGGAATCTGTTGTGATGACTATAGTAAAACTTTGCCTCAAAAGTTTGCAAGAGTTTGTTAGGCTGCATACATTTAATCGGAGTGGATTTCAACAAATTCAGTTGGACATGCAATACCTTAGAATTACACTTAAAGACAGCGCTGAAGATGAAGCTGCTGTTGAATTTTTGCTTGATGAGGTAAGCAGTTAACCTAATGAAAGCAGTGTTAGCTCCATTTTTGTCCATGTTAGTTGGGTTGGGTAACGGGTCAAAATTTGTACAGGTTGGCCTACAAACACTTTTGTCTTTTTATTTTTAAAAAAAGTTAAGTAATGTTAATTGTGATTACAAAAGCAATATGGTTACAACAGTAATCTAGATCTTTGTATGAAACAAGTTAGGAAGTTTTATGCGTTAAAGGTAGATAAATAAATGGAATGCAACCCATTTGACATGTTGCTCATTTTAGCTAATCTTTTGATCTGATCCATTTGACCTGATCCATTTGACCTGTTTAAAATTGAAATGCGACCCAAAATCGTCCCATAAATAAATAAATGGGTCAAATCTTCCTCTCTATGTAGCACTATAACATGACCAAGAAAGCTTGTGTTTCCATCAGTTCTTTCTTGCTAACCCACTTCCTCATATGTGCAATCGAGGCATATTTTAATGTTTTCTTTGAACATTTAGAAGTGGAACGTTAACTTTCTTGTTGAACAGGTGATTGTTGCTTCTGCTGAACGTTGTCTTGATCCTAGTCCTCTGGAGCCGGCAATCTTAGACAGACTTGTACACGTGAAATTGGCTAGAACCATAGACCAAGAAACGGCTGCTTCTTAGCAAATGACGATTGCATAACTAGGTCAAATCATTTCAGTCCTAGGTGGCAATATGCTCAATGTGTTCAGGAAAGCATGTCAGAAGCACATAAGGTCCCCTGTATCACGTGTTGTATTATTGTATTGCGTATAGATAGTTCTGCAAATTTGCTTTAACTAGAGTCATCCTATTGCGAATATGACAAGTGTGATTTATCGGATCATAGGTGAATGAAATATGAACGAAAAGGTTATAATTTCTTATATTAATACTAAAGAAAATAAAAAAGTACGGGTTTATTTGATATTCCTCTATCAAATTATGAGTTCTTCTGATTATATTGTTGGCGGATCTAACTTCAAACTTACCGGTGAGCTATTCTTAAACTGTTTCTGATTTTTTTCTGTCTCAACAGAAGAGATGAAACGCGTACAAGTTATCAGGTTATCTCTTTTACAGGATATGCTAATTCATCATGTAATACGCATCATGGAAAATGAAATCATAAGGACATCATTTACGTAATCAGTATGATTACTTTAATTACTTGTATACACCCAAATATCATAATTGTAATGCAACTATGAGGGTAAGTATCTGTATTTAATCTATCCAATTTTACTCGATACTTTAAACATGGAGCTTATAAAATCAAACACTTTTTTACCTTAAACTCTCTAACTGTATTTTTTACTCTATCCCATTTCAATACGAATACTCTAGTTTCAGCAAAAGGTAATAACAAAGGGCAAACCTATAACCTATCTTTGTAAAATATGCAAATATAATACCAAAATTACTATACAAATGCTAAATGTTTTGTTCTACTTAAGTAAAAATAGGAAAAACTAACAAGAATATGAAGTAATAAAATTGATCATCCACGTGAAGAACACGTGCGTTTTTTGGATGATTTTATGTTTTTGTCTTTTTATTCCGCAATTTCTATTATGGGCTAATGGGCTTTTGAGATATAAAAACACAATTTGATCCACCTCACTCACTTAGTCACTTATATCATTTGGGCCTAAATATAAACCTCACTGATTGTTCCTCACTTCTTTTCCCGCCAAAATATATCCTTCACCCCAATTATAGGCGCCAAATCTCATCTCCATTTTCCCGCAATTTACACACAGAAACACACTTCCCTTGTCATTCTTTCTTTCCTGTTTTACCTCTGAAATCTTCGACTCGAAATCTGCTGAAAATAAACGGTACAATGACGGACCTCGATTTCAGCCGTGATAAAGGTAGTATTTCACTATTTGACTTCATTTGAAACCCTAATTTTCACATATCAAATTCATAAGTGTTAAATTGTTCATTCATTTTCCTCATACAATAACAGATCTAGCCAAAGACTTCCTTCAAAACTTCGCTGATGCAGACGGTGAAGCTAAATACATCAACATCCTTGTATGTTTTACTTAATTCTTTTTGTTAATATGTATACATATACATATACTTTTTTATTTAACCGAGTTTTATTTAATACACAGCAAGATGTTGCGAACCGTAAAATCAGAGCAATTCAAATAGACATTGAAGATCTATTTGATGTATGTATATTTCATATCTTTGGTCATTATATTTAACTGTTGATGTATTACTGTACATCATTAGTTATATATTTGATGCTTACAAAATATTTTGTGTATATTTTGTCGTGTTAGTATAAGGATTTAGATGAGGAATTTGTGGGACGAGTTACTGATAATACTAGAAGATATGTCGATATTTTTGCTGATGCTATCGATGAGATGATTCCTGAGCCAACTGAAGCTTTGCCTGATGATGATCATGATATATTAATGACACAAAGAGCTGAAGAAGGCAATGAGAATGCTGATGGTACTGACCCCAGACAGAGGATGCCACCGGAAATTAAGCGATTTTAGTACGTATAGTTTAGAGTTTTCTAAACTTAATTTGCTTATTTTATACTGTTTATGTTAAGTTTAACATTATTTTTTTGAAAATTGCTGCAATTAGACAAAGAAATTAAATAATAGAACTAAGATTTAATTATATATAATGAAAAATGGAATTAAGTAATGGAGTTAGATTATACTTTACAGAATTTGTTTGAGATTAATTTGCTTTAATATGATAATATGTTTGAGATAAGTTGTATTATCATAGTATATGCTTTGGAAAATTATGTTAATCTGCTAATTACTGTTTATTCATTTTTCTGATGCCTATTTTATGTAAACCAGTGAAGTATATATTCGGGCTTCTTCAAAGGGTCAGCCATTTACTATAAGGGAGGTTAGGGCTTCAAATATTGGCCAGCTTGTCAAGATATCTGGTATAGTGACCCGCTGTTCAGATGTAAAACCATTGATGAAGGTTGCTGTTTACACATGTGAAGAGTGCGGTTTTGAAATTTATCAGGTATGCAATCAGCAATCATGTTTAGTTTAATATCGTTTCTGAAAATACAGTAGACATATAGTGCGTATGATACATGCTGTAAATTTTGTTAGTATAGTATTAGTAGTATCTATTTTCTTTCGGAATCTGGGAGCTTTTTTCACGTATCCTCATCTTGTATAAAAGATTGTGTGGATTACATTGTCATTTTGTGGATTCTTAGACAGTGAATTAATGTTATGTAAGCTATATCCTAGTAAACAATGCAGGTGTGTGAGTTAGCCTAACTTGTGTTGTTTAGCATTGCACTAGCACAACCTAACATGTGGGATTCGAATAACTAGTCGACCTTATATTTACATTTTTGCATTGAACATTATTGCTTATGTGACATGCTACTTCTATGGAACAGGAGGTAACTGCTCGAGTGTTCATGCCTCTGTTTGAATGCCCATCTAAGCGTTGCAATGTTAACCGGGCGAAAGGAAATCTCATTCTGCAACTCAGAGCTTCAAAGTTTTTGAAGTTTCAGGAGGTTAGTTCAAATACCTTTTAGCTGGGATTTTTCACATTTTGTGCGATACAAGATGTTTTTAAATGTTCAAACTATCTTCTTACATGAGATGTTACCATGAAAAATTTCAGGCCAAACTTCAAGAGCTCGCTGAACATGTTCCGAAAGGTCATATACCTCGTACGATGACTGTACACTTTCGAGGCGATCTTACAAGAAAGGTTGAATTCTATGAAGTTTGCCGATTCTTTATTTTCTTACGGATTCTTAACTTCTTAGAGATAAATGAACATTATTATATAACAGGATTTTAAAGCCTTTTTACACTTTTCAGGTATCTCCGGGCGATGTTGTTGAGTTATCTGGCATATTTTTACCTATTCCCTATACTGGATTTAGAGCAATGCGAGCAGGCTTAGTAGCAGATACATATTTGGAGGCTATGTCAATTTCCCATTTTAAGAAAAAATACGAGGAGTAAGCAACTTTCAGATTAATATGGTCATAACTCATAACTATCTTTATTAAGTACTTCCCTCCAACCCAAAATAATGCAATGTCTGCTTCTAGTAAATGTACTTGGTTATTTATTGTATACCTAAAAAACCATTAGCAATACAGATCTGATAAAACTGTTGGATCGTAATCAATTCTGACTTCATTTTGTACTCATAGTTATTTTGGAATTGGAATTTTTCCAAGAAAGGCAACGTTGCATTTTTGGGACAATGCATCATATAATGCTTCAAATAAGTGTTTTTGTTACTACTTTGTATCTTCTACTTGGGGTACTTTCTGTGGTATATCTGTATTTACAGACACAAATATGGGAAATCTGTTGCACTTATTTGAAGGTTCGTCAAATACTCATTTTCTGACTGTAGTATCTTTTTGCTTTCTGCAGGTATGAACTAAAAGGTGACGAAGAAGAACAGATTGCACGCCTAGCTGAGGATGGTGACATATACAACAAGCTGGCTCGCTCACTGGCCCCTGAGATTTTTGGACATGAAGATATCAAGAAAGCTCTTCTACTTCTATTAGTAGGTGCTCCTCATAGGAAACTGAAGGATGGAATGAAGGTAATGCGCTATTTCAAGTCCTGTTGAAATTCAAAGAGTGCCAAGTTTTTTTCTTTCACACAATCCAACTTACATGTTATTAGCTAAAAGTTAGGTTTCCGCACTATTATGTATTTAATAGTACTTTTTAATACATATCCTGCATGTGTTAATTCAGATAAGAGGAGATCTACACATATGTTTGATGGGTGATCCTGGAGTTGCAAAAAGTCAACTTTTAAAGCACATAATTAACGTTGCACCAAGGGGTGTGTATACCACTGGCAAAGGAAGCAGTGGAGTTGGTCTTACAGCAGCTGTCCAAAAGGACCCGGTGACAAATGAGATGGTCCTGGAAGGCGGAGCACTGGTGAGGATAACTTTCTTTAGCATGCAAGTACCATATTTACTATTCATGTTTTCATGATTTGCAATGAGGAACTTGTCTTGTATTGGTTTGGATCAAAACTTGTTTATTTTTTTGGTATGGGTTGAAACGGGTCAGATTGGGTTTTTGCCGTAACACTTTCTGTTCAAATTCTAATTTACCTAGCCTGTCTTATAGAAACTATACAGTATCACTTCAGTATTAATCCAATCTTCTAATAAAAATTCTAATCAGATTTCATGCATTAAGAATACCCTTTGGATGACTTTTAACCTCTATGACCAGTTCTTTGATAAGCTAGTTTCAATTTTGCCTGGTTGACATACTAGAGTTAAAAAAATAACCTGAATTAGAAATGGCCACCTCTATACTTTGGTTTTAAGGATTTTTTCCTGTCATTCATCAGGTGTTAGCGGATATGGGGATTTGTGCAATTGATGAGTTTGATAAGATGGATGAGTCAGATAGGACAGCCATACATGAAGTCATGGAGCAGCAGACAGTAAGCATTGCCAAGGCTGGGATCACGACTTCCTTAAATGCAAGAACTGCAGTCCTCGCTGCTGCCAATCCTGCATGGTACGGTACACGTGAAGCGTTGTTTTTGCTTCTCATTAATTACTAGTCACTGTGGTATTGTATTAATTTGAATATTTTATTTTTTTGAAGGGGAAGATATGATCTACGTAGAACGCCAGCTGAAAATATCAACCTCCCTCCAGCACTTCTATCAAGATTTGATCTTTTGTGGTTGATCCTTGACAAAGCAGATATGGACAATGATCTTGAAATGGCTAGACATGTTGTTTATGTTCACCAGAATAGAGAATCACCTGCCCTTGGATTTGCCCCCCTTGAAGCTTCCGTTCTTAGGTATTTTCCATGTCTTATTTGTAAATATACTGCATAATCATATTTATTACTGAGATACACTTTGTAACTTGAACTTTCTTTTTGTTGTTGACAGGGCATACATTTCTGCTGCCAGAAAGTTGTCTCCATCTATTCCAAGAGAGCTGGAGGAGTATATTGCCACTGCATACTCGAGCATTAGGCAAGAAGAAGCAAAGTCAAACAGTCCAACCTCATACACGACTATCAGAACTCTTCTCAGTATTCTAAGGATATCAGCTGTGAGTTTTTTCTTCTTTCTAAATAACAACATAGTAATGCAGTTTTGTATTGTAAAACAATGAATATGTTCACACATTTCTGGATAATTAGTAGATAACTGATAGATAATAATATTACATGCAGGCACTTGCAAGACTGAGATTTTCAGATACTGTTGGTCAAAGTGATGTGGATGAGTCACTTAGGTTGATGCAGATGTCAAAGTTCTCTTTGTACTCTGATGATAGACAGCGATCTGGTCTTGATGCGATCTCAGATATTTATTCAATTTTACGTGATGAAGCTGCAAGGGCCAATAAGATGGATGTAAGCTATGCACAAGCTCTTAACAGGATTTCACGAATGGTTAGTCTCTTGCTCTTTCTTATATGTGATGTGCTTGGTCTTTTATATTAGTTATGGTAAGGTACATGAACTAACTGCTAATTTGATGGTTAATTAGGGGTACACTGAAGCTCAGCTGAAAGAATGTTTAGAAGAATATGCAGCATTGAACGTGTGGCAGATCCATCCAAACACCTTTGATATTCGATTTATTGATGCTTGAATTGATAGCGCTTGTCAAATTATAAGATTGCTAATGATTGAAGTTAAGGATGACCTTGTTGTATCTTATCAGGAAATTTTTAATTATCACAAGTGTTGGTAACTATGTCCATTTTTATGGTTATGCTCCAGCTTTTGTAGATGCGTTAATGACTTCTCAAACTTAATATGAAAGTTACACCCAAAACAAAACAGCTGCAAGCATGTGTCTTTTTAACACCTAACTGAAAAAAATTTACAAAGATAATGGTTGGTAGCGTATGGTCTTCATTGTATTCTGTAAATTGCATTAGTTTATAAAACTCAGCCGCAAGGTCCAATAAAATGGATGTAGATAAGCTTCCTTTGACTTTTGTTGATTGATCTAATTACTTTGTATTTTGACTATTTGTAAATGTGTATCTATTGGTTATCGGTAAGTACAATAAAAAGGGGACGTGATTCTTACAAGGAAGATATTGTCTAAATAAAATTGAAGGTTCCTTGTAAAAACAAAAAGTGTATTTTTCCTTTTAGGAAGTAAAAAGTTCCTTTTGAAAGGCATAGAGGTATAAACGAGCCGAGCCGAGCCCGAACTTAGTAGTGTTCGAGCTCGGCTCGTTTCATTTTTAGAAAGCTCGAGCTCGAGTTCGGCTCGTGTCGAGCCTTAAATTTTAACTCAAGCTCAGCTCGTGACACATGTTAAAAGCTCAAGCTCGGCTCGTGATAAGCTCGTTTTAATAAAAAGTCTAAACGAATTTTAGCTTGAATTGAGCTCGGCTCGTTAAGCAAAAATTGGAGCTCCTTAATCTATCTGGGTAAGCTCGTTAAACAGCCTGTTAGTCAAAATCATAAGTTCATTCTCAAAAGTTATATAAATATGAAAACTACTGAAAAGTTTTTAGCTTCTCATAACATAGTACAATTACAAAGTTTGACATATGAAAACTTGAATATAAACAAGGCATGCAGATGAGCCAAAACAATTAAATACATGCTACAACTAAAACAACCATCTCTAAACAAGATCAAAAAACTCCAAGTTCAATGAGCCACAAAAACTAATCACTTGAAAAGAACCTGCAATAAATAAAACAAAGAAACTTATATAATGTAAATGACAAAGACAAAATTATATGTTTGTAACAGTAACAATTATAGTTCTAATATACTGGCAAAGTATACAAACTAAAAAAAAAGCAACAGTGACATTCAAAATTCCATTTTGATTGATGGTGTCATTGAAACTGTAAAAGAAAACGTACTTTCAATTGGAGTGTTTAACATCAGGCAATAGAACTTCTATTGGTACTTCCTCCTACCCAAATCAAAATCAGTAAGTTTACAAACAAATACATTCACTTGATATCCATTTTTAGATTAAAAAAAGTACCTTGTGTTTCTTCTTTAATCCAAAAGTTTGTCTAATCCAATCCCCTCCACAAATCAACATTTGTACCGTATCAGGTGCCAAGGAAGATCGAAATGGTTCAATGACTCTTCCCATCCCGATCCATTTGATGCATCTTCATTAGACCTTACACCATTGCTTCCTTTAGAAGATCCAACTCCATTTGTAGCAACTTCCTTAACCAACGCATCATGCATCTCCAAATAGTCGTCATACATATCCTCAAGTGCATTCTCCACTTCTTTAATGTTCTTGGCAGCTTGATCTGTTGTATATAAAATGTTATAGGACATTCCAATCAACCATTTTTTGAACCTAGGATCGAGATCAGAAGCTATAGCCATGAGTAGATGGCACTCCCCCCAATACTTGTCAAACTTTTCCTTCATAGCTTTCACCATGTCACGAATAAATTGAACTTCAGAATTTGCACCGTTATCCAATATGTTGGGTCAGAGACCCCACTAAATGTAATTTATAAATGACAAATTCACTTAAGTGTTATAGTTCACTGCATCAGTTAGCAGTAAACAAGTTAGAGTAGAAAGAGAAACTGTCACTGATCAAACCTGATCAGCGAACATAAACACTTGGAATATATTTCTTATTCTTCTCTAATCACTGCATATGTTAGCAGTGATTCTCTTGTAACTTGAAGCATTCTCAAAGCATCATCATTCGCTGATGATCATTTAACCTTCATGTTACTAAGGTTGTCACTTAAAAGATCAAGTTCCATCTGCTGAAGTCGAAGACTGAAGACAGAGACAGAGAGCAGTTCAATGATGTGGAAATCATCACTGCTCTACTGACCAACGGTTCATGCCTTTACCTAAAAGTACATTGGGTCTGACAAATACCCAACGTACAATAGGAGGTCAACTTATGCAGCATACAAGAAAGCGTGCATATCTTTTCTAAGATATGTACGATCACTTATTGTACATTTGCATTTAATTCCTTGTACCTTCTTCTGTAAACCTAGGAATAAAGTAATGTATAAACTTTAATCCTATGATGTACTGTCACTTTCAAATGTTGAAAGCTACTTTACTGTCCCAACTAATATGGTGTTGACACGTGTTGTACTTATATCTCATTGTGTGAAAGTATAAATACCACACTCAATAACCATATTAAAGGTCCAGAATTTTGTATTCGAGATCAACTAGTGATAACGCACGTTCCTACTCTCTAGTGAACCAAGTGCCCTCACTTATCTGTTAAGTGTTGATCACTAAGCCTTATCAGCGAGCTATTCGCTGATAAGCTGTTTGAGACCAAATTTGTCACAAGTTAGTTTACTTAGACTTGTCTGTCTTGTCTATTTCCGCAAGTAAACTCTGTAAAGTATTCATTTGATTCATATCAATAAAAGAAAACTTTAAACTTGAATTTGTTTGTCTATTTACATTTGTTGTTAGTAGTTAAAACGTTTTAGTTGACAAACCGGGACCAACACAATACTTGTTTGACTTTGTAGACCTCAATAAGGTACAAATTGGCAGTAGGATAATGACTTCCTAAGATGATATTAGTACACACCTACAAATACCAAATATGAGTTAGCGAACAATTAAAGTTTTACTACTCAACTAAGATTAAGATAAATATCAGTGATATAGAAATTAAGTGAAAACCTTGAAAACTTTCAAAATTTCACACACACTCGTCACATTTTCCCAGTCTTTTTCGTTGGGCAAGTGTTGGAATTTAGGTTCGTACTCTGCATAGCTAATAAAACACTTAAAAAGTTAATAAAGATGAATACTTGTTTAATAACTTTTTTTGATATAAAGTATATATATATATATATATATACTTACCTTGGGAAAAGATCTTTTAACTTAAGAGCAAGAGACAACATATCATAGTTCCACCTTGTTGGAACATCAAGCAATAGCTTTCTATCACATACTTTTAGTTGATGTGCAACATTCACAAATGTCTGGCGTCTCGCCTCAGAGTAATTAATATATTTCACTGCTTCACGGACTTCTTCAATAACAAGATCAATCTTTGAAAGTCCATCTTTAACACAAAGATTCAAGATATGTACACAACATCTAACATGAAACAACCTACCTTTGCAAGGAAGCTTTATCACTAAAGAGAAATTCTTTTTCAATGTCAAAACCACCCTGTCATTGTATGATGCATTATCCACAGAGTTAGAGAAGACCTTATCCTCAAATTCCCACTCCTTCAGGCATTTGTAAATCCCATCTGCAATATCGAGCCCGGAACGAGGAGGAGGAACGTGAACAAAATTTAGCACACACTTATGTAATCTATGAGAATAAATATATTTAGAAGTTAAGATATAATGGATAATAACTAAATAATCAATCATAAGAATCAGGTTATCAATTAAAAATATAATAAAACCTCCATTTATAATCAATAAAGTGCCCAGTGATGACCATGTACTCGATCCTCTGATGAGTTGACTTCCAACAATCGGTTGTCAAACTGATTGTTGAGGTAGTATTTGAACCTTTTTTTCTCGTGCTCATAAACTTTGATACAATCTGTCTTTATTGTTACCCTGCTTACCTTCTCAAACAACAGATTAGCAGTCTTCATCATGCAAACAAACAAGTCATCCTCCACGACATTTAAAGGTTGCGCGGTACCCATTATCCAAGCTGCAATTGCTTCCCTCATCTTGTTAGCATCATACTTTGGATTCGGTAGAATCAACGAAGGAGGCTTTTCACATCCTGTATCCGCTTCAGGTTGAAAACTTAGCATCTGTTGAGTTCTTTGGTATTGTTTGCGTTGCAAACAAGTAACTAAGTGTCGCTTATATGTTGATGTAGTACCACTTTTAGCCTTAGCCAGTTGTGTCTTACAACACTCAACTTTTATATGCCATTTTTAAGAGTGACAACAACAAATTCCCCCCAGACATTCGAGGTCTTTCGACGCTTATGCTTCAACACCACTTCATCTTCATCATCATGATTTTCTAAATTTTCCTCTCTAACGCTTGCATGCTCACCACTGTTTAAGTTATTTGGTTCATTATTAGTCGGAAGACCCTCATCACCATCAAGGTCTACGTACTCATGTGTAGACCTTGATGAAGAAGCTTGCATTGGACTAGTCAGGTCTTTTCACTTGTAACTTCCATTAGTGTGTTTTTGATGGTTTACCTAATACAAAATGAAATATTATAACTAGGAGTCCATAAGGCTATAATTAGTCAAATAAAATTATCAATAATTGATGACACACTTACTTTACTAATTCCATGGCGAAGTAAATATACTCGTTTATAAATAAATCATATCCAATATGTATATTTAGAGATTCTTGCACAAAAAGATTAACTTTTTTCAAATCGTTACCAAATGAATAACCAAATATACACTAATACACTTACACACATAAATCATTCTTTTTTTAAACAAAATAGAGGGATTGCATGCATTAAAAATTCAAAATTAAGAATTTAAGATCTATCTATCGTCGTCTATGTCAATATGTACTATCAAAATTAGGATAATATAACAACAATAACAATAATAAATATAACAACATACATATATACAATCTCTACAAGTAAAGCTATGAATATGAAGCATATATATGATGAATTAGTTCAGATATTATTACCGATTTCAACGATTGATTAAACGAGTTCTTGTTAAAGTTTTGAAGTTTTGACTTCTAAGACAAGGAGGAGACACAGTGAGCGGTGGAACAGCGGTGAAACAGTGATTGTGTGAGTGATTTCTTATACCATGTAGCGATGCTTTCGAAAATTAGGAAGAGACTTGACGTTTTTACGAGGGAGATTTTTTGGAAGATGAATATAATCAACAAATAACTATGGATATATTAACTTGTTTGGAAAGTCGATTCGTTAATTTGGGAAAATGAATAGACGTGAAAGCCTATTGAGTTTGGGCCTGGGGTGAATAAAAGTTCAAATACCCAGTATATATTATTTCTAATTATATAAGTATAACAATTAAATATATATGTAAACATAATATATATATATATATATAAAAGCTCGTTTAGGCTCGCGAGCTTAATCGAGCTCGGCACCTAAAGCTCGAGCTCGAGCTCGTTTATCAAACGAGCCCCAACTTAGGCTCGAACTTGGGCTCGAGATCGTTTAGGCTCGGCTCGAATCGAGCTTTTAACGAGTCGAACTCGAGTAGCTCACGAGTAGCTCAGCTCACTTACAAAAGGCACTTGCCTAGAAATAATGATATTGCAATCATTCATCAATTATACATTTACTATAAAGATAATGAAAATCATGATTAAAAAACATTTCTAGGTACAAATGTTTTTTGAGCAAAAATCTTTTCTCATCGAGATCATAGTATTTGTTTATTTTTACTAGTAGAATAAATTTCATAAATGTACTTTGTGGTTTATATTGATTTACGAAAATCTTGATTTAAAAAACATTTTCAATACAGGTTTATTTAAAAGCAAAAGGTTTTTCTTATCGAGATTCTAGTTTTTTTTTTTTACTTTTACTAATAGAGTAAATTCCATAAATGGTCCTTGTGATTTATTCCGATTTACGAAAATCGTCTATTTTTTCATGTTTTTAGTTCAATAAGTATACAAATTGTTCGAAAATTGTCCATCGTCCACCTAAATGACTAAAATACATTTTTTATTATTATTTTTAGTTTTTCTATGTTTTAATAGATTAAGAAAAAGGGTATTTTGATCTTTTAGGTAGACGATGAACTACTTTCGAACAAATTATAAATTTATTGGAGTTGAAATGTGAAAAGAAATAGTTTAATGATGATTATGATAAATCACTATAAAGCACATGGACTATATATAAAATTTACTCTTACTAATGAAATGAAATTAAAAGAACTTTTAAAAGAATCTTATACTATTTTCCATACCATTTTGAAATCTTTACTGCAACAGTATATGGTCACAATACATGAGTATATAATTCTATTGTACCAACGGATACTAAATATATAGTAATCATATAGTTAGAATGAGTAATAGGTATATCTGAGGTATTAGTGAAAATAGACATGATGTGGAGACGACTTGAATGTTAACACAATTAGTTCCTCTCATTTTTTCACGAGTTTGATTCTACTTATGTGTATCTTTTGAATGAGGAAGACTAACATTAATACTAACATACAATAACAACCGAGATATAATGTACTATTGATGTATTTATCATTCCAATAAATATATTAGATTATATATATTCAATCTACACTTCAATATATGAGTTTAAATGACATTAACTATTGTTCTTACGACCATTTTAATGTTTCTTTATCTTGTTTAAATTTTTTTAATTCTTTTCTACATTGAAGTAAAAACTATTTGCTATTTTTTCTTATAGAATCTTTATACTAATTGCTTTTACATAGACCTAAACATATTTTAATATGTTTAACGAAATACAACAAGTCAAAAATGTACTATTAATAATCGAAGTTAAACTAAAAGGGAGGTGATATATTCATCATCATTTTTAATAGATCCACCAAACTAGTGCATTAAAAACTTGTATTGTACACATCAGTGATGCACAGTTTTGGTGGATTTATCGAAAATAATGATGAATATATCACTACCCAAACTAAAAAATTTACCTACCCAAATGAAACATGATGTGCAAGTACATTCTATTTAATTAGTACCATTTGTTTCTTAAATGAAAAAAAAAGATTTAATTACAATGAGTATGTTTGACAAAAGCAAATTGTAATCGTAGACTATGGCCAGAACTTGAGCTCATTTTATAGATCGTAGGAGTTAGCTTAATAAACTTCGAATTCTAACAATTTCTATATTAAAACAAGATAAAAATATTTAACACTTAAAAATGGGCATAACAAGGAAAGTGTTACACATGAAATGACATAGTTAATAAATAAGATAAAATAGAGATAACCAATCATTAGTGAATCCGATTAACTTTAATATAATGTTAATATTTAGTGACACCTTTCGTATCACTGATTTATTCCGATTTATTTTTATTTTGCAAGCAAATCTTCCTTTTCTTTTTACAAGAGAGGTTGTAAGACCAGTCCTAATGCACCACGTCAATTTGGAACAAATGGGCGTCGACCGACCAATACTATTGGCATGGTCGTATCGGTTTGTTTGTATCGGTTTCGCGACGCAGGAGAGAGGGGTATCGGTTTGGCTGTGGGTCTGCATGTTTTTTGTTTCTTTTTTTATTTTATAAACAAGACTCAAGAAAAAGATTTGAATTTTATCCAAAATTCAAACAGGGTATTCATAAAATTTAAGTAGAAATCAATAAAAAATTAAACTACTTACCGAGATGAGATTCTTCTCATAAATCTTGTCATTATGGCTTTTGAAGAATAAAAAAATGTCAAAAAGGGTTTTGTGTGACAACCCTTGAAAATCGGTATAATTCCGTACGCAATTAACATGCATTTTTACGCTAATTCCCTTGTAATTATAATCGATTCGATTTGAAATGAGATAAGTCTAGCACACGCCCACGTTGCACATTTTGGGTGTACTTTACTTTAATGCGTAACGCATTACATTTACGTAACTATTTAGAATTTCGTTATTTAAATCGGATGACTTCCGACAAAATGCGAACGTTGGTGATAACTTTCATAAATAACGTAAATCTATTGATAATTAAATAGTAGTTATTATACTATATTATTATTCTAGATTAAAAGCATAACGGTTTCTACGAATACCCAATTATTTAAACGAATTAAAATCGTGACATACGAATATTATCGAAACAACTTAAAATTAAATTGTTTACTTTGAATTGCTTAAACCTCACTTAGTTGCCCTAATTATCTAAGCTTTACCTAATTAATCACTAATTAAGCCAAAAAAACCTAAATATCTATACATTTAATCTCCTAGACAAGAAAATGAAAAAGTCAAGGAGGCCATCACCCCTCATTAACCTCCCTGCCGTTTTTTCTCCTCTACACAACACCCCTTGATTTCCTTTTTTTACTTACATTTACACTCCAACAAGATTTTCTTTCCATTTTTAAATGTTAAAACCATGCTAAAAATCTGCCCATGTGACCCATTTGAATTATTAAGTGTTGAGGCAAGACACAAGCTAACACACTCCACAACCCTCAAAGGAAATCTGCTCACTTACTCTCTCTATACTCCCTCCACTTCCAACGTATTTCATCATCAACATTATCTTCATTATTATTATTTCATCATCATCATCTTCATTATAATTATTATCTTGCAAAAACTCTCAAGAACTCATTGTAAGCATACTATCTCTATAAACTCTTTAGATTTCTTATAAAAATGCTTATATGATGATTAGAATATGTTTATATGTTCTCTCTTGCTAGATACAAACTTAAAAACATGTATTTGTATGAACTATAACAAGAATGTGTTAAAAAGAACCAAAACAAAAGTTATAAAATTCGGACAGAAACTTTAGTTGACTTTGGAGTTAAATAACTCCGTCAAAACTTAACCAAATCTAGTGTTTCTTGATCCTAAAATTAAGTTTAAAGTGTTAGCTTTCCAACCCCATCGGTTTCATAATTTTTAGACAAGTATTGGTACTTCAAAACGTATTTTTAAACCAAGGTGTACAAGCTGTTCCTAAAAGTCAGAAACTGACCCAACTTTAGAAGGTCATAACTTTCAAACCACGAATCTAAATGAAGTGATTCTTTTTCCTACAAGTCACATATTGTGTTAGCTTTCAAAGTAGTATGGTTACACTCTGTGAAAGTAAGTATAACTCCATGTACAAACAGATCTTTGACCAACTGTCCAGAAAAAATACTGTTGGACCTTTGTGTAGTATTAAATATGTTTGAACCCCTTAAACGTGACCAAAAATTATGAACCTTACATTTATGAAAAGCTAAGACATAGGGGAACATGTGGTAAAAATTTCATAAAAATATAAGCTTGTTTGACTAGTCAAAATCGTAGCCAAAGAAGGACTAAATTCTGGACAGAAACTGTGAAAAAAATGGACAAATGAAAACTAAAATGGACCAAAAGGATAAAAATCATATATTATGGACTTTTACTATAAAAATCAGTGGATCTCATGTATTTAAGTATAAATTAAGTATTAGAACAATATCTAGGTTGTTAAACCTTAAATCGCCAAAGTTCTTGTGTTAAAAATGAGATAAATGGAACTATAAGGACTAAAATGCAAAATCCGTAAATTGGATGACTAAGGTATTAAAATCAGTAAGTTTAAATGTAATATAGATAAATCCATAAATTAAAATGTTAAAACCAAGACTTAGATGTTAAATGTGGATTAAAATCGAAACCTTGAGTTAGAAACGCTAAAATATGAAATTTGGGGACTAAAGGCATAAAATCCCTAAGTTATGGGTTAATTCATGAAATCAATAAAATAAAAGGTAATTAATTATAATCTATGGCTTAAAGTATTAAAAACGAGACTTGTACGATTAAAACCCGATAAACCCAAAGGTTAGGTTAAAAACGGAGTTAAGACGACTTAGACGATATTAAAACGACAAAAGTATAAAAAGTCAATTATAATAACTTATAACGACATTAATATATATATGTACATATATGAGTATATATATTGATCAACTATCACAACGACGGATAATTATATATGTATATATATATACGTGCCTATGAGTATGTATATATATATAACGTCTAAGTATTATAACGATATTGAAAAAATATATATAGATATGTGAATATATATATATATATACGAGAAATCAACAATTCGCGTTAATTATATAATGCGTATACAAAGGTATCATAACGTTGACTTAAACGAGTTTTTTAATATTTTGAAAACTAATAAGGATCACAACGTGTCGTTTTCATTTGAAATAACGTTACATGATATTCAAGCCCGTCGATGGCAATTTATAAACCTAGTTGAGTGAACAACTGGCATAGACTGACTATTGAGTCGTCTACATGTATTGATATAAACTCTTGCATTTAGGGCGCTAAGAGACTTTGTTTGGACAACTATATAAAACTGTTTTGCTAGCACGCTCGGACTCAGGTGAGTTCACAACCCCTATTTTACTGCTTTTTACTACCTTCTAAATTTGGGGTGAACAACATATGTACTATTTACATACAAAATGTTTTCATGCGATGATTGAAAACCTGACAACGAATCCTTGTGCGAACCTACGTTAAACTAGTTGTAGTGCATAGAAGTCCTCATGACTACAAACTGTAACCATTAGCTAGATGACGCTAGCCACCGAATATGCGAATAGTAGTATTGGGATGACATCCCTCCCACTTTTGTTAGTCATGCTAACTGCCAACTATATGTCGAGACGAGGAGCGTATATTTTAATGGTCCTAGGCAAAAACATTAAAAGTCGTGGTTTGGTTATAGGCCTAGGTGTCATCACTTTAACTCGCAAGGTCTTGCAAACCTTCGGGGGATCACCGTCAGCTATTTATTGTTTTAAACTGTATATCATCGTACTCCTGGCCATGGTTGGCACGATATGATTGTGGAACATTACTAAACTCTTGGTTTAATGATTGAACCTTAAATCAGTGGATTTCACTCAACAATTTTGTTGACCTTTTTACTATGTTTTTCAGGGAATTAGCATTCATGTAAGAATTGTATGCACGTAAGGGACCTCGCCTACCCATGAAGTTAGGATGCCATTTTTAGGAAATACTTAAGGGATTTTTTTTTGTATTACTATAAACGGTTTTAGTTATATTTGTGAAATCTCTAAACTACTGTCATTTTGATAACACTATTACTTTTGGCGACTGGATAAGTCGCAAGGTCTGTAAAACAATATATGACATTCTAATATTATGTTCCGTTGATAATCATATGCTCTTGATTAGTTAGATAACTAATCGCGTTTACGCCCCATTCTTCCGCACTTAACTTAATTTGATTTTGGCGGGGTGTGACATTTTGAATGGCAGTTTGGATGGTGGTTAAGAAAGAAAAGTGGAAATAAAAAATGAATATGACAAATAGGTTGATAAATAGAGGAGTGATTATTTGATTGTTATTATTATTATTAATTTAATAAATTAATTATTATTGGTTATCGTATTTTTTTATAATGAAAAAAAAGCAAATACACATATTGTAGATAGCCTTTTTAAATTTAGGAATAGAGAAAGATAAATATCTTCAAGATTTATATAATTTTTTTGTATTTAAAAATAAAATATTATAGTTTAATTAATTAATGTAAATTTTTTAATTTAATTAAAATTATTTTATTTAAATTTATATGGGTTAGAAATTAAAGTGATTAAGTAAAAATTGATATAGTATTATATTAATTTTGTGTCAGTTGAAAAGACGTTAGAAATAGTATTGACATGATACAACTAATACAAAAGTGACGCACGACTCGGGCTAAAGAATACTAGTAACAGACTAAAAAAGCTCAACCTCGAGACAGCTAGTGCTAGCCTACTACTGCTGGAAAGGGAACCGTCACACATCCATCAACGATTACTTGAGTTCCCGCCAAAATCGAACCCCATATTTCTTCCCGGGATTTTGTTCCCTAATTCCCGCCTTCCTACAGACATACATACATATACATACAACTCACACACTGAATTCACATCGTAGTTCAAATTGAAAATGGCATTCCGGCGACCAACCAACGGCCGGTCACCGCTCGTCAATCCACAACGTCAAATCACATCTTTCTTCACCAAATCACCTTCATCTACTTCCCCTTCACAAGCACCATCACCTATTTCTTCAAACCCTAAATTAAAACCTAAACCTAACCCTAACACACCGTCACCTCTTCAAACTAAACCGAATAAGATACCTGCATTAGTCATCGGTCAATCGCCATCAACACCTGCTACCGATTCACAAAACCCTAGCTACGGCGAAGAAGTAATTAATCGAAGAATTAGGGTTTACTGGCCACTAGACAAGGTCTGGTACGAAGGTTGGGTGAAATCGTTTGATAAGAGTTCAGGTAAGCATTTGGTTCAGTATGATGATTCTGAAGAAGAGCTTTTGAATTTATCGAAAGAGAAGATTGAGTTGTTGAAAGATGAGGTTAAACAGTTTCGGAGATTAAGGCGGTTTTCCATCGATGATGAAAATGATGATGATGAGGTTGGAGGTGGTGGTGGTGATGATGATGATGATTCGGATGATGAGGAGTGGGGAACTAATGTTGATAAGGAAGTGATTGATGATGAAATGGAGGATTTAGGTTTGGTTGATGAGGAAGATGAGGAAGAGGAAGATATTAAGGCTAAAACGCCTATCGTTAAAAAGCGAAAGAGCTCCGTAACGAAATCAGATTCTGTTAAGAAGATAAAGAGTGACTCTCCAATACTTACAAACAATTTTAATTGTAAGTATGAGTAGATTTTCATTTCATAGATTGTGTTTTTAAATGGAAAATTTATCTCATACATTCCTTGTGCAAGTTTACCCTTTTTATATTTTAGTACTCTAGATCTTCTGTTGTTTGTATACTAGTTTGTAATCCCGATTAACATCCGGATTGAATAAGTAAAACGGTAAAAATATGTTAGTTAGTTATTGATAATATTACATTGCACTTCATAAGACTTTGAAGTTACATATTTTTATTTTATGCATATATAACACATGTTTGAAGTTGACGTTGTTGTATTCTTTGTATGTACATAACACATGTGTATTAATATAAATGAGTTTAATATCTATTTAGTACTTGTTTATAAACAATATTTTTGATGAAGTTGAAGACTTTGATTGGTTGAATATGAAAAAGATGATGTCATCATTCCTTTCTTTTATTAGGATTAAAGATAAAGATTAAGACTAAGCCTAGGATTAAGATAGTTTTTTGTTTAAGAATTATCATATGTTGATGCAAATAATAAGGTGGTCACTGTTCAGCAGCAGGTGTGAAGGCATCTGCTATTGTTGACAATGTTCAAGTGGGTGATAAAGCGGAGAGATTTAAAGCACGAGAAGAAGAGAAATTCAGATTTCTTGGGAAGTAAGTATTTGAGTATTTATTAGATTCTTAATTTCTATATTTTAAGTAATCATTGTTATTTTTTTGGTTTGTTAAAACAAGTTGCCGTTAGCAACCTGGTTAATCATGACAAACCTTATCTAGGGTTGCTTCATATTAGATGGAGTGTAAAAGTTAACTTCAGCTTAATATTCTTATTACCCCTTGCAAAACCGTAAAATATAATTGGTTAATTCTATATTTGTGTGTGAGTTTTCATAGTCATATGTTAATACTTATTAGTTGCAAAAATAATGCCAAACAACCCCTTCATTTCTTTTATAGTTGATCTACTGAATTTTGGTTTGGTTGTTGCTTATGTCGGTCTTGCTTTTGGTACTGTATTGTTGCATGTTATTTACTATGGCTTATTCTTGAGCAGGGACCGGAAGGATGCCCAGAGGAGATCCCCTGGCGATGAAAATTATGATCCAAAAACTTTGTACTTGCCTCCCCAATTCCTGAACAGGTTAACTGGTGGCCAGGTACTTGGCGTTTGGTTGACAAAAAAGAAGGGGTTAAATTGTATTGCAATATGTGACTGATTGAAGTGATATGTTTTTTGTTGATTATAGAGGCAATGGTGGGAGTTTAAGTCGATGCATATGGACAAGGTTCTATTTTTTAAGGTGATTAATCTATTTAATATGGAATGAATATAAGCAATTACTACTTTTATACATGGATGCATGCTAACTCCGTGCTACTAATCAGATGGGCAAGTTTTATGAGCTGTTTGAAATGGATGCACATGTTGGAGCAAAAGAACTTGATTTGCAGTATATGAAGGTAAAACAAAACTTTGTTTTTGTTTACTATTTTGACTTTTGGCCTGTCATACCAAATTTCATTTTCATTTAATAATTTCTTGTAATGATACAAATGCATTTGATGATGCTTTGATTCGGCTTTAATGGAAATCGAAGCTCTGGTCCATGCTGAGTGAAATAATGTTTAAGTTTCTTCCCATTATTTTCTGCTTGTCATTGAGGTTACTGTTTCTCAGGGGGACCAGCCACACTGTGGATTCCCAGAAAAGAATTTTGAATCTAACATTGAGAAGTTGGCTCGCAAGGTTATTACTCTGAAGTTCTCGATTTGTTATATTGGACCACTTTAGCTTTCATTTAACTTATCAGTATCTTAGTCATTGTGGAGAATAATTTTTGAATTGCTGTGATGGAGCAGGGTTACCGTGTTCTAGTTGTTGAGCAGACAGAGACACCTGACCAGCTTGAGAAACGTCGCAAACAACAGGGTTCTAAAGATAAGGTTGCTAACATTCATACACTTCAGCTTCTTGAGGCATTACATAAGCATTGCTTTTTGTTCTGGAATTTTGACATTTGTGTCCGTTTCTAGGTTGTGAAACGTGAAATATGTGCAGTAATTACTAAAGGAACATTGACTGATGGTGAAATGTTGTCAACCAATCCAGACGCTTCCTACCTGTTTGCAGTTGCTGAATGCTATCAAGCATCAGGAAACCAACATGATGATAGAATATATGGTGTTTGTGTAGTTGATGTTGCTACAAGCAAGATCATCATTGGAGAGGTATGAACGAAATGCAGAATGGAATTTACTGTGTTGGTCTTTTGCTTCTATATATATTTGTACTTCATCCACTTATTGGGGCTTTGTTGCATTTGTAACAAAATTTCATTAGGCTGTCTTGAGGTAGCATTTTAGGTTTAATTACTTGAAAATGGGTCGAACTGGGTATTCTTTAATCTCTAGTGGGTTAAATAAAAAAAATTATAAATGTGTAAAACGGGTTGAATATTAACCATGTCTATCTTTAAGTACAATCTGCTAAATCGTTATGATTTATAGATCTACATTATGTGAATAATAATACTTCTTTTGTAATCAACATCAGTGCATTATTCATCTGTAGTTTCTTTAAATGGCCACTTGACCTGCACCTGTTACCTGAACTGCCCATTTTGCCATCTCTATTAATCACTACCGAGAATTGAAATTAAATGTAGTACATGAAAACTGATGCTTCCATTTTACAGTTCAAAGATGATCCAGAGTGCAGTTCATTAAGCTGTTTATTGTCTCAATTAAGACCAGTGGAAATCATTAAACCTGGTAAGCTGCTCAGCCCAGAAACCGAAAGAGTACTTCTGAGGCAAACAAGAAGGCCTCTTATAAATGAATTAGTGCCTCTTGAAGAATTTTGGGATTTTGAGAAAACTATTCGTGAAATCAAGCAGATTTATCAGCGTATTCGTAATCCATCAGTTTCGTCGTCTTCAAATGAATCCCTCTCGTCTTCGAGTAATGATTACCTACCAGAAGTTCTCTCTGAGCTAATGACTGCAGGAACAATTGGAAAGTATGCTCTCTCAGCCCTTGGGGGCACTCTATTCTACCTGAGAAAGGCGTTCCTTGATGAGTCATTGCTTCGATTTGCAAAGTTTGAGCTACTTCCATGTTCTGGGGTCAATGATTGCACCACAAAACCATATATGATTCTTGATGCAACGGCTCTAGAGAACCTCGAAGTGTTTGAGAACAGTGTAAATGGAGACTCCAAAGGGTACTTTCTGCAGCATTTTATTCATTAGAGGTGGCTAATCCTTGTCCTACCCATTAACTTGAAATGGATCGACTTGGGTTGTTTTTAAACATGTCATTTTAAAAGAATAAAAAACGCAGCTAAAAGGATAACAAGTCAAATGGGTCGGATGGGTGAGAGTCACCCAAAGTCTTTCTAATACATATAACCTTGTAATTGTTTAATTCAAGGATTTAGATCAGTTAGGATATTGTTTCTGTAACCATAACTAACACATAAATCATATATGAAGAGATTAAAATGGACAAAGTGTTTGTGGGTCAACCCGACCCAGCCTGTTTTCCCCCGTGGTAAATAATACGCTTGTCAACCCAAACCTGCCCATTGGCCATTACCATTCAGCCCAACTTACCACCTCTATATTTACTAGTTGGTTATAGAGTTGATCCTCCTAAATTGATGTATTCATCTATGCAGGACATTGTACGACCAACTAAACCGTTGCGTGACAGCATCTGGGAAGAGATTGCTTAAAGCATGGCTTGCTAGACCTTTATATGACATAAACTCAATCCTGGAACGCCAGGAAGCTGTAGCCGGTGTCAAGGTTCTCCCGATTTTTATGTTTTCTCATCTGTTAATAAAGGTCTTTATCCAGTCTTGTAAAGCACATAATACGTGGACATTTTATCTGATATTAGTTTATTTCAGGGGGTTAATCTGCCTCTTGCACTTGAATTCCGTAAAGAGCTGTCCATGCTTCCAGACATGGAGCGGTTGCTTGCACACATCTTTTCTTGCAGGTAATGTCAAACAGATTATGGACTCACTTTATATCGATATCACAATTCAGTTAGTAATGTTCGTTAAACTTATATGAAGCAGTGAAGCTAGTGGTAGGAATTCGAGTAAAGTGGTTCTCTATGAAGATGCAGCAAAGAAACAACTTCAAGGGTTCATAATGGTTCTCAGTGGCTGTGAGTTAGTTATAAATGCATGCTCTTCACTACGTATCATTCTCGAAAATACTGATTCTAGGCTACTGCATCGGTTACTAACACCTGGTACAATTGCAACTGATTACTTTAAATTAATAATAATAAAACTATATTCTGCTATCTAACTTGAATAGTTGTTAACTATATACAGGTAAAGATCTTCCAGATGTTTCTGAAATTTTTAGGCATTTCAAGAATGCTTTTGATTGGGTGGAGGCAAAAAATTCAGGGCGTATAATCCCTCGGGAGGGGGTCGATGAAGAATACGACACGGCTTGCAGAATTGTTGTAGACATTGAATCGAATCTGACAAAGCACTTGAAGGAACAAAGGAAATTACTTGGAGATCCATCAGTGAGATTACTTGCTCAGAATCATTCATGGTTATCAATAGCTCTTCCACTTGACCATGCTAATTTTGTGTTCATATGCCTGTAGATCAACTATGTTACTGTGGGAAAGGATTCATATCTACTCGAAGTACCGGAAAGTTTGTGTGCGAGTGTCCCTCGTGATTATGAACTACAATCATCCAAAAAGGTAGATTTTGTAGGTTAAGATTGTGTGAACCTACATCTTGCAGTATAACGTCAGTAACTATGTTTTGTGTCCCTTTAATACATCATGCATTAATATATCAATTATAATAAATTACACCTTAATTTTCCATCCTTGGTTTCCAGGGATTCTCCCGTTACTGGTCTCCTTCTATTAAGAATTATCTTCGGGAGCTCTCAGAAGCTGAAACTGAGAAAGAGTCCAAGTTGAAAAGCATCATGCAGAGGTTAATTGGGCGCTTCTGTGAGCATCATGTTAGCTGGAGACAATTGATTTCTTCAGCTGCAGGTTTATATTTTCGAATCACATTAAAATTCTTGGAAATTTGTTATTTATTGGTTTTTTTGGCTCGTCAACCCTTTTAACTATCATATATTTTCCAGAACTTGATGTCCTGGTCAGCATAGCAATTGCGAGTGACCTGTATGAAGGACCAACATGTCGTCCACTTATTGTGGATCCATCAATCAAAGATGAATCACCATTTCTTTCTGCTAAGAATTTAGGGCATCCTGTGCTTCGAAATGATACTCTTGGGGATGGTACCTTTGTCCCAAATGATGTTTGTATTGGTGGTTCTAATCATGCCAGATTTATTGTTCTTACTGGTCCTAACATGGGTGGGAAGTCTACTCTTCTGCGTCAAGTTTGTTTAGCAGTTATTTTGGCCCAGGTGAGTGCACATAGTCATGTTAGATCTCCAATTCAAGTTTTTAAATAATGCTTAACCCTAGTTCTGTCAGGTGGGAGCAGATGTGCCTGCAGAAAGCTTTAAGATGTCTCCGGTTGATCGTATCTTTGTGCGAATGGGTGCAAAAGACCATATAATGGCAGGGCAGAGTACTTTTCTAACTGAGCTTCTGGAAACTGCGTCTATGCTTGTAAGTGTATTATCATTTCATTAAGAGGTGCCATATTGACCCATATATCTATAAATATGTTGAACTGACTTAGTTATTACCTCTAAGGGTTGAAACAGTCTAGCTAACTAAAATAAAAAGGGTAAAAGGGGTCAAAGTCATCCGAAGTGTATACAAATGTATAAACCTTAAGTCCCTTAATTGTTGAACGTTGGACTATCATTATGATAGTATAAATTTTGTAGTCATATACTCATATTGAACACATTAATATTTTAAAAACTTCCGGAGTACGTATTACAAAAATATTTGCAAGTTGACCCAACCCAACACCCATTTTTTAACTGCAGTAAAAATGACCATTGTGATTTGTGATCCTTTCCCAACCCACCTGACCTGCCCATTTTGCCAATTTCTATATATAGATTTCTGTTGATGTTCTTCTCTTCATTTATTGACCTGAAAATGTAGTAAATAATTCAATTTGATGACTGTACAACATTATAGTTAAGTCACTGAAAATGGAGACAGTCATCTGTCATCACAGTAGTAGACAGTCAGTTTCACTTGCTTTCACTTCAAATTAAAGATTTATTCGATATGACAGATTAAGAATTTTCCTATGTAATTTCATTAGTGTCATATTGCCAAATAAATAAGGGAACTGCTTGATTCAAAGTAACATGTACATCTTTTTCTAATGTGTAATACACTGTCAACAAATTTCTATTTCTAGTGTATCCAGGCTGCCCTTTTGTGATACCTAGTGGATGTTGGTGTTAATTAATATTTTATATGCTTGATGCAGTCATCAGCAACACATAGTTCACTTGTGGCATTAGATGAACTTGGACGAGGAACAGCAACGTCAGATGGACAAGCTATAGCGTATGTTACTATGTTTCTTCTAGCTTAGAGAAGCATAAATAACTTTCTTATGATTCTGTTGTCGTTATCTTTCACTGTTCACCGCTTCTCACATTTGATGAACTGTTTGTTTTCAGTGCATCTGTTCTTGAACACTTTGTCAACAAAGTCCAGTGTCGGGGCTTATTTTCTACTCACTATCACCACTTAGCTTTGGATTATCAGCAAATTCCGAATGTATGCTTCTTTGTTCTCCGTTTCCCAGTTTTTCACTATGTTGGGAGCTGCTATTAAAAACATTATTTAGGTCTTTTATGAAATTTTATCATATTTTTAGCAATCTCTTTAATCATAAGTTTTTTGCTAGATTTTTGTGCATCTGATTTTTAGTTAACCAAATAAAAAGCATGTTGCTAGTATCAACCAAAACCATATGTATTGATCAGTTTAAAAACAATGTTGTAATCTCTATTTCCCCTTTCTATGTTCGTAGGTTTCTCTCTGTCACATGGCATGTCAAGTTGGAATTGGAGTTGGAGGTCTAGAGGAGGTTACATTTCTCTACAAACTGACACTTGGTGCGTGCCCCAAAAGCTATGGTGTCAACGTTGCTAGACTAGCAGGTATTTGCTATGTTATTTTATCGTTTTTCCATAACTATGTTAATTCAAGCGATAAACATAACATGATTAACTATGGTTTCAGGACTACCTGATGCTGTGCTTCAAAAGGCCGCAATCAAGTCAGAAGAGTTTGAGACAATGTATAGTAAGAAGAGAAACCAATCCAAGCCCACCAATGATCGTTGGAATAACGAGATGGTGGTCATCTTGCGGAGCTTAAGGAATTGTCTTGCGGATACACACTGCAGTTCTTCAGCCAATCCTATGTTTGAACTTCAAAATAGGGCAAAGATACTTTTGGAGCAAAAGTAGAATAGTCGGCATGCCTCTCATGACATCTACTTGATCTTTTTACGATTTCTGTACAGCTTTTCCACTAAACATGTCTTCAAGGAAATTAGTTGAAATAGCCTAAATAGAATATAGCAATTTTGTGCAAGTATTGCAAGCAGGCTTGGATGAGTGTTCCATGTTTAAATTTTGATGATACTAATTTAAATTCCAACTCTAATCTCAGTTTTTGGAAGCATAACTTGTCTAATTCACTTGTGTATGGTTGTGTGGAACAATTGTTCTAATAACATGATTTGTACCTGAATGCTGTACATTGTTTTTTAACACGAAACAAGGCCTATCGGATTACATTAATTCTCTTTATCTTTACAGTTCATATTGATTCAGCTTCCACAAGAAAGGGAAGATCCGAAATATACAGCTATCAACTAGTACAAAGGAAGGTACAAAATGATCTCTTTTTACTTGAACCCGGTTGTAGAAAAAAATAAAGAAATTCTTCAATACCAATCAAGATATATCAACTATACGTTGTAATGTCTCCCCTCGGAACCCAAGATGCCATTGTGAGAATCCTGCATTAAAACGACAGAAAATCTTAGTATAACTTGCGTCTCAATCTAGAGTTAGCAATTTTGACCAAGGTACATATGTATCTTAAATGAGTCAGACAGTTGAGAATCATCCAAAGTCTATTCCTTATGTTATACTCAACACATTAATTATGTAAACTTCCTTTCTGAATGAACAAAGCAGGTATTGGTAGGTAGGTAACCTGACCCATACAGGTTCGACCCGTACCAAAGATGGCATGTTTCTTCCAGATCCTGTTTTGACCCGTTACGTAAACCGCCCAAATTGTCCGAGACTTTTATCTTTAACTACACGGTTAACAGCTAAGGACAAACCTGATGTGGACGAGTGATGCTGTTATGGACCACATCTATCAACCGCATTATTAAGTACATAGGAAGCAATATCCCACAAGCCTTCATAAGTAGTAACTGCAACCAATAAGGTATCTCTTAATCAAATCATAATAATCACAGATACAAATTTAGGAGCAGTGTAATTATACTTACAGTTAAGAGGGTAAATGGGTAATCTCCTGTTTCGCCAAGTAGCACCCCAATAAAATGTCTGATCAGTAGAAGTACGGTAAACTGTATGTTTCGTAATACAAGCAAATAATAATTAGATCAGCGCAGAAAATCTTCGCAATCCTGCGAATTTGTACCATGTCTATGAACATTTAATTTGATGTCACATGGTCCCATTATAGCTTTGCCTTATTTGGAGACTTCTTAACAGACCTCCACAGGCATGGCCAGTTTAGCATCATGTGTAGCTACTTGCATTTAACAGGTAAAAGTGTTACCTTTTTCATCCTCAAGTTTCAAACATTACAAACTGAATACCATCTTCTTTCTAATAATTTCAAATGTGGTCACATCAAAGTGTAGGAATCTTAATGCTAATTGGTAAACAGTTGTTTTGGCATTAATATCCTTTTCTTGTTAAAAAGTTGGCCACCTTAATACCGTGTGAATAGTAGGGGCCCCTTTTAGACTTTTCAAACCTTAAAAACCAAAATTTCAGACCAAAATGTGCATGTTACCTTATACGTACCATTCCATTGAGAGTGTATACTTTGACTTTGAAGGTATTATGTATTCTTATTTTATTTCTTAAGAAAAGCATATTAGCTTAGCTAACATTATTAGTATTTTGTATTATAAAACATAATAAGTAGTATTTTAAGACATTACTTTATTATAATCCAAATGCAATTAATATTTAATTAACTACTAAATGTAGTCCAACAATTGTTGATAATTTTCTTCAGGCATTTATGATGTTAGTTTTTACAAATATTTGTATTTCTTAAAAGTTCAAAAGGTTAAACTTACAATGAGGGCCAATGTTCTGCACACTGAAGCAGTTGAATCGGCAGCCGCTGAACACTCTTCATATTCTCTTTCAACCAAACTATCTTCTTCTTCCCCGTCAATGGCAACCGTTTCACGATTTTCTTCTGTTCTTGGAACTTCCAGGCTTCCTCTATTTATATTAAATTATTTCATAAATAGTTAGCAACATTAAATCACTATAGGCAACCCAAATAAAAGTTCAAAAAAATACCTCCTAGCCTAAACTATGTAGTTTCTTAAAAGGGGGCTGCATCTGGAAACATCTTGTTTGCTACTTTTTTAGTCTAAAATTAAAAAATAAAGGAAACATGCCTGGTTGATAATTGCATTGCAGTTTAAGAATATTTTCGGTGAATTTAAAAAAATGTTTATTAGATATACTATTCTATTTGGAGATTAGTCATGTAAGATCACGGAGACTGCCTCCTTTCTCATTAAGGCATCCTACCCGTGATCAGCCAAACATGTTAATAATTTTTGGATTGAAAAACAAAAAGAATTGTGAGCTGTGAATACAAATGCAAGCAACTAATGTTGAATTGTGTATGTCTTAAGGATACTTTTCTCACATAGATATATGTTTGGTTATCTAAACCTTTTCATATTGTTATACCCAATCATATGGTATGAGAAAGAATCAGAATATGAACATATGATATTGTAAGTTTCCTATTTTAAGCAAGGCGTAACGAAAATACATCTAACACAAAATAACAAGCAAATGAAATCTAACTAATCATGTTAGCATTTTATGTTTAGTAGGCATAACACTTTATTTTTATTCAATTTGTTTTAGAAATAGTTGTTGGCATGGGTGAATATGATAATGAAGAGCGAGTGGATAAAAAGAGAATAGTAATTACCGAATAGTGACATGAGTATCGATAGAGGTCTTTTTGGGAGGTGGGGCTGAGTACCCTGGTTCAAATTTCTGCATTGTTAAAACAAGTACATGTCATTTTCAGTTGGTGTGGTTTTTCTTTTCTGGTACATGTTTCTCATTACCAAAACAAATTTGTTTTCAAAGCAACCACTATTATTACGTCCAAATTATTCGTTTTACTTTTGATTTTAACAATAAACTACTACCAGATATTGTATACTTTAAATGTTGATCATAATTTGTTTTAATTGCACATCTCCAGTTTAAAAATATCACATTGGTAATGTCGCTAGACTATTTATTTTTACCATAAACTAAGACAAAAGAAAAAAGAGATTGGTCATGTAACGTATTTTGCATTATATGATGCTAGCCTTATGTATATTATCCTTTTTTATACCTTTTCATGTAAATGAAAGTGACTTTATAGCTCCTATATTTATACCTTTCTAGGCATTTTTATCAATTGTCTAAAAGGAGTCTTAAATATCTTAAATGCAAAAAGTGCGTCTATAAATTGAATAAAGTTAAATTAAACCGGAAATAGGTAATAAAAGCAAAGTTTGTTGGTTCTTTTTATTTATTTATTATTGAATTAAAGAGAAGAAAGTCGTGTCAATATCAAATTCATATAGATTGCTTGAAATTCAGAAGGTAACCTTTTTAAGATGATGATGATGAAGAAGAAGATATATATCAATCAAGAAGCAAATTAATTAAATAATTAAATTAATAAGGAAGAAAAGCATACAATATTACGTGTCTTCAATAGTTGCAAAAGGAATATTTTATGATGAATATACAAATTTGATTTCTTGATATAAAAGTTGAGTATATTTAGCCGTTTGACCAACCTTCATTACAAGTTCAAATAAATAATTTTATATTCAACCAAATTCATTTTCATACTTTAATTTAATTATCATTTTAATTTTAATAGACACAAAAAATAACCAGTTCATAAATATAGAAAACAAAACGACGTCGTGTGTTAAAAAAAGGGTTCCGAGAATTTAGCATTTTATAATACAAAGTTTTTAATGGACGAACGAAATAATCTGTATCTATTTTCTTATAAGAAGACACATGTACATGTATGTATATGCAGACTTCAATGTTTATCTATATTTTTTTTCTTTTTTTCTAAAGAGTAATAATAATTGAAAATGAAAACAAGAGCATTGTTTGGAAATTTATTTGAAGTGTGTACGGGAACCAATCAGGACAAATTAAAAGCCAATAAAAGAGAAGATAGAAAGAAAACAGATGTCAGATGATATTACGTACATACAATTAACCAAAACGACATCAATCAAACCGTATTCATTCAAATTCAAACAAAATTAAATCATCAAATTTAATAAAAACCTAACCTGAAGACAAATTTCGCAATTAGTGTTTCCTTTCTCATCACACCATCTCTGTACGCATTCTCTGTGTGCAAACTGATCATCATTAAAATTCAAAACAATTTACATCAATCATAAATCGCTTAAATTCAATCCGTAAATCGTAGTAGCAATCGGAAAAATAAAGCGAAAACAGAGAACATAATATCTGTAAGCAAACGGATGATCAATTAAAATTCGATAAGACAATTATTTATGTCGATTCAATTGAACGATTAAATACCGTAATCACGAAGCAATAATAGAAAAATAACAAGCGAACGTACTTTAACGGTACCGGAACACGAACACGGTGATTCTAAGGAATTTGAACTTTCGAATTCTGCTTCGTGACAAATTCTGCAACAAATAATTTCAGATGCTGAATATATAAATTCTTCATGATCATCATAAATATTCAATCGGACTTCTGTCATCTTATTTGTTGATTTGTTACGTGAATTTTTATTTTTTTTTCTTTGTGTTCTCTCTGTTTAGCGTTCGCTCTGTTTTATGGAGAGTTTTTGGGCTTTAAAGATGAAATGAAAGTAGAACTGAAATGACAATAATACCCCTTTACTACTCGCCCCGTCTTTCTTCTTAGTTGCATATTCAAGGTATTTTTTTATTTTTAATAGCTATTAAATTTTTTAATGCCGATTAGGAAAAACAAAATTATGTGATCACATTATTATATTACCCGGAAAAGATGTTTAAAAAATACGGAAAATAACTTTTTATTTATTTACGCGTAATATTATTTGATAAATTTATAAACGGCGTCGTGCCAAATGATAGTGATTTTTTCCCAGTCTTATATTATGATGACAGAAATTATATAAAAAAGAAAAATAAAATTAAATGAGTTACTGATAAGAATTTTGACTCCATATCACCACCGATAATTATTTATTATTTGTTTTCTTCTCACTCAGTTATTAGACATTGTTGCAATCAGGAGATTATTTAAATTCATAAGTTTATACAGGGACTGATCTACAGTATTAACGGAATATCATAGCCTCCAATCATAGTAGTAGATATACATGTATATTTTTAATAAAATTCAAGTTCAAGTATAACTGCCCTCCGTAAATAGCTTATTTTAATGGAATAAACACTAAAATGAATCCTTATCTATACATTTTTGATTTGTTCTTATGAAAATTTTACGTACACTATCTTTAATCTCTAATTTTTGATTTGGTCTTAAAAAAGATTTTACTGTACTAATATTTTATCCCCCACGATGTAAATTTCAGAATTGGCCACTAAGTTTTGAAATACGAATAATTTAATGTGTTATATGACCAAAATTATAAAAGAAAAAGTATATATACTATAACAAAAATTGTACTTGATTCAACTCTCTTTTTAACAGCAGCAATGATGAGAAATTTGAAAATAAAATTGTAGAATGTTTTATGCATCTATCTATAACCTTGTATTTTACATCTTTCTCATGGTAATATATTTTTATGAATTAATTTTTTATCAACATTAACATAAGCATAAGCCTCAAAAGATTAATTAATATAGAGAGTTATTGTTAAAAAAAGATAATAAGACAGAGAAAACATTTTACAACTGTAGGTTCAAAATAGATGACAATAGTCTTTAATGGTATTGAGAGGATGAGATTAGAAGAAATATCCTTGTCTTGCTATCAATTTGGTATTATCTTACAATAAAATGATATCTGGTTTAGGAAAAAGGTAAGAGATTGGCGACTATTGGTTGGTCAATTGACTCGATAATGAATTGATAACCAGTACTGGATAAGATCAATCGATATAAGTGTGTAACCTAATGAATAGACTAAAAAGAAAATAGATATATTAAGCAGTTGGCATTATGTATTGTATTATTAATTAATTAAAACTAAATAATAGTTGTATGCCATAACGTAACCTTATTGGATGCAAGGTTCCCCCCTAACTATTGAAAAGGTTATGCAAGATGAGGCTTATAAACAGCACACAAATAAAGAATTCAGAATGTATACACTACAAGTTTTGAGGGTTTGAAAGCGTGCGATGATATCATTAACTCTTAGTTAGGTCATTTACCTGAAAAACTTAAAAATCGAACTCCCATTTTAACGTCACATTAACACATAATTTTTTTAATCTTATCACTTAATTTTTTTTTCAAATGACACATTACAAATTTATATTTTTAAAATATACATTTAAACAGAATACATTCATTAATAAAATTAAAAGGATTACATTTAAAAATAAATTACATTAATTAAAAATAGATAACACTAACTAAGTTATAACACGGAAAGTCGACGGAAGGTTCCAAATATGTTTGATAAGATCATTTTGAAGGCTATAATGCATTCTCAAATCACGTAATTCTTTATCCATACGAAGGTGTACTTCAACTCTCTTCGACCACGAACTTTGTGGATAATCTTTTGCATTTTCGAGGTAGTCTTCCTCGAGTCTACATATTACACGTTTGTTGTCTTCGATTATCATGTTATGTAAAATCTCACGAGTCTACATGATTCTTTGTATCACATAATCAAATATTTAAACGATTTCACAAGTGTCCCTCATTCCGAATAAATTCCATCGGTGAGGTAATACCTATCTTGTATTCAACCCCGTTCACCTTACACACTACCCCGGTAGCTCTATCTAGAAGTAAATTGTTGAACAAATCCGATTCATTAAGAACATTAATATAGTTGTTTGAACCCGCAAGACCAAAGTAAGCGTGCCAAATCTTCATATTGTACAATGGCACTGCTTCGAGCATAATTGTTGGATAATCGTGATCACCTCGTGTATATTGACATTTCCATGCAATTGGACAGTTTCTTCAAGACCAGTGCATACAATCGATGCTTCCAACCTGTAAAAACCATGCATTTCCTCATGTTTAGCATGTAAACGTTAGACATCTTCGAGTGTTGATTCTCTTAAATACTCGGTCGAGTAAATATGAAATAGACATTTAAAAAAGTTGTTCAAACAATCATATGACATTTGTTAACTCATGTTTAGCATGTAAACGTTGGACATCTTCAAGTGTTGATTTTCTTAAATACATAGTCGTATGCCAATTTATACTCTCGAAATACAACTTTAGGCAAACACACTTCAAGTTGATCATTCATAGCAGAATTATTGTGGGTTCAAAATCAACGAGAAAACTGAATTCTAAGTCGAACGATGTGAATATTCACTATCAAGAATCCAATTCCCGATTCTTTTTGATGATCCATTAGTTGTCGAGTACGTCACATTTTCTGTCAATAAGACCCTTTAAATAGATAGCATCCATCACTAATAATATTATCACTATTAGATCTCAAAATTATCAACACATAACCTGAGAAAACTGATTATTCTATTAACAACTTACCAGTAGAACAAGGAACATTTGAATTAGTTTATAACGGAGCATTTGAATTAGTTTATGACGGAATATTGAAACTATAAGACATCAGAGAAGCTAAAAACTAATCATAATAAAGAACCAAACATTAACTAAACGTACAAATATATTAAAAATAGATAAGATTCATCACAAGTAATATTATCATTATCTCATTCTCACAGACTGAGACTTAACTTCATTATCACATACTGAGACTTAGCTTTCATTCTCACATAATGAGACTTAACTTTCATTTTATGACAAATCAACCATTGTACTTCCACACATATAATTAAAATACATAAGATTCATCACTAATAATATTATCACTAATACATCTCAAAGTCATTAGCACATAACATGAAAAAAAACTGATTATTCTAATAAAAACTTGCGAGTAGAAGCAGGAACATTTGAATTAGTTTCTAAAGAACATTGGAACTAAAAGACATCATAGAAGCCACAAAAAAATCAATAGAAAGAACCAACCATTAACTAAGTCTACAAAGATATTAAAAGTAGATAACATTCAACACAAGTAATGTTATCACTATTTCATATTAACATCATGAACAAGTAACTTCCAACATTAAATATTACAATAAAAATAACTTACCAGTAGAAGAAGGAACATATGAATTCGATTCGAAAGGAACATTGGAACTAGAAGACATCATAGAAGCTACAAAAATAACATTATAAACATCCACAAACTAATTAAATACCCAAAGATATTAAAAATTAGATAATATTCATCACACGTAGTATCATTATCTGAGAACAACATCCTAATCAAATAACTTACTACAAGTTTACTTCGAGATTAGTTTACCGGTAGGATGATGAACACCTGAATTCGACTCTAATGAACATTAGAACTAGAATTTATCACAACAGTTGCAAAAACATAATTACAAAGTTAAAACGTAAAAAATAGAACAATGAACATATATACTAAATAAAATCTAAAGACGAACAATACAATTAAACAAAATAAAGAATGTATGTACAATCAAAACTGAAAGAATATAAATAAAAATTGAACGTATAAGTTGGTTTAAAACTAAATAAGAACAATACAAATCGATAATAAAAAATAATAAAAATGTATGTATACTCAAAACCGAATGAATCGAGAAAAAAGTGAAACCAAAGAAAAATATCAATTAGTAACAACTGAATCAGAATTAACACCTAAATGTGTAACAAATTGAGAACGAAACTGAAATTAGATGAACGAATTGATTATTCACGAAAGAGAGTAAGATTAATTTAAATCACAATTAGTTTACGAACTATCATATACAGATATTAATTTGTACATTTCATTAATAATAATAATAATAATAATAAATTAGAGTATAAAATATAATGTAAAATGATTATTACGCCTTCCTCCCCGTAGACATAACAGGAAGGAAAAGAAAAGAAATATGTGGGAAGAAAAGAAACGAAAAATTAACGATGATGGATTAACTTATCCCCTTTCCTGAAATCAAGGATTACCTATAAAACATCTGATGATATAGTATTAAATTTCTATTGAAACAAAATAAATTATTATAATGTCCTTATATAATCATCTCTATCTTAAATTGTTACTTTACATCAAAGCTATAACAATAGAAAGTATGAAAAGTTAATAAAGCATGTAATTAAATTAGTACTAAATATTTCTTTTTACAAATATCATATTTAATATTTAATCATTTCGATTTCTAAAATATGAATATGATAACATACACGTGACGAACTTCAAATCTAAACTGAACATTAAACATTGAAAACACTTAATAACCTCTAAATCACTTTACCTATAAGTTTAACTATTAAGTGTTATATTTAAACCGCTTCTTATAATTTTATCCTTTAATTTGCACCACCACGGTACTAGCAAATATAGATGCCTTTGAGTGGGTGTAAATTTGCATATACGCACCAACGCCAAGATGATTCCAAGAGAAGGCTAAGTTGAAAAATGAGGGTGGGATTTATTAATATTTAATGGCAGTATAAATTTATTAAAAGTCATTAATAGCAAAAAAGAATTACATTTAACTTATGGATCACGTCGATTTTAAAAGAAAAAATGTCACAAAAATTATTTAACAATATCTTCAATAAAACTCGAAAGTTAAATATCGCAATATAAAACAAAGATGTGCATATAGAAAATAATTGGTGGTAAATAGGATTCAGATATAGTTTATTGAAGGTGTGTCTGATTAAAAAATGAAACATGCAAATATTATTTAAAGGAATAGGGCCACTTGGAGTAGTGGTGTTATGGTATGTTGTGAGTTGGCAAAGTCCACACGCTTCTAATTTGCCACCAACGTCGTCGTTTGTGCCACACACTCAAAATCATCAAACGTATATTCAAACAGTGTGTCAACATATGGCAATTGCTTGACCTCTAATTAAGCATATTAGTTTTTTTTCCCTTCTTTCTATCTATATCTATTTGAAGGGTAAATTTGTGATTCAAACATTAAGGCATATGATAAACCCATTGATAGGATCAAAGATACCTATCCAATTTTTAGTATGATATGAATATTTTATATCATTCTCTTTGTTATGTTGTATTTGATGAAAGGAAATTTTAAACAAAGATAATATAAGCATCAAACAAAACAATTTTAATGTGGATAATCTAATATCATTTTGTGAAATAATAAAACTTGAAATTTCAGCTCTATCAAGTTAATGGGATAATGACATGTAGCAATTCGAGTTGGGTCATATTTGACAGGTTAGGTATCTCAAATGAGTTAGATATCTCAACTCTAACTCGTAACTTTTTAAATCTAATCCAGATTAAGTAACCCGTTTAAATTAACATATCAACATATTATCAGGTCAATTTCAACTTAACATGTATATGAGTCAGTTTCAGATCAAATGAATCAATATGTGCAAAATGTCGTTCTTCGCGTGATCATAGTAAAATTGAAATCATATAAGATTTACTTAAATAACATCTAATATGCAAATGAGTTGTACACTTAATGTAACTAAAACACATATACTATCTTTTGTAAACAACTTTTATTTTTTTTAATAATAATTTTCAAATATTTCAAATGGTCAAATAGGAAAGTAAAAACAAGAAATATTTACATACACTCACTCAGTTAAAACTCACAAAAAGTTAATGTATTCACTTAAAATTAAAATACTTAATATACCTATTAAAGGGTAGACGGGTCAACCCGTAACCATTTTTTTGGTGTTAAGTTTCAGGTTGCGATGAAAATTGCCGAATCTAAAAAAGGATATGTACCATCTATCTTATGTGGTGTAAGGGCTTAAATGTCATAATTGTGAATATTTTGAGAACACGAATAACTAAAAATCTGATGGTGTGTTTAGCACTAAGTTTTTCTAAGATTCTCTCTGATTGAAATTAAAGGAAGTCTTATTTATTATTATTAAACAAGTTAAATTAAAATAATAATTGTTGGAAATTACTTTTTTCTAGAATCTTCTGAAAAAACTTCTCCAACTTAAATAAGCTCAAATATAGCTTTAATGAAATGGATTTTGTTATACAATGTACATAACATATCAAAATCATTTATGTTTTTCCGCAAGTTATGTATAAAATTAGCTTATTAACAAACAAAATAAACGATTAGTGGATTTCCTAATGTATCTAATTAAAATTTCATAAAAAATTGTACTTAATTACAATTATTTTTATTAGAGAAAATTATTTTAATCAACTAAATGATCTTCGGCTACACACGTAAAACTTTGAGTTAATTGTATGATTATTCTCGTGGTTTACTCACACTAATACACCTAGTCTATGTATTTCACTTTGTATTGGCAGAACAAAAACACAAATCTTATTGTATAAATGGTCTTTCCTTCGTTAAATTTATCATTTAAATTATTGAAAAAAGTTCGAAAAAATGTTAAAAAATTAGAGAATGAAAGAACTAATAAGATTGCTCCATTTCAAATACTCATTTCAACCTTTTTCTTTAAAATTAAATATCTCACGAATCGTACATTAATAAATTATAAAAATTTCACCATTAGAATCAGCGTCATTTTTTCTTTAATTAGAGATCTCACATGATATAATTTCAACGATTTTTTTTCCTATTTTTTAATGGATTTTAAAAGTTCGTAATGTTAAATCACATGTGATTTAAATACTAAATAATAATCACGTGCGATTATATCTACATTAACATGTGATTTTAAATAATAATCATATATGAATTATCATATATCAGTATATCAAAGATCAATTTTTAATTGAAAATCACATCTGATTAAAGAAGAACTAGAAGATTCCACCTCTAGAAAGCGGCTACACCTAATGGCTTAAACTGCTGTTCCATTTCCTCGCTGACCAACCATGCAATTAACTTTAAACTTTCCTCTATTTTTCTTCTAATAATGTTATTACATATTCATAAATTCGCTTTTTATCAACAATTCTATATACTCACGTGACACGTAAAGTTTATAAACTAAAATAAAACTTATAAGGCCGCTCCCTATATAGCATGGAGATATATGTTCTTTTGCTCCGTTTTTCACACATGGACAGAGGACGTTATGGACTCCGGAAAGGCTTCCGTCCATTCCTCATGCATTCGTTCACTAGAACAGGGAGACACGGGAATACATGCGAGGTAAAGTTATGTTTATTTACTTATTATTTATATTTTTTTCATTTTGTGTGTAAAACAATTTCATCGTTGGTATATGCGTAGCTGAGTTAGTAAATTATGAATATATATCTTTATAATCAGTGTCAAGTTCTTGATAAGTACCGGTGACATGATGCAAATGTTACAACAAATTCTTAAAGTTCTTGGTGGGGATTGCTCTTGTAATTTAAGATAAGAACCTGAGCTTTTTCAACTGTAGGCTGTAAAGTGAATTGATAGGTCTATATTGAAAATGAAATTTCTCAACGGTTAAAAGTAAATTTTATGTTTGTTTAGATTCCCATCGTAATATTGCAAGTAAAAATGTTACTTGAGCTCTTGACTTTGCTTGGGTAATTAAACATCATAAAACCAAGTTAATATATTTGATTAATGGTTAGGTTTCGGGTACGAGTTGGCATAAAAAGTTGTTAAAAATGTTTATAATATTAAAAAATAAAGAAGTAAAGTAGGAGTATGAAATTATGAATATAAGGGCGCAACCCAAGTGAGTGAGAAGTAACCATCAATAAATTAATAATCATTTGTATATAATTAACCAGCATCAGTCAAGTGATTAAGGTTGAAAAGATATATAAATTACTCGTAGAAGATTATGCGATCAGCATTGACGTTGTGGGCCCGCCGGCCCACTCCTTAACCAATACTTTTGCAACTAATTTTGTATGGCAATATAATATACTCAATCATCATCTAAGAAATGGAGCTATCATGATTAGTATCTTTTTCTTCTTTTTAATACCCAAATATATCAAGTCAAAGTCCAAGACGTTTACATAAAAAGACTATGGTCTTACAAAAGACATATTTACCCACATATAGTTTGTAGTTAGATTATAAGGTGATATGAGTAATTTAAATACCTTGAAAAGATAAGCTTATTAGATAAGTGAATAGATTATTTTATTTTAATAATTAATTAATCATCAACTACTTTAACTTGCTACTCCATATGTTTTATGTAGAATTATCATAAGAAAAATGCATACAATTTGGTAGGAAGGATAACGGTTATAATGATAACAGAAGTTGTGAGATCGATATCAGAATCTGGTAGAGAAAAGAAAAAGTTGAGTAAAAGTGATTTTTGAAAGGCGATGGGGCTACACGCCGTTTCATCAATCAAAACTCTCCATCCATAACAAAAATCTTACAAATAATACAAAACATTATGCGAATCTTCGATAATTTGTCTCAAAAATTATGTTTTTTCATTTATTTTCAATAATATCACTAAACATTTATGTGTTCGTATTTCGTCTCACTGACCGTCCACTTAACAAAATTTTATTAATACTCTCTATTAAATCATTTTAAAATGACTAAAATACCCTCCATTTACATCTTCATCTTCTTCCTTAAACCCTAATTTTGTTTTTAATAACATATCTCTTTCAAACATTAACACACCACACCATCTTTCTTTATCAAACTCTAATTTTACACCCATTAATTTCTTAAAAGACTTAAAACCCACTCAACATACACAAACACTTCATCATCACAAAAATAACAATCCCACCTTGAGAAACAAACAACGCAACCGCAGACAATATGACAATGGGCAACATACAGTATCCAATCAAACTCAAACATGGATACAAATCCAAATTCCCGTTGCTTACAGCTAACATTTTAAGCACAACTTATAAAAACAACGAAGCAAGGCACCCACCCTATTATAAACCCAAAATGCAGTTTTCCAACAAGTAATGAAACAAACCAAACGCCATAAGAAATAAAAAAATGGTCCAGTTCATGTGGATCTGATTTAATTCTAAAACGATTCAAAATTGAAGCAGTTTTATTCAAGATTTGTTTCGTATTGTGATACCTAATTCTTTAAGGAGCGGGGGTTCGTTTAAAATTGGGGGTACTTCCGGCGCTGCCCCCTTGTGGAGAATGAAGTGGGTGCCGGAGATGAACCGATGCCGAAGGACATGAACGGGATGCCTCGATTTGGTGATCGTGGTGGTTGAAATGGCTCCGTTGGGAGACGGTGGAACGTTGAATTCTCTCGACATCGCTTGTGTGATTGTGATGAAATTAGTGTTTGAAATAGAATTTGGGGATTTCGATCAGAAATGAAGAATTCGGGCTGAGGGAAATTTCGCTAGTTTGCGGTGAGCTCTTTTATGCTTCTGCAAACAGAGATGAAGTTACGATGGTGGTTAGGTGGAGATTTCGCCCGAGAACTTAGGGTTTCGGATTATATACTTTGAGGCCACCTAAATATATCATTTTATTTTTCTAGGTCATCTATATTTGAAAATGATTTTGTAGGTCACCCAAATATATCATTTTGTTTTTGTAGGCCACTTATATTTGAAAACGATTTTTTAGACCAAATTCGACAAAAAACTCATAAAAGAAATATGAAGGGACACAAATACCCCTATATTTGTTAATTAACATTATTTATATTATTTTAGTTTTATTCAAATACATGCCTTTTACACTTTTCTGATAAGTTTTTAGTCGAATTTGGTATACATGAAACAATATACAAATATGAGTGACCTACAAAATTATTTTCAAATATGGGTGGCTTACAAAAACAAAATGATATATTTGGGTGGCCTACAAAATCATTTTCAAATATGAGTGGCCTACAAAAATAAAATGATATATTTGAATGACCTCCAAATATATAATCCCTTTAAGTTATTATGGCGCATTTTTATTTTGAGTGGATCAAAATTAAACAAATAAAAATATTTAAAATATATAAGATGATAAAAGGTACAAAGCTTTCAAAAGATACTTAGTTGATTACAATGTTTTAACTCTATAAGACATGTGTTACATTATGAATTATATCCTAATAATTATTAACTTTAAATATTTACATATGCACAATATTAAATCAAAACAAGCAATTGAGTGAATTTCAAATTGACTCAATATATCGACAAAGTAAATATCATTCGTTAAACAAACTAGTAATAATAGGAAACACAAAATAATTACAATATGCAAATCACAACTAAAATGATGAAAAAATTACTTAATATATTGATATTTAAAAATTAATTTACCGAACTAATCAACAATTTAATTTGAAAAAATGCAATAAAATAACTAGATTTGTAAGTACCTGTGAGTCAATTGTCAAACCGTCGAGCGTTTAGTTTATGTGTTTTTTGAAGGTGATCAATTTACATAATTTGTTTTATATAAACATGACTTTTCTTACTCCATATTATTAGGTTTTCTAACTAATACTACGTATAATTATCTTATAAATTTAATTAAGTATTTAAGTGGGTCAATATGACAATATATTTTGAGGCTTACAATTTAAAATGGGCCAAAATCATTTTATTGATCAAAATATTACTAAATTTTGTACGATTATCACTATAAATAATAAGTCTTCAGTTGACCCTCTTTACTCTTTTTGTGACTACGCCACTGGTGACACGACGACAGGAGTCGCTATCTCTGGTGAGGATACACTAGGATTTCGTCCGTGTGGTATACCAACTAAATAGTTCAATAGACTCAATCCTCTAGCTACCCCTCTCATATTAGATTACTTGGAATGCGCATCGTTGAAATATCATCTAGATCATTTTCAGTTGAATTTGGCGTAAGCTAACTTTATGTGTTTAATCATCTATCATTCTTAGTTTATTATATTTGAGTACTTATACGAAATATGGTTTTCGCTACTTGTAAATAGACCTTTACAACTTATCCAAGCAACAGATTTGAACATGAAACACACACCCCGTAAGGGTTTCAATCAAGAAGATAGAAGGGTATTTTAGTCATTTTAAAGTGATTTAACAAAAATAATTAACGAAATCTGTCAAATGGACGAGCGATAATATGAAATAATGAATACAAGAATGTCTAGTGACAGAAACTAAAGAATTATACGTAAATTTTGGGACAAAGAGGAGATGATTCGTACAATTTTCTCTAAATTATGAGATGTCGTTTTCGATGTTATTATTGTAACTCTTGAAGCTTTTATTTATCTTATGTCATTATCCTTTTATTTTTAACAAGGAATTGGCAATATCCATAAGATATACACTTTACATGTAGTCACGGTTTACTAGTGGCTGAATCTGTCAAAGCCTCCTAACTGGGTCTTTCATTTCATGTATTCTTCTGCACAAGTCCATTGTTTTTTACTTATTCAACCTCAAACTGAACAATTAATTGTAAGAGTTAGCTGACCTTGATTATAAAGATGAGCTTGTAATATTTAACGCATTGGGCATAAATAGTAAAAGTAAAAGTTTTAACTTTATTTTATGGAAATTGTAGCTACTCATGATTCGATCTTTTATCGAGCCATTTAGTTTCAAACCCTACTCAGGTTTGTTAGAGTTGAACATTATAAAACTCATGAATTCAACTATAATTAATTATATCTAACTGATCTTAGCTTCCTGTGAAGCTAACCGATCAAGTTCAAGGCTAAGTTAGTCAACTTGAGCTACAGTTTAGTCGAGAATTTGAACTCGATTAAGCTCATTTTTAGCTACCCTTTAATCTTGAAAGCATGCATAGTCATCGGTTCAATTTTGCATCTTCCTTTACATGTCGATGTTCACAGCCACAATCAGGAGGGTAAGTACATTACCTGATCAACTTTTTTATGACTGGAACATCAAAAAACAAAACTACCAAAAAACAATCCATTTTCCGTGGCTCTTTGTATCATTGAATCAAGATACTTACGTAGACAATGGAATCCAAGAAAATCAATTCAAAATCTTGTTGTACCCATAGGGTCATCAGGTTCTGAGACTACTATAGCAACTGCAAACTATACTGATCAACTTCAAACTAGCATCAAGTCTAAGCAGTCTATAAAGTAAATTTTACAGATCAACAAATAGAGTACTTTCTTCCACACAAACAAAATCCCACTTACAGAATGAATCAGAATCAAATTGGGGAATATCACAATATGCTTCCTTACCTTTTTTATTTTTCTTTTAGTTTTTTCCACGTACTCCTCCACTTGTTTTTGACCTACTTGATGTATTGAGAGACCCATTTGAATCCATCACCATATCCCATCTTGCGGACAATGCTGCACATAAATACTTCCAAGGGACGCACACTCGAATCTTGGAGGTTAACCTTACCTTTGCCGGTGGTTACACCAGTAAGGCCAAGGTGGTAACGCAGTTCATCCTCCGAGGCTGCATAAGGAATGTCAATCTTGTTTCCCAAAATCAGGAAAGGCACATCAGACAGGTTCTCATCAGAAAGAAGTGCATCCAATTCCTTTTTGGACTCTGCAAACCGTTCCTTATCATACGCATCCACAAGATACACCACTGCATCAACCTGAAATACCTCATGCGATTATGTTACCAATAAGCTAAATATTAAGCATTACTGGTATTAAAATAGAGAAATCCCATAAAGTAATTCATTACATGCATATGACACTTGCTACAAAACAGTATCAATTAAATGTATGTGGGACATGAACCTGGAGAAGATATCACCAGGAAAAATTAAAAAAAAAAAAAAAAATTATAAAGTGATGATGGCAAACATTACTTACCAGCTTTGCTAGTCCAAACAAGAGCATCGAAAATTCTAATCATGTTCCAACTCACACCTCTTGTGAATCGTCAATTGATCCGGGTGACATGAAAAAGTTGAACATATTGCACAAAGGTATACATTGCCATATTTGTAGTCGCATAGTGTGTGATCAAGACTTTAAAGTAGAGTATATAAATCATACATATATTTATTTCAATGATGAAGTCATAAAATAGCGAGGTACTTATCTTGATGTTGCACACTGGTTACAATAGTTTGATCAATACCAATTTAGTCATTAAACTTGGTAGAAGCGTCAAAAATGGCCAACGTGGAACATTTGAGACAGTATTTGCTATTTTGACATTAAAGTGACAAAATGGAACATTATTAGTCAGTCCAAGATTAAAGACTAGACTGGTACAGGTCAAAGTATCATGACTAACGTAAAACATTGAGATAAGCTCCTCGTTATTTTATGACAGGAAATTAGCCTAAATCTCACCTCCATATATGTGTATGTGTGTGTACATTTTATCACCTCTGAGAGCAGTGAGCTTTGTTTTGTCACATTAACCTAAAGCTAGAGAGAAAAATGAGAATATAGAGAGAGTGAATCCGTTTATATCTGTAATGTGTATAATTGATGAAATACAACCTGCAGTCACACTCACTTGCACGCACACACACTAAAAAAACTAAAAGCTCTGCCTATACAAAGATAGTAACCGCTCCTAACAATCTCAAGATAATTATAACTCTATAGCACATATTTGTATATAATGAAGCTACTGTAATCTTACAGGTCTAATAATATCTTCAACTATTCTTCAAGATGTAAAGAATTTGTAGCACACTGAGTCACTGAATAATGAATATTCACCCAACTTCTATTTATGGATTGTGATTGACCTTGCTTTTCATTTAGAAAAACTTACTAGAAATTAAAAACATGGACTATGATTATGGTGCTGTTAATTGCATAGTCTCAGTATAACCATATGGTATACGATTTAGATCATATGCTTTCACCTTTGTATCCCTATTATTGACAATAAATTCACAGGTATATGAGAATCAGTATATACAAGTGCAGGTTTGGCTTTTTATCAGAAATGAAGATTCACAAATTGCATGATAAGAAATATAGACTAAAATCAGAAAGGGATCTTAAACTTTACAAACTGTAAAGAGAAAAGTATGACAAATTTTCTTCTTATAGTTTAGACTATGTGGACATGCTAACTAAAGCATAAAGATAACGGGTTGCAGGTTTTAGATTATAAATTTCATATGTAATTAATGTATGAATCATGAAAAACTTTTATATATAAACGCATACACGTATCATTACTTATTACATTCTCGATTCTTGATTCTCCGAATCACAGCATCCACCTATTATGTATTTGTAATCCTGACACATATTCATAATTTGCAGCCTTCAGGAAGAGGAGGAACTCTCAATTTTTTTCACTTAAATGCATTTCTGTTTGTGATTTGTTGACAATGCAAGTATTGGCATGTGAGGTTTTGATGAAAACACATAAGATTTTCCTTATAATTACATTGGTTATCTGATTATCTTGTGTATAGTTACGAGGTTATATGTTGATATTTTTCGACAGTAGCAGGTTGCTTGGTGACAAAGTAATGCAACACCTAGAATCTTGTTCCCTGTATGTAATCATTAAAAGGGAGACCCTTATTCCACCAACACTTCCTTAGAATCGAGCATGCCAGACAGACTAGACTGTTGGAGCTCAATTTTTATTATCTTACTTTTATCTTTGTATGTGAAGATTTGATGTGTTTCATATATCCTAACAGTATATTTCCTTCAACTAATAGATTATACATAACCATTAATGTTGATCCTCTGAGTGCACTGATGATTATAGGACTATCATTTTAATTAGAAATAACAGAAGCATGAAGCCATCCTGGTCTGAATTAACACCGGAGATTACAGGCTAATTAAGTTACTTTTCATGAGTTATCAATATTACGATGGTTTCAAATGGGCAATCTAACTGTATAACCGTAGGGTAAAACCGACCCTCTGGCGGCCCCCCACGGACCAGTTCCACGCCCAACATGGGAGGGGTAAATCCTGTAACCCGCGGTTAGAGGAACATGGGGACTACGGGGATTGAACCGTGACCTCCGCTTTTGTGTTGCATGTCCCCTACCACTAGGCTACCATTGCGGGGACCTAATTGTATGACTATGAGCAAGTATGATGGGGATTATCATAATCATACCACCGCAGGTCATAGTTTGCCATTGAAGGGCATCATTATACAATAATAACATCGCATATAAGGAATTTGAATATTTTTCTGTATCATGACATGTTTGAAGTCCATTGAACAAATCAGTTTTCATATCAGACAGTATGTGGTCATCTATTAGTAGATATTACATATAGCAGATACCAGAGCAGGGGCGGACCTACGTTGTAATTTGAAGTGACACGTGCCACTAGTCAATTAAGCCGAGTTAGTGGAAAATTAGTTAAAATTATTGGTTTTTTAAGAGGGCTACCACTCATTTTTAGGCGGTGAACCTCACTGTTTAAATTAATTTAATAAACTACGAAGTGAAGCAAAAGCTTCAAATTTTTTATGCTACCAGTGACTAAATTTTCTGGGTCCGCCACTGTACCAGAGCCTTGTTTTACCAATCAGTAACCAGAATGTAACATCATTTTATGTCATCTCGATCTCACATCTATACACACTAGTGCACTACAACGTTCTTCAATCCCTCCATAAAACTCGAGTCTCTTTATAAAAATAAGAGCCTGTTATGGTTATCAATGCTATACTTGCTCATTCATCTGTTATCTAACAAGTCCATACATAAACTAAACCATAGATGCCTACTGGATCATCGTGAATCACCAGATCCCAGTTCAAAGGAAATCTTTTAACTAAAGCTATGAGATGCTCAAATGAAATACTTGTATTTCTAACAGATCAGAAGGAATTTAGTGAAATGACATGAATTCAAGTCAAAACTTGGCCAATCACTTTCTAGAAAACAAACAAGGAAATAGAAACAGTTTGTACTATTTAGTCTGTACTACCCGTGAAATTGTTCCAAGACTGGGGCGATTGAAACCCTTGAAGATGAAATTTCTATGTAGACCTCTATACACATTCTATATTCTAGAGCTATCACGGTTCCCGTTCCCCAAAAATTTCTTAAAAGAATGAAGTTTGGATAGTACACAAAACAGATATTTGCTGAAAACGAGATCACTGGTATGATAATTTAGTGATGATGCAGGTTACGAAAAGGAGAAACATCTCTATGTTGTCATTAAGGTCTTATTTGTTCAAAAGGAGTTCGAATGGTTTTACTAGCCAGCGAAACAACTCAACCTTAAAAAAAAGTGACTTAATTGTCACTCTGATTGTATTTAATCAATGAACTTCAAACTACATTTTAAATATTTTGAAAAAATGCAGATTGTATCAAACTGGCATACTAAGAGTTCTCTTGCCAGAACCTTTCAGCCCTTGGGCTCTAACTAACCCTAGCAAACCATTTTATGTCAGGATCCAATGACAGTTTTCAGAGTAGCCCAATGCATGTTCTATATTCTACATTCCACAATAGCTAACTTATCAGTCTTCCCCAAAAAATTCTCCAACGCAATCAACAATATAAATGCCATTATATGCATTAGACACATATTTCCTTGGAAGTTATAATCATGAGCACATACAAGTCAATATCAGCAAATCAAAACACATATTAAAAAATAGTTTCAAACATAATACCATGTACGGACATAGCCAATCCAATAGATATCTCAGAGTAACTACTTTAATGACTCATAACAACAAGCTAATGCATAACTATTAAAGCACAATGCTACACATATCATTCTGAGATTATCCCCAGACTTCTTTCCTTAGATCTATAAATCAAAACATTCCGATCACATTTACTGTAAGCATAGGTAATTTAAGTAAACATCTTTCACTGAATTTTGCATCTTAAGATCTGACCATATAAAACTAACAACAATACAACATACAAACAAAACAAAGGCACATATATACATGTATATATAAGCCGTAGATATGAAAATATGTATATATAAGCATAATTTTGAAAAATAAAATAGACTACCTTGGCATAATAATCCTTCCAGACTCTACGAGCAATCTGATGACCTCCTAAATCAAAAGCTTTGAACTTAATTTTGCCTATACTCAATTCTTCAGATGTCGGATGTTGCGTCGGTTGATGTTGAACTAATCTCTATACAATTAAATATCAAAATTAATATAAATTAGATCTAAATCGCATAAAATTAGGTCAAAATCAAATCGATGAAGATCAAAGAGAATTAAATTATAATAAAAATTAAATTAAATTAAATTAAAACCTAACCTCATCTTTAAGCATGTGAAGCAAGGTAGTTTTACCGGCATTATCAAGGCCTAAGAACAAGATCTTAGCTTCTTTTTGCCATAAACCGAGCGATGCTAATATGCCATAAAACCAATCGAATAAAAACATTTTCGATTTGATCACCAGAGAGAAAAATTAAAAAATAAAAATAAAATTGGTTAGAAATAGATCTGGAGTGATACAAGTGGTTTCTTGTTGTGCGGTTAATTTGATTTGATGAATGGATCTGACCTAAGAACAACAGTTTCCAAGTTAGATGAGTTTTAGCTAATGCGACAAATTTTAGATGGTTCACGTGCTTCGCCTTATTTTTCGGTGTTTAAATAAATATGTGTAACGTATATGTGAGTAGTAGACTAGTAGGTGTCAATAAGTGGAAGTCAAAAATGGACAGTAGATGTTATGTGAGCCCAGTGGGTCGATTTTAACGCGCCCATGGGTTTTATGGTTAAAGAATGTTGGGCCCAAATTGTGTAGTCTGGGCTAGAATGCTGGATAGTGGATTTTATCAAGTCCAACATGGCCGTAGAAATAGTGGATTTTGTCGAGCTATGACAAATGACCTATGGTGTGCCCAACTGTTGGGCCCAACTGGTTTCATTTGAGGGCTTCCATTTTGAACTTTTCTTTTTTCTTTTTACATTTTCCTGTTTTTGTTTTACTACTATTTTTTATGTTTATAGGTAAAGTTATAATCACACACATTCTAATATTCAAGTGTTTGTTTACGCAACAGAGTTTTGTTATTAATTGTTGATTTTTACCGAATATACGATCGCTTTATAAGATCCCTTTTCTAACATAGAGAACTTTTCAATTAGATTACAAATATGTTTTTTTCATTCTAAGGTTTTCTTTTCTTCTATTAAGTGTCACTAAGAAATATGAATCCTGCGAACGACTTGTCATTACTCAGGTTCGGCAAAAATGTACATTTTGGATCAACTAGTTATAATAATAGAACCAACGTGGGTATTTAGATTGGTTAAAAGCTCGATTGACTCGTATATTAGATCGATTTATATATTCAATCAACACGTAAAATAGAAGTAAATGATTAGGAATCCTATGACCAAAAACTATTACAAGTATAAAATCATAATATCTCAATTCTCAAAAATTCATATTGTTTGACTTTTCTCATTGAATTCGATAAGAAAAAACCACAAACCAAAGCAAAGTATATGGGTTGACATTCACAAATTATGGGATTCCATGAGAAGTGTGAAAACAAAAACAGTGATACGATAACGAAAGATAGAGGACATTGGGCCGGGGTCATTAGTTACAAGTGAATGAAAAAAAACCCATATGGACATCAATACCAAGGCACGTGAAGCCCTCATCCACAAACCCACGTGCCTGCAACTTTGGTTTTAGTTTACCAAAGTACTCCATATCCATTTTTATATATCACTCAATTTCATCACCAAATTTACTATTTTGTATTTTGTTTAATAATTGGAAACAGTTTACAAGAATGATACAGAGAATGTAGATGATAACCCAAAACACATCGACTTTAATTATACTCAAAAACTAAACTCTTTTATCACGCTTTCACAGTTGGCTTTTAAACCTACTTATAATTAATCTGAACTTAGGTACTTAACACTTGAAACAACATGTCTTTTAGTACTTTTTGATTGTTTATTAACATTAATTCAACATAGAATTGCATTTTGTCTTCATATCATTCACCTATATTGTAGTCAGGGTCGATTCTGCATTTACAAATGCTCTAAACGAGACGGAATAAAAATATCTTATTAAATTTTATTAGCAGATAACACACCAATTATAGTTTGATTTTCTTTTTTTTAAACGGCTGAAAGATTAAATAAAATAAAACCCTCTAGCAAGTTGCTAGATAAAAGTTTGATTTAGCCATGTGATTTCAAGTATTAACTAAATAGCACCTTAAATCTTTTGATTTTACTATTAGTTTATTAATTAATGAAAATTTTGTAAGTTTCTTAACTTTTAAATATAATTTTCAAAGGTAAAAATATTGATATCTATAAAGCTATGGGTACATCTTGTACTAATTAAAAAAATAGTTAGGAAGAAATTGATATTTTTAGAAAAACATGGAGTTAAAGTAAACATTCAAATAACATAAATGTTTAATATTATTGAAAAGGAAGTAAACTAGTACAATTTTCGACTTTCTTTTTTTTCGGGCATCAAAATTAGATATTATTCACTAAAGTGGAACTTGAGCTTTTCATTTTTGACTTTAACCGTTCATAATAAATTATATATGTCTTTTTTTACTATAAAACATCCTTGAAATAGTATACACTCATCAATAAATTTTGAGCACTCCTCACTTCATGCCCCCTTGCCGTTTGATCCTAAGTCGTCGCTCGATTTGCCCGACACCAGAGCCGGCCTCGATTGTAGTCCAAGTGAATTAGAGTACTACAAAATTAACGGATGAATTGTATCACGAAGAAGAAAATTTAAAAGGTTAAAACACTAAAAAGAATTATAAGGATTAAACAAACCATTATTAATGTTTCTTTTACTGCATTCTGCCTTAACATTCATTTTATATTCTAGTTTAATTAATTTGATAATTTATATCTAAAAGACGAAAGTCCATTTTATCAATGATGTGAACGTGTATATAAGAACAGGGGGATTATACTTCATTCAAAGTTTGACCGATTAAATAACACATTGATTCAAATTCAATTAGGTATTTTAGTATAAGTTGTTAAGGTGTGATTAATTCCAACACCATGTTTATTAAATGAGTCGTCGATGACAATAAACAAAAGCTTGTGTTTCTGTGAACCTATACATAGGCCACTGCATATTGTTCCAAATTCACCATTCACGAAATTAATAAATAATACAAACAGTAATATAATATGCGAGTGTTGGTTTTGGAGAATAAGAGAAGGTTATCTATAGCAGTTGTGACAGAGGATTTAAATTTTTATAAGAGAATCTACAGAGAACCCAATGCTCCCTTCCCTACCATCATCCCTATTTACTCGGAACAATTTTTTATTTCATCACCACAAATTATATATATTTTCATGAAAAAATTACTCAAATAAACGATCAATAGACTTTATGTGTTAAATAAACTGTGTCGATGTATTTGTATAAAACTAGACAAAAATATCTCGGAAATACAATCTACAAACCAGCTAATCCGGCAAAGTACTAAACCCAATAAAAAAACGTCACGTGTCTAAACAAAATTGCCGGTCAACACACATTTCGCCAACCACATTAATTTGCCACGTATCCAACTAAAACCGCCGAAATAGAATTAAATTCCGGCGAACCCATCGATTTTTTTGAATTATAGGGTTTCGTGCAAATCAACGAATAAGGCAAACCCACTGAGTTTTCTTCCATTTTCATCTCAAAATAACCCAATGACCTCCTGCAATCCTCCACCTCCATCAACAACAATTTTCATTGATTTTTTTGGGAATTTGTAGTACATTATTATTGTTGTTGACGATGTTAGCGGTTTTGGGTTATGGTTTATGGTGTTGGGTATCGTTTGCGGTTTTAGGTTAGGGATTGCGATTGTTAGAGTTTGTAGTACGGGTGTGGTGGTGATTGGTGGTTGTGGTAGTGTGTTGGTGGTGGCAATGGGGGTGATAGGTGGTGATCGTTGTTTGCGTTGGACTTTTTGTGGTTTCAGGTGGTGTTAAAGGGTCGGTTGTTTTTGTTGGCGATTTGCGGCGGTTTGGTGTCGTGAACATTTAATTAATCAAGTCAATCAAATGGGGGTGAATTTCAATCGAAACAAGGTATTGAAACAATATTTTAAGATATTCGTATTAGTTTCGTTTGAACTCTTATGTACTTTGTAATCCGTTAAATTGAATTGCATTTTTTAGCTTATTCGATTTAGATAAATGAATTTTCTATGTGTGTGAGTTTTCTATGTAATTAGGTATAGATTGTTGCAGGTAGAATAATTACATTAGATAATTGTTATGTGATTTGTAATGCTTTAACTTGAAAAGTGTTGTTAAGTTATTCGATTACACAATTGTATTAGGTAATTCTTATGAGTTTTGTTATGCGTTAAACTGACATGCGTTGTTAGGTTATTGCGATTTTTGGTGTATTAGATGCGGGTTTTAGTGTATCGACTTACGTTGTTAACAATATGTTAAACGTATGATTGTGTTGATATTTAGTAAATGAATGAATTGGTAGAAAACGAAAAGGACATCTCAAGTCAATAAAACATAAACCGAGTGAACCTTTAGAGAGTAGTTGTCGTTTACATATAATTGTTATGTTGTTCATATATTTGTTATTAATATTTGAAAAATCAAAGGGCATACTTACAAAACAAAAAAGACATTTCAAATTTTTTATAAATATTTGTTGCTCGTATATGAACGATTTGAATGTGGTTTTGTTTTTGAGATTGTAATTAAAATAGTTTTTTTTTTATTTTATTCAATAACATGTCACGTTTTTTGGTGATGAAGACGTATTCCGCTAATGTCACTATGAGGAGTACGATGACTCTTTTGCCAGAGTTGAAGAAATATTTACATGGTAAATGCTGAGAAACATTATTTAGGGAGACATGTTTTGGCGATTTCTTAGATATTATTCGTTGGTGATTAGAGGGCCATTTGATATTGCAAATGAAGTTCTTGTGTGTCTGTTAATATTCATGGAGCTTGTTTTTCGTGGAACCGATGTGACATGCAAAATGTGGTGGACACGGATTTTCTTCTAGTAGAGGATTTGGATGAGTGCAACCGGTTTCCATGGGGATTGATATTGCTCGATTTATATAGATTTTTTATGCGCAATATCCCTCGCTTTATTCGTAATTCTTGTGGATTTTTTGAACTTTTCGTACATAAAAGATCGAAATCTTATTTTCAGGAGTTACGCAGCAAATGCGAGGATAAGTGGACAAAAGTTGAAGAAAAATGATGAAAATGGAAATTCAGGAGGCTACCAGCCTGGTACCGCAACTACCAGCCGGGTAGGAAGCTTCCAGGCTGGTAGATTGCATTTATCCGAGAACAATGTGACAGCAACTGTGCAGGCAGAGCTACCAGCTGGGTACAGAAGGTACCAGCCGGGTAGCCATCTGATCCAGGTTGGCATCCATTATGGTAAAAGGAAGTTCATTCGGGTGGGAGTTTGACTTACCAACTAGGTAATATCTCTCCTAGCCGGGTAATGCGTCAGTTACGAGGAAACTCGGCTTATCTCAAAACATTAAACCCTAATTTTTGGGGAACTTTAACTTAGCTTTTCTCTGGCCGTTTTTGTGCGATATTTGGTGACAATTTAATGATTCTTATTATTTTTCAATCATTCTTGCTCCAAGATTGAAGTTTCAACTTTGTTAGACATTCAGACTATTCGGTTTGCATCTTTTCCATTGAATACAATGATTACTTGCATATTGTTTATGTCTTTTGTTGATTCTAGCTTAGATATTAGCTAAGTTTCTTTACATTCATTTAGATGATGTGAAATATGGATTAGGGTGTTAATTATTTGATTTTTACAATTGTGTAATCAATGTTTGATCGAAGATCAAATTGTGATTAAGTTTTATTTATTTAATTTATCTATTGATGAATCATTGAATGTTCTATTGAACACTATTGCATAATTTTGATTTGTTATAATCATTTGAGTATGAATGATTATTGAATTGACGCGCACACAAGATTTAAATGGATTAATTAATTAAACTTAATTATGGTTGTATTGAATTTAAGTAGAGAACTCAACTTAAGTTTAGTATTTCTGCGAATGTAAGGTTACAAGATTAAATCGTTAGTTACTAGATTAAATTGATACTAGTTTAATTAGAAACCTGTAGTGAACACGAAAGGTTAATTCTACTTAATCTATTGGAATGAGTAAACACGAATTCCATGCTTAATTTAGTTAGATAAACAATAACATATAATATGGTTTTAACAAACACCCCCGAAATCATTAGTGAGCTATTCTAGATGAATGTTTCTTTTAATATCTGATACTTCAGTATCCAACTACCTGTCATTTACTTTTATTCTACTGATACTTCGGTTGCCAAACCCCCCACATTTACTTACTTGTTTAGATTAACTTTATTCGCTATACACTCTTGATTGCATGATCATCTTGGTTTGACTCGGACTTACCCAAACTATACTATTACTCGACATGGTACACTGTCCGGTTGTGTAATAGTTAATTTGCGATAATTACGATATAAATTATACAACTAGATTTTACACACCATGGATCACATTTGTAGGTCACTACACACGCAAAATTTAAGGATGCGGTACCTATTAGAAAAACTAAGCATTTAATGGGAGCAAACAAAGTCCTCCTGAAGGGGTCAACTCTACACTTATGAGATTTTTTGGGCAATTAATCTTAGATTATCAAGCAAACTACGCATCATTTTAAAATGAGATGTTAATGCAATATGTAATTATATTTTTCTTAGATATAGAGTTTAGAGACGTTTCCAATACGCCGTGAGTGGTGATTACCTCGTGAGGACACGATCCCGAGGGGAATTCGTTGGGATAGGAATGTTATGTTTAAAAGGTTTCATCACTATCTCTTCAACGACCCGTGTAAGTCTCTGTACTTTTATTTTTTTAATACGTTAATTACAAACAACTAACTAATTTCTTATTTATAGTCGAACATTTCTCTGCAAACGCTTGGTTTGCTTCTCGCAGAGGCCCACGTGGATTGGGTGATAGCTAACGGGGATTGCTTTGACGTTGCAATTATATATGTCATGCCTCTTCCACCAGAGGTCGTTGTCGTAGACGTCAGCCAGCCGCACAACGTATTCAGAGGCACTGACGATCCTGTTCTGACTGTTGTGATGCCTCCTCATCCACCTTCGATGACACCGCCTACATAGGTTCCATCGTTTGAGGAACATTTTTTGCAGTTACAACAAGATCATTCGGTAGTTAGAATGGATATCCCAAGCTACAGGTTTTTGGTTGGCAGTTGCATCATTGTGTTTGGCATTAGAACCCCCACCATGTCCCAGTATTCTTGGTAAAACACCAAAAATGCTCCGAGCCAAAATGTAGTTTTTTAGTAGCAACTTCAAAAGCCAATTCCTCCTTATCCTTATTGACTTCAACAAAGTTTGACAACATAAAATGTAACAAGCTAGGTTCTTGGCTACGATCGGGTGTCCAAAACATGATTTAAAAGAAGTGCATGACAAGTAGGCCTTTCATTCAGCTTCGCATCTATTTAAGAGATAATGGATAAATTGACTTTCACTTTCAAATCGGCATAATAGTACTTACCCTACAAAAAATCAACAAATTTACTAGCTTATAAATTGATATTCAGTATTTAGCTCATTCGAGTATGAGTTTACAAATTTTTTAGAGAACTTACAATATTAATTGTTGACGCCATTGGACTACTTACGTCAGAATGATCTTACAAAACTTATTCACAAAAACTATAAGAATAACATCCCATTATATACATAATCTAACAAAAATAAATTATATTAAACGACATAACACATAATCACAGTCAATTATCTATCTATAGCAACACGTATGCTATCCATTCACATTCTATAAATGAAGAAATAGAAACAAAAACACATACATATTATAAACGACAACCATGTACAACAACAATCCACTAAACCGCTACCAATTCTATGAATCAAGCAAACAACATTAAATTACATCCAATTTTAGTTAAAACATCTAATCATCCACATGTACAACAATATTACGAGAAACTTAACAAAAGAACTCTTAACATTATATAATTATCTACAAATAACGTCATACAATAATGCACGCTTAGAACAATGAAAACTAACATACAAGACATTACAACTAATTCATTTACGCAACAATTCATATATCTTAACGTCCAATTTATATAAAAAATGCGAATAAGTAATACAAGTTTAAAGTTCTAAACCGTACTCATTTTTACTTGAACCGACATAATATCGAAAAAAATACTTGTTTTACCACCAGTATCAACCCCACACCTCCACACTAACACAAGTCACTAAAGCAAGTCACCCCTCCACCAACGATAACCCACCTACACACCACCAAAACTACCGCAACACAAAAAACTACTATTAGAAACGGAAGACTAAACAAAAACCAAAATAACTAACAACTATCGTGGCCAACCACAACCTCTGGAGTAATTTTGTTTAAACACTACAAATAAATTCTCTTAAATTTTACATATTTGGTCGGAGGGAGAGGTTTTAAAATGGAAAAGTGATGAACATACACACGACGTAGACTAAATTCACTTTCTTGCACAAAAATTGAAATTTCAAAAAGGTTGCCAGGTTCACCGGCCCGTAATTCCTTTTCGGAGATTTTGTATAGACATCGACGTCTTTTTCGTTGATCGGAGATTTTTGTTGAAAACACGGCTCGTTATAATTTGGTTTTAGTAATCTATCCGGGTTCGTCGGTTTGTAAATAACATTTTAGCGAAATTCTAGTCTAGTTTTGGAAAAATATACTGACGCAATTTGTTTATTAAAAATGAATCCACTAACGTTTTAGTTGAGTAATTTTCTCTTTGATTATTCTATATATTAGTATTACTATGTTACATAGTTCTAAAAATTCATCCTTATCTTAATTTCATTTCTATAATACCAAAAGATATAGATTAATTGTAGCTAAAGGCTAATCCAAAAATTTGTACATGTTTTTAGTAGCCAATTTTTTTTTAACATCATTTGATTTATTGATACAGATTGATGTAGTATGACGCTAATTACAAATTAATAAGAGTTTTGAATGAATTATGAGTATGATCTCTATAGGTTGTTAAAATCACAACTAATTAAATGTTTCAATGACTTGAAGTTATATGTTTCGTCATCTTTATTGACATTTAGTTTACGTGATTAGTGTAGGCGTAAAGTTGTAGGTCATTTGAGATGGAACAAAATAATTAGTTGAACATTTATCTCTATTGCACTTGTTCTTAGTATCTCATGGGTTTACAGTTGAAGGGGAGAAGGGTTCATGCTAGATTATATATTTATTTAAGTAGGCAAATTGTATTCATATTCTAGTATATGTATACAAAAATGTAAACATGTTACACTGGATAGGATCATTTCCAACTCACAACAATAACATTAAGTTATCATAGAGTATATGCATTATTATAATGATCACATTATTGTTGCTTGAGATGATGATAAAGAGAGTTCCCATGTTTTTGAATCCCTTTTAACAAGGATCTTGTTATAAAGTCTGGAGCCCTCACATGCTCACTTTTTCTGGTTTTTCTTTTTTGGAAATCAGAATAAAAATATTATCCAATCCAATCCCTTTGATCCCAACTAAACCCCATAATAATGCTCTAGAACAAACCTTAACTAACTTTATACAAATTAAATATATATTTTACAATTTGCATCTGATTCCCACATTATTATTATGGATGCCACAGTTTTAACCATATTTTGATTGGTTAGCTTAAATCTCAAGCTCCAACCATATATTCATTAAAAACCACCAAATCCACCCTTAAAGCACCTACACTTTACATATCCTCCACACCTAGTGTCCTAGACACATAGTACAATAACCTAATCACTTTGTACTTAATTAAGTAGATAAATAATGTACACTTACCACAATATAATTAACAGATGATGCTTTCTTGGTCTCAAATCTTTATGTTCGTTTGAAACTAACGCGTTAAATTGACAAAATTTATAGACTCTTAAGTTAAGCATGTTTATGCAGGAATGTTTATACAAGACTATATATTATTGTCTTTCAAAAAGAAAATGGTGTTATAGGAACTAATTATGAACTCCATTTACATGCACATTAGTCGCGTTTCATCATCTTTGTGCTAATTAACAGTTGTTTTGATATTATGTGAAAAAATAAGTGCTAAAAAAAGTAAAATGTTAGAATAAATGTAATTAAATGGGCCTCCAAATAATTCCTGAATCATTAATATTACAATGATGTGCAACTAACATATGGAGTCAACCCCAGGGAATCCTATGATGATAAACATATGATTAATTATTTGATCAATTACTTCAAGTTAAGCAATGTATTAAAACATCATAAATGGTATTTATATATATATATATACATATATATATGTTAATGGTGGGTACCCAATATAGAATCCTTCCCTCCATAATGCACTTGGCACTTAATTAACCTTTTAAATTGTTACTCCATATCAAGCAAATAGGCTCTTAAACCTCCAAACATTGCACATTATTGTTGATAAACTCTTGTGAATAGAAGCCAAGACATAACATGTGTTTTTTGCATAAGAAAGATAGTTTTATAAGGTTTGAAAATGGCTTTTATAATGTTTTGCATATGTCAATAATGCGGAATGACACCAAATTCAAGTAGCTACTAGCTAGGCTGCTAACCCCCAAATGATTCATAGGATTCTAACACCCAAATAATTGATTGCTATCTAACTATTTTTTGTATGTCGATAGTACGCACCTCAGTTGATAATGAATGAGGGTATCTTTTTAAAATCGTACAAGGTCAAGGGTTCAAACATCGACACATCCATAACTGCAACTGCTGAATGAGTCAAATATGTCCCAATATTACAAATAAACAGTCAATTGTGAGCCGATCTAGATTACTGATCATCAATCTCTTACCACAAAAAATTCTTTTTGCTTGTGGCCTCAACTGGTTTCTTAGCTTTTCGTGGCCTAACGTAAGCTCTATGTGTAAGATTATGATTCATGAAAAATTGACTAACAAAGTTTATCCTTTCAAATTTATTAGGGGACTACTTCTTTTATGTGAATTAAACAGTTGGGAGATAATGATATTTTTATTTTTTCTTTTTACGAAAAGCAAGGATATACAAGGAGTTGAGCGGTGCGGATACAACCCAATGTCATTTTTAGGGTGAACGAGATGAGTGATCGTTGGTAGTTAACATTAAAATATAAGAGTTTTATCAAATATTATTTCTGTGTCGTCTGTTAAAACTCACAAATAATTCATTGGTTAGTTTTAATATATAGGACGGCACGCCAGTTAACTGAAATACAATTAACCAGTTCAGATTTTTATCTTGATATATCATGATGAATCCATTAATAATTAGTAGTTGGTGACCCACACGGTAACACATTCATATGGACTCGATGTTAAACCGTTGTCTGATGTGCTTTTGTACAAATTATAAGGTCACTTAAAATGAGGTAATTGTGTGTTATTTACATATTTATACTTCATAGTAAGAGAACTCGATCAACGAGAGAGTTTTGTAGACGTTTTTCTGCTATTAAAAAGAAAAAATCTCTAAATGTTTTATTATTTGAGCTTGAAGTTATTTTTAGCAATCGGAAAATAGAGAGTAAAAAGTTGTTATATTCTAACACCATCCCTCTTATTGAATGAATCTAATTCATTAATTTTAAAAGAATAGTCTTACAAAATGGCGTATAAGTACTTTGATTCGGAATCTCCGAAAGCAAATACTCATATTCAGTTGTCTCTATTAACTTAAACTATAAACGTAAAAAGTTATAATCACAGTTCTTAGAAATTTGGTCCCATCCTTGACTTGTACATGGTCTATTTACAATCCTTGACGGGACACTGGTAACTTGGCATGCTGAAAGTACAACTGTTGAATGCATGCATTAGTTGGTACGTACGTTCTACCAAAACTCAAGTTGCCTCACCAATGCAACCTTGTATTCTTTTTTGGTAAATTTTACGTACTTATTAACAGAGTAATTGAGACAACTCACTATGTCATGCAAACGGGTTACGAAGTACCACTAGATAAAAAGGGCCGAAGAACTATTGTGATGACATGGTGACACGTCAACTTATCGGTCATAATGTTAAATATTAGAAAGTGTTTGATTTGTCGTTGGTGCAACTAGTCGAGTTGCAACGGATCTTGTTAGAAAACAGAACGATTTCATCAATTAACACATAGCTCACTATTATTTTCCTTTTTTGAAATTGTACCTTCTTAATTATATTTTTTTAATTTTAATTTTAAGATAAAAAGTTACGCTACTAATGCCATTTCAATCATGTTAATTGTTTCCTTCTGTCTAAGAAAATAAATTATTTATACAAGAGCAATGATATGAATTTATCATAAAATACATATTATTATATACCACAACAACAACAAAAAGAAAAAGAAAATCATCAAATGTTGTTTCACCGTTATATTACGAATTTTTAACGGCAACAACAACAATAAGAAAAAGAAAATCATCAAATGTTGTTTCACCGTTATATTACAAATTTTTAACGGCAACAACAACAATAAGAAAAAGAAAATCATCAAATGTTGTTTCACCGTTATATTACGAATTTTTAACGGCAACAACAACAATAAGAAAAAGAAAATCATCAAATGTTGTTTCACCGTTATATTACAAATTTTTAACGGCAACAACAACAAAAAGAAAAAGAAAAACCATCAAATATTGTTTCATCGTTGTATTACAAATTTTTATCATATACGCCTAATGTGAACTTCATAGATCCAACGCATTTGACTTTATTTTGATGCCGTGATCACTTTTTAGTAAAGGTCGATTTGTCAAAATATATATTTAATCCGTAGCTTGAAGATTACTCAAGGGACATAATGGCGATGGTCGGGGAATTAAACTACAATGATCACACAAATATATTTAGTATTGTTATCCTCCTAGACTTATTAAAACCTTCATAATATATGCTTTTTAAAATAACTGTATTTGACTTTTAAAGTTGTCATTAAGAAGTTTTATCCAAAACAATACGAAAAGATGTTAAATTAACATTTAACTAGCGACGATCTTAGTGTTAAGTTCAAGTTATAAGGGAGATAGAAATTAAGTTTAAATTTATTTTTATAACACATTTGTAACTTAATTTCATACTATTTCTCAAAAGAATAATTGTTTCCAATTTAGTGTACATATTATGAAGTGTTGTTTGTTAACATTGTGAATGTGAAAACACTAAGGTGAAAGCTCGTTCACATTGCTGAAATATCATCTACACTAAAAATAAAATTCTACGCTGGTGTGAAGTTAAGCGTTAAAGACTTAAAACTGAAAATTTAATTTTAAGTGAAATGTATTGGTTAGGTCTATCAAATTTGTATTCAATTTTCTTTTTATTTTCAGATCGTTTATCACTACTTTTACTTCACTACTAACCACTTTTAATCGTAAGTAACTAAAAGAATTGCCTCATAATATTAAGATTATACATGACACATTAGAAGAATAAAAAGGAATAAGTAGTTGACGTTCCTTTGCCAATTTATGTTCCCCGAACCCAACCAAGATTAGTCCGCTGTCAAACCATGAAGAAGGCTGCTTCATTGCCGAAGCAAGACCGAAGCCGCAACGAGTGGTCTAGGGTTTGTTTGTTTAGTGGTTTTCGGATTGGGAATGAGTTAGAAAGTAAATTATTGCGTTTGTTTAAGGATTTTGATTTTAAAAAGTAGAAATGATTGATAAAAAATATTAACTCTGTAAAAACCATAAAAGTGAACGAATTTGCAAGGGTTTAGGTGATAAGTGGCTCCTTTTGTTTTTCATTGTTGTCTCTTTTCTAAACTTGTACTAAAATAATTATCACATGTCAAATCTAACTCTAAACTCATCAACACAACAAACATTTTTATTAACTTTCATAAATTTTCTTCTTTGTTAATTTCCTTTAAATCCGTTACCAAACCTATTTGTAAATAAACACTTTGTAAGTTTTACACTTAACCACTCATCATCATGCTCCTTAATCCCATTACCATTACTTTTCATTTTATCACAAAGAAACACTAGCAACAAATTAATCTTTGGCGTCATCCAAACTCGAAAGATGATTGCCCAAGGACACTATACTCTAAAGTAGCACTCCTAGTCCTACAATGTCTCTATATTAGGACCATGATTCATGCATACAACTATACAAATATGACACGTTTTTTTATTTTAAACAGCTTTTGAATGATTGTACGTTACAATTAGCCATTCCACACCTAGAAAATTAGACTCTTCAAGTCTTTATCAATGTAGGTTCCATACCAAAAGGCTTAGCTGTCGTAGCAGATAGCAACTACTTTGGCTAGGTACAAGGTTTTAGGCCTCCCTGGATGGTCCCAGAACTATTCAAAATGGTCTATCTACCATCCCTCCTATATGGCTACATGTTTGTTTGTTATACTAGTTCAATTATTTTGTAAGGTACACCATAAAAGTGATAGTATATATATTTTGGTTTTGGTGATCAGGAAAATTTCATGATGTGCTGTAATTCAATGTTTATTAATATGAGGTCATCTATGTTATGCTACACAATAATATGTAATATCTTCTAGAGACGTGTAGAATGGAGCAGTTATAACATTAACAAGTAACTACGTCAAAGTTAATAATTAATTTATTGGTAAACTTACAAGGGATAGTTGCATTTTGAGAAGTATAAAGGGCAGACTTGCCAATCATTAATTTATGTGGTTAGCTTTATACAAATCGACAATTGAGATTGTTTGCCTATCTGATCTCGCACCTTAATTCATAAATACTAAGATATAAAACAAATTTAATCAACTTTGTAAAATTCACTCTTATAACAACTTGTACACACTAGGGGTGGAGTGAAGTTAGGAAATTCTAATCGCGGAACAATTTTTTTTATTATTCTACAATTTAAGGAGTCAAAATTTTTAGAATATCATTAAATACCCATAAATATCTACCCTTCACATAAATTGATATTTTTTATGGGGCAACGGCCCATTTTGCCCCTTTCTTAATTCGTTCTTGATAAACACTATATCTTACTTTATAAATAAAAATATCATAGAAAATATTACACATTTAAAAACGTACAAACAATTTAATATGATCTAAATCTAATTAGAAGTATTAAATAAAGGTTACAAGTTAAACAAGCGCCTTACAAAGAAAGGATGACAATTTAAGTGACATTGATGGAAGAAGTTGAAGTGGCCATATATACCAGTTGTAAGCAGCACACAAAGTGGGCGTAAATGGTCCACAATTATACAATTCATAATTGGAGCAAACTAGTTTAATATGGAATGGAATCCATGGGGACATGGTTCCACATGGCGAGATGGTTACGTGGTGACAGGGTGGACTGCATTAACTGATGTGGCATGGGTAGCTACCCCACTTCTCACGAGATTGTAGGAACCCTCTTTTTTCGCATTTCATCTCTTTTTCTCTTGTTCCCTTCTTCTCAAACATAAATACATATTTCATTTTACTCTCAATCTATCACAAACATTTTTATGTTGAAAAAATGGCATGCCTGCTAACTCTTAATATAATTTTCAATAGTTTTGCATAAAGAATAGCCAATTAAAAATATAATTAACCTAGTTTCACATATTAACAAAATTTTGTTAAAATAAATATTTAATCTATAAATACTCTATTTTTTTTAACGGCAATTTTTTATTAAAAAACTAGTAAGAAGCTAGAGAAGATTACAAAATTAGCAAGGTAGGATTTTGCATCCAGATATTCCAATTGAGATTTCTTTTATTACGACTAGAGATCCACAAAAACAACATTTGCACGATGTCTTCAGACATAAATGTAACATCCTCTCCTGCAGTCTGGTAATTTATATTATTTTAATCGATTATTTAATTGATATAGAAATTGTTTAATATTATGTGTTTCGTTGTGAAACTTAGATAAATAAGTCCTTTGACTTATTGTGACTAATGAAATATTAATCGTTTTAAATGGTTATAGATGTCGGTAAAATAAAATAATATTTCTCGCAAACGGTTTTCAGGTTCCAGACAAAAGATTTAGGACGGGTATAAAATTATACCACTTTTTCACAAGCCGACTTTGCAAGCCGACCTTAGATTCATATATATATTCCCATGTCTTCTTCTTGTTTCCATTTTGAAAAGCTTTCAAATCAAAATTCAAAAGAAACCCAAAACCAAAATTGAATTCAAGTTTGTCCCTGTGATTCGAATTCAAATACAACAGAACTAGCATCATCCATAATCAGATTAGAACAACCCTTTCATTTACAAGTTAAAAGAAAAGAAAGTAAGTTTGGGTTTTGAGTGATTAAATCGAATTGATGATTGATTTGTTGTTATTTGGTGTTGTTTGATGTTATTTGATGTATTAGAAACCTTAGAATTGAGTTATTTGATGTTTTGGTGAGTTTTGGTTCGAAAAACGCATTTCAGACGCGGTTTTGTGAAAATATCATCAACTCGGATTTAATTGAAATTCGCATGGTCACTCGGAAACGACCTAGTAATCAAGGCTATATTCTAATAGCCTAGGCAGTTTTTGGCCATCCGGGGTCATCTAGGACCCGAAAATGGCATTTTTCAGTTTTAAGCGTCATTGCGGGATTTTTCTAAGTTCATTTCTGATTGAACTTTTGTTTGCCTAGACTCCAGGGATTACCTGATTGGATAATTAGGCTATAATGATATTTATGGAACGAACTTCTGACTTGTATTTGATTTTCTGTTTCAGATCAACGTAAGACTCAGTGATATAAGAATCCTGAGTGTGGAGACGTCAGAGGTATCGGTGAGTGGATTCAGAACTCATCATTTGATTTAGTTGTAACTATTTGGTTACAACGAGTAAACGTAGATGTGTATTAGACTGTTAGTCTTGATTATTGATTATTGATCTACGTGATATGTGAACCAATGTGTACTATGTTATTGAGGTCAACGTGTAGTTGGACTTCTGGTTATTATGTGTTTAACACAGGTTTTGATTCATTTGTTGTGTTTGAGACCTGTGTATGTGTTTAATAACCAGTAGTTATCGGTCTATTCTGTATTGGCCATACGGATTGACGGTAAGTGTTCTTGGGGGAATCCCCGGGTATTATGATATCCCCAGAGCCACCGATCCTCATTGAATTATGTGTGTTTACGTTTTATTGGTGTAATTAGCTAGTTATGCTAAGTTGAATGGCGTGTGATGAATCTATTCACTTAGCTTCGTGCTAACCCCTCATTTTACTTCCTGCAGGATATGTTTTGTTTAATTGTGGGTGCAGGAGGTGATTAGTTGATCAAGGAATGTTTGACTGCGCTCTTGAACTCTGATATGGTTTTGTAATAAACCTTGTTTTGTGAATTTTTATAATACCCCGCCTTTTGTAGTTTGAAAAGTTTGAAATTTGTGTATTTTTGGGAATTGTAAACTGTTTAATGTATTTTAAATTCATGCTTCCGTGTTTATTAATATAATATTCTTATATAGAAAGAGGGGTGTTATAATAAAATCCTTTTTTGGAGGACGAGATCCAAAAAGATGTTGATTTCTGAACTTCCAAATGAGCCACCACGTCACGTAACAAGTGCCTTCAAGAATCTCCTTTGTACGAGTAGGAAACAGGAATTGGATAACCAGTCGAGCCAATCCACATGAGAGTTGAAAGTGAATTCTTCTATCTCCCACCAACGGAAAATTTTAAGCATAACTTGTCTTGTTAGAGAGCAAGAGAAAAAAAGATGAGATGTGGATTCCACAGCCTCATTGCAAAGAGTCGAGGGAATCTCTAAGCCACATCTGGAGAGATTCAAACGAGTTGGCAATCTATCCAGGCCAATCCTCCAAGCAAGAATGTTACCTACCTAGTAGGGATTTCCAACTTAGGCAGGAGTGAATCATCAATAAGGTTACGGGCTGATTTAACTGTAAAATCACCCGAGGCTTCAAGAGGCCAAACCCATCGGTCGATCACATTAGGGAGGATAACTTCAGAAATATGAGAACGTAAGGCGCTATGTTGTTCCTGTTCAGCCCCACCTCTAGGATGACGGCGGTAAGTTAAGTCCAATGAAGAGTGCCCCATTTTCTCGGCCACAAAGATGTCCTTATTTAATTCCAAAGCGAAAAGTCTTGGGTATTGATCTTTCAAGGTCGAATCTCCTAGCCAAATATTATCCCAGAACGTGGTATTTTCTCCATTACTGACTTTCTTCTTAACGAGGCTCGGAAGATCAATTCCTTTTAAGTTAAGAGAATAAAGATCGCGAACAATGTCGAGCCAAATGGAGCTTCTGTGCGGAGAAATTTGGTTGTCAATAGCACCTCTAACACCATAAATAGCTTTGATGAATCTAGACCATAACGATGGTTTTTGAGTAATAAAGCGCCAAACCCATTTGAATAAAAGGGCACGATTTAGAGCGTAAAAGCTGGAGATGCCAAGGCCTCCATTACGCTTGGAGGCTAAAATTTTATCCCAGCCTATCCACGTCATTTTTCTCTCTGTCTTGTCAAGTCCATTGAAAAAATCCCTACGAATCAATTCCATAATTTTTAAGGTGCCAATCGGAACTTTAAAAAGCGCCATATGATAAAGAGGGATAACTGTAAGAACTGATTTGAGTAGCGTGAGACGACCGCCAATCGAGAGAGTCTTGAGTTTCCATTTAGACAACCGAGCGGAGATTTTAGTAAGGACATCGTTCCAGGAATTGTGTCTAGACATAACTGCTCCAACTTTAGCACCAAGATATTTAAAAGGGGCGGCAAATGTGGAGCAGCCGACGATTTTTGCTGCTAAGTCGACATCTTTGTTTCTGATACCAATCCCCATTAACTTACTTTTATGAAGATTTATTTTGAGACCCAAAGCCAAAAAGAAACATTTTAGAACATGAACTATGGTTTGGATGTTAGAGATGTCCCATTTCCCTACGAAAATCGCGTCATCAGCATAGAACAAGTGAGAAAGCATCCAAGAGTCATTAATATGAATGCCCTTGTATAGACCGGCCTCCAACACTCTATTGAAAGACAGATGCAGACTTTCCATAACCAAAATGAAGAGAAATAGAGAGAGAGGGTCTCCTTGTTTTAGACCTTTGTGAAAAATGAATTCCGAGGTAGGACTACCATTGATAAGCACCGAACTAGTGGATGAAAAGAGACAGCCAGAGATCCATCTACGCCATGTGTCGCCAAAACCGAATGACTTTAGGACATCATCTAGATAGTCACATCTAACGGAATCGAAAACCTTTTCAAAATCAACCTTGAAGATCATGTTGTTTATCTTCTTATGATTACACCAAGAAAGGAGCTCGTTGAGAATAAAAGGCCCATCAAGGATTTGGCGATTAGAAACAAAAGTCGATTGAGTGTCACTGATAAGATTCGGGTAATATATCTTAAGTGATACTAAGCATGATATATCTTAATTTACAATGACTCGGGTAATATATCTTGAATATTCGGTGAATACTCAAGTTCAATATATACCCTTTATAGTACGTGGTGAGACTTTTTATTTACAAGTTGTTAAGTCAGTCTTTAGCATATATTCAATCGCGGTATTGTTCTTCATACGAGTCATTTCAACCGGTTAGTGTTGTTGAATGTTGATTATTAACCTTTTGCAAATGTACATTTTGTATCTTCTTCATTCGTAGTGACTTGCTCGGTCTATGTTATATATTTGGTTATAGCAACTTTTTTTGTTGATTCCAAAAAGAAATGAACCAACTAATAAATAAAATAATATACGATGAGTATCAAATGTGTGAACTCTCTAGTTTGTTACATATAGTTAGCATATGATCGGCAAGATGATATACATTGTTTACCCTTCAAGATACAATGTTTTGAGATTTTTGATGATTGTGAGTGGTAATTCAATAATTAATTAAAGAGATGGTGAAGACGAATTGTAATGTGGACTATGGGATGAAAAAGTAAAGGCTAAAACGCAAAGAATTGAATACTTGTATACGAGTACCCATGACCATCTACTAAAGACATCAAATAAAAATCGTGATTCGTGTGTCTTGCAAGATAAGCCTCACTTTTTCCTTCCTTGCCTTAAAAATATGGCCATCTAAATTCACCGTTTTGCCCTTCACACCATTATTTTCATTTTCATTTTCATTTCCAGAGAAATACAATAGTTACCATCACTATCTTGATCTCAATATACAAATTACAAAACAAGATTCATATCTAAAAAATTATGTTGGTGAATATTTGATGGATATGAATGTGTATTCTGTGTTTTGTTAACGTGTCATATGTATATAAGATGTCATCTGTCATCTATATAAAAATATCTTTAGTGAAGAATTTATTTATGAAAAAAAGATATTTTGAAAGATATTTTCATTGAAGACACAAACTTTTTCTTTTTCAACTAAACCGTATGTTAAAATTGAGTTTTTACTTTATAATTTTTGTAAAATGTAAGTGTAGCTCTTTAAACAAAAAGCTTTTGAATATTTTTTTACATTAGGGTAAATAGAATATTTTTTTAACTAAATTATGAAAATATAGAAGTGTTATAAAAGAACCCTCTAAAAGAGTTTTACGATTGTAATTGTAGATGCTCGAAGATGTTAGGTATCATTTATACAAGTTGTGACATTATCAAAAATATTACTCGACGTGTACAATAGTAATAATCGAATTTAATAGTCTAAGTTATATACATAAATATACGTCAAAGTTTGAACTAAAATAGTATATATTTACAAACAATCATCACATTCGATTTCAAACAACAATATCCATTAATGTTGCTAGTGTTTTTGGTTTTCAGAGTTGTAATTTTGGACACTATTTGGAGAAGATTTAATTCCATTTGATGTTTTTATTTGTAAGAATATTTGCTTTTAAGAAACATATCAATTAGTATCATATATTTTCAAATGATGATATTATTTTGGATGTTCAATACTTGCTAGTCTTTGCTCTAGCTAATATTTAATAGTTATCCTTTTATGTTATACGTATGAGCATATACATCTAATAAAGTGGTATTTCTTTCTGAAAAGAGTAAATTTATCATTAATAACAACCTGGTACGTGATGATCAGTCCCATTTTGTCACTTATCCAGATCTTTTTTTTTATTCCATATTCCATTTTAGTGGGGAAAAAGTTCTTTTATTTTATTTTAAAGTTTAAATCACATTTTTATCATTCAACAATTTATATATATATGAAAATAATTCTTAGAAAATCTTCAAATATTAAAGAAGAAAATAAATAAATCTTATAATTTTTTCATAAATAAATATTTTGAACATTCATTTATGATGAATGTTAACTTTTGAAATTATTTGTGATTTTTAAAACTCATTTATGAGGAAATCAAAGGTTGAGATTTGCTTAATAAGTACTCGAACAACAATTTAGCCTCAATTATTCTGTAAGTCCCTCATTTCCTAATTTTTTTATTCTCTCTTAATCCCCACCATATATATATATATATATATATTGTAATTTTATAATCTACCTCATAGTCTAAAATAAATAAATGATATTGTATAATATATTTACAATTTAAAATGAATAAACGGTATTGTATAATATGTCTTACAATCTAAAATAAATAAATAATATACGGATGATAAATGTAAATTTTATTTGTATTACTTTTATTATTGCTATCATTATGTTTATTTATTATTCTTATAATTTAGGTGGTATTTGAATCAAGGGTTTCAATACGTGAAAATGACAATGGAAATGAAGGTAAATAATAGAAGGTGATTGTTTAAGGGGTGTGACTTTTAAAGCTTATGAAATCCTTAAAATTAGGGTTTTTTTCAAACCCATGTAAGAAGATGAGTTTCGAAATGATTCACATTCTCACTATCAATCTCTTTGTCATAGTGATTCTCTTGGACAAACCAAACACACTCTTAATACTTAAAAAATAGTGAAATAAATGGCAATTTTGAGATTTAATGAATAAAAGTATCTAAATTATCTTAACGTTGTAACATAAAAATTATTTAGTATATTAAAACTTTTGTTAGTCACATCATGTCAACAAAAAGGTCACGTGAAATCAGAATATTGACAAAGTAGATTGAACGCAATCTAAAATAGATAAATGATATATAGATGATAATGTATATATATATTAAAATAATGTAATGCGAGGTATTTGATCTAAACTCTTTTTAACTATGTCACAAGAATTGTAAAAATATTTAATGTCACATTATTTATCATACCATTTTGTACCGAATTTTTTGTAAAAAATTAAGATGTTAACTTAAATTTTATATAAAGTTGATAACATTTGAAAGGATGATGTACCATATGTTCGAAATGAAGTCCATGCTTATTTATCCTACATGAGGTACAATACAATGTAGATACATTGTATATAGATGATAAATATATACATTTACGAAGTTGTAAAAAGAAATGTTTTTTTGTCAAATGTTTGGGTTGATACACATTATTATTTTTATATTTCATTGTATAAATATTTGTATTCTATGATTGCATTAATTATTGATCAATATAACATAAAAAGCATTAACGCCCGAAATGAATTTTCCGCTTATGTATTATCTGATTAGGTTATTTGCATATCAATAGAACTTTTAAATTATATAGTAATATTATAAACAATAGCCTTTTTATCTTTCGTGGCTTTTTTTTTTCAATCCTAAACATATGCTATATGTATGTACAATACGAAGTAGAACATGATACATAGATGGTGAGTGTATACATTAAAAAGTGATGAAGAGTAATGTTTTCGTCACAGAGCAATGTGCAAGTTCATACGCGTTATCATTTTATCATTTTTCATATTCATTGTTTATAATTACATTAGTTATTGACCAATATAATTTATAAGTATTAACGAATTAAAAAAATTCCACACTTATGTATTGTCTCATTTGATATATTTTTGAATAAATATACAGATAACGATGACCGTTTTTTATATTAATCATGTAGAGTGTTTACGTATAACTTTGAAATTTGACAACTGTTCTCGTATGAATAAATTCCAGAAATGAAACTTCGTGACCAAGTTTGTGTGAAGAATGTTGATATATAAAGGTATAAAAAACGCCTTGACAAATTATAAAAAATCCATCTATAACACGTTTTGTCATCATGTATTGACTTTGGTTATGAAAAATGAAGTTACATTATGACTTAAAATAGAATTTATAAACACTACGTGCGTGATGACTTGAATAGACAACTAAACAACCACTTAAACATCAATTTAAACGTTGCAAAGAGGAAATACATATTTGCTTACGGACATTAATGACTTTTTATAAGCAATTATACAAAATGTCTTTTAGACTTTATAGTTGTAACTTTTTTTTTTTACAAAATAATATAGGTAGATAAGTTTTTCATCAACAAAATTGACTAGAACCGCAATTATAATTGAGCCACTTGAACCGACACAAGCCTAATAAATTGAACCTTTGCACTGCTACACCATTACTAATTAAACCCAAATCAAATAGACGCTCTAAACCTTAGTCAATAGACAAAATGTCGATGTATGGTTAAGGAACAAAGATCGCGCAACAGTTTAGAATATAATACAGCTGCAAGGTATTTGTTCTCGAGTACACATACAGTTTTCTCTATCTAAGATAACTAAGGGCTTCGTGACTTGATTCTTTAATAGAAAATGAATTATACATGAAGACCAGGGGTGGTATCAAATTTTTTTTTTGAGGGGGCGAATTTTAGATGTAGATGTGCTAAGAAGTAAGAGTCAGATCAAACTTGAACATAGATTATTTAGAAATTAAAGACCGTAAACCAAACTAGTTTACTTTGATTCATAACCGGTTTAAAACATGTCCAGTTCTTATGGTTTTGGGTCTAGCCCCGGAACTGACTACATAGGCTACGAAATCTGCTACTTGGCAACAAGATGGTATGTTGGTGCTTATGTCATTTTGATATATAGCTAATCGTATACACACAAATAGTATATACACAATAACAATAACAAAACCAATTATAATACTATTGATTGATACCTATAAAAATTATGAATTTTATGCTTAGATATTTCATCAAAAAGATCAATATTTTTATGTGTTTTTTAGTTTTCTGTTTGTTTATAAAACCCAACAATTAAATTACTTTACTTTAGTTGAATTCAGTTATTTGAGATGAGTTTGATATTTTCTTCGTTTATTTTAATGTTTCTATAAAATAAATATATAAAGGGAAATTGAAAAAAATACCCCTTTTTTTTTAAGTATTTAAATATTTACCCTTTTTTAAAACAAATTGCAAAAATACCCCATTACTTCGAAATCGCAATTTGCAAAACAAAATTTTAGTTCGCAAAATGAAATCGCAATTCGCAAAACGAATTCGCAATTCGCAAAACGAATTCGCAATTCGAAATTTTAGTTCGAAAATTTGACTTTTGACTTTTTTGACGTTTTTGACTTAAGATATTTTTGTATACTTTTCGTATAAGATAAAAAGATAACATTTTTGCGAGATTTCCGTGATTTTAGATAATATTTTGGATAAGATGTTATAATTTATATATATAGTTCTATTCGTAATAAATAATAGTTATCAGATTGTTCATCTTTCTTCCTTCAAGTGCAAGACGTTTGTTCGATTAGTTATTAATCAATTATTGTACTTTGTATGTTTCTTCCAATCAATGAATTTTAATTTGTGATTTTCCATATTCTTTAAGATCTAAAATAAGTAAAATACATAATGAATTAAAACAGATTTATTGATAACATTCATAATTAATACATAACATAACATAACATAACATATTACAATGTTGATTTAATTGTGTCCCAAATGAACACTTGGAAAAGATTGAGACGGGTCATATTCTGATTGTTCGACCTTCACTTTTGCGTGTGACTTTGAAGTGGATCTTGATTTGGTTCTTGATCCGATATGCTCGTATGTTTTATCATAAGGAGCCATACAAGATGATCGACTATGACCTCTTTCTTTGCAACGACTACATGTTTGCTTTGGCTCTTTTTTCTCCTCACCTTTTGAAGGAATACGAGCTCGGCCAGGTGGTCGACCAGATTGCCTCTTCACAAGGATTGGTGGTAAGACAGTTTGCAGATCACCTGGATCGACCCATTCTGAGGGATGAGTCATTGGCTTTATAGCCTCTGAGTAAGCTGCTCGATGTGTTTCTGTCGTGAAATACCTCTCTGCATAGCAGGTTACATCGTCCTGTTTGAAGAACCGAGCTACTGCCATAACGTGTCCGCAAGGTAACCCAGACAACTGCCATTGCAAACAAGTGCATGTTCGATTTTCTAAGTTCACGGTCCCATTCTTGTTCCCATCCACCACCTCACAAATCATATTGGTGGATGGATTCACCATCCAGCCCCTTGATTTCCCATTTCTCTTACCGATTTTGTGCTCGACATATGGTGTAACAGGTGTTTTAAGTTCTATTCCCGTGTTGCGATGTTTGTAATACCATTGTTGTACCGAGGATCGAAAAAACTCCAACAACATTGTAACAGGGAGTCTCCTTGCATGCTTACTCAAGGGGTTCATAGACTCTGCGCTATTACTTGTCAAGTAAGCATATCTCACACGGGTAGCATGATGCCTTGACCATCTTTCCGGCCCAACATCTCTAAGAACCTTGGCCGAAGCTTGTAAGCGTCTAGAAATCACACCAAAGTGGTGATCAAAATCTGACCGACGGTACGCCTTACACATCTTCCAGTAATGCCATTCGTAGTGACTTATTTTGGAAGATCTGTTTCGCAAGTTCATCAACAGATGCCGACAGCATAGTGCATGAAATGCTTCTGGAAAGACACTTGAAATAGAAGCTGCAATTGAAGGAGCCCTATCAGAAATTATGGTAAGGTTTTTAACACAGAAACCATGAGATAAGAGGCTGTCACGTAGGTTTCCCAAGAACCAGGTCCAAACGTCGTTTGTTTCTGATGCCCCGATTCCATAGGCTAGTGGCAAGATGCCATTATTTCCATCCATAGCAACAGCAAGTAAATTAGTTCCCAGGTAACCACCTTTCAAATGTGCACCATCTATGGTAATTACTGGGCGAGTATAGTTGACAAATGTACGTATCTGCAATTAAATTAGTTAAATATCGAGTTCTGGCAAAATGTGTGAACATAAATGAAAACAAATTAGAGGTACTTACAACTGCACCAACGGACATGTAACACATTACGAATTGATCTTTTTCATCGGTAAGCAAATTTGTTATGCTCCCCGGGTTATGGAGCTTCAAATTGTGTAGGTAAAGTGGAAGCATTTGAAATGAAGTTGCGGGACTACCTCTCAACAACTCAATAGCATAACACTTTGCTCTCCATGCTTGGTTGTATGACAGACTGATTTTAAAACGTTTGGTCATGTCTAGTTTTATTTCTTTTCCTCTGTATACACGCCCTTCTAAAGTCATCAACTCGCTTAATACGTGACCAAGCACCTTCTTGCTTGCATGTCGGTTATTTGACATGATTTGTGTACGGGAACAAGTGTGAACGTCAACTAACTTCCTAACTTGGAAGTTGTGACTATCTTTAATACGGCGTGCAGTTACCTTCCATTCATAACTAGGCAATATACATGTTGCTGTATACCTTGTCTTGTCCGACTTTTTTGGCTTAATCTGAAAACTTTCTTCAAGACACTTGGTATGCAATTGAAGAAGAAACTCCTCTTTAGTTTCAAATGTTTGTCCAATTTGAACCCTTAAAGAGGTTTCATACATTGTAACCGGACGTTTTTTACTTTCTGGAAGGTTATCACTTAACAGGGGTGGCATATTCCAGAATATATTCTTCGTTGATGTTGGTCCCTTGGTTGTATCTCTTTGATCTCCTTCCTCCTCCTCCTCATCCGAGTGGCTATCATTATCACAATCAACATGATTATCAAACGGATAGTCAAATGGTTCATGTGGATTGACATTTTCTTCATCATAATGAGCATCATCTGAGCGAAGTTCAACAATATATGGAACATCCTGATGTCGGAGATTTGATGGGTATTGTGTGGTTGTTGATGGATATTGTGGGGCAGCATGATAATGAAATTGATATTGTGGTTGTGTTTGGTTAGGAAACGGAAATTGTGGATGCACTTGATAGTTAGGTGGTTGGTTATATTCGTGAGTTTGTAGTTGTTGAAAATGTTCTTGAAAACCAGCACTACTGCTACTAGTAGGTTGATTGCTACCACCACTCGAAACATTTGTTACATTATCAACAATGTAAATCTCTATTGGAGCATTATTAATTGCATGGGTCAAAAACTCTCCGAAATCTTCAACATCATCAGTTATATCAATAATATAATGATCAACCTTATACTTCATACAAATTGATGATTCAAATGGTAAACCTAATTTTTTTAAAACATTTTTTGATAAAACTCTGCGATTCAATGGTTTTTCTGGTACAATAGGAAGTTTTAAATGCACTCTATAACAATCTATTGGTAAATACATTGGCATGTTGTTAATATTTTCAAAACGACCTCCAACACAAATATAAACCTTAAACTTATCTGAGAATTGACTCATTTTTTGAAGAAAACAAAGTAAATAAGAAGTTGAAAGATTTTGATTCGTACCTTTCTGATAATAGATGAAATGATGATATTGAAGATTGAGAGAATTTGATGAATTTGGTGTGAAATAAACTGATCAAAATCGGATGTTTTAAAGGTAACAATCTTATCCGAGTGAAATCTATAGAATCAAAAAAATCTTATCCGAAATGTCCTTTCGGATAGGAAATCTTATCCTATGAGACACAAACGCAAAACGCAAACGCAATACGCAAACGCAAATGCGAACACAGATAAGATTTCCTGATTGTTGATAAGATTTTCTAAATTTTTGTCGGATAAGGTAAAACTCTTATCCGACAAAAATCAACCCGGATAAGATTTTCTAGATTTTTGTCGGATAAGGTAAAAATCTTATCCGACAAAAATCAACCCGGATAAGATTTTTCATATTTTTGTCGGATAAGAATTTATTAAGATAAGATTTTCTAGAATTTTGTAGACGCAAACGCAAAACGCAAACGCAAATGCCAAAACAGATAAGATTAGATTTTTTGGAGATAAGATTTTCTGATTGTTGATAAGATTTTCCAGATTTTTTTCGGATAAGATTATTCCACAAGTATCTGCATATAAATAACGTTGATCCGGAAAACATTTTTTTCAACCAACCACCACCAGTTTCAGCATTTCTTCTTGCTTCTATAGTGGCATCACCTGAACCTGAAGCACCATTATTATCCTACTTAGCTGGGTGGAAAAAAATAATGATACTTCTGGGTCAGGTGATGCCCGTATAGAAGTAGATAAAATTGTATGTATATGTGTGTATACATATGTAGTGTACTTAAAGTCTTTTATACACACCTCCAGGAAAACGCAAACGAAAAACGCAAACGCAAAACGCAAACGCAAATGCCAAGACAGATAAGATTAGATTTTGTGCAGATAAGATTTTCTGATTGTTGATAAGATTTTCTAGATTGTTGATAAGATTTTCTATATTTTTGTCGGATAAGATTTTGTCAATAAAACGAGTTCCACCAGTTCATCAGTCACCCACCTCCACATTTCATTTCCATTTCACTACTGCAACATGAGCAATCGAAACATTGAACAGGGAAGAATCGTCGATCAATCTAGCATCAGATCATATTCAGTTATTCAGAAATTCGAGCAAAACTCATTGGGTAGTCTAATCAACCTTCTTGATCGAATCTATCCAATCCGTGTTGAAGAATTCTATTCAAACTTTCGTTTTGACCACCGTTTAAAAACTATCGAGTTCAAACTAAACGGACAACCCATTCAGTGGAGTCTTTCCACTTTCACTATGTGTTTGGAACTCCCAACTGAAGGAGTTCAATTCTATTGCTCCCAAAAAGAGCTAGGATACATTAGTCTTAGAATTATTCATCCCCATAAGTTAGTTGATGATATTTGCATCGAAGGAAGTCGAAGTAAATGTAAGTCACGTGGAAAAATTGAGGTATTTGATCTACAACCAGAGTTGAGAACAATGTTTGATATTGTTCGTTACAATATATGTTGTCGTTCTACAGATCCACATATTGTGTATGCCATTGAGGCTCTCATGGTTTATTGGATCAAAAACAATATCAAATTTGATGTAGGTTTTGTGATTGCATCAATAATGCAACATGCTGTTACTTACACCAATAAACCGATGCCTTACGGTATGTTGCTGACAAAGATTTTTCGACAACTATCCGTTGATACTGCGCCTTCATACGAACCTTCGTATCCACCAATCGGTGAACATGTTTTAAACATGTAGTGGTTTATTGTTTTCTGTACTTCCGTTCAATAAAATGTTTCTTCTAGTTGTTAACCATGTTTAAAGTGTTTCATCATGTATTGTGTTGTAACGTGTAGTTAATTATTAAAATGTTTGTAATGGTTTTTATATATTTTGTTGTAATGTTTTTACTTTCTGAAATTATCATTGTAATGAATTAATTTGTTGTGGTTTTAAAACTGAACAAAATAAACATAATATAAAACATTAATCCACTAACCAATAAAATATATACAAGTACAAATATTATCCTATAAAATACAAGTCTATGGAGCAGAAGGTGGTAATGGTGCCTGCCAATCAAAACGTGCCCGGAAGAAAGTCTCCAACATCCGTTTTCTGTACTCCCAGGCAATCTACTGTGTCGACCCAGTCACCGCACAACTCTCCTTAAGAATCACTGCCTCCATATTCTTGCAAACCCAAACACCGCAATCACCTAGACTCCCTGATTGCTGAGGCACATCAATCCCCATATCTACCCCCAACTCCAAAGTATCACTCTTATACGGACATTTGCCATCATCAAAATGTTTCCAGTAGCCAATGGCATCCAGAAACGGCAAAATGTAATCACCAAACTCTTCCACAATCACCAGTCGCTCCTTCTTCTTACATAGCCCAGTAAGACTATCATATACCACCACGTCAAGCATAAGAAGATCTAACACTAATAATATCCAGTGACTATGATCCTTCATGTGAACTGGAATCAGTACCTGCATATAGCCGAAAATTATATCGATACTTCATTTAAAATCATTATTTATTAAGATAAAATGTAACTTTACTTACTTTCTCGCATTCCCACCATGCGTAGTATGGAGCCCGAGTGCCATCGGCATAACCCATACAATACTTATAATCTGGACCTATATCGCCAATGCACTCCACCTCGCCACCCAACTTCTTCAACCTCTTCATCTCCTTTCGCTTCTTCATATCGGCCTTGTAGGTTTTGAAACACTTTAAAATATCGATAAACCCTACAGGCATAATCGTCCACTCCAACCACCGGGTCATTTGAGTGGGACGAGTCCAAAGCCTAAACTTCCACCACAATAGAAGGAGGCCCCAACCATCAATATGCTGCAAACAATAACCCGATTAGCAAATCCAAATAAACTAAATTAAATTAGTTAAATAAAAATCAATAAAACCCTCACCGTGTTCTCTAAGTATCCGCTCTCGACATCCCCATACAAGCGACCCCAAAATTCTTTTGTCAAGATAATATGACTCGGTCCCTGGCAGATAAAATAACAACGAACCTCACCACCACTAGTATATAACTCCCGCACGGTGGATGGTCCTGCTATAAGCACGCTCTCAGCGGGCGGTGGGGGCGGGGAGATAAGGCGATCGGAATCCGGATCCTGGAAAGTCGCTACCAGATCCATAATCATATCATCGCTAATCTTCGACCGGTCCGACTTCCCCTTCCTCTTCTTCTTCTTCTTCTGAACAGGCTCAACAATCTTTGTCTGGGCCTGGGCCTGCTCTACTACCACCTGCTCAATAAAAAATCCACATTAAGTCTCACAAGATTCAATACAAAACAAATAATCACAAACTGTAGTTTCTAGACAAATCTGCTCAACATTCACTCGCTCAGTAACCATTGGCTCCTCAGATTGTACAACCTGCTCACTAACCAACTCTTGCACATGCTGCTCAGGCTGCACAACCTGCTCAGCCACCAACACCTGCTCAACCTGCTCAATCTACATATATATAGAATCAAAAGATGTTCTAAACAGTTAATCAATTTGTATATTATTGTTATAAAAAATACAAATACATAATTATATAAATTGATGTTAAATTGACCTTCTCCTCTAAAACCTCCACATCAAACAACGGCTCAACTGGCTCTGTAACCACCGTCTCCATCATCACGTTATCGGCTCCCAAACTAACTGCCGCTATCTCCTCCTCAGCCTCCTCATGCACACCCAAACGCTTCCTCGTGAGCTCTTTAATATGTTTGGGTGTATAATATGGCGATCGCCTAGCCATACCTAACCGCCTCTCTCTCATACTCCGATGCACAACTCGTGGAGCTGAGATGTTGCTCCTGGAGGCAACTAATATATCAGATACATAACCCTCACTCTGGACATCGTCCTCCTGAAAATAAGATATTATATTACCCGTTATATATAAACTACTTAATATATAAATAGATAGTTAAATGAACATTCAATAAGGATTGTAATACCTGACGACCCTCCACAGCCTCCAATAATCGAGCAATAATCGCATCCTGTGCGTCCACCCGCCTAACTAAGGTCTCCACCTGGGCTCGTAGAGAGGCCACCTCTGTAGCTGATGCATGCTGCTCAGTGGCATGCTCATGGCGATGAGATCGGGTGTCCCGATGTGTGGTATGCTCATGCTCATCAAAAGCCTCGTGATGAGATCGCGTGTCACTCCTAGTATACTGCTCCTCAACCACTACCTTCTCGACATGAGGTGGGCTAGGATGATGAACGGGACCTTCCGAATGAATATCCGGAGAAACAACCTCCTCCCCGTCAAAGAATCGGCAACTATCAATCCACCAGTTGCATAAACCCTCAATCTTAGTCGGCCTCAACGTCTTCAGAGGCAGATCGTCTTTGTCAATATCATCCTGTAATGAAAAGTCAATTCAAGTTAAAAATAGTCAACCAAATTTAATCAAATCAATAAATATTGGACGACCCGTATTTAATTTAATATAATCACTTACCGAAAGAGTCAATATGTCGACATATTCCCTCCAACCACTAACCCTCTTTAGCCGCATCCAATGCACTCCTCGAGGCACTCCATCCTTATCAACCTTAGATGCATGGTAACGTACCTGAAGGTGAAATGCCTCCCAGATCCAAATCTGAAAACAACGAAATATATTAAATAACAAATACATAATTTAGCACTATTAGAAACTAACTAAATCAAATAGGTAACTCTAACAAACTTACCTTAAAAGCCCACGTGAAACCAAGCAATGTATACTTCTTCATCTGAGACACTTGACTGCTCTGACTCATCTGACTGCTCCTAAAACTCAATGCACTCCTCAATTGTGGATATGTATGATCCCATATACGAGAACCCCAAGGGTACCTATCAACAGTGCTGAGATCCTCAAGCATATGCATGAAATCCGGAGAAACATTCTGAAACCACTGCTTTGCCATAAAGCACCTCTCCACGAGCATGATAATACACACCCGGACACAATCCTCATCACTCATTTTCGTTACCCCATTAAACAAATAGGGTTGATGAAACAACTGGTTTATATGCAGAAGACCTATATCCTTCTGTGGAGCATAAGCAGTGAATACCCGATCGCGTAAAGCAGGTCTCTTCCCCCAAAGTTCCTTAGGAAAATAATTCCTCATATCTGTATCAGAACCAAACCGCAAACCAGTAACTAAACAAAACTCTCTACGCCCAAATCGTATCTCATAATCGGGCGTCACTTTAAACCATAACTCATCAGGCTCCTCTATAGGCTCGCTAATCTTCGGCCGATCACATCGCTTTTGAAGTAAATAATGAACATATCCAGGGTCGTTGTCCAAACACTGGATATCTAACCAAGGCCCAAAGCATGTACGTCTAAATATCTCCTTCTGTTCGTCTGTCAACAACATATTAATATCCTTAATTACCGACAGCTGGTTCTTCATTGTTAATGCAGCTTCAAACAAACCCTGAAAAATCAGACAATTAAACCATGTCAAAACAAGTCAAACTAGGTCAAATACGGCTCAAACGGGTCAAAACAAGTCAAACTAAGTCAAACAAGGGTCACTACAGTCAAACTAGGTCAAACACGGCTCAAACGGGTCAAAACAAGTCAAAGTAGGTCAAATACGGCTCAAACGGGTCAAAACAAGTCAAACTAAGTCAAACAAGGGTCAAAACAGTCAAACTAACTCAATCACGGCTCAAACGGGTCAAAACCAGTCAAAATAAGTCAAACACGGGTCAAAACAGTCAAACTAGGTAAAACACGGCTCAATCGGGTCAAAACAAGTCAAACTAGGTCAAATACGGCTCAAACAGGTCAAAACAAGTCAAAACCAGTCAAACAAGGGTCAAAACCGGGTCAAATTGGGTCGTATCCGAGTACGTTCTCGGTAACGACTTGAAATCTCGGTCATGGCCGAGATTTTCAGGTCGTATCCGAGTACGTTCTCGGTCAAACTCAAATCCGTCGATCCAAACACATCAAAAATGAAATTTCAACAACACAATACACTAACTAACGCATATACAACAATTATATACCACATTACTAACAATTAAATCAAAAAACGAACTAAAATATAATGCACACCAACTGTTTGATAAAATGCCTAGCATAAAACTTGAAATTTTATAACTAATTCGGAATGTAAACGTGTTTATACCTCATTATTTGTCATTTTGATGTTGAATATCGAACAATAATATATCTTGTTCGTCTTTTTTCGTTCGCAATTCGAAACCCCTTTGCGGTTTGCGATTTGCGGTTTTGGCTTGCGAAAATGGGGACGGAGACCGAGGTGGTGGCGGTGGTGATGGGCTCAGGTGGTGGCGGACGGTGGTGGGCCGACGGTGGTGGGGAGTGCGGGCTGCGGAGGTGGTGGCAGACGGCGGACGGTGGTGGGGAGTGCGGGTTGCGTTTTTCGAACGCAAATTGCGTTTTTGAAAATTTTGAAAACTTTTTTTTTTTTTAATTTATTTATTCAATTTTTCGGGTTGGTCCCGGGTATCCGGGTTAGCCTCGGGTCAGCTTCAGTCTGTAAATGGTACCAACGGGTCAATTCGCAAAACCCGCTTTGCGAATTGCGTTTTTGATTTGCGAATTGCGCAGGCCATTTGCGATTTGCGAACGACATTTTCGTTTTGCGAATTGCGAATTGCGTTTTCGTAGTAATGGGGTAAGTTTGCAACTTGTTAAAAAAAAGGGTAAATATTTAAATAGTTAAAAAAAAAGGGTATTTTTTTCAATTTCCCATATATAAATATATATAGAGAGAGAGACACACGCACACACATATTTGATATTTTCCATCGTAAAAAATGCATTCTCTTTAGTTAAGTCTAGGTTTTATTTTCTTCTCAATTGGGTCTCGGTGCAAAACGGATGAACTAACTAATTAACATAATTAATTTTTTTTTTCTCTGAAATCTGGTGTGAGCGGTAACTCACAGTGCCCCACTGTGGTACCGCCACTGGTGAAGACACAACCAAATAAGCTAGTGAAACCAAATGCAATATTTATTTCTTTTCCGCAGAATGGTTGTAGTCTTTCATGTTTCGGAGAAATTGCTCGAATTTGATCATCTTAATTTCTTTTTTTTTTCTTCACGTTGATTAGTTTTCCTCCATTTTTACTGAAATTTTTCTTTGAGTCGTAATCGAATTAGTCTTCAATTGATATTAAATTTTCAATTATAATTGATCATCTATTAATTTTTTTATTCGACTAAAAGTCAATAAAGATATGATATATATTTAGTGTGAAAGAACTAGGACAGGCTTTATAAACTTGATTTGCTAGTTGCTTAGTTACTTACGTATTTGGATAAATCAAATATTATGTAAAAAAACAAAGATTTTGAAGATAAGTTTTATTAACGTGTGTATTTAATATATAAACGTTGCTTTAAATAGTGTCAATAAATTATCGGAATCAATCAAATACAACAACATATTTGATATATATCAAAATAACAGAAAATACAAAATAAATACGAGTAGTACGGAGTACTACAGTAACTTCGGTAAAAGTAAAAAGTAATAATAATGGGAGTGCGAATCAGTATAATTACTGTGCTAAGAAAAGTAAAAGAAGAAAAAAGAGAGAATGTGTGGTGCCAGCCATGATATAGAAGGATCAAAACCTTTCTCTCTCTCTCTCTCTCTCTTACCAGCTGGCACTTTATATTTACACATAACCCCCTCACTTACATTTAAAACCCTCAGAGTCTCACCAATTAATATGTGAGATTCATTCATTTTATGTTCATTTATATTTCACATCCATTTCATTTATACACACACACACCAAAAGAATAAGCAGAAAGAACCTAAATTTTAATGGTTGATTATTGCACATCAACAACAATGGTTGCATCTCCTTCTCATGGCTGTGTTGAAAAGAAACATTGGTGGCTCACCAACAAAAAGGTATAGTGCATATCATTTTACTCTGTTTCTATAAATCTTTCATTTATATTCATTTTTCTTCAGTTAATTAAACTTTTCGTATTACAGATTGTTGAAAGGTACGTCAAAGACGCCAGAACCCTAATTTCAACGCAAGAACAAACGGATATTGCTACGGCACTTAATTTACTCGATGCAGCACTTATTTTATCACCAAAATATGAACAAGCACTCGAATTAAAAGCTAGATCTCTTTTATATCTTAGAAGATATAAACAGGTTGCTGATATGCTTCAGGATTATATTCCGAGTTTGAAAATGTCGTCATCTGATGATTCAATGATTTCTTCTTCTTCGTCATCGGTTTCATCCGACGGAAACTCGCAACCGCTGTCAAAAGAACGAGTTAAACTTTTATCGTCCGGTGGTAACTCGCCGGAACGTAATGATTTAATCAAGTGTTTCTCCGTTTCCGATTTGAAGAAAAAAGTCAGAGCTAGTCTCGGTAAAAATTGTGATAAAGAAGGTCAATGGAGGTAATTTCAAACTTTATTTATGTTTACATTCATACATTTCATTTAATTTCAATTATTTCGATGATTTTATATTAGCTTCTAAATTACGCTAAACTGCCGTCCACAATTATTGAATTTTCATTGTTTTCAAGTAAATATTGATTATTTTATACTTCAAAAGAGTCAAATGTCAATACTGTAATATTAATAACGAGTTGACTCAGTGAGTTCTGACCGAGTTAAACTGGTGTAATATCAGGTACTTAGTTTTAGGTCAAGCATGCTGTCACCTAGGATTAATGGAAGACGCTATGGCTTTATTACAAACCGGAAAACGGCTTGCATCAGCCGCATTCCGTCGCCAAAGCATTTGCTGGTCGGACGACAGTTTTTCGTTCTCGGCGGAGATATTTACAGACGGAAATCAACCACAAACGCCGCCGCGCACCGAATCCGAAAGCATCGGTCACCTCCTCGGTCACATTAAGCTTCTCGTTCGTCGAAAAACCGCGGCAATTGCGGCTCTGGAAGCTGGTTTATACTCCGAAGCGATTCGGCATTTTTCGAAAATCGTAGACGGTAGACGTGGCGCGCCTCAAGGCTTCCTAGCCGAATGCTATATGCATCGGGCCACCGCTTACCAATCTTCAGGTCGAATCGCGGAGGCGATTGCGGACTGTAACCGAACTTTAGCGTTAGATCCGTCTTCTATCGAAGCGTTAAGCACTCGAGCTTCGCTTTTTGAATCAATTCGGTGCTTTCCTGATTCACTTCACGATCTCGAACATTTGAAGTTGTTATATAACCAAATTCTCCGCGATCGAAAGCTTCCTGGCCCTGTGTGGAAGCGTCAAAACGTTCAATATCGTGAAATTCCCGGGAAGTTATGTTCATTAGGGTCAAAAAGTCAAGAATTGAAGCAGAGGATTGCTTCAGGGGAAACAGGGAATGTAGATTACTACACTTTAATCGGATTAAGACGAGGATGTTCGCGATCCGAATTAGAAAGAGCACATTTGTTGCTTACTTTACGTCATAAGCCCGATAAGTCCAATAGTTTTATTGATCGGTGCGAGTTTGCTGACGAACTTGATATCGATTCGATTAGAGATCGTGCGAAAATGTCGGCTTTATTGCTATACAGGTTGATTCAAAGAGGTTACACAAATGTTATGAGGGTCATATTGGATGAAGAAGCTGCTGAAAGAGACCGAAAAAAGGCATCAATGGCGTTACAAAACGAAATGCAATTGCAGCAAGTTTATGATCATCATGAAGCGTCTAAACCGGAACAAACAATAGCAATAGATGAGCAACAGCATTGCGAAAATAAGAAATCGGCACCGGTTTATCAAGGAGTGTTTTGTAGAGATCTTGCAGCGGTTGGGAACTTATTGTCGCAAACCGGGTTTAACCGTCCAATTCCGGTTAAGTATGAAGCATTGAGCTGTTAGATGAACCGGGGTTAATGAATGGATATGATATGATATGATATGATAAATAAAGATGGAAGTCATTTTTGTACAAAAGGGGGTTATGGAGGGTGGTAATTTACGAAGGAAACAAGCCAAAAAAAGCCTGGAAATTTTTGTCACTTTTTTAATTTACTACTACTAGTACTATTGTTACCTTTTGGTTTCGTACATGTGCAGTGTTAATGATAAAATTTGAGCTCTATTATATTATTATTATTATATATATATATATTATATAAGTATAAGATGATAATTAAATTAAAGTGAAATGATAGTATTTGATGTTGTGGATATTAAAGATGGATGCATGGGTAATGTGATGTTTGGGGGGTTGGTTGGTAAAATAGAATTGAATGCGATGGGGTGCATTTGGTTTGTCTTGTGTGTCTTATGTCGGGTGCCAATTGATTACTGTTACCGTCTTTTTTCTTCTCTATTGTCAGTTTCAGGCTTTATTCACATACACATCCATGCTTGCTGACACTTTTATAACTCACAGTTACAGATGTGAGTTAATTCAAAAGGAAGATATGGAGTAAAGTAGATCATACCTTATGTTGGGTTATTTTATGATGCATGGCTTTATATGGAGTAAATGTATGACTATTTAAGTAGTAAAATGGACATGGTAAAAAAAATGCATGTGGAAGTTTAGTGTGAATTTATATTTAAAAAAGCTTTTTAACGTTTTCACCTCCTCCCCCTTAATAATACAAGTGGGTTGTGAGAGACGAGGGGTGTACACATTATGGTAAAAAAATTGCATGTAGGTTGCTGCTTAATGCTTCGTCGGCTACCCAAATATCATGCCAAAAGCTTACCATTTCTCCGTTTCCGCACTTCTATTTTCACATGTTGTGACCCAGTACCGAAGCCATTATATCTTGTTTTTGTAGACTTAAAATAACATTCCACACTTGAGATAACTTTGAGTTACTTCTTGAGTTAATATTGTATATTAACTTTTTGAAATGATCCTTCCATAATGACATCGAATAAGAGCTTTCCCCAATTGAGTCCCGTTATCATTATATTTACACCACCATTTTGCTAATAACACTAGATATTTTGTCCTTAGAGGAATGATACCCAGCCCTCTTGGTTTTGGGCGACAAACCGTTCTCCATGCCACCAATCGAATCTTGGAACTAGAACAATTTTCACCCCATATCTATATCTTTCTAGGTGTCTAATTACACATTTTGGGGCAAGAAACAAAGACATATAATGCGTGGGTAAACTATTCAGCAATGAGTTAATCATTACTACTCGACCACCAAACGATAGGCACCTCCCTTTCCAACCTTTCAATTTTTCTCTAAACCTTCCAAGCTTTAGTAACTTAGCAATTGATTGTAAATGCAATGCAACGAGAGGTATTATTGTAAATGTCTATGCTCTGAAGTTGTGTAGTATTTAGGTATTTCTTCTTTACATAACTGCGACAGAGATAAAGTGACGGTTTTACTATCAAAATATAAAAGGTTGGCCACTTTCAAAAGTTTGATAAAGTAAAGTATTTTATATGAAATAAATACTAAAATAAATTTAAAAAGTGGATTTGTTTGTATCTTTAAAATCCAAGCATAAAGAGTCCGCTATCATAGGAGTTTCCAAATTATGTGAAAGAAATATTTTAGGTTATTCGTGACATTTTTAAATCTTTTATCTCCTGTAATTAAAAATAAAACAAGTTTATTTTGCTTCCTAACCGGAATATCGTAGCTCCCTCCTCTCTGCTACACAAACATATTGCTCTTAAACGAAATATATGTCACTTCTCATTCAAAAATGCACTAGCTAAAGCATATAAGAGCGCATCCTATGGCATGTTCGCTGCACGTCTTCCAGGTTAGAACGAACCATCATCATAGGCACAGTCCCATTCTCTAAGGAGCGTCCTTGGTCCTAGCCTTGTTTGAACGGAGAATTCTTAATATTTTTTTCTTCTTTTGGATATAAAATAAAGATATAAATAAATAACATAGGTCTTAATTGTTAAGAAGCAAGTTTCAAATTCTAAGTAACTTCTGATGATGTAACGCTCATGATAGTAAATACTCTGTGACACATATAAGTGATTACCGCTAAAATCTAAAAATTGAATTTACTTGACATATGGAGCATGTATTCGACAATAAACATGGTTGTGGATAGGGGTGTAAATGAGTTGAGCCGAGTTCGAGTTTTACTGGGTTCGTGATTGTGCTCGGCTCGTTTAAATTTTACTAAACTCGAGCTCGCGTCATTTCAAACCTAGTATATAAAGATCGAGTTTGGCTCGTTTGGTATCATACTAGCTTGAGCTCGACTCGTTTATTTCAAAATATTATTAATTTTTATTAATCTATAATATTCATTTATTTTATGTCTAATTTTTAACTGCATATAATATTATTTTACAAATATTATAGTAAGTATTGTATATACTAATAATTATCATTATGTAATTATAAATTATATCATTACTAGATAAAAAAATAATTAATGTATGTAAATGAAAAGTTCGTTTTGAATTTGTGAGTTTATTTGAGTTCGATATAAGAAGTTCGAATTCAAGCTCATTTATTAAACGGGTTCAAATTATGTTCAAGTTCAGACTCAAGCTCATTTAAACTTTGCTCACATTAAAATTTTAACAAATCCGACTCGAATAGCTCGTGAGTAACTCAACTCATGAATTATTTGAGAATACCATTTCTTTTGGTATACAAATGTACAGTTGTCAACCACATAAATCTGATGACTTGTCATTTCTAATTTCCCCAACTTGCATATACATTAATTATACTCGTATATTTAATTTGTTCTTGGTGTTTGTTTGTTCGTTTTGCCCAAAACAAATATATATTATAAATACTTAAGTGCTCGTATTTGCTGGGAAGTTATAACCTAAAACTTCATTAAAGTAAGCGATCTTAATATCTTTGATGTATTGCTTATAAATGTCCATACAATTACTACTCACTTCTTTATACCTTTTTATAATTAACTATAATATGAATATAATATAACATACTTCACTCAAAACTCAAAAGGTTAGAGAACACCGTAACCTTTTTTGTAATAAAATAAACTTTTAAAACGAAAAGTTATGAGATCTGGTTTTTGACTCGAGCTAAATCTCCCAAATTTACCAAGATTGGTGCTTAATATAAAAGATAAGACTAATGCTATAATTACGAAGAAAACATACAAACAAATATATACAAAATGATGTGGACGCATGACTAAATAACATGTCAAGTTTTCTTTACGCTTCTCTTTCTGTATGTAACCGATATAAGTCATTTTGTATCGATTTTCTTATAAACCTTTTGTAACCATAACATTAACATTTGTCATCAAAATACAAATATCGAGAACTTGATTTGACTTATCATAGTCATAAATGGACGATATAAATTAATGTATAGGTGGTGGACTTGATAGTGTAAAAGGAAAGCCAATGTGTTTCATGTATGGTACCGTCAAAAGTCAACAAATATAACTTATATAAATCATAAACTTTGAACAAAAGATACGGTGCAATGTAACCACATACCCCGTTTGAAAATTGGTTTGATATGCTAAAAATACAGATATTTGTATATAAAAAAGATGAATGTATTTTGAGTTGTCAGAAAATGGGTCAAAGTGGGAGTAGAGATTGTTGCATTGGATTCCTACTAGCCTATGATCCCTTTCCCTAAAATATTTGATGGTTCAAATCCTACACATTTTATAAAATCGATGCATAATAAGTATTCTGACTGATCATTATTATACGTACTTCCGTTTGAAATTTGTGATATGTGGATAATACATTTCCCGTTTCAAAAGTAAAGATACAATTGATGTTTAGTTTTTAGAAGTTTTTTAAAGATTTATTAGGAGTGAAATTTTTAGAAATTTTAAATATTAAAATTTGATTTAAAAGTTTTTGAAGTCTTGTTTGACATGTATAAGTTGTAGCTTTAGAATCAAATGAAAAGTTTAAAATAGAAAAACTTTTGAAAGTAGATTTTCACATAATTGATGAGCTTTTAGAGAAGAAAATTACTTAAATGTCCTTCTATAAGAATATAACATCCATTTGTTATCATATTGATGTCATTTTATGTCATTTAACACTTCAAAACTACAGTTACATATAGTTTGCCAAACAATTCAATAAAAATAAAGTTACATCTATAGCTACAGCCTACAGCTACAGTTACAGTTACAGTCTAGAGCTACTTCATCAAACAGACCCTTAAACTTTTAATTTTGATCAAAAAGTTCCTTAGATTATAAAAGTCTTATTTGACATGTACAAGTTGTAGTTTTAGGGTCTGTTTGGCGTGAAACTTTTAGGAGCTTTAGCTTTTAGTTTTTGAAAAAAAAAAACACATGAAAATAAAAGTCTTGTTTGGCATATACAAGTTGTAGTGTTAGAATCCAATGAAAAGTTCAAAATCTCAAAGGTCTTGGAAGTAGCTTTACATAAAATTGAGGAGGTTTAAAATCCTACAACTACCTCACCAAATTGACATTTAAAATCTAATGAAAAGCTCAAAAATTCAAACCTCTTAAAAGTAGTTTTCTAATAAAATTGAAGAGCTTTAAAATTCTACAACTATAACTTACAATTATAGCTTACAACTACTTCATCAAACAGACTCTAAACATTTAACTTTAACATTTGATTGTTGAAATGTTATCGTTTAAACAAAAGACGTTGCCGACATAGCTATGTTTTACTTTACCTCAAATTTACATCAATATAACTTGTTTTTACAAATTTGTATACTTACTGTGATAAGCTTTACACATCCATTTTACATAAAACTTTTTTGTATGTCACATGTATAACATTAAGTTTCTGTATTCGTATACGTATAACATTTTCTTACATTTGTATGTTTTATACATGGACACTTTTTTTTAATTTATTTAATTTTCTATAAGAAATGCTTCATATTAAGTAGTAGCAAATGTAAAGCTTTGAATGACTTTGTAATAGACATTTTGTATAAAAAAAAATGCTTCATATAAAAGTGATTATCATATAACTTGACTTAATTGTAATATTAACGACTACAAAATCTCGAAATAGTTATTAATGTGAGAAACCTATGGCATGGGTCACAAACTTTAATACATTGACTTGGTCAAAATTATAAAGTTTAAGTGCTAGCTAGTGTGCTACATATTTTTCAGAAGTGCCATAAATGTGACACAAAAATCACACCTATAAAATCAAAATCGTATCCGATTGATATCAAAAGAATGTTTTACGTGAATACGATAAAATTATACAACTAAAAAGTCTTTGAAGACAAAATAAAAAGTTTGAATTGCAAATGTGAACACTATTAAAAAAAACCAAGGTCTAATGTATAATGCCTGACATGAAGTGGGGGATAAGTGGAAAACATGCTTTGGCATCTCATCTTTCAATATTTTATGCTTTTAAAATATAAATAAATAAATAAATTATAAAAAACTATCAATTCTCAACTTCTATCTTTCTATAATTATAGAACTAGTATGATTAAAACTATTAACAAAAACAAAATAACTTGGTTAGCAACATCAATTTAAGGTGTTAAGAAGTTTTAAAAAGAGCGAACTGAACCGCGAATTAATAAATCAGAAATTTATAGTTAAAATTGTTGATATTCTAACTTATTGTTATTGATTCTTACTTCAGTTGAAAGTTATACCAATATAAAAAAGAAAACTACATTGCTGCAATTAAATATATCTAAAATTGAATAATACAAACCATTTACCCTAAAAGGTTAAGATGTTTTGGCCATGTTATTACTAAAAAGGGCCTTTTTTGAATTTTATTATTTTATTTTATAGATTTAGGATGATAAAAGAATATTATATTATATTATATTATTATAATAAAAATAAAGAAGAAAAAATGGCATCAGAATGTGATACTTCTGGCAATGTGCTTGACAAAATGAAGGTGAAAAAAAAAGAGAGAGCATTTTAATATTGCTTGTGACAGAAGAAAAGGGAATTTTGCGAGGTTGCTCACGTGGTTATGCACTTTGTTTTTCTTAATTCATTTTTATTTTTATTTATTTTAATTAATTTACACTAGGACTAGGATGCATATGACAATAATTTTCTACAACTATTGAATATGAAATTAATAGACACGTCATAATTTATATTTAAATTATTTTAGATAAAGTTTTACATAACCAAAGAGCAGTGATATTTGCCTTTAAAATGTAAGCTTGAAAGTGTGTTTAACAACAAGATTGAGATATATGGCATATATACATCCAAATATTAAAATGAAAATAAGAGCAATTGAATAAACATGTAACACTAATAATAATTAAATGAATTGGATACATTTTTAAACATAACTAATCACTCAATTGCTAAACAGGTAATAGGTACAAATCACACTAAAGTAAATATATGAAACCAATAACACACAACATTAGCTATGCCCCAATCAGTACATAAAATGGTGAAACAAAGGTTTAATGGGGTATTATTGGTTCATCATGAAAGTAACTATGAACACAAATACAAATAAAAATAAAAAATAAAAATAAAAAATATATATATTTGTTTTGATGGACAGTGAGTATCATTCTTCTCACTTAATTAAAGACATTTACTTTAATGCTACTTGAAGTTAAAGACACAACCACAAAAGATAAATATTTAACCACATTTAACCACACACGAATACACGATGATAGGTGCTAGGCATTTGACGTCATCAATCTTAACATTCATATGTAAAAGTATTACTATTTAAATATTGAATTTGAATTTATTGTCAGACTTAGATCCGTAAATTTATTTATTGTTAATATACAAACCATGCTGTAAAAGTTTTGTTGCTCACGGACGGTTTAGTATAATTAATTCCCGAAACGAAAAGCAAAAGCTGGGGCTGAATGATAATATTGGGAGTTGAGGGGTACGAATCGAAATATTAGAGAGAAACCGCACGTGATGTTTGAATGTTGGAAACATCGGAAAGAGGAGAAGTCGTGGCCAGATATGATGATGTCAGGCCTACCATGTGACCCAATCATCATCTATTATTCTTTTATTTTTAATTGGTCATCTCTTCGATTTTAAATTACTAAAAAATTGGTTACCTGAATATTTGTTGTTTAAGTGATCATATATCATCTACTATCTCATATACCTTAAACCCATTAACACTATGAAATGGCCCATTTCAAAAAAGCCACATTACCTTAATGAAAAACAATATGGTTTAGCATTATGTAAATTTGAGGAAAACAAACATCATAAGGTATTAAGGTGTGTGTCCTGGAATCATAAGTGATACAGTTCAACAAAACCAGTGTCAAACTTAACAAATCTTTCATGGTTTCACTCCATAAACAACAATAACCTAATGACATGATCATGGTTAAAGAAAGCGTGCACGGGTCGAATAGGTATTTCTAATAACTAATACTTGTTAATAAAAATAATTAAACCCACAACCAAAATTAATCATTTTCACTTGGTAACTTTGGAAAAGGGAAAAGCAAACTCTTTTGTGCTATAAAAGCCAAAAAACTTTACTTATAGGTTTCACAAGAACGGCAATCTCATTATTGTTTACCTGAGTTTGGGTACAAAAGTCTAGCTACAATGTCTCATCCACAATGATCAGGTTAAATACTTATATATTAATCATGGGCTGGGACCACTGGGCCTGATCTATCCTGACAATCAAGACCAATCTTCTTTTAAAACCCATGAACCAAAAGGACTAATACATGACATTATTTTGTCCTAACAAAAGCCCCTTTTGGCCTTCAACAGTACATGACATGTTAATTCCACATATATTTTAGAATCCAATAAGCATTACTAGTTACTTGTTGGCAATATGTACAGATGCACACCATATATACAGAGTCTATTTTCTACTACAAAAAAATCCATGGGGTAAACTTGTGAATGAAAATGACTAGTTTATTTACCTTTTCTTTTACTGCTCTTTTTAGTTGTCTTGATATCCTTGGCCTTGATACACTTGGGACAAAACCAATCTTCCTCTGGAATATCGTCAAATGGTGGATCACAACAGTCGAAATGGGTGCCAGCACCGCATCCAAGCGAACCGCTTTCATTCCCGCAAATCAGCATTTCTTCACCTCTGTCACGTGAACCGCATACTTCACATGCCAGATCATCATTATCTGGAGTTCTGGGCTCATTAGTCTCTTCTTTTAAACGGTTTTGTAAATTAGTATATGATCTCTCAGCCCAAACGTTTGTATTGTACTGGATGTGTTTGTCAAGGGAATATCCAGGCCTGCATACGTATTCCACCAGGTAATCAGCCGAGATGCATGGTATCTCGTGTTTTAGGAATTCTTGAACCCATACGTCAACGTGTAGCATGCCAGGACTAACAACCGCAAAGTCGATACCAGTGTTTAGGAAGCGAGTGTATGGTGGAGAGGTTGCCAATATGGTCCCATCTCCAGCCTTCACTACACGCTTCAAAGTATCCTGAAACGTAGCACAAAAAATCAGGAATAAAGCACATGATACAAGATTACCTAAACGTCTGATAAGAGGTGGTAATACTAGGTCGGGAAAAGTATAACAAAAGGGTCCGGGCTAGGTTGAGGCGGGTCGGAATAATTAATAAAGAAACACCAATATAAACAAACAATACTACTTTTCAAAACTGACATAACTAGTGACGAAGTGTCATATCAAATGGCAAAATATCCAATAACATCGACAAACTGCAATATTCCCAAGTGATATCGAATCTTGTTCCTGTTTTGATTGTACCTAATATCAAATAACACAAAATAAATTGCAGTGTAACCTATGTTTGAAATGACATCATAATGAAATCTTAATTATTAAATTTAGTTTTTAACAGGATAATGCATTAAATAAAAACAGTCACGAATAATGAAAGGTTTATTTGGGAGTTGGAAAAGAAAAAAGAAAAACACTCACTAAACTTGGGCGGTGGGTGTCTAAAACTAATTAATGTCAATATCAATGCTCAACAACTTATTACTTTTAAAGACTCGCCAATAACAAGGACTAAGATACTCACTTGGTAAAAACCCTTAGCAAATTACTTACAGAGAGAAACCTGACAATGGAACAACATAAACCATGAAGATGAGGTCTAACCATGAAGAAAACACAATCGAGAACAGAATCATGGCTTTCAAAGCATCAATTTAGGTTATGTTCTCTATTTTTGTGTGTACTTAAGAGAATTGAGCATGTCATGAAGAAAATGGTCAAATCTGATCTACTTACGAGTTGGGTGGACTCAGAATGGATCGCTCAAAAACATGCAAGTCAGAATGCAAACCATGTATAATTCTGAGTCACCTCTTTTTTAGGGTAGTGTGACTCATGTACGAGTCGACTTGTGACTCGTATGAGTTTGACAACTATGACTAAAACGGGTAAATGGAGGAGGTTTGAATGGAGGAGGTTTGAATAGGTTTGAATAGGTTACCCGGGGAGGGTGAGTATTATAGTCAGATGTACAGCCTAACCGGGGTATCCCGTGACTGTTTCTGACCCTTTCCCTAGCCACTCCAAGATATGCAGCTAATGAGGTTTGAACCTGAGACCTCTTGTGAAGATATCAGGACGCCAACCACTAGGCCATCTTGGTGATGGTTTAGGGCAATTGGGTCACTTTTTCAACTAGTTCAGCCCACATGACCTGTTATGTTTTAGCTAAAATAAAAGGTTCATCCTGATATGATAAAAATGCATCCAGAAACGACCCATTCATAGGTAAATGGGTCGAAACTGCTACCTCTTAATATACAGCATAAATGCTAAATTTAAAGCAAGATCATGAAGATTATAAAAAGAACTGTAAACTGTACCAAAGGAGGGGCAATGCATTCCCCATAGATGATAATACGCATCCCAAAAAAGGCACCATGGCCGGTTTTCTCCTTCAAAAGGCGCCACTTCCTTGGAGCCTCCAAGTTAATTTGACCATCTTCACTTAGACCACTCTTGTGCCATTCATAAGCCTCCTCAGCTAAGAATCTTCCTGCCTGGTTACTTGCAGACAAGTAATCAGTCTTCAAAATCCACCTGCATTTGTAAGGGATATTAATCACACAAATTTTCACATTCAGAAATTTAAATTAGTAGTGTGGCACACTAACAAACATGAGCTTTCATATGATACAAGTTGGACTCTTAATGTTACATGAGACATCTAATAGCAACAGTTAAATATGTAATGCAGATGCTCGATTAATTTAGAAATTTTTTTTTTTGTTGGAATAAGTACTTGGACCGAGAAAGTAAACAGTAAAGTCAGGAGACCTTACCTTCCGGATGCAGCAGCAGCAAAGAACTTCTCGGTTCTCCGTATTGGATCTGGGACAATAAAATGTGTTGCTTGATAAGACCATTGATGAGAGACTCTGCATACTCTTCCTTTCAATTTCCGAATAATCTGCTGGAACTCCCTTCTTTGCAGCTTATGTCCAGTCAATATAAACCACATAGGTTCAACTTTAACTCTATCTGAATTCACCTTCTCAGGCTTGGGGTTAATCTTCTCAATGGCCTGTTTATTAGCAGTACTTTGATCATCTACAGGAATATGTATATTCTCCTTCTGAGCTTCCAATGAACATCCACTTGAAGTTGGTTTCCCCTTCTTAACAACTTTGGTATTAGTTACCTCCTTCACAGTTAGAGCAGCATCTTTCTTAGCTTTACTCAGACATTTACTTGTCTTAGTTGCCTTCGTGTTCACGATATTCTTTATATCATCCTTCGCACCATTCTTACCGTCTGGATCATTACAAAGACCGTCTGCTGTAGTCATTTCCATTGAGTTCTCAATATGATTAACATTTCTCATGGTTTTCACAGTCGCTTCTTCCCTAATTTCTGCTTCATTATTATCGTGACTTGCAAGTTTTTTCTTTTTAACAGTCTTCTTAACGATTACCTCTTTGACAGAAAGAGTGGCATCGTTCTTAGTTTTATTCAGAGAACGTTTATTTTTCTTAGTTGCCTTCTTTTCTGTATCATCCTCTTCATCATTATTCTGCTCAGGATCATTACAAGCATCTTCTGCTCTCTTCACTTCCATAGAGTTCCCCAGATCATTTACATTACTTTTGGCTTCTCGAGCTGCTTCTTCTCTAATTGCTGGTTTCCCATCATCATTGTCACAGGCATGTTCCTTCTTTTTTGCAGACTTCTTACCAGTCACCTCTTTGACAGAAAGAGCAGTCCCTTTCTTACCATTTTTCTTCCCTCTAGATGTCTTATTACTCACAAAATTCTCAGTAGCATCAGACGTTTCAGTTGGAACTTTATTGTTTACAGGCATTACACTCCGACATTCAATCATGTCATCATCTATATCATTATCTTGATCTACACCAGGTTGATCCTGTTCGGCTTTCTCTTCCATCACTATATCAAAAGTGTCTTCTGGTTCACCATCGTTGACATTTCTCTTGGTCTTCCCAGCTCGATGTGGAGTTGCTTCTACACTTATTTCCAATTTCTCATTATTCTTACTTGCAAGTTCCTTCTTGGCAGCCTTCTTATCAGATTCCCCGTTCACTGAAAGAGCAGTCCTTTTCTTACTTTTCTTCTGGCTTCTAGATGTCTGATCACTCACAAAAGTACCAGTATCAACAGATTTGTCCACCGAAACCTTACTCTTAAGAGTATTTAGTTTCCCACATTGGTTTATGCCATCATCTTTATCATTATTTAGATCTACATCATGTAGATCCCCTTCTGCTTTGTTTGCCATCACTATATGAACAGTGTTTTCTAGATCACCATCCTTGTGCACCTCTTTGCTTCCCTCCTCTTGATCCTCGGGAGGCTCTGTTTCATCATCCATGTTTAAAGACTTATTTCCAAACATGTTCTCAACTTGCAACCCATCATTCACTTGCATCTCTTTCTGTGAACCAGATTTGGCCACTGGAGTAACTTTCTCATACTTCTCATACGTAAAGAGATCCTCTTTATCAGCCGGTCCCTCTATATCAGCCATAGAAATCGTTGCATCATTTCTTGGCTCACTGTTTTTCAAATGAATGGATCCTTTCTGATTCACAGTCTTCGTTTTATCAAGATTCTGATTAGGTGCCAATTTCCTTTTGACAAGTTTTGAATTTGAACCAGCACCAGTACTGGATTTCTGAGGATCAGATCCAGCTGCAGAAGATGATTTCTCAAGTCCTTGCATCACATTGTTTTCCATACCCGCATCTCTGCTGTCAAATTTTGCCAGTAAGCTGCTTTGCCCAGCAACTAAGTGTTCGCCTTGCACAATCTTAGAGGTGGGAGTTTTAGAGATAGGCACATTTACATGATTAGCCCTAGAGCTTGGGGTCTTCCATGCGGTAATGTTGGAGGGGGAATTTTTTGCAGGACTTGTGGCAGCTTCATTATTCAAACAAGAAAAGTTAGTCTCAGCTGACAGATGATTACTATTTTCAACAGGTGGGTCATTTTTCAACTCCTCAAATGCACTTTCCACATGTGGGCTTCTTCTATTCGACACCTCCTCATTGTGATTCATTCTCTGTTGTTTGACACTACCACAAGTACTGTCTATCTTCCTCTTAGCAGAAGGTGAATGATGTTGCTCTTGGTTCACTTTCTCTACCAAACAAGAAGACATATTAAAAGCTTTACTGAAACTAAGCTTATTCAGTCGTTTAGCACTGTCAATGTTGCTTGTAGTAGCATACATCGTGGGAGGTGTGGTTCTTGTTTGTTCTTCCTTGGACAAACTTGAAGATACGACCTTTTTTGCTTCATTTAAAGGAGATTTATTTGCTGATGTGGAGACATCAATGTTTCTGTTTACAGCTGTTGAACCACTGGTGGTTCCTTCAAATAGATTAGACGGCCCACAAGTAAGACCTATAACATTTTCAGTGGTATTTCTTATCTCGTGGGGATTGGGAAACGGATCCGGTGTGGTTTTCATAGTCACTGAAACCGTGTCTTCAGCATTACCAAATCCTTTAGAAGCACTATTCAATAGGTTTTTTGGAATTTCCTGCTTCAACAGAGAATAATGGGGACTTGCAATCTTTCCCTCATTCTGCCTTGTGACCCCTTCTGCTTCCTCTTCAGAATCTTGGGCTTCAGCTTCCAACTCCAACTCATAGCCACTGTAGGTAAAAGGAAAAGATGTTTCGATTAATAAGTACAAAGATAAACTATTACACAATGTTTGCATACAAATACTAATTGTAATTGTCACGCGTCATTCACATTATAGACCAGGTATTTGACGGCTAATAAACAATTACTAGCATGACTATGACCAAACGACCATGAAGAATGGTACATTAAAGTTCCAGGAAAAAACCATTGAAACTATGAAAAAACTACGACACCCTTTTTTAACAAATGCAACTCAAAGATAAAAGCTACTGTCTCACCTCTTACTATAATCGTCTTCCGAGACAACCTCCCAAGCCTTTAAACTGAAAAAAAGAGAGAAGAAGATAGAAATCAAGTTTGAAGAGATTTTAACTTCATAGCTCAACTTAAAAAGAGAACTGAACAACATATAAGTTGTATGTTAAAATAAGGTAACCACAAAAGATAGCCCTATAGAAGGCATACTAAAAACGTACCAGTCTTCTAACCATTTGTGGTTGATAAGCTTTATTCTGTTCATCTTCTTCGCAAGTAGATACTTCTCACCTATTAAATTGAAATGAAAAAACTTGTTTACTTCATTTACGTGCAAAGCCTAACTGTACATAATGTACAAATTACATAAACAGATGACAATTGACAAGAAGGATCTAATTACTTCTACCTGAGCACAGAATAAAGTAGTACACCAATGGCATTACATGATAAACATACACACAACTAGACGTCCCCTTCTATTGTTTAACAAAAAGAAAATTCATGTTCATGTTTTGTTAAGGAAAAACCCTACCTGAAGAGATAAAATGAAAAAGTATACCTAATGCAGTTTGCTAAATTATAACCCAAGCATACAACATAACATACCTTCAAATTTGTAGCATATGAGATGAGTAACCTTATTCGCTATCAGTGGTTTTGAGAACTGCGCACCCATCAAGTCAACCATCGTCTGAAATATGGACCATAAGAAAAAAATTCAAACACTGTAAACCATAATTCCTTTAAATACCAAATTGGAAATAGACGCACCATAATGTCCTCCCGATCGACACGCAGATATCCTGTTAAACAGATTACCAGCGACTTAGCACCTGGAATTCCGTTTAAATCTTTCACCGGTCTGTACATTATCTGTTAAAAGTAGAGAAATTATACATGTTGAACAACAATAACAACAAATGTAAGCTTTAACCAGTAAACCATCTTGCAAAAGAATCAATTTAAGCTCAAGACATAAATGAGATTTGATACTGATAAACTTCATATCCTATAACAGTACAATATAAGGTGCAACCACATGAATCAAAATTCGAAGAGTTACTAACATCTGTTGTCTTCACCGGTGCTCCCACATCAAAACTGTGTTCAACCCAAAGACTAGAAACTAACTTCTTTCCATCTCGTCTAGCCATAACACACACCTGATCATCCTGCCAACACGAAACGCAATTATATTATTACAACAATAAACACAATAACAATAATGCATTTCAGCACAAGGAAGTTAGGGTTAGTAAACTTACATATGTAAGTTTATCAATAATCACATGAGTACAATTTGGACCATATTGACCAGCATCAACACCACCGTTATCAACAAGCTTTCGTGAAACCTGTATATATTATTTATTTAAATAAAAATTAAATCAATCTAAAACCCTAGCTACCAAAAAGCAAAAATACAATCTAATTATAACCTAGATAAGTACTTGAATAGTAATATAACAGAATATATATACATACAAATGAATTAATAAAAATTAGAGCTTTTGAACCTGAGATTTACTGATTGGATCGAAGCCGAAAAGAACGAAGCGGATGCCACTGAATGGTTGAGATGACTGGCCAAACGGCGACGTTTGATGATCTTCCATCGTTATTTAGCGATCATGAAATCTCAGCAAAAGGAGAAAAAATGGTACTTGATTGTGAAATGTGCGAAAGCTTCTCGGAGAAGAAGGGGATTCGGAATTTTGGACGAATGGCGGTGAAGGGCAGAATCGTTATTTTACTGTTATTTTTTGTTTTTGTTAATTTTTGATTTTGAAGACAGGCGGGAGAAAATGAAAAGCTTTGTGAAGTCCCGCTGCAAGTTTTGGCACTTGTGTTTTAGTGAGGTCATTGGACGTGATGCTCGCTTTGATTTATTTGTCAGTAGTTAGAATTTTGAACATTTATATAAATTTTTATATAAATTATATATATATATATAATTGTTGACTACAAATTTTTATCAAAAGCATAAGTTCATATTTGATACTACAAAAAGAATTTTTAAAAATAGTTCGGTAAGTATAAATAAGGGTGAGAATAAAATATATATATTAGGAATTGTTGATTAATGGTCTAAAATTAAACAATTAAAAGCTTACAAATAAAGACATAAAAGTACACCAAATAGAATTTACTTGAAAAATTAAAATGTTAAAAGAAAAAGGGTTAAACATTAGTCAATAAACATTAGTAGCTTAGAACGTATATCAGGTCTTTTTTCTAGTCTTTAACTGTTTTCATTCTTTAACCAGTCTTGACTAATTTCAGTAAAGTTTTTAACCGGTCCCTTGACTAGAAATATGACTGAATCAGGACTGTCAGACAGTCCTACAACCAGTCCAATTTTTTTAGGACCGGTTTCAATTTAAAACTGTTTTGTTATCTTTAATATGTTATACCATAGTTCTTTTTATTTATTTGATGATGTCATCCATTAATATGAATGGGTAGTGTGAGGATGGGTCGTGATTAATGGAAATGAAAATCAAAATATTAAAAAATAAAATAAGTATTTTTACTCCATAAGTCGATGCTCATAAAAAAAAAATTCTTCGATTTATGAAAAGAAATAAAGATGGTGAGGGAAAACGGAGAAAAAAGATAAAAATTTGAATATAGGGTAGTTAGAGAAATTAATGCATTACTTAAGCAATTAACCCAATTTAGTGGGTACTGATCATGTCTTTGAGATTTGAATGCAACTCGAAAAAGACAAAAATCGATTTGAATAGAATAATAAATCGATTCCAATTAGGTTTTCAGTTTTCAAGTTGTATTGGTACCTAAATCGAATCAAGAAGATCATTTTTAATCGAATTACGGATTCTCAGTTCGAATCCACCCGAGATTCGAACTATAAATTATATCTTTATTAAACTTTTTGAAAAATAAAAATACTACTATTTTAGTATAATGTCACCAATTATTTTAAGATCTTTGTAACAAGATAACTATCTTTGAAGATCTTCATAAAAGATTAAGTTAAAATGAAGTTATATTGATACGACACTGTCTTTGACGACTTATTTTAGATGCAGAAATAAGAATCCGAATACGAATGAAAAAGAGTCGGCAAGATAACAAAGTCTTTTAATTTTATTTGATCAGCCTTATCATCTAGTTGCCCACTTTATCTTCTAGTTGTTTTGCTACACTTTAGGAATCTGTTACTAATATTTCTTATTAGTATGAATAATTTCATTGTTCTCTTCTCTAGATAGTAGAGAATTAATTGAACAATTACGTTGGAGTCTGATCCTCTTCATACGGACTATTTTCCATTTTAAAAGAGATACACATGTGTCAAAGAGCTAAGTAATTGAAGTGGACATTCTTAATTTCAATTATCACTTATAAACTAAATGATATGAAATTACAATGTATAACTTGAATGTAGGGATGAATACAATTTAATACTTAATCGTGTATGATGCTTGTCTTCGATGTCGGTCACGGTAAGCGTAGTAGGTGGTACCAAACAATGATTGTATGACGGGTTTAGTGGTTGTGCTTTACATTTATAGTGCAAGTATTCCTAAATTATTTAATACGTACATGCACTAAATAGGGTTTAGTAGGGCGGTTAAGTGATAAGTATAACTCATGTGTCGTTCTTAAAACTTCAACGAATTGAAATCAAGAACTTTGGTTATCTTTTATGATCTAGCAAGGTTTTCGAAAGTTGAAGGGTTTTGGTTTTAGTTTTCTTCATATCCTAAATTTAACTAAAAGCAATAAAAGTAAATGGTGGAGGTTACTCCGATACTATAGATAAAGTGGCACCTACTATGATGTCATCTTATGTTTGAGTTAGGTGATTATGTTTTATAAGGCTCTAGCAATGATACGTCTATACTTATGGATGAGTCATATCTATAATCCTGCCGTTTATCTGACACGAAGTTGTCTATAATCATATAAATGTATGTCACCTGGATAACATATACGAATTGTTATTAAGCACAGGAAGTTCTCCCAAATGTAATAACTAATATAACCAACGGTTATCCTCGAATCATGTTCCTCATTTCTCGGTCTTTAGGGACGTCAGCATCATGACATGAATTGTTGAATAAACAATTGTTACACCCCGCCAAAATCTAATCATAGTTAATTGAAGCGGAAGTACGGGGCGTGACGCGACGTTGCGTTTAACACACAATCACAAGCATATGATTATCAACAGAATATAATATTAGAATGCCATAAATTGTTTGTTACAAAACATAGCGACTATTCAAGTCGCAAAAGTAGTAGTGTTATCAAAATACAATCGTTTAGAGATTTCACAAATATAACTAAGACAGTTTATAGTAATACAAATGAAATCTCGTGAGTTTCCCAAAAATGGCATCCTAAATGATATAGTAGGCACAGGTTCCAATATGTATGCAAATCTGACTTCACTGCTAATTCCCTGAAAAACATAGTTAAAAGGATCAACAAAATTGTTGAGTGAAATCCATTGGTTTAAGTCTCAACCATTTAAACCAAGCGTTTAGTAAATGTTTCGCAAATCATATCGTGCCAACCATGGCCAAGAGTACGATGATATATAGTTTAAAATAATAAATAGCTGACGATGATTCCCCAAAGGTTAGCTAGACCTTACGAGTTAAAGTGCTGACACCTAGGCCTATAACCAAACCACGACTGTTTGTGACTCGTTTGCCTTGGACAATTAAAATATACGCTCCTCGTCTTGACATCCTGTCGCTAGTTAACATGACTAACAAAAGTGGGAGGGACGTCATCCCAATAGTACTATTCGTATATTCGGTGGCTAGCGTCATCTAGCTAATGGTTACAGTTTGTAGTCATGAGGACTTCTATGCACTACAACTAGTTTAACGTAGGTTCGCACAAGGATTCGTTGTCAGTTTTTCAATCATCGCATGAAAACAGTTTGTATGTAAACAGTACATATGTTTTTCACCCCAAATTTAGAAAGCAGTAAAATAGGCGTTGTGAACTCATCAAGTGAGCGGTGCGAGTGCTAGCGTTTAATTAAATAAGTTTACCCAAAAAGCCTCCTAGCGCCCTATACGCATGAGGTCGTTTGTATAAGTGGATAGCTAACCGCATACCTAGATTTATATAAGTAGATGGCTACCCGCACATCTATGTCCGTAATAGTAGGTGGCTACCCGCACACCTAGGTTTGTATAAGTAGATAGCTACCCGCATATCTATAATCGTTTAAGTAGATAGCTACCCGCACATCTATGCTAGTTGTTCACTCAACTTAGTAGGTGGAAAATGTATTTCGTTTTCTAAAAGTGTACGACCCGTTGGTGATAGTTTTGTGTGTATACGTGTAAGTTTCTCAAAAGCTTAGTGATTTCGTTTTCTCTAACAATTTTCAAAAATATAAGTATAATCTTTATTGTCCTCAAAACGTACATTTTTGAAGTATTTGATCATATCCGTTATAGTTTTCCCTCCAAAATTTCTCCGAAAATATCTCGAGTAAAACGAAGTTTTTCTCAAACTAAAATTACTCAACGGAAATCTTAAATTTTAAATGTACAATTTTTTTTAAAGCTGAAATAACGGTTACCTGTCCGGGTGGCATGTCCACCCGTCCGGGTAAAGCATCTGGTGACATGCCACGCGTCCGGGTGATTAGCCAACAGATCTCAGCCGAGTTAAATCACCCGTCCGGGTAAGGCCATTTTTGGCCTGATTTTCAGTTTTTCATAAAATGTGTTCTAGGCTCGTTTTTGACGTTTAAATCAATTCTTTTTGCATTTTACTAAGTTTAAAACATGTTCTTGATCAAATGAGATAGTTTAGAGTTTCGTTAGTCGTTTTTAAAGCCTCGTTTTGCTTTTTCGTTTATAAAATCCTTTTTGCACGTTTAATGATTCTTTCACCATTTTGACTACCAATTCATTCTAACACATCCAAGACATCATATAACAAATATCTCACTAACATCATATGTTTAACCATTCGTTTTAACACTCGTTCCGTTCTAGATCATTTTAAGCATGTTTTACACATTTATAACCGTTTAAACTTTCTAACTAAAGTTTCTAGCATGCATTTTGTCGATTTTAACAACGGAGTAAACATCTAGCATTGCAAGCATTTAAATTGGAAGTAAATAATGAGGTTAAAGAGAGTTCCTTACAAAGCTTTTAGGATGAGATTAATAAGAAGAAAAGAACTTGAACTTCAACCCGAAATCCTTTTATATAAACCCAGATTTTCCTTAGCTTTTTCCTTTTAATGCTTCAAGTCTCAAGATTCTGAGAATTGAAGGAACCAAATGACGAATTTATGAGCTTAAATGAGTGTGGATATGATGTAGAGATGGTGTAGTAATGGTGGATTGTGATGGTGGTTTGTGGTGTTTCTTGAAGAAATGGAGATAATGGAATGAAGATGATGATGGTGAAATTCGTTGAAATGGAGGGGAAAAGGAGAGAGTGAAGTTTGAATGTGTGTTACAACTAGCTTAATATCTTATAAGATTGCATGAAATGGGTATTGCATTATTAAATTGGGGAAATGATGGTGCATGGAGTGCTCAACTAATCAAAAGGGAGGCAAGTAGGAGGTGGTGGTTGTGGAAAATCTGTTGGGGAGTTCAAGGAAGTCAAGGGAAAGCATGGCTCTCAAGATTCTTGTCTATTTAGGATTTAATCACTAGATATTTTGACAATTTAGACTAAGTAGAGATTAATTAGGTGTAACATACACAATTAAGGTTAGTTTGGATAATTAAGAGAGTTTAGAAAGTATAAGTTGTTTCGATATTGTACGTAAGTTATCGAATGTTTCGTTTAATTTAATACGTATTCGTATTAACCTTTGTGCTCAATTTAAATTGTATACACGTTTATCCAATTATCCGGGAACATTATGCTTTTAATCTAGCATAGTAGTATAAGTAAATAACTATTATTTAATTATCGAATAGTTTTTCGTTATTTATGAAAGTTGTATCACCAACGTTCGTTTTTGTTGGAAATCATCCGAATTAAATCACGCAATTATCAATAACTACGTAAACGTAATGCTTCATCCATTAAAATGGTTGTGCACCAAAATGTGTAATCGTGGGCGTGTGTTAGACTTATCTCATGTTTCAATCAATTTGATTTCATCAAGAGGGAATTAGCATAAGAATGCATGTTAATTGTGTACTGAAATATACCAATTTTTGAGGGTTGTCACAACAATAACATAACATTCTTCCTCATTCAAATGTAAACATGTTTCCTCTATCCCTGCTTGATTTCATTTATGACTTTTTTGGACCAATGAGTACTCCTAATTTAAGTGGAAATACTTATTGTTTAGTAATTATAAATGAAGATTCCATATATACTTGAGTATTTTTCTTAAAAACTAAAAATGAAACAGCAGGTGAAATCATGAGTTTCATTAAAAATATGAAAAACCTAAATCGCCAACTAGCGAAACAAATTAGGAGTGAAAATAGTCAAAGAAGAATATTAAATTATAATTTTGATTGATATTCATCGTAATGTATGTTAAAGTTTTGTAAATTTTAATTTTTTAGAATTTGTTGATGAATGACGAATATACTTCGATTACTTACTTGTTTATATGTTTTGTATGGTGAAGTTAGTTTTTAGGGGAAATAATTTTTTTTTTCGAGCAGCTTAACAGTAATCAATTAAAAAGAATAATTTTTTTTTTTTAATAAATGTTCTCACAATCACTTATGAATGTTTATGAACTTTTTCTATAGGTTATAACATGTACAAGGACTCCAAGAAGGAGTTGAACAGCAAAGACCCAAGAATATAAACATAACCCAAAAAACTGGAACAACAAAAAAATTAAATTGACTTAGCTCGTGAGCATGGTTTCGATTTAACTAAACAGTCTTCAAATAAAGAAAAAGAACTAGCAGACACTAAGGTTAGGATTGCAGATTTTATTAGAAAACTAGAACTAAGAAGATTTTCAATCGAAACTTTAGATAATCTACTAAGTGTTCAGAAACAGCCCAGTGATTACAGGGGAATGAGTTACACTGAAACCCCTCCTCCATTTAATCATAATTATAATTCTACATCTGATGAAACTGAGCTGTCAACTGTCAATGACTCTTTCAATCAATCAGCAGTCCCTGGGTTAATACAATTTGTTAAGTTAGAGAGAGCTGAGTCAGGGACCAATGAAGAGTCAAAAACTAAAATTGAGTTTGTTAGACCTAAAATAGAAGATGTTAAGAATAAAAATGAAAAAGGTAAACAAATAGAATTGGAACACCAAGTGATTCTCAAGGCTCAAAAGAAAGCCTCGGAGAAGCATTTGTGCTTCACGTGCCATCAAAAGGGACATGTAGCAAGTGTGTGTCCATATAAGAAATCAAGAGTTTCGACAATTGATAGTCAGACGAGCAGTTCTCCTGAAATAGGAAGCTCAAGTAGAGAATCAATTCGATCGAAACCTTCAAAAAATTTTAACAACCCCAACAAAAATTTTTCTAACCAGGGTAGTAGTAATAAGAATTTTCATAATTCGAATTATAGTTATAAATCTAGGGTTAGATATTCTTCAAACCAAGGGCCAATCAATCAAAGACTTTTCCAAAAGTCGCCGGATAGAAGGTCTAGTGGTAGCTCCTTCCATTCCCCAACAAGTAAGAATTCCAGAGTATCCAAGTCACCTGAAAGGCGAGATGGATATCTGAAGGAATTTACATTTGTTGATGAGAATGGTCGATCCAAGTCCGTGGTGGCTTGGGTCCCCCTTAATGACTAATGATTTTTATCTAGTGTGCAGGAACACAAACTTCAAAGGGTATATCAAATGTGAGATACATAGATAATTGTGAACAATAACTAACATTGTACTTGAAAATCTGAGTATTGATTGCTTAAGTGGACAACAATACCGATAATCGCCGTGAACTATAAATTACATACATAATAACATCGGAATAATTTAATTCCTAACTGTGTATCGTACACATTATGGCTAATATGATCTTCGTAATAGTGACTCTCACAAAAAGAATGTGCTTTTCAATATGAATAATTTCATATTTGTTTGTTTATTTTTAGTTATTTTTCATTTTAAATTGTACAAATTTAAGTTCTTACTAAATGGAGAGATAATTACTTTTGATTGTTTATCTATACGATTGGACAAACAACTCGAATGCGATTTATTCAAAGCCTAGGTATGACCAAGCATTGAAGCTAGAAGATCTAAATTCGAGGAGGATATTGGGGGTTTGCGTGTAAACAGACCGAGAGTGATGATGAAGATGAAATGCCACAGTTGGATAGATCTAATCATATTTGAATCTCACTTAGGGTCTTGTTTTGCTACGGATAAAGGCAAGACATAAGTTAAATGAAGATGATGATTATGAATTGCAAGATGATGATGTTGATTCTGGTAATGATACTAACTAGACACTCCAGCAAGAAGACGGTCTAGTGGGACTATCATTAGTGAGTCGACTGCCTAATCCACAATCATCACCACTCCCAAAATCACAACAACAATTCCAACCTCACCTATTACATCTATTTCACCACAGCGAGACAAATCCCTTGTTGAAGAGCGCGGCAGCTCAGGGGGAGAAGCCTGGCAGGGGCTGAAGACTGGTTGTAAAGAGGATGTGTTGTGACACACGATAATCCCAGTGACCAAACAATGTGAGCTGTCTAACTCTTCAACTGGAAAACTTGGTACGCTTGAACAGGGTAAGGGGGAGTCTAGTCAATCTAACAGAGAGAGATACCATTAAACTGACAAGTTTAATAGTGATAAATCAGAGTTAGAGAATACCTACAGAAGTCTAATTCAGAAAATGAATAAATGTCTTAAGGTGAATTGTAGTGATAGACCGAGAGGAGTTAAGATCTGAAAAAGATGAAATTTCTAAAGGTGACTCGGAAGCTACAAGAGTTGTTGAGGGTGTATAACATGATTCGATGAAGATGTCAGAAGCTAGAGTTAGTTAGAGACATGAAGATTGAAGATGTCAGAGGGTGTTAAAGACTTTGTGGAAAAGGTGTTCTATACACGAAGACAAAAGAGCTTAATAGAATCAAGATTGAAGACAACTCGAGTGACAACATCTCCGGTGAAACCAGAGCTATTGTCAAGGGGGAGTCTGTTGGTGCATCGAAACTAGAGTTATTGTCAAGGGGGAGTATGTTGGTGCATGTTTTGTGACAACGGCTTCTAGTTTGTAATAGTTAGGTTTAGAAGTCATTTTGTTAATCGTTGTAATCGTGAACTTAAGTTTTGTCTGTATATTTTGTAGGTTCGTACGAACTTGTAGTAGGTAAGAACTCGTAGGTTCGTACGAACTTAGAAGGACGGACGAACTTAGTAAGTTCGTACGAACTTAGAAGCAGCTAAGTTCGTACGAACTTGGCTGCCTATAAATACACAAGTCCGAAAATAGGTTTCGTGGTGGTTTTAGAGGTTAGGAACTGAGTTTTTGAGGCTAAGTTCGAATACTCTTTCTATGTTCGAATGTAAACTTGTTTACATTCAATTGTTTGTCTCGTTGTTATTGTTTAGTATAATCGAGGATTCTGCACTCGATTATATCATATTATCTCGTAGATCCGACCCTAAATAAAAAATAATTAACTTTAAAATTCTCCTCGGGCGAAAGTACGACATCTTAATTACTTGAATTTTCATCAAATTGTTTTTTTCTACGAACAAGGCGCTTTTGAGGGAATACCGGATCAATATTCATCTCAATGGAAAGTTCCTTAGCATCATCAATCGCCTTAGAGAACCCTGTTTCTCTAAACTCCTCGAAGAATTCAATCAACATATTGGCTTCTTCAATAGGAACATCGAGAAGCATATCCTTTGATTGTATTTTTTTGCTGACCAAGTTCACTGTGTATAATATTTGAAACCAAATGACTACCGATACCAAAAACTCAAATTCACCAAGCTCATTATTTGCTAGCGATTTAGCTTCACTTTGTATTTTAGCATCGTTGTCTTTTTCCGCAACATCAAGTAAAGCTTCTCTAAAATCCGAAAGTTGTAGTCTAATAGCTTTCACACTATCAACACGACTTTCCCAACGGGTAGCGGACAATGACTTAGGAGTCAAACCTTTAATATTGTCTTTTAAAATTTTCCATCATTTCGTAGAATTGGCAAATATTGTATAGACACGTTGTATGACTCCATAAAATTTACTAGCTTTACCGCAATTGTTAGCCATGTCACATAGTGCAAGATTAAGACTATGACAACTACATGGAGTTTAAAATGCTCTAGGATTTATGTCTAAAAACCTCTTTTGAACTCCTTGATTTTTTCCTCTCATGTTTGATCCATTGTCGTAGCCTTGTCCACGCATATCATCAATGTCAAGACCAAGAGATGTTAATTCATCATGTGTAATATCAAAGAGCCCTTTACCAGTGGTATCATCAACATTCAAAAACCTAAAAAGGATTCTTCAACAATAACAGAATTAGAGGAGAATTTTACGTACCTTACTATTAAAGGCATCTGTTCTTGGTGACTTGTATCAGGGGTACAATCAAGTATGATAGAGTAGTATTTTGCTTCCTTTATCTTTTTTATGATATCTTGTTTAATTTCATGAGCTAGTGAAAGTATCAACTCGTTTTGGATCGTGTGGCTAAGATAATGTACATGGATGTCATCGTTTGTGATACGCCGCACATGCTCTTTCATAACCGGGTCAAACTCTTCCAACATCTCAATCGCTCCCAAAAAGTTTCCATTACTTTTCTCATACAATTTTTCATTTGTTCCACGAAATGCTAAATTATATTCTCAAAAGAACTTGTTTCCAATGATCCCTTTCTTTCTTAAATTGATCGTATGGAGTTTTATCAATTGTTTCATTAATTCTCAATCTTTGACGCATCTCAAACCAAGTAGCCATATTTGTGAGATGATTTAAACCAACTTCATGTTTTTTAAGTCTTCCACTAAGATGTTGCCAATACGCATAACCTTCATTATCCAATTGACCTTTCAATGGCCCCTTTTTAAATATATTACAACAAAAACAAAAAACTCTGTCAAGTTCTTTTGAGTATACTAGCCATTCTGTATGTAACATCCTATTTCGCAATCTGGTAATTTCCATTATTTTAATTGATTATTTAATTGTTTTAGAACTATTTAATATTATGTGTTTTATTGTGAAATATTAGTAGATTCAAAATTTGTAAGTTTTTGATTTTCTGCGACACAAGGGTTGTGTCGCAGGTTGTCTGTGCGACACAATGATTGTGTCGCAGGACTGTGTCGCAAAACGGGCTGAACTGAAATTAATTAAGGAGCTTAAGTGTAATTGCAAGTTTAATATATATACACACCGCCTAAACACTTCCAGATAGTTTCTATACGTTCTAAGCTAACTTTTAAGTGAAAAACAGAGAGAATTAGAGAGAATTGAGAGAGAAAGTAAGAAAGTTGGGTTTTGATTTAATTTGAGCTTTTAATCCGTGATTTCGAGGTAAGGGTTTGATTATTATGTGTTGTTATTGTTTATAAGTGAATTACACGGTTTGATATAGGTTAATTTGATTATTACATGTTCGAATTTGTGAATTTCGAATCTGGGAACTGGTCTGTTCATCTTTGCGACACAAGGCTTGTGTCGCAGGTTGTGTCGCTTAAATGTTATGCGACACAGCGGTTATGTCGCTAAAGGCGGCCATTTTGAGTATTGCGACACAATCAGGTTTCTGTTGTGCGACACAGTGGTTGTGTCGCAAGGGTTTGTGGTGCGACACAACGGTTGTGTCGCTAAGTTTATAAAAGAGATTTTTGTTTTGCAAATTTTGAAAATGCAAAGTGTTTTTGAGACGCGGTTTTGTGAAAATATCACTAACTCAGATTTAGTTGAAATTCGCATGGTCAATCGGAAACGACCTAGTAATCAAGGCTATATTCTAATAGCCTAGGCAGTTTTTGGCCATCCGGGGTCATCTAGGACCCGAAAATGGCATTTTTCAGTTTTAAACGTCATTGTGGAATTTTCTAATTTCGTTTTTGATTGAACTTTTGTTTGCCTAGACTTCAGGGATTACCTGATTTGATAAGTAGGCTATAATGATGTTTATGGAACAAACTTCTGATTTGTATTTGATTTCTGTTTCAGATCAACGTAAGACTCAGTGATATAAGAATACTGAGTGTGCAGATATCAGAGGTATCGGTGAGTGGATTCGGAACTCATCATTTGATTTAGTTGTAACTATTTGGTTACAACAAGTAAACGTAGATGTGTATTAGACTGTTTAGTCTTGGTTATTGATTATTGATCTACGTGATATGTGAACTATGTGTACTATGTTATTGAGGTCAACGTGTAGTTGGACTTCTGGTTATTATGTGTTTTACACAGGTTTTGATTCATTTGTTGTGTTTGAGACCTGTGTATGTGTTTAATAACCAGTAGTTATCGGTCTATTCTGTATTGGCCATACGGATTGACGGTAAGTGTTCTTGGGGGAATCCCCGGGTATTATGATATCCCCAGAGCCACCGATCCTCATTGAATTATGTGTGTTTACGATTAATTGGTGTAATTAGCTAGTTATGCTAAGTTGAATGGAGTGTGATGAATCTATTCACTTAGCTTCGTGCTAACCCCTCATTTTACTTCCTGCAGGATATGTTTTGATTAATTGTGGGTGCAGGAGGTGATTGGTTGATCAGGGAATGTTTGACTGCGCTCTTGAACTCTGATATGGTTTTTGTAATAAACCTTGTTTGGAGAATTTTTATAATATCCCGTCTTTTGTAGTTTTAAACAGTTTGAATGTAATGTAAATATTGAAAAATGTGAACGGTTTATGTATAATGTTTAATATATTTTAAGGTAATGTATTTTATATTCATGCTTCCGAGTTTATTAATATAATATTCGTATATAGAAAGAGGGGTGTTATACTCTATCACACGTCTCCTTATTTGGTAGAGTTCTAGTATACATAGTTGCGAAAAACCGTCTAGAAGTTTTATCAGTTGGACACTTATCAATAGTATAATCTCTTCTAGGACCTTTCTCTACTAATCTTTTAATCATGTCTTGATTAAGTCCCTCCCGATTTCTCGGATCAAATATGTCAACATGAACGTCATCAACATCAACATGTTCGTCATTATCATAATCATCATCATCAACAACAACAACAACATTAACATCATCAACACCCACATTATCACCATGAATATCAATATCATCACTATTTTGATTATTAGAAGAAACTTCTCGATGTTTTTTGAAAAACTTATCTAGAGACCCATTTTAAGCCTTTCTTAATTCTTCCTCTCTTTTTCTTTTTTTACGTTTTTCATAACCAAATGGACACTTAGGAGGCATAATAATATGAAAATATTATATCAATAATTAATTAATTATTATCTAATAAGGATTAAGAAGTTAAAGTGGTAAACTATAAACATATAAATTAAATAGTGAAATAAACTTGATTTTGAATTGGACAATTGGCAACTATGAACAATTGAACAAAAATACTACATTTGATGCTTCCTCCCTTCCTTAATTTTCCTGGCCGCTTCCAGCTTGTTGCTTCCTCCCTTCCTGAATTTTCCTGGCCGCTTCCTCGTTGCTTCCTGTTCCTGAATTTTGGGTTGATGTTGTTATATTAATGGGCCTGCACTCGTGGCCCACAATTATCTTTAAATGTTCCAAAGTCCAAAACAGGAAATCTGGGATGATAATGATGTTAATATGTTACTGGGCCTGGGCTAGTGGTCTATAATTACATCCTATTTTGGGCCCCTAATTTTTTCGGGCCCTATGCAAGTGCACTCTTTGCACAGTATAAGAACCGTGCCTGATTAAGACCAATACAAATTCATCCAAAGATTCATCCACCATATTGCATAACGGACTAGACGAAGAAGCCAAGACAACCCCACGAGCTAACAAATTAGTCCTAGTTGGATGTCTATCAATAGAAGCTCTTAACATAAAAATTTTGACCTTTCTAGGAACCAATGAGTTCCAAACATGATACATCCCCAAATTAAGCTCTCCAGTATTACGATCTTTAATTAGCAAGGACAAGGACTTAATTGAAAAGCCACCTGAAGGAGTCAAATTGCATTTTCACCCATCTGATTTTCCTGCAATAAGATTAAGATTGCCAATAAACAAACTCATAGTATTAATATTATCAATAGATCTTCACCAAGGGGAGATCTCCAACCTCGTTGGCCCATCCAAGACCCATTTTCAAAATGCCACGTATCACTAGTCGGACAATGTTTCATAGACCTAAGAGCATAAAGGCGGGGAAAATATCCATGAGACGACATCCCATGTTACACCAAGCATTTTCCCAAAACCTTGTGCCTTTACCATTAGCAACATCTTCAATCATTGAGCTTCCAAGGGGAATGTCAAGCTTCTCAATATCATCCCAAGACCCAATAGTACCTTTCAAAATTCCGAAATGAATATTTGAGTGACTCCCAAAACCACACAAACCACCATAAATTTCTTTGATAACCTTACACCACAAAGCATCATCTTTATTTGAAATCTTTATTTCCATTTTGCGAGCAAGCTTAAATTCTTAGCCAAGTACCTACCCACTCCCAATCCTTACTTTTTTGACATTGAGTAATCGAGCTTACAACTCTAAAAATTGATCTTAAATATTATAAAAAAAGTAAATGGGATGAAACATATGTTGAAAATTATAGAGAGGTAAATTGTTGAAGTTCTAAAACATAGAAATATATACAATATAAAAATGAAATTAAGCATGCAAAATAAAGGTGTAAAAATATAATTCCGAACAAATTTATTTTGAGGATTAGTATGTTATTTTTAAATAAACTTAAAAATGTGTAAATTTTGGAGAAAATTAAATTGAAGGCTTTAGAGGAGAAATTTTATTCAGAAAGGTGGACAAACCACCTTTGACTGTTTGCAAACACGTTTGTGTCGCCCCGACCTTTCCGTCCACGATTGGCACGTCTCGTAACTCTTAATGGTTCAGAAGTTATGTCATATGTTATTAGTTTAGGATGTATGACAATAGTATTAATGAGAATTTAATAAATGTAGGGTCAGTATGTTAATATTTTTCATTGATTTTTTTAAAGACTAACTAATATTATAAGGGTATGTTAGTCATTTAAATCTTAAGAAAAAATATCTCAAATACTTCATTTATTATCATAATATAATATAAAAATTGACTAAATTTTCATTTTTAGAATTTTAAATTTTAATAGAGAGATAATGTAAAATAATTTATAAGTAACTATATATGCGCTCCAAAATAAGTTTAACCAACACTTTCCCACTACTAGATTCAACCAAACACTTCCCAACTAGGCTTGAACCATTATTATTTGATGGTCATAACTTTTCTAGTCCCTACTTGCATGAAATGGTAGCGTAATTGTAGTCGTATATTCTTCAAATTTTATACGATGGTCGCATTCTGATCACACACCTATACTCTCCCAAAGGATACCTGCTTTGGTGTTTGATATTTGAAAAATTAGCCAATTCATTACCCTATATTTGCATAATAGATTTCAGCTTAGCAGTATTTATATACGTGCTACAACACCCGAAAGGTGTTGTGGATTTAAATATGCAAAAGTTTGTTGTTGTCTTCAGCATGTAGCGTAGTTATTTCGGAGATGTGGACGTTTGAAAACATCTAAGATTCAATTCTTACCAATAGCAAGAAGGAACTTAATTTATTAGAAAGTTTTTTTGACATTGTTGAATAAGTTGATTGAACCACCATCTCAGTGGATCGTTAAATGAGTTTAATTTCCTTCTTACATGATGAGCCTAAGACTGACAAGAGCAAGTTGGAATTGTTAGATTTCAGCCTTTTGGAGAAAATTGTTGTTCAACAGAAAAAATATCTTACACTCTAATGCTTAGAGTGCAACTACAAAAGAAAAAAAATCATTTTTCCCTTTCTATTTTCTTTGAAAATTAAAGAAAATTTTCTTGTAACTTAACGCAGTGAGTTCTAGGCTTTTATTAATATTAGCAACAAGCCATCACATAAGACTTATAAGACCATACAAGAGTAAGATTTTATGTTTTAATGTAATTTATTTGATTAGTAGTGAATATAGGTCATGATGCAAAGGCACAAGGTAGAGAGGGGACTGAACATTGGAGATGACCTTGGATGCGCAAAGAATCGGGAGTCTGCAAAGGTGAACTTGAAACTAGCAACTATGAACAATTAGTTGTGGGATGATTCATAGGCTATCAGCTCTATCTATAATATTGTCTTTCGCAACTCTAGCAATGCATTCATGGTATTTGGCTTGCAAGATCGATTTCTAGATGTTTTTTAGCACATTATATGGTGTGATATAATCATAATGTCTGATATTATTATTAATCATTAGTTGGTAGAAATAAAAGAAACTTCATTTCATCGTTGAAGTTGGTTTAATCTAATAAGGGGGAGACATTTTAAAAACTTTAAAGTAAACAGAAAGGGGTTGATTCAGTATTTTGTTTAACATGTATTATGTGATCACTATCAAATATCGATCATTGATATAATGATATTCCATGGTAGAACAATGACTCATTAACATCCAGTGATTATAACATTCTGAAACCAACAACGCCATTTAAGGCCATATATGAGACCGCAAGACTAGCACATGTGTACATAAATTACTATAAAAGAAAAAAAGACTGCGGTTAAAAAATCATACAAATCACGAATTTATTGGAGTGGTCTAAAAGAGATTCAAATGAATCATCGTCCACGGAGCTTTTGACATATTCTAATTGGCAAAACGACTATGGTTCCAAGCTAAGAACCATGATCTATTTGGACCAGTTATAGAAAAAATATATATATTTAATTTGAATTTATTTTCTATAGTTTCATATACATATTGGCTCCTTCAAATGATTAAAAGAAAATTACACAAATCGTCCGTAAATTTGTCCCAAATTTCGTAGGTATTTACGAATTTTAATATATACCAATAGTCTTTTAGACTAACGATCATTAACTATTCAGTTAAATCAAAACATGTGTTAGTCATATGAGGGAAGTTATGGGTTTGGTGGTTACCAGAAAACGGTTAACGCCATAAGTGATTGGGCAGTGGTGCCTAAGGTGGTGAGGGTGATGAGTTAGGTTATGATGAAGATGGTTGTATGAGATAGAAGAATTATATAAATTTATTAAAGTACGGGAGGGTTTGTTTTTTATATTAGGAAGTATGTGCATAAAATGATAAAGTGATCAAACTATTCTCATGTGCCTAACACATGTATTGATTTAACGGAATAAGTTAATGATCGTTAGTTTAAAAGATTATTTGTGTAACAAGTTTCAAAAGAAAGGATTATTGATTTAATTAAAGTTTGTAAACGACTACCAATAAAACTTGAAGCAAACTTGAAGGATGATTTGTGTAATATTCTCTATGATTAAATAATACAAACAACCAATTTGAAAAACGGAAACAAACCGTTATCTAACATTTTTTGAAGTAAGAATCTTAATGGAATATATATGAAAACAATATTATGATAGTATACATACATAAATTCATTTGTAATTTAATCTTGGTGATATTCTTTTCGATGCTCATGATATCATGTTCATAAAGACAATACATAAGTTAACTAAACATATCATGAACAATGTTGATTGTTGTTATGATGCAACGAAGTTGAGATCCTCTGCTCTTCCTACTCTCAAAATGCAGTTGCCCCTTTGATCCCATACCTAAAGATGTGTAAAATCAATATCCTTTCAAGTGGTCATCCCGCTATTTTGTCGGTCAGCCATATTGATTCAAAGGTACGTGTATACTTTTGTATGTAAACACCATTGCATGCTCATACAAATGCACTAAATCATTCCTCGTACATGTATGGAACATGTATTCTCCACGATTAATGGCATGGCTACACCCAATAGAGTCCTTCTAGAAGGTTGAGTTTACTTATAAAATACTTGTGTCTTGCTATTGTCAAAGCAAAACATCTTATATACTTAGGGTACATTTGGTTCATGGAATATTTTCGTTGAAATTGAAATTCAAAGGAATTCGAATTTTAAAGAATGTGAATTCAGCAAAGGAATTTGATGACTTCCGTTTTAATTCATTTTTCAAATAAACACCCTTATTGAATGAAATTTGCAACTAATTCCAATTCTATCGAATTCTATGCAATTCTACACACCAAACACAACGTTAGTCTTATCCTCAATATTCTAGGAATCAATTTCCTTTTTACCCGCAATTGAGTTTACTCATAAACATTGCACTTAAGATGAATATGTTTGATTAAATGGTGTTACCTGTGAGACTTAAACCCATCACGACGCATGAGAAGAATATCAAATTTGTAAGATGATTTGTATGTAATAAAAATAGGAAATGCTGCTAGGTCAAGTATAGTAGAGAATGCCTATATTCATATGTAAACATAAACTAATTTACAACTACTACTTATTCCAGCATGGGTACTTAATTGGAACAATAATTTTGAGTTTTATTAGTACCACAATTCCGTACAGTAAAATCACATGAATTGATAAATAAAGATTCAAATATACATAACCAATTACAACGTATATAGGTGGTTTTGTTTCTTTTCGTGTGTTCAAATTTGCTTTTAAAAGCTACTTGAACTCAGTTGTATATCAACGAGTTTTACAACTCTTTTAATTTAAATCTGAGAGTCAGGCTGCACGATTAAAATTGTATTAAATAAACACAAAGGTTTTTAATATGAGAACATGCGTTGGATACTTATTAATCCAACTTAATATTTACCTTCATAACAAAAAATCATAAATGAATATTTCTATATTTTCGAAGTTAAAATCACCTAATCTAGAAAGCAAAAACGAACAAAACCTTTGTAGAAAAGGAAGCTTGTAGAAAACATAAAGTATACAATAGCTGGAAATTGGAGTTTACGACTGAAACTGAAATTAAAGTTGGTGACCGGTAGTGGCGGAGCCACATTAATACTAGTGGTGGCTCGTGACACCAGTAAATCAGGCCCATATAGTGTAAACGAATTTGGATGATAATTGAACCTTACGTTGGTAATTCCATCCAATTAACATTGAGCTACCAGTCCTTCAGAGTCCAAGTTTCCATATAATATTTCAACTTTTTTTCGCCCATTTAACTATTTAATAGCCTACTAATCTAGTACTACTTACGATTGTTAGTTTGTTATAGCGTATATGATCTAAATCTGAATTATTATTATTCAACAATCAGTTTTTTAATAGTAATATTTTTCAACTCTTGACTTGTTTACTGTTCCAAAATTCAAACTCAATTTTCATTATTCATAGATTTTCATTTTCTTAATTTTTCAATCTTTGAAGTTAACTTAAGATTATTATGTAAATTTGTAAGCAATCAGTTTTGACTATATATGACTCTAAGGTTTTAAATGTTTAAGTTTTATGATTTTTTATCTTGTTATTTCAATAATTTTTCATTTTTCTAATAACAGTTTTTAATCTTTTATTTTGAATATGTTGTGTGTGTATGTGAATTTATGCTTAGTTTTATGTTATGATGTGTTGGTTTAATACATAATGTTTTATCGTTTCTTTAATAAATCATAGTTGTTTTTCAGTTCCTACTAATATTTCGGTTATTTTGTGCAACTGGTAACCTAAAATCGTGGCTTCATCATTGGTGACTTGTAATGTTGTTAACGAGTTGAGTATCTAACAAGTTACTCGAATTCGAGTTCTTTTAACTCGACTTCGAGCTTGATAATATTCGAACTTGAGTCGAGCCCGAACTAAATTTAATACTCGATAAGTTTCACGAGTCAGTTTTAAAAAATTATTATTCAACTTGGCTCGTTTGAATGCTCATTAAATTTCGAGTCGAACGAGCTAATTGAGCTTAACAAGTTGAATGAGCCTATTTTATATAAAAAATTTATACATTTAATACTTTAAATAAAAGTGATAGTACATTTGAACTCGAGTTCAAGCTATCAAACGAGTTAATCGTGCTTGAGTTTGTAAACAAACAACTTGATCTTGAAAAAGTAGTCCATAACGAAAACATATCAATAATTATATGAGCACCGAATTTGAGCTCGAACATTGATAAGTTACTCGAACTCGAGCTCGACTACATCTTTTAACATTTATTTGAGTTCGGGTCGAATTTGAACCGAATAATTAACAAACAAGTAATACTCGATTCGGCTGGTGTTGCTAACAACCCTAGTGGTTGTAGCCGAAATCCTTAGGGGATTTTAAACTTCTTAAAATTTGAATCTGAATCTTCTGAAATTTCTTAAAAGTCCAAAAAGCAATGTACCAAACACACCCTATAAATTTAAGCTGCCTATAAACTCTACGGCAAACCCAAGGTGTATTCATTATACGGTTTGAACTGAAAAACCGCCTGACCTCCAAGTAAGTTTGATTAATTGGTTTTGGGTTATTTGTATTTGGTTTAAACCGATATATTAGACTAGTTTTTTGTTCGGATTTGGATATGAGAATTCCATATCACGGCCGACCCGAAACCCCAATATAATATCAATACACTTCCTTTTTTATATGTGAATCAACAAATCGATAGAGTTAACTGAATTTTAAAGATTTACACCCATACTCAATCTTCTCATTTTGTACCGTTTGTTAGTAAAGTATTTTAATTTATTTATTAATGTATTAAAAATTCATTGATTTGGATCGTTAAAAAGATAAAGAAAACAATTATTAGATAGCTAAAATTAAGACCAAATGACTCCATTGTTCATGATTGATGACATATTAAAATCTATTATGACGATATTATACAATAATTATGAATAAGTTGTTTTGCTCCCAAAGTTGGGTTCACCTAGTAAGTTTCTTTTGCCAACTGTTATCACAAGTTTGGATTCACGGGTCCAAACCGGTTAACCCGATTATTATTGGGTTGATTTGAATTGGATTGTGTAATTTTGATTTAGATATTGCGTGGTTTTTAATTTTTCCGAAAACCGAACAAATTATACTGAATAACTCCATTAAATCGAAACTCTCGTTTGAACACCCCTAGCCCATTATGCATCTCAAGAAATGGTTCTATCAAATTGTGATGAAAGTTGTATAGTCAGACTAGTCACATAAATACAAGGGGCGTTTTTAAGAAACCGATAAAATTGAAGGGCATTTTAGCAAAAACACCACCAGATTTCGACGACCGGCTAACTTCCCCAACTGAGTGTTAAGTAATTAGGTTAGGTACAGTTTACAAATTTACAATTAATATATTTCTTCATTATTCACTCACAATCCATTTCACAAATTTATATTCATCATGGCTTGGATGACACGTTTTCTCACTGCGATTGCTTTCTTAGCAATCGGCGTTATATTTTCGCCGGAAACTTTCCGATCAGAATCAGCTAAAATCACAACTTTCATTAAACTAGCGCACCTGTTATGTTTCTCAACCGCTTGGGGCGCAGCACTTTGGGTTACTTTCATCGGTGGAATCATCATGTTCAAGTAACGCTTTCAGTTTCTTATCAATTTGATTCTCAATTCGAAATCGATTACTACAAATGAATAATTTTATTGATCATACTGAAGATCCCTAACCTAATTTAACATGATTTTTTGCCTTCATATTAAGATTATTAGTTAGGGTTTTGAAATTGATAGATTATTACAGTTAGTTTAGATATTTAATTTGATTCATATACGACGTCTATACTGAGTAGGCTTTTTAAAATTGAATTACTTAAGTGATCATAATTAATTTCCCTAGTTTGAGTTCTATGATTATTTGGAATTTAAAATTTTGTCATGAAGTTGTGCCCTAAGTGGAAGATGTACTTAGATTTAATGAAATTAATGTATTATTAGATAAAATTGATGGGAAATTTTATTCAGTTTTCAAGATTAAACTATCTCAGTGATTTCAATTTAGATTTCTAAATTGATATATATCATCCTGCGGATTTTCAAAATTTGACATGAATTGTGCCCTAGTACTTAGTTGTTATGAAATTAATAAGTTATTAGATAATTTTGATAATAACGTACGACATCAGTACCAAATAAGTATATAGACTAACTTATATTAGTGATCATGTTAATATTGACATTTAACATGAATTATTGGATAACTTTGGCAGGAATTTGCCGAGACATCAGTTTGGGAATCTACAAAGCAAGATGTTCCCGGCGTACTTTATGATGGTTGGTATATGTTGTGCAGTCTCCGTAGGGTGTTTTGGGTATACGCATCCATGGAAGTCTTCGTTGACTGCTGAGAAGTATCAGTTAGGGTTTTTGGTTGCTGCTTTCGTTTTCAATCTCACCAATCTTTTTGTCTTTACTCCAATGACCATTGAGGTAACCTAACTCTGAATCTGAAATTATGCTGAAATTGCAATGTGTTCAAACCACTATTATCTGAAGTTCTTCTTTTCTTTTAGTTTTTTAATTCTTGGAATGCAATTTGATTTATTTGCTGTCTAATGTGATACTTGCATTCTGAACATACATACCATTACTTTGAAGGAACTGTGTTTTGGTGTTTGATATTGGTACATTAAGCATGGGCTTGTGCAACGGGACGATAATTCTTGAATGCTGATGTCTATAATTGTTGGCTTTCTTGTTTACGTGTTGAAATCATGACTAGTGGTGAGATATCTAAGGAGTGCAGGAATTGTTCAGTTTATGGTTAAGTTAATTAACTACGATAGCGGAAGGGTGCAATTGAACATGTTAGCCCCTTCTTGTCTCACAAGGGTTGCGTGATCTTGGTTTTCTTTTCAGTTACATATGCTGTCGTATGATAGTTGTATGTACTTAAAACCCGGTCTGTTGGAGGCCACATGTTTTGTGTGATTTAGAGAGAAGTTAAAATAGATTAAATAGCTATAAATTTTGCAAACTGAAATATAGTAATGTTCTTTGTTCTGATGTTGTTTATATGATGAATTGGTGGATGTAGATGATGAAGCAAAGGCACAAGGTGGAGAGGGAATCAAACATAGGAGAAGAAGTTGGGTGGACAAAAAACCAGGAGGTTGCGAAGGTGAACCCGAAGCTAGCAGCAATGAACAAGAAGTTTGGAATGATTCATGGATTGTCGTCTTTAGCTAACATCATGTCTTTTGGTAGCCTTGCAATGCATTCATGGTATCTAGCAGGCAAACTTGATCTCTAGACCCATTACATCTCATGCCTTGTATGTTGACAACAACAATAATGTACCATTTTGACGTTAAAAGAAAATGAGCATCTAAAGTGTTTGTGTTAAAATCGTAATCTTGATGTTCATAAGAATGGTTGAGAGTCACTGTTTTGGTATGTTGGTTAATAACTGCCTACTGTTGGTAGGCTTAAAGTACCTTACTCTTCTACTCCTTAATGTAAAGATCTTGTTTCTTGGTAGAAGGTAGGTTTGTATGGATGATATCAAACCAGTAGTCATCAAAGTTGTGCACAAGTTTACCAACCATCTCCAAGAAAGATGAATATATGATACTCACGCTTTACCTTAAAACCAAAAATACCATACCTCAAGTAGCTATTGATCTAAAAACGCGCTGTGATCATTTTTATATGTTGTTAAAGAACGGTTGGTCAATTTTCAATTGCAAAAATGAAGGTTTTGGGAATATGTGTGGAACTACTTGATAAGCATATCCTTGACCCAAACCCCCGATTCCTTCAAATACCTTCTTTATTTCCCTCTTCTAATCACGATTGCTAAACTTATATGATTCATGAGTCAAACTCGTACGAGTCATGCCAAACTATATCTAGAAAGCGACTACCCGGATGCAAACTCATAAAAATACATTTGACTCAGACTTTGACTTGCAAACTCATAAAAACACATATGACTCGGACTTTGACTTGCAAACTAGGGACAACTTAGTTCTTTAACTCTGAGGAGTTGAAGTAACAAACAAATACATTTGTTTTACACCCTTTGGTCTCCATAGATGGTCATATCCACTCATAGTGTCCCCTTGATCATCTTCGCAACGTACGGGCTTTAAAAAGTTCTTTTCTCTAAAGCTTAATTTGTTTATTTAATGGGCTAAATTTTGGAAAACTATTCAAAAAGAAAATCAGAAAATAAAGCCGTTGCAGTGGCTTGTTGATTTGTTTCTAAACGGCAACTGGGACTTATGGAAATTTAGATTGCCGAAATACCCTTTAGTTAATTATTTGTTCTATTTCAGTTAAATTTAGATATCATTTATCTCATTTTATATCCTTTTAACACTAAGAGTTTGGCTAATAATTTTGAAATATAAAAGCTTAAACTTTCAATTTTTAACAAAAGCTCCCATCCCCAACTCTTAGACCATTCCTGACACACAGCGCCACCAAAACTGACACACCCCTGTTAACACAGGGTGTGTCACTTTAATTTCTGCGCCCCACACATATCTAATTAAAACAATTTAATTAAAATTAAAAACCTAACATTAATTAAAATTAAACATTACAATAATTAAAATAACAAATTAAATTTAAATAACTAATCTAGTCTTCATCGGAAGAGAACCCGCTTTGTCGCGCATCTTGACCAAACATTGTTTTAAAATCCTCTTGATACTTGGCTACGACTTTATCCCGAGCTTCTTCAAGTAGTTTCAGTTCATTTTCTCGTATGCCCGCGAGTATTGGTTTTTGGAGAAAACTTCAAGCTTTCGACACCAATTTTTGTTTGGCAGCCTCTTTAATAGTTGCCAACGTTTCTTGTTGCATTTGCGTGGATGCCAATATTGTCGCATGGGTCTCGTCGGTCGAATGCCTTGACGATGTTGCATCCGATGATTTCGAACTTCTTTGACTTTTTCGACTTGTCGAACAACCGGGTGGATGACGAATCGTATCGTCTTGGAATAACCTTTGTATATTGGTTGTAAGCGGGTCGGTTTAGTTGTGATTCGGGTCGATTTTTTAGTCGTTTAGATTAATTGGTTCCAGCTCTTCTCGGATTACTCGTTTATTTTTGGCGACACTGGAATCATCATAGAACTTCGGGACATCTTTTAGTACGAGCTTCACTTGCTAGTAAATGAAGTTCCGACCTGTTTGTTACTTGAAGTGGTCACGGGTCACCCTCAAAACGTCTTCGTCTTGGACTCTGCTTGCACGAGGCTCGTTATATTTTTTGAAGATGCCCGTGAATATCTTGACATCTCCGCAAATCTTGTTCCATTTCCCGGTTAGTTGATCTTTATTGCGTTTCTATTCAACTAATGAATTAAAGGCCGTTTCTATTTGCCTCCAAAAACTAGATTCCGTTTGCGAGTTTCCTTGGATACAATTTTTGGAAGCGTGGACCCATTGTTCGGCCAATATTCTACATTCGTTGTTGGTCCATTTGACTTGTTTATTTTTTGTTTCCAGTTAGTTTGGACCTCGTCTTGGTTAGTTTGACCTTGTCTTGGTTAGTTTGACCTCGTCTCCGCCTTCGTCTTGTTCGACTTCGTGTGGTGGTCATTGTATGTTTTGGTATTGATGTTGTGAAAATGGTGTTTGTTGGTATTGGTATTGTGAGAATTGTTGGTTTGAGTATTGTGAAAATTGTTAGGGTGGGTATTGTGGAAATTGTTGATTTTAGTATTGTGAAAATTGTTGGTTTTGGTATTCTAAAAACCCAAAGTTAGTTGGCGAATTGCTAGATTGACCCGCCGAAGACGAAAAAGTCGGTGAATTTGAAGACGACATATCGGTGTTGAGTAAGTTTTGAAAAAAATTATCGGATTTCGATTGTGAATTATTGTGGTGTTGTTTAGGCATTTTTGTGAATTATAGTTGGGTGGAAAGTAAATAGTTGAATATAGAAAGATGATGAAAAGTGTGTGAATTATACAAGATGGTTTGGTGGAATAATGTAGTTGGATGTAAAAAGATGTAGTGAAAGCGTATGAATTATATAAAATGGTTGGGTGGAACAATGTAGTTGAATGTAATAAAAAGATGATGGAAAGTGTGTGTGAATTGAAGTTTAGTTGTATGTGTATTTATAGTGTGTTTAGGTAGGATAAATATGTTAAAAAAATAATTATTTTTTGTTGTTGAAAAAAACGGATTTATCCGTTAAAAACGGATATAAATTTTTATTTTTTTAAATAATTTAATAATCCAACGGTCATGTAAAAAAAATAAATAAACTTACAGGCCCCACATGCAAACCAACCCCCACTCTCCCCCTATTGCCAAATTCACGCACACCAACCGACGCGCCGGACCGACGCCAAGGGCGGAGTCAAGATTTGAAGATAGAGGAAGCTTACTCGATAATTGAATATCAATAATAAAATTTTAATCCGCACATGATAAAATGTATCATTATTAAGAAAAGAAATGAACAACGATAACCGTTTTAAAATAGTAAACAATAATATAACTTTTTTTGAACAAAAATAAAATTAAAATTAGAATTAAGATGATATAATAACATGAATACTAATAACCATCAAAGATTAATAAATAATAACAATACTCATAAACAAAAAATCTAAAATAAATAATAATCGATTAATAATTGAACTTGCTATGTATTAAATAATAAAAATATACATTAACTAAATTGTAAAAGAAAAAATAGGACCTAAATATGCACTAAGTGAGTAACCAGAATCGTCTATTAGTGTCAATGTGAAATTTGAGTGTCCGGTGCGACGAAAAGAAAAGCCCGATCTAAATAGAAAATAAAAAGTTAATCACAAATACGAAAATTTGTTATAAGTATCAACATATCAAAACTAGTATGACAAATTGAATTGTATATGTCTACTTATAAATTCCTAATGTGTCAAATCAATAAAACCTTAATATATTAAAAGAATAATTAGATAGTAAATTATTGAAAATGAAATTAAAATTATTTTAACGAAATATTATTAAAAATACTTACATGTTCTTGCAAAGGGATGAAGATGTCAAAGTTAATCGACGTTGCGAGCACTTTTTCTGAAAAACACAATACTGTAAAAAATTCTTTATAAATATATTGTTGGCATGGGCTGCTTGTTTTTATTAATCGAATAAGAGGACTATCATATATATACATATAATATTGGACTTAAAATTGAGCTCTTACCAAAAAGTCGAGGGGGGCTTCACAATAACTTTTGGACTTGGGTTATCAATTACTCATTGCAATTGGGGGAGGCATAGCACCCTGTAGCCTCCCCACTGTCTCCGCTATTGTCCGACGAGACGGTATCAATCCCGTCGATTGACCGACGCACATCGATGGCCCAACTGACATTCGCGTTGGGTATGGCCTTAGCTTCAGCTTACGACCAGTGATAAGAAAACCAATACAAAGTTTGTTACAATGTAAGGATTGTAGAGAAAAGGACATGACATGGTTTTCTATATTCAAGTATTATAAAATTTTTACAATTGTTATTTATGTCAAGCGAACGACGTCGTTACAAGAATTAGGTCAGAATTTTTAAAGTTTACAAGATTCAAGAGTATACAAGAGTTCTTAACGGAAAAATATAATAATCTTAAAGCAGTCTTTAGTTTTAGTCTTCCAAGTGTATAGAAAGTTACAAGTTGTTTGGACTTTGGAGGTGCCATTTGCATCGATAGATATTAATCATTCATTTGCGATGTGAATACTTAAAAAGGATCCCTAATGTGTCCAGAACGTTTGATACTTCCATAAAATTTATCTCTTGCAACTACCTATGTAGGTATAGTAATGTGTATATGTTATTTTCTTAGTTAGTATTTCTTTTTTCCTACTTTGATTGCTTCGTTGATTGGTGTAAAATAAAGTTCGAGATAGAATTACTTACTTCATAAAACAAGTGAAGTATGTGATACTTTAGATTCAAGTCTATGACAATAATGTTAAGTTGTTAGGTACAAGATGCTATCATTCTCCAAAGGATCTTAATCTAGCGGGTCATGAGGAACCTTTCAATCAAGAGATTGTGGGTTCAAGCCTCACTTAAAACAGTGAGTTGCTAATACTCTTAATGGTTGTATATAATATGTGTATTAGATTTGTAGGTTTTCCATTCTAAAGTAAAAAAGATACTATCATTCTAATATTGTTTGTAGAAATCTTATGGTATATCAATTTCAATGGCCATACGGACAAAGTCGTATAAACTATTTGAATAGATTAGAGTCTGAGCGTTGAGGGTCAAAAGAAAACTTAATTTATATTTGAAACTTAGGTTGCGTTTGGTTCGCGAATTTTTTTTTGAAGGAATTGGAATTCATCAAAGAAAAGGAAATTTCAATTCCTTTAGTGGAAGGAATTTGATGAAAATTAACTTTATAAATTATTCAACCAAACAAACTAAGGAATGAAATCTCAATTCCAATTCCATCAAATTCCAATCAATTCCGTGAACCAAACGCAACATTAGAAAACTGGGTTTCCAGAGCAACGTCTCAACATTTTAGGTAACCTCTTCGAGTGAGGACTAGCGGTAGGTGGGTTCACGTAGATTTCAAAAAAAGATTGAATGATAACGAGGAGAGATTAACATCCCGACTTATTATGGAAAAACAATTTTTTTGTTTGTTTTTTTTTAATCCTCGATGCTAATGTTGGTTTGAGCCAATTAATCAATATAAATAAATACACAAGTATACAGTCGGTCGTCAATAGAGCTGATGAGAATGAAAACTTTGGTTATTGTTAGTAATTAGTGTAATTGAGGGATATAGTTATTTGACTTGAAGATGGGTTATAAGGTACGAAGTGTACCGCTCATTAAGTCAAAAGCATCCCTGACCCAAAGCCATTGCGGATATAGGCTTTACTGATGATTTAGGCCTTATTACAAACGAATGCCTTATTTAAGATAGATTTCTAAATTATCGGCCTTACTACTGATCCATAAGTCGGATTGCTAATTTATGCTTTTCATACACAAATGCCTAATTACAGACATTGGCCTAAATACAGACATAAGCCTTGTGACAGACAGGAAGCCTAATGGCAGATTTATGAAGGCGTGGGAAGCCTAAATGCAGATTATACTCGATGACAGACATTAGTCTTGCAGACGAGTCGGGAGGCAATTGTGACCCGTTTTGTTGTGACAGTTGGTTGGCATACCTGATGGACTTTATGGTCATTATTACTTTAATGATCCATGATTACTAAAGGCCTGAAACAAGAAGTGATTAATGGAGAATATCATTTGACACTTAATTCCAACTAACTCCATTGATTGGTTAGTGTCCTATAGCATATAAGGTCGAATTGTTGTTTTCGGAAAGTGATAACACGATTCAAAGGGATATCCAGTTATTAATATCCTTACCCTATTACACAGCTGAATCCAACAGTTATAACATGATTAAGGGTGGCAAAACGGGCGGGTGGGCGGGTTTGGGTAGGTGGGTTAAAACATGTTCGGGAATAAACGGGCTCGAGTTAAAACGGATAAATAAAAAAATTGAAAAAATGATAAAAATGAAAAAGCGAAAAAACGAAGAAAAAAAAAACGTATAGTTGACCAAAAAAAAAAAATATGAAAAACGTTTAAAATGAAAAAGACGAAAAAACGTTTAAAAACGAAAAAAACGGCAAAAACGAAAAATGTTTAAAAACGAAAAAACGTTTAGAAACGTAAAACGGAAAAAAACGAATAACAAACAACAAAAATGAAAAAAAAAAACGTTTAAAAACGAAAAACGGAAAAAACAAATAAAAAACGACAAAAATTAAAAAAACGTTTAAAAACGAAAAAATGTTTAAAAAGGAAAAAACGTTTAAAAACAAAAAACGAAAAAAACAAATAAAAAAATGACAAAAATGAAAAAAACGTTTAAATCGAAAAAAAGTTTAAAGCGAAAAAAAACGTTTAAAAACGAAAAAACAAATAAATGTTTAAAAACGAAAAAACGTTTAAAAACGACAAAAACGGAAAGCGTTTAAAAACGAAAAATGTTTAAAAATGAAAAACATTAAAAACGAAAAACGGAAAAAACGAATAAAAAAATGACAAAAACGAAAAAACAAATAAATGTTTAAAAACGAAAAAACGTTTAAAAACGACAAAAACGAAAAATGTTTAAAAATGAAAAAACATTAAAAACGAAAAACGGAAAAAACGAATAAATAAATGACAAAAACGAAAAAACTTTTAAATCGAAAAAATGTTTAAAAATGAAAAAAAAAAAAAACGTTTCAAAATGAAGAAAACGAAAAAAACGAAATTAAAAAAGTATTATATAAGTGTTATCTTAAATAAGTGAATGTTGTCCACTGGGTACTCAATGTTGAGTCCACCTCTACCAATATTAACCCATTAATATTTTTAATCAAATCCAGTAAGACCCACTTTACAAAATGTTAAGCCTATAATTACCCGTAAATTTATTTTAAAAGTCCAAAATAACTCAGAATTAAGCATTTGTGCTTATTTTGCCACCTCTAAACATAATTAATCAACCCTATTTAAACATATTCTCAAATCAATGATTGCTTAACATAAATTGCAGTAACATAAGTTTGCATATCCGTAGTTCTTGTATCAATTTGTCAATTTTTTTATACTCAAATGCGTTCCTTCATATCTGTAAATCACACAAACCGTGTAATATGTATTTTGTAAGAAAATTTCAGTGGTTACCAATCTAGATAGTGTCATGTGGTTTATTGGAGTTATTTTTATCGTCCGCGCTTCACATTGAGAAAAAAATTACCAGTTAAACCAATTCTTTATTTTGTTATACGCTTCACGTTTTACCCGTATGATAAAAGAAATTCACATTACTGAGTGAGTTTTACTTTCAGCATGTAAAATTACATTTAACTTATCATTAAAAACTTAAAGGTAAAAGTACATTGTCATTTAAATGTACATTTTTTTTAATTGTACAAAAGATCAACCAATTGTAACATTTAAAAAAAGAAAGTGCTTTTATGTTTTAACTTAAAGGGTGTTTAAGGTTACTTACTTATGGATATGTTTATGAGTCTAAACAACTTAACATTTATTTTTCTGCTTCATTTGTGCTATTTTGGTGTATTTTGCTTCTGTTTTTTGGTGCTATTTATGTGGATTTTGGGGCTATTTATGCTATATTTTGTTGTTATTTTATGTTGTATTTGGTGTTGTTTATGAAGTATTTTGGGTATGTTTTTCTTGTTTATATTGTTAATTTTTAGCGGTACACAATTAGGAATGACAATGGATTAGATTGAGCTTTTTCTACATCCATATCTATTTATTTTTCTTCATTTATATCCATATCGATATCCGTTTATTTTCTAAATCATCCAACCCCGTATCTATGTCCATTAATTAAATGGGTTAATGAATATCCATTGAATATTTAGAAATTTGTTAAAAACAATGTTCTACTTCCAAAGGAAATCAAATATTACTCACGAAAAACTATTGTATGACTTGGTCATAAAAATATGTAAAGACTTGGCAATTCTAACATAAAGTGTTATAAATATAAACAAGATATACTTTTTGAAAAATTTTAAGACCCTTTTCATCGATTGTTTGTTTAGGCTACAAACTTTTGATCGTTATTTATGGTATGTAACTTTCGATATAGGGTGTAAATCATTTAAAGTTAGCTCGCTAGTATTTATTATGGGTAGAGATGTAAATTTTTTGATTTGCTTAAAATATTAAAACGAGAAATAATGTGAAAATCAAATAATTATTGAAGATTTAAGATATAAGAACGTCATAATCTATTTAAATAACGATTTATTGACATTTCATATAGTATCTATATTTATTTATATTTCTAGTCATACATAAGTATATTTATATTCATAGGTATAAATTTTGGGTGCTAATGGATGAATTCATGGATGACAATTTGTCATCAACATCTGATCTACTAATCATCCACATCTATATTCATATCCACTATACATCCATTTAGATAATCCATATCCACCATTAGTAAGTTAGATCAAGTGGATATCCATTGGATCGAATGATGATTGCCATAAGTATATACAACTACCAAGAAAGAAGAAATAGGAGGGATATTTTATTATTATTAGAAGTAAAGTAAACAAATCCTCATCAAGATGACTTGGTGGTAAGTTATCATGTTTTTTTCACAAGAGGTCACATTTTCAAATTTTGCTAGGTAAACATTTTGGATGATGACCACGGGAAGAGTCGAAGACGGTCACGAAGCTACCCGATTAGGCACATACATATGAGAAAAAATTTGTCCTCCTCAAATAACCTGACAACCTGTATATGAAAAATATCCTTTTATTTTACCCGTTTTAAAAGCAACGTAAACAATTAATTATAGTTAACAAAAAATTATTAACAAAAAATTATTTAACAAATCAATATATTTAGTAAATAAGTCAACTCATTAAGGTAATTTAGGTATTTCACAAATCACCTCCATGATACTATATGATATCATCATTTTGATCTCACCATTGATTGAGCTCAATCTAACGATCTAGGCTTCCTCTAGAATTTTCTAATAATAGTATAAATAATATACACATATATATATATAGAAAAAAGATAGAGAAAGAGAGAGATGTGAATTTTATATTTAAAAATAAATATAACAACTTATTTTTATATAAAACTTCGAGCTTTTCGGGCCAAACTAAAGCCATCTTGCTTTTCAAGCTTTGCTCGAACATGCATCATAAAAACTCATTGAATTATCAAGCTGAACTCAAATTTATAGTAAATGAGTCGAGCCGAGCTTAAACCACCCTACAACATTTTCGAGCTCAACTCAAACATGAATATTTTTTTTGGTTAGAGATAGTATACAATCAATCAAAACTGTTCACCTATATTTTTATTCTTAAAGAATAAATACATCTAATGTAAAATGGTGAGTCTCATTTATTTCACATTCTTGCTATCTATTAGTTCCACAGAAAAATATAAGAATTTAATTCACATGTTAAATATCTTTTAGAAGAGTTAAATAATTAACCACTAACGATTTATATACATTTAATTTATAAATAATTAAATAGATAAATAGGTAAGAAACTTAAATCGGTTACTTAATACAAGTAGGTAATGCTTTTAACAAATACTCAATTATTATTTAAAATATCAGATATGATTTACAAATGAGATTATTTTTTTTGTGAGACGTGATCATTCAAAATATATAATTTATAAACTCCACGTAATGTTCATGTTCATATATTAGCCTAAAACTAAAGCTCTTAGGAGATAAATGACAAGTAATTTAAAATTGTACACGTCGACGAAAAGCAGGTGAAAACAGAAAACTCGTCGGTATAATGCAATGCCCAATACAGGGTTGAATCTCAATGACCTCGTGACAAGTTCTCTAAATTGATGAGCTGTCCATATTTCTTACACATGGATGGTTCCTGTCTTCAATTTTTTTTCTCCTTTTCTAATGTGGGTGGGTCGTATATAAGATATTATCGATGATTTCTATATAATGTCGGCATCATTCTCTTATGTTGGTCCCACACATAGGGTGTGTTTTGCAACAAATTAATTGAAGATGAAGATTGTGATTGTAATTCTAGTGGTTTAGAATTCATTTTAGAAGTCATTTAAGAAAGCTTTTATATAAAGAGATTATATGATTCATTTTCTTATACTCATCATCTTTTTCATCAAGGACTGAAGATTGATAAAACTATAGAACTCCCTCCGTCAACCACAACAGTAATAAGGGATTGTAAAAGGGTAGAGGAGACATTGTGGATATATACCACTTGCTACAAGAATGTGTAAATATCCCAAGTTCAGGCATAAACAAAACTTCGAAATATAAGGCAAAACTTGTGTACTGTGTATATCCGAAGCTGACTCTACAACTCAAGTGGTTCAATAATTCAACCACCCAAAATTCGGCTAACTGTTGCTAATGAGATGGCTTCTTAAAATAAACCACGGTCCAGACCGACCCATATGACCTCTATTTTGTCACCTTCATCCACATATGGTCCTTATCATGTTTTAAAGTCATTTTCTACAACATGACCACAATTTATGTGACGCTTGTGACGCTTAAATTTCAACATCTACTAACCAAATTTCTTGCACCTACGCAACATATATTTCATTTCATACACTACAAGTCATTATACTAATTTCGTATAAGCATTCCTTAACCGAACATGAAACAACAAATTTAATAAACAAACAAATAAACAAACGGGTCGATTAATCAACATATTGTGAATCCTAAATTTATATTTACTTTTTTGTTCGTGGTATTTCTCGTATGGCGTATAACAAAGGAAATAACAATATTAACCCATAAAGAATATTCTTTTAAATACCCATACCTAAATGGATTGTTGAACGATATGTGCATCTTTAACCAAGCCTCATCACATTGCATACGTCCACAAACAACAATCTTGCAGGAAGTAACAATATCACTAGCATATGCATATGTTCGGATGCAACCAGCCTCGTGAATCTTTTAAATGACTCGCTTCCAGTTTGTAAGACGCCCGTGAACTTAACATGGCCTTGACCCGGCCCCATACGACTCCTATCGTTGTCGCGTGGTGCCACCAGAGGCCACCAAGCACGCCGTCGATGTTCTCGCCTCGTTTTTCTTGCAGATTTAAGCTCTCGACGGATCACACTCTGAACGGATATCAAGTATGATTCCACGTCGTGGTCCCTCTGGATTGCACCCGCAGAACCATATGCGGCTCGGTCACTCAAGATCTCGAGTGGGTGAGGTGTATTCAAGAACACTGACTGTGCAGCTCTCATTTGCTTCTCCGCCTCTAAGGCGTCTGATATCGGTGAGGTCAAAACATAAAGACCACTACCCGAAGGAAGCAGATCATGGCTCGGTGAAAGTTTTGCATCTGGTTGCAAAATCAAGAACTCCCCCATTGGAGCATACAACAAGTTCTGCAATAACAAGACATGTTAACAAATCTTCAACTAATGATATATCATTTTCTTACTCATAAAAAGGTAAAACTTTCAAAACAAATTAATGTATAGCAGATAATTTCAAATGTCTCCCATTTTGTGTAACCAAAACATAATATCTAGTATAGTATTTGAGAAACACTGTCTACCTTTTTATAAATTTAAAACTAATTAAAGCATAAAAACAATAGAACAGTTTTCTACCTGGTTAGTGAGGCAGGGGTGATTTCGGAAATTCCCATTTACCGCCTTCAGAAGGTCAGCTACACGGGTTGGATATCTGCAAGAAAAGGCTCGCGGTACAATGTCACGATGCATTGTGATTGCCTGCAGATGACTCCGTGGTAATCCGAGCTTATGAAGCAAACGATCTCCTCCACACATAACTGAGGGTGCACCAAATGTTATAACAGGAAGTAATGAAGAACGGGGGACTTGTTCCCTTATCAGCAACATAAGATTCACAAGCAACGATAAGCTTCCCCCAAGAGAATGACCAGTGAAACGAAATTTCGCACGATCACCATAACGTTCAAGGTGGGTATGGACTTCAGGCAACATTTGCTCATAGATCCCCTTTGCAGCCTCATATATACCCCTATGCACAATCACATCCAATCCCTGTACATTACAATAACTTAGTCAAAAGTATTATATGACGAAACCAATTTGTTTAAATAAATATTAGTAAAAGTTATACCTCAAATTGAATAGGCTCGAAAAGCAGATTCGCTTGCCATGATGCAAGCGACTCAGAGCCCTGAATAACAAAGTATCTAGTACTACTTTCATCATCATCACATATAAACCAGTCACATGGCGATGAATTCATTGAATTTAAATAATCAGCAACGGCTTGTTTCACTTCTTCCTTAGCAGCAACAACAGCAGTAACTGAATCTGTGGTTGCCATTAACGAAGCAACTTCTGCTTTCGTCATACTAACTTCACCACTATTGTTTTCAAAAGACCTAAAAGGAATAATGCTCTTTGTTTGAGAATGCAAATAGGAAGCTGCTGAAGCTGCAATATGATACGCTGTAGACGCACTTATCAGATTCCTACCTCCCATATCTCCTTCGTTTTCAACCATTTTCGCAGTTTCTTCTACTTCTGAGACCATTTCTTTCTCAGCTTTCAACGCCTCATCTTCTTTCTCTTCAGCGTTATCATCTTCTCCTTCATGAACAACATTCTGTTCCTTCTCCTTTTCGGCTGTTGCAGCCAGTTGGGCTTTCTGTTCGATTGAGGAAGTAACAAAACGGAGTCTATAAAGTTTCAAAAGATTTCCAGGCTGCAAAGAAACAAAAACAATACTTTTTTTCAAGCTTTCATTTTTAGGCAGGAAATTTCAATTAACAACACAACTTATGTATCATATGCAAAAATCATATGAATTTAACCCTAAACTACACTTAGCTACCCCAATACCAAGCTACATTGCAATCCCAATAATAGCACATTACTAGAATCCATAACAGAAAAAACATATAATAATAATCATAAAAATAATAAATTTCATAGGGTCATTTCAACAAACACCTAATATGCATAATATAGATATAAATATTGGAGTATAAAAAAGTACCTTAATTTGAGGTATGGAGTAAGCTAAACTCCCCAAATAAGACATTTGAGAATACAATCTTGCTTCAGCTAAAGAAACCCTTTTTAATAATTTCGAAAATGAAACTTTATCGAATTCGATTTCAGATTCATCATCATCATCATCATCAACCCTACATGCATCACACTCTAACTCATCAAAAGAAACCGCATTCTCATTACTACTTCTAACTTCTTGATCTTGATCTTTATCATTATCATCAATTCTACTATTATCATTCCACATAGATCTCACATGAAGTATCTTCAATACCCAATTTTCATCTTTCTCATTATTAGTTACCAAAACACTTTCTTCTTTTGTTTCTTCTCTTCTATCAACCAAAACAGCGTCGTCTATCGCCACAGCATCGTGACGGTTTCTGTTACCGACGAATAAAGAATTAAAAGGAAATTTTAAGGAAAATCCCCACGGCCCTGTTTTTCGAGGAGAAGAAGATGAAGAAGAAGAACTCGAAATTGATGGTTTTTCCGATGAAATTGACCCCGTCGTACGGTTGACGGCGGTGGTAATTTGAGATGTGGTTTTACGAATCTCACCGGCGGCGTTGATCGGAGCTGTGATCCCGATAAACCCTGTTTTTAAATAGAGTCCATCCATTGATATTTGGTTTAATGAAGAAAAAATAAATGAAACTGATGAGTTTGATTATACAAATTGAAGATACTTTTGATTTGAAAGCAATTTGGATTGGATTTTGTTTTCAATTTGGGAACAAAATTGTGGAGTTTGATTTTGGTTATTGAGAGAAATCAAAATAGAAAAAAGGTTCGGTTGTTGCACCTTATGTAGACGAAGCATGTCATAAATAGTATACGTGAATTTGAAAGCTCTCTCTCTCAATATTTTTCTCTTTTTTCGGATTCTTAATTTTTTTTTTTATACATTAAATTGTAATGTTCTAAAATACACCCTTTTTTTTTTTTTTTCACATAGATTACATATAAAAATTATCAAATTCGATTCTGAGATGTGCATTTTGATCTTTATAAAATTGTAATAATAAAATACCATAATATCTTACAATTTAAGATCATCTCCTCCGATGAATGATCAAATATTAAATTTGATGTTTTAGTATAAGAAATATTCTACAACTAACTTATCAAACTTAGTATATCTTTTATGTATATTAAATTATTAAAGAGTTTACATCAAATTTGATCCAACATCAAACATTAAATCAAAATTCTCAAATATTTCATTTTAGCCCTTTTATATGAAATATTTTTATTTTTTGAGTACAAAACTTGAAGAAAAGTTATATATACATGTATTATTCGTATAAGTACGTTATACCTACGCTATACTGTTGATGATTAAAACAGTAAAATATAATTTTCAAACAAAGTAAGATAATCAAAATATTGATTCGTAAATAGAATTTATGTTATTGAAAATAGTTGATAGTAAATAAACAAAACTTACAATTAAGTTGATAGTTTGGAAGTCTAATTAAACAAAAAATAGTTACTTGAAGCAAAGTAGAATGTAAAAAAGTTTAGGGGTCAATATGTAAATAATGAATGTGTATCTATGCAGAAATTTGATGGAAACATTGGAGATAATTCACATTTGATAGAGACATATTTCATAAAAATTCTTTTGTTAAACAAAATTGGATGCAATGTTTAGTGCATACATTAGAGATACCCTAAGAGACTTCTAATATTAAGTATTAATATGTTTAGAAGTTCGCATGAGATGGTCTTTGCCCGCATAAGAGCACATGCTCCTAGGGGTTTTTAAAGTGGGATAACCGAAAATGTCACATTATATAATCAATACTTAGTTCATTTATTAAAAACAAAAAAGACTAGACCACATAATATTATTAATTAATATTCAATAATAATAATAATCTTTTTATCTTTTGTATGGTTAATAATATTAGAAAAAAATGCTTAGCTTTGCTTTTAAAAAAATAGGAAAAAAATGAATTTTTGATATGGTCTTAATTGTATATATTTTATAGACCACATTCCCGCATTGATATTCATTATTTGTGCACAACGATTGAATTATATACTGATTTCGTTAATATTTGCATTTAGGATAGAAAGTGGAAGCTGAAGGCCTGAAGTGGAAAAGAAGTAAAAACCATATGTAAACAAAGAAGAGTGAACAATTCCAGAAAACATCACAGAGTAAGCTTATCCGGCGTATAGCTCATATCTATACGGCAGATAGAATCATGGGAAGAAAAGAGCAACTTGACAGAAGGCATCTATCCGGCGTATGGGGTTCATTCATACGGCGGATAGAAAAGGGACATAGTGAACAGGAAAGGCCTATCCGGCGTATAGCTTCCTGCTATAAGGCGGATAGGTGGATAAAGATCAACATTAATTTAAGCCTATCCTACACGCAGCTTCCTGCTATACGGAGGATAGGTAGGTTGGCAAGATCATTATATAAACGAATTTTGTCCTACTTTTCGGGGTATCAATTCTTTAACCCTAAATTCAACCCAAGCTACTTGGAGAGCTTATTTTCTGGTGATTTTTAGCATTCTAAGAGTGAAGAACAAAGAGATTTGTTCGAGCTAGAAGATTACTCATCTTTAGGTTTGCGTTATTCATTCGTTTTGTATTCATAACATGTCTTATATTTTGAATACTTGTTTGATTTCTACAAATTTAGCCATGAGCTAATTCTTTTATATATTTACTTACTAGTTGAACCTAGATGATTATTTGTGTTGATAATTAATTATATATTATGTATTAATGTTAAATCGTTAATCCATGTTTATTCAAGGGTTTAATTGAATTGAATCTTAGCATGATTAATAGGTTTATGCTATACTAGCATTTGTATGAATCTATTAGTTATTTGTAATTAGTTAACTTGTTAATTGATTATGACTTGAGACTGTAACCGGTAATAGGTTAAGATTATCGCGATTAATAACTTGTATGAACGTGATAGTTAGACTTGAGAATAGCTTATGGGTTTGATTATTAGACACTCGTTAGTGCGAGGTCGTGAGATTAAATCATTAATATCCGTGAGAAACTTCATGCACGATTAGCAGTGGTCATGTTAAGAATAACTTCTTGCATAAGAATCACTTCTTAAGGACTTCTCAATAATTGTAGGATTAGAGGACTTTAACGGGAAATCTAATATAAATTGATTATTCACTTTAGAATTATATCAACACGAATACCGATGCTGATAGACAAAAATTAGCATCTCACAGCTGAATTGGCGTGAAAGCGGTAAGTGAAGGCAATTCAGTGTGAGGAGGCCGATGTTACATGTTTTTATTTTTTTTTTCCGATTATTTATAGAGAATATTATAAGTGGTGAAATAGTTGATAATGAATTAGTGGGCTAAAAGTGATTTTAGGAAGAAAAAAAAAAAAGAAAAAAAAACAACTAATGTGGTGATTATGTGGCAACAATGGTTAATAGTTATGAGGCTTATCATAGTGGACATTCTAATAATCATGTTCAATATTATATGCTTGGAACTTGGCAGTGCAATTGAGACTGTAAACGAACCAAACGTTCAACGAATAATTCGTGAACTGTTCGGTGGAAAATTCATTATATTCGCTTGTTTAATTATACGAACTAACATGAAAAAATATCTCATTCGTGAATGTTTGATAACATGTTCGTTAATGTTCTTTTTTGTTTGTTTACTAATAGTGTTATTAGATTTATGTGAATGGATTGATGTTGATTCTCTTTTATGTCCATGCTGTCATAGTAATGTAGATTTTTCGTAAACTATTGCATTCTTTATTGTATTTTTTTTTATTTGTATTATGGGTTACCTCAAGTTCTAAATCCACTATTGCATTACATAAATGTAATGTCACAAGTTAAAAGAATTAATCATAAACGACATTTCCTTTTTAGAATGTTTATCAAATCATAAAATTAGTTAATCTGATTATATTATCATTGAAAAAATGTATCTCATTTCTAGCTAATCTAAATCTAAATATATTAATATTAAATCTTAAGGTATTATCATGTCTTATAAAACTTGTTTCTCACTCAAAAAATAGCATCACAATCTGGTCGTTTTATAAATGTAATGTTAAATATGTATCGTAATGCTTCAAGTTTAATATATAAGTTCATTTGTGTTCATGTAGGTTTGTTTGTGTTCGTTTAGGTTCGTTTGTGTTCTTTTAACATATTATAACAAATGCATTAATTTATATGTTTGTTCGTTTATGTTCTAATATGTTTATTAACAAACATATTTTCTTAGTGAATAAACATGAACAAGAAAATCCATTTTTTATATTTTTGTGTTTATTGGTTTGTTCGATAAAACCTTAATGAATGAATACGAACAAGCTTTGCTTGTTCAATTTGATTACATGAGTGCAGCTTATAGCTAAATCTTTTATTTTCTGAAATACTTAAATCAGAAGGAATACTTGAAACATGAAAAAATTTAGTATGCTTTATTGAAAAAAAGAAATTTTACAAAAACAAGCTTTTTTAATTTAAATAGCTTTTAAATCATCTGGACCTTATAAATATAAAATTTATATAAATGCTTTTTGTTTAATTTTTTTTCTATAGTATTGTTTTAATGGTATTGGTTCAAACAAGGAGGAAATTTTTTGTGAGAATTGAGAAAAGCCAACAATAATGGAATAAGTGTCCTTTTCATTTCTTCACTTTTCATTTTTCATCTCCCCCTTCATTTTCTAAATTTTTTTTACTTTTTTCTTTTAATTCTTTTTTTACAAATATTACAAACGAGAAAAAAGAAAAAAAAACATAAAAAAAACAAAAAAACAAAAAAATTCATAAAAGAACGTTCATTTCTCATTAGCTTCTTTCACTTTTCAAAAAATTCCCTCCGATGAATCTAATTCTATTTTTATATGTCAGTTTATATCGCCAACTTAGATCGTAAAAAGTCATCCACCACCTTAACCATCAAATTCATACACACAAACGCTTACATTATACATCTTTAATAAAAATATCTTTCTATTATCCAATCTTGTGCGTTTAATAGTAGTTGGCTGGGATCCATTTGTTGAAATCTTCGTGGCAACGAGTATTATGAGAGGATACTCAATTTGTTCATGACAGAAAAAGTAAATACGATGATAAATACATCTTTATTGGAAAAATCTAGTTAGATTTGAATTAAAACATGGCCTCGCAGTTATTACATTGATAAATAGGTGTGGAAATGATGATAAATACATTTAAATCGGGAAAACCTACATAGGATATGAAACTTTTCATTTGATTGAGTAATTATTAATGTGAATAATAAGCATTCCCATCTTCTAGAACACTTAACGCTAGTCTTGAAAAAGTCAAAGTGTTTTGTTAAACTGTAATATTACTTAACGACAAAGTCATATATCGAACATATATTGTTAGTTATTTAAATAGACAAAGTTAACCAAAATGTTATGTTTTCCTTTCTTCGATAAAAACCATAACCAAACTAACCACTACAATATTACTATCACCATTTTTATTTGCGTGATAAATGTGTCTTAAAATTTAGTTGTAACAATACGTCTTTTAGACTTGATTGTAAAGCACACATTATTTTAGTTTTCAAGACAAAGACCGTGGATGAGTTAATCGAATTAGATGATATGAGATAAAGATGATGTGCATTTCGGGTATTTATCTAATCTACAAACAAGCAAAACGTGTTGCAATAGAGAAATGGTAAAGGGTATTTATATATTGAATTTATTTAATTTATTTAATAGTTTAAAAGAAGAAGGACTGAATGTAAGGTTATGCATAGTAAAGGGACACTATTTGAAAATAACGCTGACTCGTAAATAAGATGAGACTTGAGAGTAGGTGTCCAGCTCTATGCGGAGAAGAAAGCGCGTGGGAAATATCGAATGGGGTCTACTTCAAGTTACAGATCACATGTCCGTACATGCCACGTCATTAGTTTATAGGTGAATCAAGATGACGTGTTACGTCGACGTATATCCACAGTTTTGACTTTTAACGTGACTTGTACACGTTGCAATTTTCTGCCAACTTTCTCGGACCTTTCCTTATTTTTTAATTTTATATTTTCTTTTCCCTTTAATTGAAAAATTATTATTGGATGTCACATGCACTTGTCTAGGGTTCTTCTGTGACATTCTATTTTCATTTCGAAAATGTTTATTGTTGCAACAGGGTTTCAATGTTGTTAATTACGAAGGGTAGAATTCTGTCGGTGTGATATCAGAAGGTCCTGAACGTTGGTGGACCTGACTACAAAAAGAAGCAAATTGTTAACTTCTTCGGTGAGGAAAAAGGAGGATTTCCTCCATTGATCGGCCTCCGACATGATAGTAACAATTAAATTCGGTCTCAAAGCAATTATACAGTAGAAAGTGAGTATGTGATAATGAATGTCAAACTTTATTTTCAAAGCACGCTGGTTTGACTCGTAGCGGCTCACTTTGATCAAGTGGAGGATCTCTCAATTACCGGTCTCTTCGATTTCTCAAGCGACAACTAGACTCCCTGAAGTGTGCGTATAACTCCGTGATCATGGTAGTTGAGGAGTATTTATAGTCCCTTAGTTTGTACCGTTGATATATTTTGGGTAATATGGTTCGACCTCTTTTTATCTATCACCATTGGTTGTTATAATTTGGTGTGACTTTCTGAATAGCCGACCTATCCGGCTTTCATGTGTTTGTTTATTTCCGATGTATGATTTTGATCACTTTTTACTAAACCACTGTTTGTAGGCTTACTTTATTAAAGGCAATTAGTGTATTCGTTTATGTTCCCGTATCTTCATTGTATTTGATGATTGATCTTTTGCCTTTGGCTTTGTGTCTCATCGTTTTCATACCTCTTCAGTTTTCTTTTGAATCATTCGGCCGTATACACGTAGACCTATTTGGGTGTGGTACATCATCATTTATTCACTACTAACACGTTGGAAGCATCATCATCATCATCATCATGAATATATGCCTGAGGAGACTCAACCGATGCATGAGGTGTAGATTGGGCAGATGATTCAGAATCCTCATCCGAACCAACAACCTTCTTTCCTTTCTTAGAGACAATGGTCATTTACTTCACCTTTATCTTCTTCGGCTTAACAATCACCTAAGAGTCATTCTTCAAACGAGTTTTCCTTTTCTTTCCTCTGGTTTTCTTACTAGCCGGACCACATAAAGATTGGGCTGAATCAATTGCAAATTCACATCAAACAAAGGTACTACAACAACCGGATACCAATCAAGGATCCTTATTTCAAATTCGGCACAAGGGCATGAAGCCGTAGTAACACCTTTGATTGATAACCGCTTAATATAAGCATTCAAACTCATCCTACAAAACAAACATGACGAAACAATGAAGCCATAAGTACAATAAACATTTATAAAAAATTTGTGGGACGAAGGATAAGGTGGATAACTAAGTATTAACAATGAAGGTTTTACTCGTCTTTCAATCACGATAAAATATAAAACTTTGACCTTCACACTTGACCATAAAGCAAGGTATTTGGTCAGGCTGATCTAATCTTCTGCTAATACTAGCAAGTATGATGGCATGTTTGTCAAGATGCCTTACTTTCATTTTATCAGAAAGTAAAGTTGCAACATCACCGCACTTCGACTTCCAAGTCCGTAGGCTTCTAAGTTGCAACATCACCGCACTGGGAAGGCCAAATATTATTTATTTATTTTACTTTTCATTGCTAGGGGTTCTCTCTTACAAAAACTAATGGTTCAAATAAAGGATAAATATAAAAATCCAAACAATGGCCGTACAAACTAAAGCAACGTGTTATGATCACCAACTTGGGAATTGCCAATAAAAGCTACTAAAAGCAAAAAAAAAAAAAAAAAAAAAAAAATGATTATACCATTTAAGACAATATTAAATCCTGTTTCATGTGATCAAGAAACCAACATCGACTAGATTAGGGGGTTGATGGCAAACCACACTAAAATGGGTCTACCTAAATACGATCGAATGATTCGGAATAAAACTGAAGAGGTATGAAACCGATGAGACACAAAGCCAAAGGCAAAAGATCAATCATAAAATACAATGAAGATACAGGAAGACAAAAAAAAAAAAAAAATACACTAATAGCCTTTAATAAAGTAAACCTGCAAACAGTGGTTTGATTCTAGTAAAGAGTGGTCAAAATCATATATTGGGATAAACAAATAACGTGAAAGGCCAATAGCTTGGCTACTCAGAAAGATACAATGATGATGGATAAAAAGAGGTCGAACCACATTATCCAAAATAGATCAACAGTAGAAACCGAGGGACTATAAATACCCCATAACTACCACCACGTTTGGCATTCATTATCACATACTCATTTTAAACTATACAACTGCTCTGAAACTGAAGTCATGACTTACTCTCACGCCATAAGCTGGTCAAAGGTGGAAATCCTCCTTTCCCCTCATTGATGAGGCTATCAGTTTGCTTTTTTTTTGTAGTCAAGTTCTCCAACGTCCAAGACATTTTGATATCACACCCAAGGGATATCTATCCTTCATACTTAACAACATTTGTTGTTGGTGCACTGCTTCTGAATCCCTGTTGCAACAACTATGGTCAACATAGGCTTTAAGATTGCGTCCTATTTGCTCTCTTAAGTCCCGATCCACCAAAAGTTGGTATGTGGCGCCCGCGTTCTTCAAATTGAACGACATTTTTAGATAATAATATACCGCCTGATCGAGATGGAAGGTCGTTTTGTCTTCATCTTCTTTGGCCATCTAAATCTGCTCGTAGCCTTTGTATGCGTTGAGAAAGCATTTATACTAAAATCCGGATAGTGATTCCACCTTCCATCTACTTCAGGAAGTGGATACGGATCATTTGGACATGCGTTGTTAATGTCTTTAAAATCAATACACATTCTCCAAGTGTTATCTCCATTCCTTACCATTACTAGATTTGCGATCCACGTCCAGTAACGCACTTCTCTGAGGATTCCAGCATCCAAAAGTTTGTTTACTGCGTCGCATGTTGCCTAACTCTTTTTCGGGGGGAGGCTTCACTTTTTCAGGACAACTGGCTCCACGTCCTTGTTCACATTTAACCTATGTTCGATGAAGCTTCAAGGTATTATGGTCATGTCTGCCTCCGTCCATGTGAACACATCTGAGTTTCATCCTAAAAGAAGGATTAACTCCCCTCTAAACCAAATAGGAAATCCTTTCCAGATGTCTACCAGTTGGTCGGGGTGTTGGGGATGCACTACTACTTTTTCTTCTACTTCTGGTTTGAGAGAGTATCCCTCAACCAATTCCCTTCAATCTTTTCTTGGTGCTTTTATGTTTCCATACATCTGTCTTTCTATCTTTAAACATTCTTGGACCTCTTTTCTTTCAGCTACAATTATCGCAATACTGAAAGGCATTGGAGATTTCATCATGGCATACATTGTTGAAGGTATGGCCCAGAGTGTGGATATCCCCGCACAACTAAGGAGTATGTTGTAGGATGAAGGAGAATTATTATGATAAAAGTTACAATGATTGTTCTACAAAATGGATAATTCTCGAATGTTACAGGTAAGCGGATTTGACCCATCGGCCACATGACTTCCCTTGAGAAGCCGATCAATCGACCGGTTATCTCTCTTATTTCTCACTCGACCCCTTCATTTAAAGTTTGAAGCAATGCTGTGACAACCCTCAAATTAGGGTAAATTTCGTACATTTTAATTACGTGCATTTAGGCTAATTCCCTACTTAATTAACGTGAATTCGTTTTCATCAAAATAAGTCTAGCACAAAGCCCACAGTTGCATATGAGAAGCACACTATTTTAATGCGGGATGCATTCGTAATCATTGAGAATTACACAAACAATCGGTAGAGACCGACATCCACGAACGTTGGTGATCATTTTTCATAAATAACGTAAAACTATTTGATAATTAAATAGTAGTTATTTACTATTAATATGCTAAGTTATGGCATAACGTTTCAAATAATAGAATCAATGAATATACAAATTCAATTAACGCAAAAACGTAGAGATTTCACGAATTGTAATAAACGAATTATCGAAAACATACGTATGATATCGAAAGGACTTATAATTAATTAAGTCGCTAGGAACTACTCTAACTAACCTTAATCTACCTTAATTACTCATAATTAACTTTAATCGCGGAATTAAAACCTAACTAATCGAGATTAGCACCTAATGACTAAAATATCTAGACTTAATTTGATTTGGGAAATCACAAGTGGGTCCTCCCCTTGACCAAAAATCTGCCCAAACACCCTCCCTAGGACCCCCCTCTTGGTCAACTTAAACCCATACTTGCACCCATACCTTGCCTCCCCTTACTCCTCATAACTTGGCCATTCTTGCATCACATTTCACACACACAAACATCTTTTCTCTCCCTCTAAATCTGCTGATTTCCAGCAGCCCTCCCCTCTCTCTTTTGTTCAAGAAAGTCCACCATACAACCACCAAACATCCACCACTCAACCACCCTTGAACCACCCTCAACCACCATGAACCACCACTCCTAAAAACCTCATTTTACACTCATTTTACTCACAATCAATTGCACAATTCGTTTTCATTTCATTCCAAGGGTAAAACAACTTTAAACTTTCGGATTTGGAACTAAGAGGCCAACCACACCAAGTTCAAACCGTTATTTTGCTCAAAAATCGCCTTTTAGTGCATTGTAAGGAAGTTTCCACAATAAACTCCTTAGATCTTTCATTTAAATGTTTATATGATAGTTAAATATGTTTAGGTGTTCACTCATACTAGAAATCAACTTGAAATCACGTATTTGTATGATCTATAACTAAGTTATGCTAAAAATAACCAAAACAGTCCCTTAAACAACAATTTGAAATCCGGACAGAAAGTTGTGTCAACTTTGGAGGTTAATAACTCGATCAAAACTTAACCAAATTTCGTGTTTCTTGAGTCTAAAGTTAAGTTCAAAGAGTTATCTTTCCAACCCAACGGGTTTCATAATTTTTAGATAAGTATTGTTGCCTAAAAACGAATTTCTAAGAAGATGTGTACAATCTGTTCTTTTGTGACAGAAAATGACCTAACTTTGGAAGGTCATAACTTTCAAACTATAGATCTAAATGAGTTGATTCTTTTTCCTACAAGTCAAAAATTGTGTTAGCTTTCAAATTTGTATGATTACATTTTGTGAAAGTTAGTATAACTCATTAAACTCACGGATCTATGACCAACTGTCCAGCAAGGTACCAGATGGACCTTTGTGTAGTATTAAATATATTTGGACCCCTTAAACTTAACCAAAAATTATGAATCTTATATTTCTGAAAAGATAAGACATAGGGGAATATATGGTAAAAATTTCATAATAATCTAAGCTCGTTTGACTAGTCAAAATCGTGGCCAAAGAAGGACAAAAATCTGGACAGAAACTGTTAAATGATAACAAACAACTAAAAGTTAGGCTATAAAGACTAGAAGTTAAAAATCAATAGTTTTGGGGACTAATGTGTTGAAATCAAAGAAAAAAAGTGATATTTTTATATGATCTATAGTTTAAGTATAAAAATCTAGACTTGTGTGATTAAACATTGAAAAACCGAAGCGTTGAACTTAAATGACGGGAAAGTATAAACTATAAGGATTTAAAAGGGTAAAAATTGTAAGTAGTAGACTTAGGATAGTGAAATTTGTAAATTAAAATATACTAAAGTTAAACCTAGATCTTAAAGTGTTAAAAACGAGACATATAGGATTTAAAACCGATAAACCCAAAATCTAGGTTAAAGACGGAATTTAAAACAAGTTAAATGGTATTATAGCGACGAAAGTTATAGAAATGAATTATAAAAGATATAACGATATTGAATATATATATATATATATACATATATAAGTATATATATAAATATATATATTGGTGAGAAATCAAGACGGTAACATATTACCAAATGATTCCCAAATTAAAATTATAAACTAATGAATTATAGAAGCTATAACGATATTGATATATATATATATAAACGTGTATAAGTATATTCATATTTGTTAAAGTATCATGACGAGATTTTATGAACATACGATTCCTAAATTAAAAGCCGATTTAACGAAATCCTAAACCTCGAATCAAACCCTACCGACACAATTATATATATATAGCTTATGAGAGTTATAACGCTATTAAAGGCTATATATATATATATATTGAAATATGTATATGTATATTGTTAAGTATCACTATTACGTTATAGTAACGTACGACTAACGACTTAAAAGTCAATATAACGAGGTCGAGAACTTGAGACAATATACGATCGAGACAACCTATAAATAACGAATCGAAATCAATAATCTATATATTATGACTTATAATATGTTAAAGGCTTGACGTAAATGATTTTACTATTTTGAAAACTATAAAAGATCACAACGTGTCGTTTTCGCCTATAATGGCCTTTCGTGATATTCAAGCCCGTCGATGGCATATTTAAACCTAGTTGAGTGAACAACTGGCATAGACTGGCTATTGAGTCGTCTACATATATTGATTTAAACTCTTGCGTTTAGGGCGCTAAGAGACTTTGATTGGGCATTTTATATAAACTATTTTGCTAGCACGCTCGAACTTAGGTGAGTTCACAGCCCCACTTTTACCGTTTTACTGCTTTCAAATTTGGGGTGAAAAACATATAACTGATTTATGCGATTATTAAAACCTGACAACGTATCTTTATGGGCGACTAAATTCTTCATGTTGTAGCATAGAAGTCCTCTTGCTGACACTCATTATAACCATTAGTTAGATGACGCTAACCACTGAGTATACAGATAGTACTATCGGGGCTGACATCCCCATCCCACGTTTATTTTAGTTAGTCGCGCTAACTAGCGACGTTGTTTCGCACTTTGGGGACGAGTATACTTAACCGGTCCAAGGCAAACGAATTATATGTGAGTTGTGGTTTGGTTATAGGTTTAGTTCGACATATTAACTCGCAGGACGTAGCTAGTCTGCGAGGGATCACAGTCAGTGTTTGCTTTTATTGTTTTAAATTGAGAATAATCGCACAATAGGCCGTTGATGCCACTTTTGATCTATTGATGAAATGTTTATAAATAATGGTTTATGATAGAGTCATTAAACCTGTGAATTCACTCAATGATATGTTGACCTTTTATAAATATGTTTTTCAGGGGAATTAGCTATGCCGTAAGACACATGCATATTTGGGACCGTACCTGCCACAATGATTAGGATGCCATATTTAAACTAACGAGATTTATTTATAATATTGACTTGATGTATTTTTATTGAATCCCGGAACTTGCATTTTATTTAAAATGATGTATTTGATAACCTTGACATGTTGACGGCTCGATGAGCCGAAATGTTTGTAAAACTATTTTGGCATCCTAATAATATCGATGTTCTGCGATAATCATACGCTCGAGGTATTGTTATTCGATCCTCGTCACGCCCCAAAAGCTTCCGCATAATTATCATACTTGTTAAATTTGGGGGTGTGACAAATGCCCATACATTTCTTCCAAAGTGCTGCCTCCGTCCACGTAAACTAGGTGCATCATTTGGTTTCCTTCTTCTACCTTTATTACCATAGGATGATACGTTTGCCATACTTCGCATGCCGAAGGGAACATTATAGCACGATCCATTCAAATTTTAACCGGACCTTGCTTTCACTTTTATGCCCGTCTTCTTTTTCCCATCGTCATGATTGCCTTTCCTTTCCCTATGCCTCCCACCCCCACCCCGAAGATTTAACTTCTTTCACCGAATGGGTGAGTTAGCCTGATCATATAGCTTCGTCAGCTGGAACATTCATTTGTATTATGACCCCTCTCATTATGAAATTCACAAATTTTATCTAGAGTTCTCCATCTAGGGTTTCCTCTTAACGATCGAGGGGGTATAAAGGTATTTTTGACGTCTTCGGTTACAAGTATCTCACTTGGTGTCTTATTCAGGTCCGTAAAGGGTGCGTTATTTATATTGTGGCAGAGAGGTAGGAATGAGGGGAGTAGAGTTCCCATCTTTCCCTCTCCTCCGTATGTCGTGAAGGGCCTATGGATGTTGTTGCCTTTCCATGAGGAAATATTCTTATTGTTGTCGAGCTTTTCTTTTTTCATGGATCTCAGGCTCCATTTTAATCTTTTTTAATAATAATGCCGAATCCTTGTCTAGAAGGCGATTCGTCGTCTTTTTCCCGCTTTCACCTTCGATTGCGAAAGACCGGCCGGCGCCCACCCGACTAGAGGGACTGAGAAATTAATAGAGCCATATGCAATGATGGAGATGGACTACTTGGGATCAGCAGAATTCTAAAACCTCCAGTGAGTGACTATAAACGATTATGTCATCGAGGTTTTCCTGGTCAAGGTAAGGCTTTGAGTTATCCATTTAAGTGCGGAACAAGACCTGAATTAGGATGATATTCATAGAGCGGTTACTCTTTGTGTACGTTATGGAGTCTCCACTCCATGTTGAAAGCTCTTTCAAATAGCATGAGCGTTGAAAGTCTTCAATTAGACTAGAGCGTTAGATTCTTTTTTTTTTTACTTCTTTCAAAGGGGAATGAAGAAAAGAAGAGAGGAGGAAAGTGGTTCACTGGAGTTTGTCTCTTGAAAATGGTTATTATCTTGAAGGTCTTTTTCTCTATTTTATTTCATGGTATTAAAGCCAACAAACAAGAGAATTAGGGTGTTAAAAAAAGAACCCCAAACCTGCTTGTTTAGAGAATAAAACTGTTCCTGTCTGCTTTTTCTTTTTTGATTTCTTTTATGACCGATAGAAATGGAAACTTTTTTATTAGATGCCCTATACCCACCCTCTTTGGTAGATCCTAACACGAATTATATACACTCTACAATGAGGATCACAATCATTGATACAGTTTGGATACCAAGCTATCTTATCAATATATTTACAAAAAAGCCTTCGATGTAGTGATGAAATTGTGATACATAATCAATCCTATTTGTTCATTACTAAAGAATCCTATAAAATATTTCTATTTATCCTTTGAATTACTCATATATATATCCTATGAATTTCATTTCGCACCGGAAACTATTCTAGGAGAAGTTCGAATCCGTTCCGTTCGGATATTGATCGGTCTTGGTTTGACATGGTTTACGCGTTACTGGTTCCTGGAAGAGTTAATATCTCCATTAGCTAAACCCTTTCTTATTCTTACCTTGCCTTTGGACTCGTATTTTGTTCGTACACAATCAACGGAGGCCTCCCCGACATATCTTGCAACGTCTTCAATAGCATGCTCTTACTTCGTCTTTCCCTTAATAAGTCATCAAATTTGGTGCTTTTTGATCCCTAGTTGCTATGGGGAACAAAGGACGAAATACAATCGATTCCTCCATTTAAGTGGTTCTCGCTTCTCCTTGTTCCTGTTCCTAACTCCTCCCCGGGTAGTTCCCAATGTTTGGCACTTTCCATACTTGATGGGTGCAACATCAACAAATTCGCTCATGATCAAGTTACAACCTAAGATCTATGACCATATTATGTTAACTGTTCGTATTTCGTTCATTCCATCGGTATGCTCCCAGGTACCTGTAATTGTGATCCGTTTGCCAGAACCAAGGGGTCTTTCTGTGGAAACCTCCACGAACAATCGTCGTTTTTTGATGGTTTTTCCGCTTCTCACAGCTGCTCTTTCCACACCTCCGGATATCTGGTGCCAAATCGTCGCCCCTTTCCTTATTTTTTCGATAATAGAGTTGGCTATCTCTGTGGCATCGATTGTACAAGTTCGTGAAGAGGGCTGGACGAGTGGAATGAGGGAGAGCGGCTCGATCGACAAAAAAGAATAGTAGCCCCCTAGAACCTGGCAAAGTCATTATCATTATCAATGAATTCCCGAGTAATTCTCAACCAACATATGCGATTCATTCCCGTAAAGATTCTAACACACAGAAGTTTTGGATGGGGGTGGGGGTGGGGGTGGGTTTGACCGTCTTGGAACAACATGTGGCACTTGGGAGGCAGCTGTCTTCTTCCCCCTTAAGGATGCCTTCGTCACCTTGAACATTTCTTTAGTTGTTTTAGGTACTTGATTGTTCAGCTTCTCAATTAGTTGTCAATTCTTTATTTCTAGTGCATAAAGCCTGAGATCTGCATTAGCACTGTAGTTACTTTAATTTCTTAACTTTAAGCTTTAAATCATTCTATGAAATCTTATAAGGACTCATTATCTTTTTGCTTGATATCATGTATTTGTCCCGCAAGTTGAGTTTACCTTTTTGCGATGTGGAATGTGGCGAAAAGCTTTGGCGCAATTCTTCAAAGCTAACTAATAACCTTTAGGAATGTTATTATACCAGACCCTCGCAGGTCCCTACAGTGTTTGTGCAAACATATGGCACCATAAAGGCATAAACCACTGTTCCATTTTAGTGATTCCGGAAAACAGATTTAAGTGGTCATCCTGATCTATTGTCCCATCATAAATCTAGACATGGGATGACATCCTCATTTTTGTTGGGTTTTAGCAGTTACCTATTCGTGAAGTGAACCTTCAAAAAATTGAGGGTTTACCAGGCGAGTTGAACTCATCTTGTGAACTATCATCTGTATCGCTAGAGTATCCTCCGTCGGATTTATTTGATCCCGAGGAGCTATCCGGGCTTGGATATCGTTTATATATTCTCCTCTTCCGTCTTCTCTTAGGCTTGGTGTCGCTCTTCTTTCTTCTAGTAGGATCCATACCATCTGATCGTTTTTTAAGACGAAGTGGATGGCCCAGAGATGATGGATTGAACTTTGATTTGCTTCTCGTAATGTTGTCAAACTGGAGGATCATCTGGACACCTTTCAGGGTTATTTAGAGGTATCTGACGCGTCTATTGTGATAACTTCTTCGTAAGAGAGTTTCTTTGAGACATCTTGCAGCCTTTCTTTTTAATCGATGGTGTCAATCAATTCCTTCAATTTGCTATAATTTCTTTCTACGAAGACATATGTGATATCTTCTAGAGGAGGATTATAATTGTAATTCATGATCCGGATGTCGTCCTCCGGAAGCTGGTTTTCATGTTTTTCGAACTGACTTAAGTCAGTTACTTTTTCCATCAGTATTTGTTCTCGTGGGTCATGTTCAGTTCTGGTCCCATGGATGGCGTCAAATGTTGCAACAGGGATTCTTAAGCAGTGTAGCTAGAGCGAATGTTTTTAAGTATGAAGGGTGGATATCCTTTCAATGTGATATCACAATGTCTTGGACGTTGATGATCTTGACTACAAAAAGAAGCAAATCATTAGCCTCATCAATGAGGGAAAAATAGGATTTCTCGGCCCCTTTGACCAACCTCCGGCATGAGAGTAAGTATTAACTTTGGTTTCATAGCAATTATATAGTAAAAAGTGAGTGCGTGATAATGAGTGCCAAACCCGATGGTAGTTGAGGGGTATTTATAATCCCTAAATTTGTAGTGTAGATCTATTTTTCGTAATGTGGTTCGATCTCTTTTTATCCATTAGCATTGGTTGTTCTAATTTGGTGTATCTTTCTGAATAGCGACCTATTCGGCTTTCACGTTGTTTGTTTATTCCCGATGTATGAGTAACCACTATTTGTATGTTTATTTTATTAAAGGCTATTAGTGTATTGGTTTCTTTGCCCGTATCTTCATTGTATTTGATGATTGATCTTTTGCCTTCGGCTTTGTGTCTCGTCAGTTTCATACCTCTTTGGTTTTGTTCTAAATCATTCGGATGTATTAACATAAACCCATTTGGGTGTGGTATATCATCATTTATGATCGAAAAAGTTACTAATTTTTAGAGTAAATCTTCAAAACAAGCTCATATGATATATGGATATATGCAAGTATTATGGGGCTAAAACAAATTTTAAAAGCTTTATTTCTAGTTTTATTTATGCAAAATTTAATTTCTAGCTTTTTATATGCAAAATTATAAAATTGTTTGACACCAAATTCTTAATACAATTCAAAACCAGGTCAGTACCACATAAACGGTTACACGATAGTAACTTGTTTTAGATCCACATTAGTGCAATGTCACTTCCACGTCATTTCTAACACACGTTTTTAAGTGGTAATCGCGAACTCGTCTAGCTTTCCTTGTGTTGAGCTTATCTCAAGTTAAATAATTCACCATGCTTCAAAAGAGTTTGATTTTGTTTACAAGGTTTCAATTCTGATAAGGTGCGGAGCTATTAAACAATAAAATATTAGGGTTTATATTTATCTTAATTAGTGTAATTTTGATTGGATTTCTTGTTCACCAAAATTATAATTATAATATCCTATAAATATAAGCTCTTGTAATCATTAATTCAATCAATAATAAACTCTTTCATTGTCTTAAAAGAGCCACATAGAAGTTATCGGTAGCCCTCGCTACGGATCCGTTCATGCGAAGTGATTTTCTCCAAAAATAATTGATCTTATTATTAGTACTACGGTTTCAAACAAATGGTGCTACCGGTTCAATAAATGATTAGCCGTTCTGTATGTTATTAATTTACAAACTTCATCAGTAGTTACCAAACCCATGTTGTTCTTTACCTCATTTGCATCGTCATCCTCGGGAGTATGTTGAAATAATGGTGGATTGCTATTACCTTTCACTAGATTGTTAGTTGTTTCTTGCAATTTAGGCAAACAATAAGCGTCCAAGAGGGTTTTGAGATTGAACATACTAACAAGATTCTTGATTTCAAGTTTTAGCCCCCAAAAAAATAATAATGGCATAGTATTCATCAAAGCCCATCTTGCCGAACAAGGAATGGATAACATCATAATATTTTTCCACGGTACCATCTTGTTTGAAGCTTTTTCTTGTTGACATTTCATCAAACAAGTTATGTGCATCTTTCTTATTCCCAATTTTGCCTATGTTATCAGTGGCGGATCCAGAAATTTTAAACGTGTGGGGGGGGGGGGGGCAAAATATAGCAATTATACGTTTGCAAAAAAATGTCGCACAAAACCGTGAAGACATAAGCAAAAAAACTGCACCAAACTATATGATATTACAATTGGCCTCTACGTGTTTTCTTCTTTTGAAAGCGATACATCACATCTTCATTTGTAACACTTGCAAGTGCCTCTTTTTCTACCGCCCAAACTACACAAGCATTCAAAAATTCATCGCCAATTCGATTTCACAAATCCGACTTAACAATCTTCATTGCCGAGAAACATCGCTCAACGGTTGTGGTTGCAACGGGTAAAACCAACACAAGCTTTAATAACCGATAAAACAAAGGATAAGAAATATGTTTTCTTGTTTCCACCATCAACCTAGCAAGGTCGGCTATTCCATTTAAATTAGCAAATCTTTCATTATTTCGAACATTATCAATGTATATTTCAAGTTGCTTCTCAAGTTCCATCCTTTCCTCCCCATCAAAATCATATGGATACAACTCACTCAACCTCATTAATTTTGATATGTCACAGTTGGTAAATATATCACGCGGATGCAAAGCCACCATATTTGTAAGTAATTCGGTGTTAACCTCACTAAAACGATCACCAAACTCTAGATTAATCATATCCACTACGGTGTTGAAACAATCAAACTCATAATGATGTCGATTGGTGATGTTATCCCTTTGTTTTCTTGAATTAACACACTTTTCCGTCATTTCCAACAACTTAATACCATATTTTTCACAAAAAGATGATATTTTCTTTAAAAGTGGATCAAATCCATCTACTCTAAACTCTTGAAGTTTTCTTTTAGTTGATGCCACTAATGAAACGGCTTCCACTATGTCTTGATCTTTTCTTTGAAGTGCCCTTGACAATATCTCCGTGAGCCCTAAAATATGCAACATTAAATGCAAATAAAACACACAATTAAATGATTTTAAATACTTTAAAAGACCAATTGCTTGATTTTGACTTGAACCATTAGAGCCTTCGTTTCTAACATATTCAAGCACCATAATGATAGTCGAGAACAAATCAACCAAACGCAAAAGTGTTTTGTAATGAGAATTCCATGGTGTATCTCCCGGTTGTATAAAAGCAAGCTCTTGGTTTAACCCACTTCCTGTTTTAAGTAAACCACTCCGAATGCGTTTTGCTACTCTCACTTTCTCGGTTTCGCGAAGAATATCTTTTCGTTTACAAGAAGCACCAACCACATTCATCAAATTGCATAACTTATCAAAAAATTTCACAATACACAAATGTTTTCTTGTAACCGCTACAACTACTAATTGAAGTTGATGAGCAAAACAATGTACATAATATGCCGAGCTATTTTCTTCTAAGATTTTTGCTTTCAAACCATTATACTCACCACGCATATTGCTTGCTCCATCATAACCTTGGCATCTTACCCGTTTCATACTTAATTTATATCTCGCAAAAAAGGAGTCAATCGACGATTTAAGAGAAAGAGAAGTAGTATCCATCACATGAACGAGACCCAAAATCTCTCTTTAACAAGTCCATGTGAATCAACATAACGTAAAACTATTGCCATTTGTTCTTTTTGAGATATATCACTTGACTCATCAACAAGCAATGCAAACACATCATCACCAATTTCTTTAAATATCGATTTTAGTACTACCTCTTCAAAGCAACTAGCAATGTCTTTTTGAATGCATGGAGCCAACAATTGATTATTTACGGGAGCTTTTGATAACTTACGAAGTTCCTCATTTTGACTTATAATCAAGTCCATTAACTCCAAGAAATTTCCTTTGTAAAGAGACGTTTCCGTCTCATCATGACCACGAAATACTAATGCACCTTTCTAGCAAAATCTACAAGCATCAATTGTAGCATTCAATCGAAGTCGATTCTCTTTCCTTTTAATTTATCTTGCTTGTGAAAGGCAACTTCAATAGATTGCTTTTGTTTCATTAGAGCTTCACAATTCTTAAGTGCTCTATTATGAAAACTATTCACATCACCAACATGCCTTTTAAATCTTTCAGTTTTATTCCAACTACCAAAACCTTTCGTGACAAATGATTCATTCCCACCTTGGTTCCAAACATAATCTCTACATAAGTAACAACATAAACAAAAAGCTTTATCCGCTTTTATACTATACTCCAACCAATTTCCATACTTATCAAACCACTCCGGTTTAAAGCCCCTATCTCTAGTTCCTATCTTTTTTTGTGGGAAATCATGACCACGTAGTTGACACGGTCCATTAAGCCAATATTTTCGCCTAATTTCATCTCTTTGATTAGGGTGATATTCCAATATTTGCATCCTATCTACGGGATCCCAAGGAAGATTATCCAAATCAACTAATAGGCTTTGAAAAAGTAGGAATTGGTCTTGAAATTTCCTTTTCAACATTTCTATTTGAAGCTTTTCCATCATCTTCATGATTTACAAATGGTTCTACCTTTTTAAAGAACTTCAATGTTCCTAAGGAAACAAGTTTAACAATTAAAAAATTAAAAATTAAAAATAAACCCCACTAATCTACCATTAACAATTAATAAATTAAAAAATCAAAAACTAGGGTTTACAACTAAAATAAGAATTAAAGTTACCTTCTTGTCTTTCCATATGGTTTATAAGAGATTAAAGATGTGCTTGAATCAAGTTGAGTCACCAATATAATTGATAGAGCTTGAATTTTGAAAGTATTGAAGTAAAGAAAATATGGAATGGAAGTAGACAAAAAATTTGTCCCTGTCGCTGGTTGGTTGTGTCTGATGTTAAATAGCAGCATCATTCTTTGGTGGACTATCATTGAAATGGGGCCAAACAATCTTGGGCTTAGGGGCCTGATAATATTGGGCTAGAAATGGCCAAACAAAATATACTACTAAGGCTTTTTCCATGGGGTTCCATGGACCCCCTTATTACTAAATCAAATCCGCCCCTGTATGTTATCACTATCAACTACCATTGATACACTCAAGAAACTGTGATCTACCACTCACAATCTTTAATATCATAGATTGAAAAATGTAGATTTTGATCTTTACTTTGGTTTTCTCCTATTAATTTTTATACCTCTATCAATCAAGAACTTTTGATTGTTTGCAAAGACTGCTAATTTGTTGTTTAACTCCACCATGGAATCACACATTTTCTTGCAAGACTGTATAATATCTTCATTCACCATTGTTATTCGAGTACTAGCCATTGATGACATCTGAAGCTTTTTCCCTTCTTAATTTCAATATCAAGGTGTGCCAAGAAAGGTGCTCTGATACCAACTGTAATGTTCGTTTTAGAATTAATAAGAATTGAATAAGGACCTAAGCTAATTAGGAATCAAAATAAGAGAATTTGACTCAAAATTGAGCTAAACAGATATTCGATTGAACAATGAACGATTACAGAGAGAAAAGGGGGAAATAACCTTATGATCCAACTAATAGAGTATCTAACTTTTAGCTCTAATCACCTATTTATAACAAATAAATTGTGGTTCTCTAATCACATGCCACAACTAGAAGGGACTGTAACAGAACGACAAACCTATAATTAGTCGAATGAAACAAAAACTCTGAGATAGTAAGTGATGAGATACTTGTAACCGATGAAGGTTGCTTTGCTAGTAGAAGATGGTGATAAGAGCAGACGATAGTGTCGACAAGAAGAAGCGGTGGATCACCTCAATAGCTAGAGATTATAAAGGGTTAGGTTTAGACGATATTCCATTTTTGTTTGTCACGTGGAGCTCACGTGATTATAGATTTTATACCTCCATTTGTTTAAAGGGTATCCAATTTCTCAATTAAAAGGCACGGAGAAATACTTGTGATGAAAATCAATTTCCTCTCAAATCAGATGGAAATGAAATTACATTGGAGACTATTTCTTGAGAAATCTGATTTCTCTGTGTTTTGCAATTCTTTGGCTGCCAAACAATGGAAATGAAATATAGCTTAAGAAATCATTTTCATTTCTCCCATCTCATTTCTTAATATCAAATATAGCTTAAGGGTCTATTTAGTGAAGTAGCTTTAAGTTGTAGTTGTAGTTGTATGTTGTAAGCTGTACTTATAGGATTCTAAAACTCCTAAATTTTATGGAAATCTATTTCGAAAAGCTTTGAGGTTTTAATTTTTTCATTAGATTCTAAAGCTACTACTTATACATGTCAAACATGGCTTTTATTTTGTAAGGAGCTTTTTTTATCAAAATTAAAAGTTTAACGCTTCTAAAAGCTCCACGTCAAATATACCCTAAAACTTTAAGTTACAAGTTTTAACTTTAAGCTACAAATATTAGATTTAGCTATTTATTGACAAAAGTATAATTTTTTACCAATAAAATAAAAAAGAGATATTTACTTGCATAAACCATTCAACTTAAAGTTTTACAAAATAGACAATGTCATACGAGTTTTACAAATCTAGCCAACCAAATCGCCATAATTAAAATCCCATTATGGCGATTCTAGCAATTTAATGTGGTCCACCCACAACTTGCCACGTAGCCGAAAAAATCGCTAATTCATGTTTAAACAAAATCCCACAATCGCGTTTTGACTAAATCGCCATAATCAAAAAAGATTCCGGCGTTGGTGGCGATTTTTTTGAATTCTTGGGAACCGTGCGCATCGATGGAAACAGATTGAACCAACCCTTTTGTCTTCGTTTTGTTGCTTATTTCTTCTGAAACCCAACCGTTCGATTGAATACCCACGCGACCTTTCAAATTCAAGCGATTAGATTAGTTTAAAACCCTCAATTTCATACAAAAGACACCCACATTCTGGTGATTAGGAATTATCAAAAGATGGCGATTAATGTCGACTAGGCGGTGGTGGTTATTGCGATTTTTTTTTTGCCGGAATTATAAGTGTTTGGCATACGGTTTTTGGCCGGTTTTGTATTAGTGATTAGGAACTCTTTGGGTGTTGGTTTCAGTTGCGTTGGGCCGGTGGTGGAAGTTGGTTTTGGTTGTAGTTGCATTCGGTTTGGGTGGTGGTGGCCGCATTAGGTTTGGGTTGTGGTGGGAGTTGGTTTGGTTGGTGGTGGGGGTTTGGGTGTTGGTGGCCGTGTGGACAGGTGGAGGTGGGAGTGGGTTCCGGTGGTGGTAGTGGATTTTGGTGGTGGTGGGTGGAGGTGGCAGCGGGTGTCGGCTGTGGTTGCGTTGGGTTTGTCGTGTGGTTTGCGGTTGTTTAGGGTTTTATAATCATTTGCGGTGGTTTGCGAGAAAGTGCCATGGTTTTGTGTGTTTTCAATGGGTCAATCTAATGTGGGCGAATTTCAATCGAGATGAGGTATAAAAATAACCTATTAAGATACTCGTATTAATTTCGACTTGTTTATTATATGCGTTTTTTGATTTATAAATTTGATAGATTATATGCCGGCTTGAATTAGTTATCGATTTCTGTGGTTTGAATTAGTTATGGATTTATGTGGTTTGAATCATTTACATTATAGCATTTTTATGATCTTTGTAATACGTTTATTTGAATTGCGTTTTTAGATGAATGAATTAGATAACTGTTACTCTTTGAATTAGGTATAGTTTCTTCTGGTTTGTATTAGGTACAGTTTGTTACGGTTTGAACAATTTAGATTATATTTTGAGATTATATTTTTTTTTCTTTGTAATCGTTAAGTTGAATTGCATTTTTATATAAATGAATGACATAATTATTATAGTTTGATGTGGTTTGAAGTAGGCAGTTTGTTGCAGTTTGAATAATTTATATTATACAATTGTTATGATCTTTGTAATACGTTTAGTTGAATTGCGTTTTCAGATAAATGAAATTGATAACTGTTACGGTTTGAATTATGGATGGTTTGTTGCGGTTTGTAGGTATAGTGTGTTGCAGTTTGAATTAGGTATAGTCTGTTGCGGTTTGAATAATTTATATTATATAATTGTTATGTTATTTCTAACCGTTAAGTTGAATTGCGTTTTTATATAAATGGATTAGATAATTGGTGCGGTATGATTGGATAGATTGTTGCGTTATAATGTAATGGTATAGTTGGGATATCTGTTGGACATATATAAACGATTTGAATTAATAAGTGGTTTTGTTTTATTTATTGCAATGATAGTTGTAAGTCCCCTATGAACCGATCCACGTGGTAACAACGCTTGTTAGAGCACGGAATACTCTAAGAAACGATACAAGTGTTACAAATACGTTTAAATCACAAAACAATCAGTTGGTCCCGGTTTGTCAACTAAAACGTTTTAACTACCAACAACAAATGTAAATAGACAAACAAATTCAAGTTTAAAGTTTTCTTTTATTGATATGAATCAAATGAATACTTTACAGAGTTTACTTGCGGAAATAGACAAGACATACAAGTCTAAGTAAACTAACTTGTGACAAATTTGGTCTCAACAGATTATCAGCGAATAGATCGCTGATAAGGCTTAGTGATCAACACTTAACAGATAAGTGAGGGCACTTGGTTCACTAGAGAGTAGGAACGCGCTTTATCACTAGTTGATCTTGAATACAAATTTCTGGACTTTTAATATGGATGTTGAGTGTGGTATTTATATTCTCACATAATGAGAGATAAGTACAACACGTGGCAACACCATATTGGTTGGGACAGTAAAGTAACTTCCTGTATTTGGAAGTGACAGCACATCCTAGGATTAAAGTTTATACATTACTTTATTCCTAGGTTACAGAAGAAGGTACTGGGAATTAAATGCAATTGTACAATAAGTGCTAGTATATATCTTGGAAAAGATATGCACGCTTTCTTGTGGGCTGCATAAGTTGACCTTCTGTTGTACATTGGGTATTTGTCAGACCCAATGTACTTTCAGGATAAAGGCATGAACCGCTGGTTAATAGGGCAGTGATGATTTCCACATCATTGAACTGCTCTCCGTCTCTGTCTTTAGTCTTCGACTTCAGCAGATGGAACTTGTTCTTTTCAGCGGCAGCCTTTGTAACTCTGAAGGTTAAGTGTTCATCAGCGAATGATGATGCTTTGAGAATGCTTCAAGTTACAAGAGAATCACTGCTAACATATGCAGTGATCAGAGAAGAATAAAAAATATATTCTAAGTGTTTCTGTTCGCTGATCAGGTTTGATCAGCGACAGTTTCTCTTTTCTACTCTCTGTTCACTGCTAACAGATGCAGTGAACTACAAGAACACTTAATTGAATTTTTCATCTTCAAATTACATTTAGTGGGGTCTCTGACCCAACGATCTCCCCCTATTTATTTATGACAAATTATCTCTCTGATAGGTACTTGTTTCTGTATTTTATTTTGTTTGACCCTGATGTTCTGTTTTTGAGTTCCTTTTGTTTTTCATTTTACTTTAGAGGGAAAGCAGTAAATATAAATCATTACATAGAGAATATTGATTTATAGAACATAAAGAGTCTGATACAAAACAACCATTCAAACAAACATCTAATCTAACAGCTCCTGCTTGACTTTGAAGAATTTGAGCTCATCATCATTTATCAGGCTCTCCTTTAGTTCATCATTGATTAGCTTCATAAACTCAGGCTCGCTGCTAGACCCTTCACCCATATACTTAATTGCCACCAGATGCTCAGTTTTTGCAATGCCAATCTGGCTGGCCCTCTGGAAGCAATGTTGCTTGTCATGGTTGAGAAAGTACATACCATACTCAGGTATTCTGATGACTTTACCAGGAATAGGCATGATGTTGGGAGGAAGAGAGATGTCGAGATTGACTGGGTCAGGAAGAACACACCTTCGCTGAAGATCTCTAATAAGAGCAGCTTCAGCAGCTTTGTCCTTTCTTGCTCTAGGAGCTCTTCTGGGTCCTTGGACATTCAGCTCTGACAAGGGCTGATTCAGACCAGCTTCAGTGTTGTTCAGATTTGTCACAAGATCATCAATGATCTTTAGAATTTGTGGCTTAGCAGTACTTGACCCATTCTGAACACAAGTATAGATCTCACCCAGTTCGCTGAACCCAATCTCTTTCAGCTCAGAGAAGGAAATTGTTTCTATCTTTTGAGACCCATCTCTGGTCAACTCTAGAAATGACTTCTTGTTTTTGAAGACTCTGGGAGTGACTTTGATGATTGTTGCAGGATTCTTTCTAACAGACAAATAGAACTTCAATCTTTTCAATTCATTAGCTTTCTTTTCTTTTTCTTTCTCTGCCATCTTCATCAATCGTTTGTTGATTTCAACAGCAGACTCTCCTTTCTTACTCTCAATCTCCATTTCCTTAGACAGAGCTTTCACAACAACATCACTCTCTTTCTCAAGCTGAGATTGCTTCTCAGCTTCCAATCCTTCTTTAATAAACTCAACAGGAACCTTCAGTTCCTTTGCCTTCTTTTTAATCTGATCATCCTCATCAGATTCAGACTCAATCACTATCTTTCTCTTTCTCTTTTTCTTCTGATCACCAGCTACAACAGTCGCAGTGACCATCTCTTCTTCTTCCACCTCAAGATCCTCATCATTTTGTTTTCTTTTTCTGATTAGAGAGGATGATTGCTTTGTACTTTGCTCCCCCATGCTCTGTGCACCAGTTTGTACTTCAGTTTCTTTCTTAGCAGCAGCAGCAATGGGTTTCTCAACTTGTGGAGCAGTGGTATCAGGCTCAGGAGTTACAACAAGAGCTTCTTGAACTTTCTCCCCCAGAACTGGTGAATCTGGAAGATCAGCAGTTATACCAATAGAAGTCTTGGAGATTTGAGCAGTGCTGGATAGATGAGAGATGACAGGCTTCATAATTGCCTTCATCGCAGAGACATCTTTTTGTAGAGAGGTCAAAGAGTTGCTGGTGAGAAGTTGTGATTTTGTGATGAGATGAAGTTGAGTTCTGTCAGCTGATGTAAATGAATCAGTTGGCAGTTGGTTGACTTTGGTGGAAAGTGTTGAGAGAGAGTCAGTGTTGGTGGAGATTTGGGATTTCAGGGATGAGATCTCTGTGGTGATGGGGTTAGAGATAGCAGAAATGTTGGTTTGCAGGGAGTTACATCTTTCAAACAGAGAGGTAAAAGTGCGATCTGCAGCAAGAATATGATTCTGCTGAATCCCTTGAAGATTTTCAACTTGAGATGACAGAGAAGTCATCTTAGACAGAAGGAGCTCCAGAGTGTTGGTTAACTCTGCTGCTGATGACTTAGAGGGGGATGGTGGTGTGATAGTGTTAGTAACGAGAGGTGAAATGGGTTTATTTGTTATACCTGGTGGAGGTGATGGAGTTGCCTCAGATGATTGTTGCTGATGAGTGGGAGATTTGATTTTCTTTGATGGAGATGGTGGAGCTGAGGATGGAGTTCTCTGATGAATGCTTGTATATGATTGAGTGAGATGTGGTGGAGTTTCTTCAACCTCTTCATCATAGTTAAGCTGAGCACCTTCTTTAGCTTCATCAATTTCAACATCTTCAAAACCCAAGCTGCTTGGAAAGAACTCAGGTTCATTCACTGGCACATCAAAGAATGAATCAATAAGTGAAGGCTTATCCAACCCATAGTGAGTCAGAGCTTCAAGATAGGGGTTTCTGTCTTCTTCTTCAGCTTCAGCTTCAGCTGCATTTTCTTCCAATATTTGTGCCTCCTGATGAGTATCAACATCTTCATTGATTATCACTTGTTCATCATCCTTCTCTGCACTTGAGACTTCATCATCAGTCTCAATGAGGACTCTATCCAAAGGATCAGAGGTAGCTACTTCTTTATCACCAACAGAAGATGCAGTGAGATTTTCATGTACATTCTTGGTCAGATCAATTGCTTCTTCTGCAGCATGAGGAGGAGATGGAGGTTGAATAGATAAAGGAGTTGGACGAAGAACATCAGTATGAGTTGCTGATGGTGTTAGTTGTTTAGAAGGGCGAGTGTTAAGGATGAGCATTGTATCTGGTATGGTTGATAGAGTGGTATCTGATCTGTAAGTTGGTTTATGAGTGTAGACTGTATTTCCCATTCTGAAGACTGGCAGGAAAGCTAAGCTGCCATAGGCCTCATCATGCTGATCAAGACCATACTTATCACCCATGATGCGTTTTATTACCAACGAAATGAATCTAATATAAGGAATTATGGGTTCCCTTTTCTTTGCTGTCACCCTTTTCTTCAAGTCATCAAAGATGAGCTTGGCAAAGTCAATACATCTTCTAGTGATTAGGGCTTCTGCAATTTGTTGTTGCATCCGGTTGGCCTGATCATGGGATCCAGTATTTGTCCCCAGGCACTGAATAATGTGTGCAAAGAATAGATTCCATTCACCACTCATATAAACTCTTGTGACTTTATTGTCACCTTCAACATGTTCGTAATCAATCAAATCAACTATAGACCGAGCTTCATCAGCATCAATAGGTTCTTCATACTCAGAAATATTATCAATATACCTTAAATAATTTAATCCAAGAGCTATTCTGAACCTAGATAGTTGAAAGCAGATGGGAGTTGTTCCATTGTTAACAGTACCTTTGAATCCTACATATCCATCTTCTTCATTTCCATCTACAAATCTAACAGTATACCAGAATTCAGAGAGATAAGGAATATACATTGGAGATGGGTCTCTTGTGATGGCTTCATAGATAGGAGAAAAGAGAAGATAATCAACCATCGGTTGATAACCAGGTTTTGAAGGAGGAACGGAGAGATTAGCAACATAGTTGCAAGGTTTAATAACGATGGCGTCAGGGGCAAACTTCACATTTGCAGGTTTTGATGCCCTCACAACATCAGAAGGGACGAAAGGAACACTATCAGTAGGGTTCTTTGATCTAACCATGTTTGGTTTAGAAGGAATGAAGATTTCTGAGTTTTTTAAGGTTTGGATTGCTTTGGACTGAAGAAAGGATATGGGGAAAATGTAAATGGAAAGGATTTGCGTGAAAATGAAATGAAAAGGTGAAATTTGGGTTATATAGGTTTAATGTTTTGTGATTGGTCGGTTTAAAATGAGAGAGAAAGTTGGAGAGAGGGAAATGGAAAAGTGCAGCCGTTTTCAAAACTGTCAAATCAAAAAGTAATCATTTTGTTTGGATAAGATAAATTTTTAATTTCTTAATTAAGAAACATAAAATATCTGTGATTAAAATAATCATTTTGAAAAACATTTGACTTCAAATTAATAAACAAGTAATATAGAATGTACACAACTCCATTCTCGCTGATCAATCAGTTAGAGAGTGAGATTGGACATTCTTTATTAATTGTACATTAATTTGATATCTGATAGATTCTCGCTGATGAGATCAGTTAGAGAGCATATCAAAAATCAACTTTTGAAATATCATTTAAAGGCTTGAGAAGAGGTAGAAGACATATCTGATGTTTCCTCGCTAATTAATCAGTTAGAGAATTCATTGGATATATTTCTTAACTCTGTTCAAGTTTCAGCAGAGATAAGGTTATTAGTTCAGATTCTCACTGATCAATCAGTTACAGAACTAGCTAATAGACAAGTCTCTGATGAGGGTTTTCGAAAAGATTTAGAAAGATAATAAGTTTCATTAATATGTTTTCGCTGTTATATCAGTTAGATCCCATATTATGTTTTCTAGCTGATAGACTATTATATTGCAGATTATACTCGCTGATGGATCAGTTGGAGCATAAGCTGAAATAAACAATGAAGTTTTAGGAAGAAAAGATTATTTTGATCAGAGATAAAACTTCGCTGATGAGATCAGCTGGAAATTTTCTCTGTTCGCTGACATGACAAGATCTTACTCGCTGATCAATCAGTAAGAGTAATTTCATAGTCATTTCAACAATGTTTTTAGAAAACATTTTGACAATTGTAGAAAGTGATTGTCAGTTTTAGATAGAAAAGATTGTTTTGAGTCAAGCATTTAACATTCCCAGCTCGCTGATCAAGAAGTTAAACCTAGATTCATCTAGGGGTTTGGTAAAAATGTCAGCGAGCTGATGTTTTGTGGGAATAAAGTACAGCTCCACATCACCCTTCATAACATGATCTCTGATGAAGTGATATCTTACATCAATATGTTTTGTTCTAGAATGGTGAACAGAGTTATTTGTGATAGCTATTGCATTTTGATTATCACAGAAAATTGGAGTATTTGTTACCTTGACACCATAATCAGCAAGCTGATTTTTGATCCATAACACTTGAGCAGTGCAATGACCAACGGCAACGTACTCAGCTTCAGCAGTTGATGTAGACACAGAGTGCTGCTTCTTGCTGGACCAGCTAACAAGTTTTCCACCAAGGAATTGACATCCACCTGATGTACTTTTTCTATCTAACTTACAACCTGCTTAGTCAGAGTCTGAAAAGCCTGTTAGATCAAAACCTGAGTCTCTGGGATACCAGAGACCAAGGTTGGGAGTACCTTTTAGGTACCTGAAGATTCTTTTTACTGCTATCAAGTGAGATTCTTTTGGGTTTGCTTGATATCGAGCACAAAGACAAGTGGAGAAGAGAATGTCAGGTCTACTAGCAGTGAGATAGAGTAAAGATCCAATCATTCCTCTGTAAGTAGTTACATTCACTGATGTTCCATCAATGTCAGCATCTAACTTAACAGGAGGAGCCATTGGAGTCTTCATGGTGGATGAGTTATCAAAACTGTACTTAGTGAGTAAATCTTTTATGTATTTACTCTGACAGATGAAGATACCTCTGTCAGATTGTTTTACTTGAAGACCTAAAAAGAAAGTTAACTCACCCATCATGCTCATCTCATATTTTTTAGACATAAGTGAAGAGAACTCTTTGCACAAGTTTTCATCAGTGGCACCAAAGATAATATCATCAACATAGATTTGAACAATGATAATGTCATTTCTGACCTTTTTATAAAACAGAGCTTTGTCAATTATGCCACGAGTATACTTACTTTTGCAAAGGAAATCAGAGAGAGTTTCATATCATGCTCTAGGAGCTTGCTTTAGTCCATAGAGAGCCTTGTCTAACTTGTAGACATGAGAAGGCAGCTTTGGATGAGTGAATCCAGGAGGCTGCATGACATAGACTTCTTCTTGGAGTTCACCATTCAGAAATGCACTCTTGACATCCATCTGATAGACCTTGAAGTTCTTGTGAGCAGCGAATGCTAGAAATAGTCTGATAGCTTCCAGACGTGCAACAGGAGCAAAGGTTTCATCATAGTCAATTCCTTCTTCTTGTCTGTACCCTTGAGCAACCAATCTTGCCTTGTTTCTGATCACAATGCCATTTTCATCCATCTTATTGCGAGAGACCCATTTAGTACCAATAATTGTTTTATTAATTGGCTTAGGTACTAGCTTCCACACTTGATGTCTTTCAAACTGCATTAGTTCTTCTTGCATGGCAATGATCCAATCAACATCCTCAATAGCTTCGTTTATCTTCTTTGGTTCAATCAGAGAGACAAAGTTGACATAGAGACACACATTGCTTGTTGCTTTGGTTCTTGTTTGAATACCAGATTCTTGATCACCAACTATCTGATCAATAGGATAGCAGCGAGTCCACTTTGTGACTCTGGTGGTAATGTGAGGAGATAGAATGATCTGTTGATTTTGAGGTTCATTGTCAGTGACAGATTGATCTTGAGTTTCTTCAGAGGGAGAGGCAATATTTTGGTTTAAAGAAGACTGATCAGTGAAAGGAGAAGGAGGTGGTTGATCAGGGATAGAGGATAAAGGAGATGGATTTTGAATATCAGCAGAGATATTTCCATCAGTCAGAGGAAAGTAATTCCTAGGATTTTCAAAGTGAAAGGTTTCAATATCATCAGCTGAGCTTCTATCTGAACTGAAGCATTCTTCAAATGTAACATTGATTGATTCCTCAATGGTCTCTCTTCTGAGATTGTACACCCTGAAGGCTTTGGATACCAGAGAGTATCCAATGAAGATGCCTTCATCAGCTTTAGGATCAAATTTCTTTAGCTGATCTCTGGTGTTCAGAATATAACAGGTACTTCCAAAGATATGAAAGAAACTTATATAAGGTTTTCTTCCTCTGAGGACTTCATAAGCTGTCTTGTTGTGTCTTTTCACAATTATGCTTCTATTCTGTGTAAAGCAAGCAGTGCTGACAGCTTCTGCCCAGAAATAGCCTTTAAGACCAGCATCAGCGAGCATTGACCTGGCAGCTTCAACAAGAGTTCTGTTTCTTCTTTCAGCAATACCATTTTGCTCAGAGGTTTTAGGGGCAGAGAAGTTTTGTGAAATGCCTTTTTTCACTAAAAGATTCCAAGACATTGTTTCTGAATTCAGCTCCATTATCACTTCTGAGCATCCTGATTCTTTTACCATTCAAAGTTTCCATCTTTTTGATGAAACTTATAATTTCATCAACAGCATCACTTTTTGCTTTTAGAAAGAACACCCAAGTGTATATGGAGTACTCATCTACAATAACCAGAGCATATCTCTTGCCACCAAGGCTAGTGGTGCTGACTGGACCAAAAAGATCCATATGAAGAAGTTGAAACACTTCAGAGATGGAAGAAAAGTGTTTAGATTTGAAGGAAGACTTGTGTTGTTTTCCCTTTTCACACCCAGAACAGAGTTTGTCCTTAGAGAAGGTAAGAGAAGGTAACCCATATACCAGATCATTCTTAACCAGATTGTTAATGGATTTGAAGTTAAGATGAGAGAGTCTCTTGTGCCATAGCCAATTCTTCTCAGCTACAGATCTTGAGTAGAGACATATCCCTTTTTGAGACTTGGATTCATCCATGTTGATGGTATAAACATTTCTTTTTCGTTTGGCAGAGAGAACAAGTTTACCTTCTTGATTGAGAATAGTGCCAGAGAATTCATCAAAAAGAACTTTATTCTTCAGAGAACAGATCTGACTGACACTAAGATGATTGTGCTTCAGACCTTCAACAAAAGAAACATTAGAGAAAGAAATGTTTCCATTGGTCAGAGAACCATGTCCTCTGGTGAAACCCTTAGAGTTATCTCCAAAAGATACAAAAAGGACCATCAGTTTCCTGATAGTTGCAGAGCAGTGATTTGGAGCCTGTCATGTGTTTAGAGCATCCACTGTCGAAGTACCAGGTACTCTTTCCTTCCTGCACCTAAGATAAGAGTTAATCCTTTTTGAGAACCCACCTTTTAGTGGGTTCAGATGCCTTTTTGACATCTGGTTTTGGTTCACTGATATAAGTGTTAGTGTTAACAGACATATGAATTCTGTTGTTTGATGTCTCTCCACTAACACTTAGAGAGGATTTGACATAATCAGTGGTACATCTATCAGCTAGATGATATTTCCTACCACACTTGTAGCATTTCCTGTTTTTAATAAGAAAAGCTTTTGGCTGTTTGTGAGTAGCTACAGGACCCAAAATTCCTTTTTCTTTGTCAGAGATGACAAGTGTAGTAAGAAGGTTGAGCTGATCAGACATTGACTTCATTTGCTTTTTCTGTTTTAAGTCAATTTTATGTTTCCTAGGCTTGATAATTTTCTTGCCTAGTTCTTTTCTAAGGCATTCTTCTTGATGGGTTCTTTGCCTTTGATTTTCAGACAGGGTTCATTGATAGAGATAGAAGGAGTTGTCTCTGGCTCAGTTTTCTCATTAACTGAGATACTTGATTCAGAGATATCAGTGATAGAAACATCATATTTGTTTATAGGAGTGGAAGATTTAACAAATCTGTTGGGTTTTTGAGCATCTCCCCATGTAAAGCTGGTCATGGGAGATGATTCATCTTCTGAGCACTCATCAGCCCATCTAGTCAAGGGCTCATCAGCTATATTAGCAGCAAGCTCATAGTCTCCACCAATGATGGCTTGGACTTGTCTAGGTATCTGGCTATTAACACACTGAGTGGCCAGCTTAGCAGATTTACACCATGACTCACACACTTTCTTAAGTGTGCAGATTCTTGCTGTGCTTTTGCAGTTTCCTTCATCAGGATTGCATTAGCATAGCGCTGCTCTGCTAGATGTTGCTTAGCTTCATTCAATTCAAAGTTTTCTAGTTCGCTGTTGGACAGATCAACAACGAGTTTTGAAATTTTTTCATTTAAATCTTTTTGAATTTTATGAGCATATTCAACATCACAGATCAGAGTGTCAAGGAGTATATTTTTCTCATCATCAGAGAGAGATTTGAACTTGTGTACCTTGGTAAGTTGTTCTCTGTCCCAAGTGATAGCTGATGAAGGAGTTGTAGAAGAAGATGCTTCAGTTGCATTGTTTAGCTGAACCATGAGACATTCAAGTTCAGCAATAGTTTCTTCTTCACCAACTGATTGAGATGGAGATTCAGCTTTTTCAAGAAGAGAGACAAGAGAGGTCTCTGGTGAGAAGTTCTCTATAAGAAGTTCATTCTCCAGACTTGAATGATCACCAGATTCAGAGACATTTATTGAGTAGTCATCTAACTCATATTCACTCACTAAGTTGGCCATGAGGCATAGTCCAGCAAGATCCTCATGATCAGATGAAGAAGAATCATCAGATGATGAAGTTTCATTACAAACACCAAGTTTGTTAAGGTCTCTGTGTTCAGCTACAAGCCCAGTATCACTTTTCTTGATATGTTCTTTAAGTTTCTTATACTTAGCTTTGTATTTTGATGCCTTTTGTGACTGCAGCGATTTGTTGATTTCAACCCGCTGAGCTTTGCAATCAGCAGCAAAATGTCCAAGTTTTTGACAGTTAAAGCATACAACATCAGTTTTGTCAAAACTTTGTTTCCCTTTGAATTTCTCGCTGTAGGGATTTTTTATGAATTTGGAGGAAGAAGCTCCTGACCTGATGGCAGAGTTTTTGTTATAATTTGTAAATTTCTTGAATTTACTTGCCATCATAGCCATCTCTTCGTCGAGAGATTCAAGATCACTTTCATCTTCATTTACAGAGATGTCAGCCTCACCTCCACTTTCAGAGGGTTCATAAGCTGACTCTGCAGAAGATGCAGAAGGGATATCCTTGATGGATACAATTTTTGCCACTAAGGCAGAGTTAGAAGACTTGTAGGTCTCTGAAAGAGCAAGTTTTTCCAGTTTGTTTTGCTCTTTGCATAGAAAAGTGTCAAATAGTGATTTCATTGTCATCTTCTCTATATGACCAGTATCCCTTAGGATATCAATGGAGTTTTCATAACAGCTGGGCAGAGAGTCTAAAAATTTGTTCATTATGTCAATTGACTCTTTCCGAATACCAGCTGTCTTCATATCATTAAGTAGACAGTTAAACCTATTATAAGTTTGAGTTATGGACTCACTTTTATTGGCTTTAAATAGTTCATACTGTCTGTTCAGAAGGACACGTCTGAGTTTTGATATCTGATCATGTCCTTCATATATGGTACACAGAGTTTCCCACATATATTTACCACTAGTGCAGTTGATCACAGAGTGGTAGACAGAATTTGGTAAGGACATGACTATAAAAGATTGAAGCTTTGAGTCAATGTCTACCAGTTTCTTATCCTCATCAGACCATTGACTTAGAGGTTTAATAATACTCCTAGGAGTAATATCCTCATCACTACCAGTAGAGGTAGGATTTCTTTCAAAAATGATGTGAGGAATGAAAGGACCTTCATTTAAGATTTTAATAATAAGAGAATCTTGGGCCCTTAAAAAGAGAAGCATACGGCCTTTCCACATTTGGAAATGGTCAGCATCAAATCTGGGTGGTTTCACTTTCGAACCATTATCATTGTATGCATTCGTATCTTCAAAAGAAGAGTTAGTAGTCATTGCAGAGCTAGATATTAGTTTATCTAACTTGCTCTGATACCAATTGTTGGTCCCGGTTTGTCAACTAAAACGTTTTAACTACTAACAACAAATGTAAATAGACAAACAAATTCAAGTTTAAAGTTTTCTTTTATTGATATGAATCAAATGAATACTTTACAGAGTATACTTGCGGAAATAGACAAGACAGACAAGTCTAAGTAAACTAACTTGTGACAAATTTGGTCTCAACAGATTATCAGCGAATAGATCGCTGATAAGGCTTAGTGATCAACACTTAACAGATAAGTGAGGGCATTTGGTTCACTAGAGAGTAGGAACGCGCTTTATCACTAGTTGATCTTGAATACAAAATTCTGGACTTTTAATATGGATGTTGAGTGTGGTATTTATACTCACATAATGAGAGATAAGTACAACACGTGGCAACTCCATATTGGTTGGGACAGTAAAGTAACTTCCTGTATTTGGAAGTGACAGTACATCTTAGGATTAAAGTTTATACATTGCTTTATTCCTAGGTTACAGAAGAAGGTACTGGGAATTAAATGCAATTGTACAATAAGTGCTCGTACATATCTTGGAAAAGATATGCACGCTTTCTTGTGGGCTGCATAAGTTGACCTTCTGTTGTACATTGGGTATTTGTCAGACCCAATGTACTTTCAGGATAAAGGCATGAACCGCTGGTTAATAGGGCAGTGATGATTTCCACATCATTGAACTGCTCTCTGTCTTTGTCTTTAGTCTTCGACTTCAGCAGATGGAACTTGTTCTTTTCAGCGGCAGCCTTTGTAACTCTGAAGGTTAAGTGTTCATCAGCGAATGATGATGCTTTGAGAATGCTTCAAGTTACAAGAGAATCACTGCTAACATATGCAGTGATCAGAGAAGAATAAAAAATATATTCTAAGTGTTTCTGTTTGCTGATCAGGTTTGATCAGCGACAGTTTCTCTTTTCTACTCTCTGTTCACTGCTAACAGATGCAGTGAACTACAAGAACACTTAATTGAATTTGTCATCTATAAATTACATTTAGTGGGGTCTCTGACCCAACACAATCCTTACTTCGTATGTATTCGAACTAGGACAGTATATTCGAACTTAGTTTTGGTGAAAACTCAGTTCTTAAAAGCTTGGAAAGGATATTTTCGAACTTATTATTTATAAGCAGCTAAGTTCGTATGGACTTAGCAGCTTCTAAGTTCGTATGAACAAACCTCCAAGTTCTTACGAACCTACAAGTTCGTACGAACATACATAAATACATAACAAAATATTCATTTATTAATAATAAAGACAAATTACAAACTAACTTATCACACAATAGAAGCTGTTGTCACACAACATGTACCAACAATAGTTTATATATTTTTTACTAATATGTGTTTTTTTGGTAGACGTATCCGGGAACTATTACCGTGAGGAGTAGGCTCACTGTTTTGCCAGAGATGAAGAAAAAATTGCATGTCCAGTTGCAGCAGCCGCATTATCAGCATATGAGGTAGGGGGTCACCGTTTAAAGTTTGGGCTGAAGGAGTTCTATTTGATTACGGGATTGCGTTTTGGACCGATAGATAGGGAGAAATACAAATGCAAAACGATCCCTTCTCGGCATCGAGTATTCGGACACGTCAAAACAGATTCCCTTCACTTGGATGACGTTTAGAAATTATACTACGGTCCTGATTTGGACACGCTATCCGACTTAGATGTCGTTCGTGTGTGTTTGTTGATTGTGTTGGAGTTAGTTTTTTTTGGAACTCGCGCTAATTTGCTACACGTGGTTGACTCTGATTTTTTGGAGCTAGTAGAGGATTTGGATGCATCGAACCATTTTAATTGGGGATCTCATATTTGGTTCATTACACACGCACAACTTAAAGATGCGGTACCGATTAGAAGGACGAGACATTTAAAGATGGTGAAGCAAAGTCCTCCGAAAAAGCCAAACTATACACTTATGGGATTTATCTGGGCATTTAAGGTGAGCTAGTTAACCAAATTATCCCAACTTTTCAAGTTTTATATTAATAAAATTTGTAATTAAATTTTTTTCAACTATGTCATTTTTAAGATATGGATTTTGGAGAAGTTTCTGATATGTCGTGAGTGGTCGATAGCTTGTGAAAACATGGTCCCGAGGGGAATTCGGTGGGATAAGAAGGTTACGTTTAAAACTGACCATCACTATCTTTTGACCTAGCCGTATGATCCTGTAAGTGTTTGTAATTTTATTATTTTTAATATAATATGTTAGTTAGTAACAACACACCTAAATGGTATGTTAATTAGTAAGAACTAACCAAAATTGTATTTTTAGCCGAACGTTCCTAGACATACGCTACCGTTGCTTCCAATAGAGGCACACATAGATTGGTGGATAGCTAGCAGTGTTTTCTTTGACGGTGAAGTAAAACCTGGTGTGTCCCGTCCAAAGCCTCGTCCCCCACCTCCTCCTCCTCCCCCACCTTCTATTTCTCCACCTCATCGTCCTCCACCGCCTCCTATGGCACCGGATACAAACGTTCCTTCTTTAGAGGAACGTTTTATACATTTACAGCGACATCATTTGGTACTCAAAAATGATCATTCAACACTCAAGAATGATCATTTAGTACTCCATAATGATCATCGAGAACTAAAGGAGTTTTGTTGGCAGTTGCAGCAGCGTTGTTTAACCGTAAAGAAGCAGGTTTGTGTGAATAATTTTTTAGAAATTATCGGTATCATAAACTTAACATTTAAACTTGTGTTTACCTTTTCATTGTGTTGGTAATTGTATGGAGGTTTTCAAGACCAGAGAAAATCAAGATGATGTTCCCGATCCTGCTATTGTTCGAGATCATAGTCCAAGCAAACCAAATGAACCTACCGATAACACATTTTTGGATTTAAATAAAGATTTGAATTTCTTAGACTCTCCGGATGAGGTGCGTATAAATTTGCACTGTCCAATTTATTTTGTTAATATGTTATTAATGGTTTTAATAGTTAAGTTATTTACTTTTGTAGACGGACTTTGTGAATTAGGACACCCAAACATGTGGTAGTGTTTATTCATTGTCGGAGATACTTACAGCAAATGTCGATCAAGTTTCAAAAGTTGAACTTGATAGTATGATGGCGTCACTTCAAGATACCATGGTAATTGAAAAAGATTCAAATTATTCAATTGAAATTGTTTGTTCTTTTCTTTGATACAATTATCTTGAATTACTAGATATGTAAATAAATTGTGACATATGCAGGAGGGAACGACGGCTGACCACTCTCACCCACCTACTATGACGAACGAAACACATGAGGTGCTAAAGCCGAGTCGATATGATGCGGTTAGTATGTTTATTAACAAAAAGACATGAATGATACTTAATATTTTTTTGTAGTAGAGTTAATTGAAAATTTTATTTATTTTAAATGTTCGAGCATGATAGTTGTAATTTAATATGTTTTGCGACATATAGATGGATTACACGCAACTCTCACGTAAACATAAGAGGGTGAGGTTCGTTGGGAAGTATGTGAAATCACCATTATGTCCGTTGCCTGACACGACTCATGTTGAAAAACCCGAAAAGAAAGTGAAACGTGTAGTTATGCCGGTTCATAAGATGACACTTGAAGATTATATGGAGGTATTAGTTATCTATTAAAATTAGTTAAACTTTTAATTTGATAAGGATTTGTTGATTTAATACTTTTTTTGTTGTGAAAATAAGGTTGCTACCCCCGACAAGAAATTGAAGAAAAATGATAATGAGCTGGTTCTTATTGGTGATAATTCGGATGATAGGGTAGAGAAAAATTACAATGACAAGGTGGAGGTCCATTCGTTAGAATGACGAGAACTTCCAAATATGGAAAGAGGTACAAGTTATTATCTTTGCGCTACACAATAAACTTCTATATTTTTATAGTATTGTAATAAAGTTGTTGGTTGTTATAGGATTTTGTAAGAATAAATGGAGATCTTCCCGTTCCTATGATGGACAAAGATTTTGATGATTGGCTTGACTCGGAAAGGTCAAAATGTATTTACATGTCTTTTCGAGAAAAGTTGACTTGGCATAGAAAGTATTGGTACATACTACTTTGTCGAGATTGCCCCAAAGATGATAAATTAAAGGGTGAGTCGACAACTGATGGATGGCTTTACGATACTGTAAGTACATTCGTTCAACTTACCATCTAGTTTTCTAAGATATATAAAACTATGATTTGTATTAACATACGTTATAAAATTATCAGCATATCCGGTTGTGGATAGACTACCTGAACAGACTTAGACCTACAGATGCTGATTGGTGCGCAGTCGAGACCCTTTTGTCATGACGATTGTCATGTCGGACGACCATGAATTGTCGACATATTACTCTGATGGTGAGCTGTTTCCTGGGAAGTGGAAAGATGTTAGTCGTGTAACTGTATATAAACATTATTTGTACTGAACTTTAGGTTTTTAAAGTTGTATAGTTATTTTACTAATTTGTTTTCATTTAATGCAGGTATTCTTCCCGGTAAACGAGCCTAACAAACATTTTTGCCTCTTAGAGCTTGATATTGTGACTGACGTATTTACTTATTATGATAACCAAATTGAAATCGATTCTGCTGGAAAAGTATGCAGAAGTGCTTATTGGATAAATTTGGAGTTGGAGGTAGTAAAGAAATTTCCAGACTTTTTAGATCTAAGTGGTGTGTTTGAGAGTAAAGGTATGAATAAAGAGGCATACACAATCACATTTATAACGCATCCGAGAGACCTGACACCTCAACAGGTCGGCCATTTTGGTGATTGTGGTATATTTGTATGTATGTTTCTTTATCGTTTAGATTATAAGAAGCCACTTCTACTTCATGTACATCCTCGACATGCCAGTTTTTGGTATCGCGAGGCTATGTGTACACTTTTTTATCGCTTTATGGATCCATAGTTTGGCTACGTAATGATAGGTGCTTTGTGATATACCATTAGTAATCTTAGTTGACATTAATATTTAGTTTTTATTTCAAGTCATTTTACATAACTAAAACACAAATATTTTTTTAATATAAGATATACTCACTTAAAAAATCTAGTTAGACAAGTTAATGATCATACTTAATTTCAATAAATTCATATTACATGTGAAAAATGTTACATTTTAACGAATATATTAACTCAATAAGCACTAAAATTCATTCAAATCGACAGCAGAATATACAAACGATTGTGTAGACGTCATTAAGACACGACATTGACTATTTTTATGATTATCGCCACCACAACATGTACAAACATTCTTTCTCACATTTTCTCCCTTTTATGGAATACTACTAGTGTTTTTGGGTCTACCGGCATTGCGTTTAGTGATATTAGGTGGTAAAACCCTTTGAAAATTTTCAAGAATCACCCAACTAGTTACGTTTCCCATAAAGTTAGTTTCCTCGGCATACGTTGCCTTATACGTCGCAATCGTGAACCATCGTTGTGCTAATTCAGCACAATCTGTAATTCCATTTTGCTTTAAGACAGCTATAACGTGACCACATGGTAAACCAGAATGTTGCCATTTTAGAAAACAACACTCTCTTGTCTCTAAACCCACATGACAATCCTGATTTCTATCGTTGACTAGGTAACGATAGCGACTAATGTCGTATACTCTCCACCTCCCCGATTTCACGATTCTGCGAATAACTTTGAACGAGATCTCTGAAAAACTCCATTAACATGGTAATTGTCATTTTTCTGGCTTCCGCGCTTAACGCATTGATTGACTCAGCATAGTTTGACGTTGTGTAGTTGTATCGATTCACAGGGCTATGAGCCCTAGCCTATCTAGCTTGGCCCACATCAATCAACATACCATGTGCGTTTGCATCTATACTAAGAAGTTGATTCATACTCAAAAACTCTATGAGCTTTGCATATCTTCCAAAATAACCAATCATATTTTTTCAATAGTTTCACGTTCATTAATAAGTGACGAGAGCATAACCCATGAAATGTATCAGGGAACACTTCTCTTATGCCTTGCGCGATGCCTAAATGCCTATCAGAAATGAAAACCAAATTTGAAATATCCCTTATGCATTGCCTCAACTTCATCATGAACCAAGTCCACGTGGCACCAGACTCACCTCCACACACCCCAAAAACAAGTGGCACAAGTTGGTTGTTTCCATCCATTGCTACAGCAAGCAAATTTGAACCCGGGTATTTCCCATTTAAGCGTACGCCATCCACTATTATTAAAGGTCTCAAATGATTGAGAAAAGTTCATATCTGTATATGTATATATATATATCAACATTATATAAGTACAATAATTAAGGTATTATATTATCTTCAAAGAGTTTATTAGAAGTCATAAAATTAAAAAGTTACGGAAACACCAATGGCGACAAAACACATCTCGAAGCGGCCATAGTGATCCGTTTTAATGTCGGCTTGTGTTCCAGGATTTTTCAACTTTAAATTAAATAGATAATATGGCAACTTGCTAAACGACTTCGCATGACCGCCTCTCAGCTTCTCTAAAGTGGCTTCTCTACCACGCCAAGCTTTTGTGACAAGTATCATCGATATCTTCCATTATATCTTTTGGCCTTAGCACTCAGTTCGGATCTTTCAACTCCTCCATTATAATGTCACCAACATGTATGTATATCATACAAGTTGCTAACGTAGAAGGGTTCGCCATGTTTGGCGCGATTTGTTACTATCTTCCATTCACATCCTGTATTATAACATACAACATCATATCTTGTTTTAGAGGAATTTCTTACTTTGTACTGATTTCCATCTTCAATTGATTTTTGGGCAATAACGTTCTTGCAATGTAGTTTGTTGGAAAACCACACACCTTTAGCCAACTTAACTTTCGTCTTGCCGTCATGAACTTTTGGTATGGTTTGTTTAACATTTTGAGATGGGGTTGGTAACGGGTCAGGCATATGAGAAAACGTGTTATCTTTCCAATCGTTTGGAGATATGTAATTTACATTAAAATCGTCGTTTTCATATTCTTCCCCACTAATGAATCCATAATCACTATCACTTTCTTCTCCACCTTCTTCGGCACCATCTTCTAGACCTTCTTGAGCACCATCTTCTCCACATTCTTCTCCTCCATATTCCCATCTTTCTGCTCCACTTTGTAAGTTGTCTTGTTGAGGATCGTCATAGTGTATTTTTGATGGTCCTACATGGTAATTGTGTTTTTTCGATGAACCGATATCAAAAAATTATGGGTTTGGTAATTTTGATTTTCTGTATGGTATTCATTTTTCGTTTGAGAAAGATTAGCGGTTTGATAGGTTTGATCGGGAAAAAATGTATCACGATAATGACTTGATTGATGATATTGTGATGAGGGAATTTGTAGGTTTATGTGATACTGATTTGGTACTTGAGAAAGTGGTTTATGTGTAGCAGGAATTTGTAGCTGATTATTTGATTGTGCAACAGAAGGTTCTAGAACAAACAATTCAATTGGTTTAGATATTGTATTTCCGGCTGCTTCAACAAAGAAAAAAACTTCATCATCATCAGTAATTTCTATTGGATAATCATTGGGTGATACTTTATAAGATAAACTACATCCACAATCCATATTTATACTGAACTTTTTTTCAACATATGTGACTAACTTTTTGTAGGTAGTATCGGTGCTCAAATTAACACCACATCTAGTGGTATTTGTCACCAAAACTACCTTAATAGTAGATTTTTGAGAGCTCATTGTGTTATTGTTGAGGAGAATGGTTAAATTAGGGACCATCATTTTATAAAGAGCACAAGTAAAGCAAGAAAACTCACATTTATAGCGATTAGTTCGTACATGTGACAAGACAACTCACCTTTATAGCGATTAGTTCGTACATGTGACAAAATAACTCACCTTTATAGCAATTAGTTCGTACATGTGACAAGATAACTCACTTTTATAGCAATTAGTTCGTACATGTGACAAGACAACTCACCTTTATAGCGATTAGTTTGTACAGGTGACAAGACAAGTCACCTTTATAGCGATTAGCTGCTACGGGTGACAAGACAACTCACATTTATAGCGATTAGTTCGTACAGGTGACAAGACAACTCACCTTTATAGTGATTAGTTCGTACATGTGACATGGGCAACTCACCTTAATATTTGTATATATAAACTTTCAAAATAAATATTGGTCCCCACAATTGTTGACTACATGGAAAACAACAGATATGCGCACGTCTTTAGATCGCCGAATGAGGATAAATTTCATGAGAATTGTTATCGTGGGTACCTTTAATTCTATGAAGATTATAAGTTAACTTTTTATTATTTTGAATGTATTCTAATAAAAACTTATGAATGTAGGTGAAAATCCATTTCTGTTCTCAATCAAACTACATCACTATGGATCTTTTTCACCAACTCCGAGATGGAGTTACGAAGATGGTGTTGTGACTTATGTTGACTACTTGAACTTATCAACATTTTGTATCGATCAAATGGATAAGATATATGAAGAATTAGGATATGATGGCATGTCACAGAGATTTTACTATTTTAAGAATCCCAACTACGACTTAGATTTTGGGCTTAATAAAATGGTTGACGATCTTAAAGGCATCGTAGAAATGATGATGCACATCGGAGGAAATATCATACAGATTGACGTATACGTGTCACGTACTAAAGTCACTTCACTTTACGCCGATTCAAGCACATACATGGATAACGACAAAAAAAAATGAACCTTTCGGATCTTCAACAAGACGGTTGTTTGATTAGGTGCTTTGTGTTATTACGTGACAGTAAAATATTCAAAAATCTCATTATGTATTTTTCTACTTTTATTCCGACTCATTTGTCTTACTTTTGTAATATTTCCTGTTTTCCAAAAAAAACATTTTATGTACGCCTTCCTAATTGTTAAAACATGCTACTAATGCAACTACCAACAATGTTATTCATATCATAATAAACATACATATATAGGTCACCCTACACGGGTGGAATAAATAGTGTCTGTCAGAAACTGCCGGTAGTTCTTTTGAAAAACGTCAACACCACATTGTATATGAACTGGATGACCATGTGCTAACTTTTCAATGAAATGACAAACATAAATCCCACAACTATTAGACACACTCTGCTGAGGAACTTCGGTGCCTACGTGCATGGCTAGTTGTAAGTTATCGACTCGTTCAACTCGTGCTTTTTCCCAATAATCCAGCTTGTCTAAAAACACCGGCATTAAGTTGTGCAATTTATCCCCAATCCCCTTAAAAAAACTCCTTCATATGAGGTCTGTAACCTGCCCGATCAAAGTTGCTATCATAAATTGTCACAACCCAAGTACGCAAATCTAATTCTGCAAGCATCCAATGCTTATTTAGTTGATTCAGTGGGAAAATAACCTGCAAGGATTATTAAAATTATTTAACCTTTTACTTAATAATTTAGTAACATTATTTACTAACATTATTTACCCTATCAAGAGTCCACCAAGAAGGACAAGGTCCTTCTGTGCCGTTAGCCAGCTCATATATCCTCTCACAGTCTTCTAATATCTTGTGGAAAACAACTGGAAGGATGTCACATCGCTGATCTTTCAAGGGTGATAAAGCCACCATATTGGACCACACATCAATGTGCTACAACAAATGTAAAATTAAATTATTCCACCTGCTATATATATATATATAAATATATATGTATGTATATTGACAACAACTATACAAGATATCCTAACATACCTCGTTTAATAACCAACCATTGTCTTCTTCCAAGAGAAGTCTACCCCAAACGTCCATATCCAAGTGATACGGAAAGTCTTTGATAATGCAATAATGGTCGACGATACAACCTTTGGGAAGACCTCTAGACCGCAGTTCACCGTGATTATAGAATTGTTGTGTTGTGTGTTCGAAATGTTGTGAACCAACCAAATTGTTTACTTTGTCAACATTCTCACACATAATTTCCAACAGTTACAACAATAAATCATATTAAAACACGTATTGTATTTATACTAATGTTAAATTATGTTTAAAGTAACACTTACTTCATCATCATCCATACTATTCAAACAGTTAAGTATGTCTTCATCGGTAAATAGTTCATTCGGTTTGTTGAGCAAGTCATGCGAACACGTCACCGGTTGCTTAACATCTTGAGTTGCTAAAACTTGAAGAAGCTCTTCATCTATAAACTCAAAATCGATAACGTTAGAATTAGGATACGCTTTATTCCAAAGCACATGTTATATTAAAAAAATAGAAATATAAATCAAATACTCTATGAGTATAAATTTCAATGTATTCAACGCATAGACAACGTATAACATACCTGAAGTAGGTGCTCCATGTTACTGAAGCGCGTCCTTCTTGCCTTACCTCCTCAATATTGAAACGGCGTTCAAACTTAGCCAATAATGAATCTACATCTTCATTCGTCCGATGTAGGAACCGCATTGTCTCCTGATAGTAGGGCCTTTTTTTTCACAGAGTTGGATCAATATCTTTCGGTATATTCTTGTCCTGATAAAAGACAAAAACAATATAATTGTTGTCATATAAAAAGTGTAATTTAGTTAAAACAATTGTGGGCCCATATCTAACAAAATTTTGCAACATGCCTTATCCAGATTCTATTTTGGAGAAGATATTATGAGATATTCGCAATCTTAAAATTACTATAAATATTGGATGCCTAACATAACATCATCAATAGCTTGATTTACAAATTCTAGTTAAATTACAGTCACTTTTTGTTGCTCTAAAAAACGATATAACAATTAGTTGAGATATAAGTTCTTGTAAAACCTATTTAACTTTTTAATCAATTGGATAATTGCCAAACTATGTATTTCAGTAGTAATGAAACATAAACGTTGTGAAACTATACCTCCCTAGACATTTTATCGATCTTTACAGACACCAACCACCCAAAATCTTTATCTTGGGTCCAAGCAATAGCTCTAGGTAAACGCATTATTTGATCCTTTTTAGCAAGCTCTCGGGAATACGGTAGGACTTCTAAAATCCATATCTATTCAATCAAAAGATAGAAAATTAATATAACCTCTTATAAGTATAGTTTAAACATGACACTAAATAGAATCATAATTAAATCAAAATGTACCTTGAAAATAAACATGAAACCATGCAGTTGATATTGCGGATCCTTTTTTGGGATCTTAGGATAAAATGTTACTCGTTCTTGACTTTCACAAAGTGACTGGTATGTAGCACCCCAAGTATAGGAACCCCATGGAAAATCGTTCCACGAGTCCAAGTCTTCAACAAGTTGTAGTAACTCGTCATCAACAACATAATACTCATATGAATCAATAAATCCTTTATGCAAAAGCAGTAACAAAGATATTCGCACAACATCCAAATCATTGTAGTCATAAAGTCATTCAAAAACATTATGAAGATCACGCACGCATACACAATTTTTTTTTCTCAACCACTTAGCAAATACTCGCTTTCTTAAAGACCCTCCACCGTGTCTCGGTATTTTCGGTAAAACACCAAACTTCATCCAGAAATCAAACAAAATTCTCCTGGCCCAAAATGTAGTTTCTTCTCAGCAACCTCAAAAACCAACTCCTTCTTATCATTATTCAATTCTACAAGGTTTGACAACATAAAATGCAACAAGATAGGTTCTTGCCTAAGATCTTCTAACCAAAACTAATGTCCAAAGCATGTTTTAAAGAAAAGGCTATGACAAGCTGGTATTTCCTTCAACACTGCATCTATTTTAGAGATAATAGATATATCGGCGTTCAGTTGCACATCGGCATAATAGTACTAACCCTCTACAAAATAAACAAATTTACTAGGTTATAAGTTGATATTCCACATTTACCGTATTCATGTACGACTTAAGGATATATGTTTAGAGAACTTACAATATTCATTATCGATACAATTGGACCACTCACGTCTAAATGATCTTACCCGTGACACTTTTTCAAGATACCTATATCAATAACATTGTATATTATGGCACTTATGCAAGAAACTATAACAATAACATTCAAGAAACTTTTAACTTTTAACTTTTAGCTTTTAGATAATACCTATTCTTTATAAAAACAACATAATTAACAATTTTTTAAATAAAATAAAATATATAAATATATTTAACGAAATTCACAATAATTATAAATAATTATAAATAAACACAAACTTATATCACAAAATCGATTAAAAAAGCCTAAATTTAACAAATAAATGTATTAGTTTCCAATCAAATATTAAACAATAATATCAATTTCAAAATTTATCCAAACAAATACCTTCTGATTTTTTTTGATAATTTCGTTTACTTTCTACATCCTTCTTTATTACATCCTTCTTTATACTTAAAGTAAGATAAATGTTCATAAACAAACAACCAAATTATAAATTGTTCCCTATACAAAATATAAAAGAATTATCAAACAATATGTTGATAAAAATATTACCTTCTCTTTGTTAACTTCATACAACTTTGTCTTCTTCTAAAATGAGATGAAAATTTAAAAGGATTATCTTCAACTTGCCAGAAGGTTAGAGAGAAGGTTCACCAAACTCTATCTGTGATATACAAAAGCAAACAATAAAAAACGTTCATGCACAAAAATCGAAAAATAGTCAAATCGCCATATGTATTTAAAATTATGGCGATTTTCATACATCGCTAGGTATAGTCAAATAGCGATTTGTCCCGGCCATGTGGCGCGCTTTCGTTGGTCAGCAAGAAATCACCAGAATAGCCATATTAGATTTAATAATATGGCGATTTGTTTGTCTATTTTTGTAAATGGTATCTGTAAATGGTATTTGACATGATCTATTTTTATAATTTTAGTGTTGAAATATCTATTTAGGTAAATTTTTCAATAAAAAATCCGTCATCAATTAATAATGATAATGATGATTCAATGCTTAAGCAGTTGTACATTAACATCAGTGATTAACCATCCAAAACATTATAAGATACAACTTATTTAATTTAAAAGGAAAAGCATTCTTGATGACCCATAATTTTGAAATTAAATACTCCTTATGAGATTTGAGCTAAAACTTACAATTCCAATTTATCCAGCCACTTAACAAAAGAATTAGTTAACTAACATTGGCAACATTTGATTTCAATCGACGAGTTCCAACAACTTGTAGAACGTTGGTTACGTCAAAGACGAAGCATTCTTGTTGATTAGTTGACTAATCAAGTTGTATATGTAAGACGAATCCTTATGACATTTGGCATTACTGACTAAAAGATATTTATGCATACATATACTTGGTCTTTTCTAGGTTAACTAATTTAAAACAAGATAAAAAGCATTAAAGGTATCATTAAACTTTTGTATCGTTATTGAACCCATTAGCTTTTCTTGCAGGATTATGGGTTTAATCCGTCAATGACATCAAGTTACATCATACTTGACATAAAAGTAGAAGAGAAAGTGACAAGTGTTGTCACATGTAGTAGTCATTTTATATTTAAAAAGTTAAAATTAAAAACATTAACAATGGTGTTGATTATGTTTGATCCTTTTATAAAAAATTAAATTAAACATATTAGAGAATAGTTGTTAGAGGCAGGCATCGTATTGTTAACCCATTAGAAAAAAGAAATACAAGAAATACTAATTAGTAGCCTCATCATCTCCTTTAATATTCATACTCAATACACTACAAGATTTTTCATGAATGGGGCACTCACTATCAATATCTTGAACCAAAGACTTGATAAATGGGCATGGTTGCACCGTCTCTTGCGTTGGGATAAACGACGTATCGTACTGAGATGAACCCATAGGCTGAGTCCTCATTTGCACAGACCGCATCAATGCAGCCCTCCTTAAGTCGGCAGAGTGGCATATGTCACTAGGGGATGATGGGAACCGCCCCTCGGGTTCGGACCCACGTTTTCGTGCCTGTGAAGGTGTCACGGCTGGTGCACCAGGGTAGGAGGATCCAGGTGAGAATGTATTTGCAGCGAGTCTTTGAAACCGATATGGAGAAACAGGGCTAGTCGGTTGGCTATCAGGAAGGGATGGGGATGGTGAACATGCATTGCTTTCGTAGTATCGACATTCATCCAAGTCTTCTGACATTGGTGAATACTGCAACGACAGTTCGTCCCTGAAATTAAAACCGAACAATCGATGTTTACAAATATTTTAATGATAATAACCTAAAAAACCAAATACAACTAAATTACCACTGCTAATTGAATGAAAATTTATCAGACAAAACACCCTATTTCCTTAGTTGTTACTAGAGCTTGTGATTATATTTATGATTTGATGTTCGTCGTTCTCTCCACTAGTAGAAAAGGGTAAACTTATATAATGGCCATAGAGTTAGAAAGCCTAATGATATTCTAACTTTTATTTGCAGCGATCTGATGTTGATTCAAGAAAAGAAACTCAGTAATATTGCGATGATATGCCGGTTGACTGCAAAAACAATATAACAGAAACTCTGACTTCTCTTATATCTTTATACATCCGCTTTTAATAGTTCTACTTCCGAAAGTAAAACTTGGGCCAAAACACAAACTAACTGCAAGACAACTCAAGGAGTAAAGAGCACTGCGATAATCACGAAGGAATCACACTTTTCATGATTCGATAAAACAAGCATAAATTAAAGGTTATGCAATTTTCATCAGAAAAGCTCACATCAAATTTAGCATTTTCAGTTTGCAGCAATGTAAGCTATAATCTAATTACAAAATATCACTGCATTGGTAAAAGAACGAGCTTTTTACCTTAAATAAAACATGCTATTGGATATTGCGGGAGAATCCATGAGGTTTTCAGGAAGGGGGTCTCCAACTGATAGTCCATTCAAGCTCGAAGCCATTATCTACAACCCGTTCCAATATCTTAGTTAGTTTGAAATTGCATACATATTAATTTCCACATGATTTTGTTAAACACAATCCGAAACCACTTTTGCATCGACAACAAAGATTCCAAAGAGTTTCAATTAGAAGTACAATGGCCGATCTCTTTAACAATTACTTGTCCTTATATGTGTTTTCGGAAGTGATAATTGCAGTTTGAATCCAGTGATAGTTAGATAAGTTCACATTTATCTCCAGCCTCCAGGCTTCTTTAAGAATCTGCTTAGATACTTCTCAAAATCATATTCAAAATTACATTTGCCAAACACTGAAATTGCAACTTCAAGTCGATATAATCACTTCAAAGTTCAAACACACATCAAAACACCCTATAAATGCCCCAAACAGAAATTCATGATTCAACCACCTCAAATCCTTAGATATTACATAAAATAATAATAATAAATAATTTATCAATAACTTTCTTCAAATTAGCAAACAAACTGCGTGATCACCAAAATTCCCACAACTTAAAAAAAGAAAAAAAAAAAAAACAATTATTATTATATTTATCAAATTAACCAAATTTCCATCATTTTTTCACTATTTTGATTGCGATGTCAGCCTAAGGTATGTTCACAAGCAACAGTTTTTTCCTTCTAAATCATCAACCAATCAAACTCCATATATTCTCAAATTAATCGTACGGAATTTCTAATTCTGAAAATAAAAAAATTATTCAATATTATACCTCACTGAGATAACGTTTATGAAAGTGAAGATTATCAACGTAAACCTCATCTTCAGGATCTCTTGTTCGTTTACCACTTGGTGACGCTACTGTTGTTGATGATGACGATGGAGATACAGTTATAGATACAGATGAACATGATGATGTAGATATAGATACAGGATTCGCAGATTCAGTTTCTGGTATGCTAGTACCTGATGATAATGATGATTCCGCGACCTTTTCTAATCTCATTTTCAAATTTCGCGCCACAAATTGAAAATAATCGACGGAAATGACGCGAGTGTGTGTGAAATTAAAGCGAATACGAACAAAATAGAAGATTTAGATAACGAGGGAATTAACACTGTGAATAAAAATTTAATCAAAATTAAAAAATAAATAAATAATAATAGGTCTACTAAAGTTCACGATCTTTGTATATCGAACACATGGCAGTTGGTTGTTATGCTTTAGGGCTACAACAATGAATGGGCCTAATATCTTGGGCCTGTTACAGTACTGGACCAAGGTCCATTTTCATGTATTCGCTGGTGTACAACTGTACATATTCGACATTTTCTTTTCGGGGAATGTTCTGTAGTATAAAAATGTACAAAAATATAATAAATATTGTTGTTTTTTGGGTTTTGTTAATGATAATTTTTAAAGTAATCGTTAGAGAAAATATTGTATGGATAGTACATAATATCTTGAACGGTGAATATCCATAAATATGAGTCAGAAGATATTTAAATGTTTAAATGTATGAAATATAAAAAGAAGGAAATTTAAAAAAAGGAAAGTGAAACATATATATTTAAATTGTCATTCAGCAAAAATAAATATGATTTAAATAAAAAATAAATATAATTTCAAACTTAATCAAATGATTATTTTGCTGAATCAAAATGTTAAAAAACTCTTCTTCCTCTTCTCTACCAATTTTTCCTTCTCCCTTGAATCCACTCGTATTTAAATGAACAATATATAATGCAACTTTAAACATCTAGACTATTGTAGTAGAGTTAATTCCATAAAAAGTCTCTTTAATTTACATAGAGTAATATAATTAGTGTTCTATATTTCATTTTTTTGAGCTGGCAGTTCAAAAATATAAACAAAAATATGAAAAATTTATGCGTTTAATTTTTTCCTCGGTTGAAATAATTAATATACCTTTTTCTCTTTAATTTTTTTAAGTTTATTTAATTTTTAAACATATCTAACAATAAAAGAATGTTATATAATTAAATTAAACAACAAAACTAGATAATAATATAAAACCGTAACTGGACCAACAAAAAGAAACGTAATCTACCGGAAAACACACAAGGCATTGCAATAAAACAACGAAGGGAGGAATTTACGTCGGGGATCGGGAGATGTTGTTAGAGTGTGGTTGTCAGCCGGCTATCCGGAGGTTCGCCCGGAAGTCACTTTACATCGAGGAAGACAATTTACACCAGTCACTTTGTACCGGTCACCTTACGGCCGGAGTAAGGTGTGGATCTCGCTGGAAAAACTGAACGAGGATGACTTGCGTAAGATGTTTTGATGACTTGCCGGAAAAACTGAACGAGGTGGTTACACCGGTTTTTTTGTTGTTATTGTTTTGAGATGATGATAAAATCCATTAATAATTGAGAAAGTGAATAAAAATCATTATAAGGATACGTTAGTCGTTTCAATTGAAAAAGGGATTAAAAGTACAAGAACTTTTACCTTCTTGGACTGTCAACACGATAGACTAGATGTGTTAGTGTGCATAAACTAGAGGGGTCATGCAATTAACTCATTATATTATTGAAACCTTTGAATTTGTGATTTTATGATGAGATTTAATTGATTTTTCATTTTATTTTAAACGGCTGATATTATTAAAAACTAATAAAGAACTAAAATAATAAAGATTACGTGATTACAAGAGAAAAAATGAAATTCAATTCAATTGATTGATCGATCCATTGATATGTATAAAAAACAAGGATCGGTTCGACTCAGTTTTAATACATAGCAATTATAAACACTATCATGAAATTCATTTTCAGGTCGGATTAAATTCTTTATGTAACTTTAACTTAAATTTTTTTGGTTATACTTGTTACAATGTAGGAATGATGTGTGTAATTCAACTCTAAAAGAGATCAGAAAGGTGTAACAACTATCAGAACTAAACGTCCATGATATATAAAATTTACTAATATATGGTAGTAGGATGACTGTCAAATGTAATTAGTTCTGAGCCAAATTGTCGCAAGTTATATTATTAATATATGTCTAGAACTTTAAGCGAGAAATTTTTTTCATCAGTAGATACAATCTGTCTAAAGAATCAACGAACCAACTCATAATATGCTAATTTTCAAGTATATAAGATTTGTCTGTATGTATTCCCTCTTTATCATAAAGATTTTATACCTCCAAATCAATGATGACTTTATGCAAGCTCAATATGAGTTCATCTATTAGATGATAATAATTGCACTTGTGTTGTCATAATTGATTCATAAAACTAAACTCTGCATTTAAATGTACGACCTAACAGCTCAAAAGACAAACAAATGATTGACGATTGGGTAAACAAGTCATAAACAAGTCCTTTTTTGACAATGATATGCTATGAGTTCATCTATTAGAGCACACGGAGTGGGGAGGAATGCACACGTTCCCCGATCTAAATGCCGTCGGGAACGCCGTTCCCTCACTCCTGGACGGCATTCCAGACAAAGTTTCCGCAAATGTTCCGGCGGCAGCGTCCCCCTACAGACGTTGTGTTCCTGTTTTTTCTTTTTCTTTTTCTCATTTTTTCTTCTTTATTTTCTTGTTTTATTTTTGATTTGAAGAATATATGATTTGGGTGTTTTATTTGATTTGAAGAATATATGATTTGTGTGTTTGTGAGAGTGTGTATGTGAAGAAGAAGATGACGGTGAAGAAGATGATGATGGGAGCCAAAATCGAAGAAGATGATGATGGGAGCCAAAATCAGGGAGAGAAATTTTAGGTTATTAAAATGGGCCCATTTTTATGAGCTCATTTTTTAGAATGAGTTTTTTTAATGGGCTATACATATTTAATATATTAATTGGGCGAAAATTTATTAAATTAAAATGGATTGCATGTAACTTTTTTATTTTTAATAAATCAATTTTTTTATTTAATTTATTTTGTTTTTTACTTCTATTTTATAAATTAGTTGAATATTCTTACAATTAAAAAAATCAAAAAGAAATTCTTGAACACTGTTCCTACTCTCTCCATTTTCAGCAACAGTGTTCCAGAAGAACACTATTACTGAACACTGTGACGAGGAGATCACCACTCCTTGTGCTCTTTTAGATGATAAATAACCTTGTTAGTGGGTTGGTGACAAAACTCTAGGATAGATATTTTATTTACAATAATTGCCCTGTAATAATGTTGTTAATGAAGTAAACTAGAGGTCATAAGGTGCAAGCTAATCACATTGAAAAGAGGAAGGAAAAAGAAAGGGCCAAAATATAATTTCAAAAGCACAAAAATGTTGATAATTACATGTGGAGAAGATTTTGGCATATTTATAGTTTAAAGTAAATCCCTTTTATATGGAGGAATCCAGCAACTAGACCCCAGAATATAATTTCCAAAAGCACAAATGCTAACTTGCCCCACTTCTCAGAGGGTAGTGCAGCCTCAAAGAGCAACTCTGTAGCATTAACCTGCACCCAAATGTTATTATGTTGTATGCACTCTAAACTTACATATTTTACTTTCAAGATTGATCCAAATTAATATTTGTTACTTTCGTCCTAAAACTTAGAAGAATATATATAACTGACATAAAGAGAACAAAAGCAAAGGTTTGGATGGAAATTACCAGGTTGTTTTCAGGAGAACGCCAATAGACACCTTGTAAAGCTGCTGGAAATATGTCACAGGCAGCTAAAGCGTAAACAACGAGCGCATTCATTCCCATCCACTGGAACAACACTGTAGGTTTTTGGATATGGACAACATCAACCTGCGTCATATGCAAAAGTAAGCACACACATCTTTAAATTGATTGCAGCTACAGTAACTCATGGTTTCATTTTGTAATCTAACTTGTATAAAAACTTACCAAGTAAAACATGGCAATCAAAAGAATGCCTGATGCTCCTGCTGAGATGCACATGTAGCTTAATGTGTATAATGGTTTGGATAAAGGAATACCTGAAAGAGAAGGTGCAGAACGATATATTACAATTGAAAGTATGTGCCACTTCATTTCAAAAAATTCTAACAAAAGAAAATATACCTATGATCATTGAAACGTAACCCAATATAAGCAGAGAGGAAGAGCAAATTAACCATATAATAATCCTCTGGATATGACCCTAAAATGCAGAAGATAACTTCAAAGTATAATGATAAAACTAAATACCACATCAGTTATGTTTTGGCATAGATTGTACTGCAAGTGATAAGTAACATCTATACCTTATAATGCACCATAACATGTCCATACTGCAACCCCAAGAAACAAGTGACTGCAGCCATTAACGAACTGAAAATATATCCATATAAGTTATCTTATAACAAAACAATACATAATCACCATTTCAACATAACTTAAGGCGTGAAGCATAAAACAGCACGAGAATCAATTTCTCAAAGATCTGATGTTACAATTTGGAATCAAACAAAACCAACCTTAACAGGCCTTCTGGATCAAATGGAGCAAGGCACCATGAAGGGGCATTTGGTGGTAGGGGTCCATAATCCGGAGAATTGATACTGCATGCCTATAAGCACTGAATAAGTCAACTGCACAAAGAGCATTAAGAGCAAGAACTCACAACAGGTACGATATGTTTGTAAGCATGACCAAAGGACAACCTCTGTTCTCTTGTATACAGGCCGTTGATATAGATGGCCTTCACCAAGGAGAATTCTATCGACAAGGCCAACTGCATTGCAAGAAGGTTCTAGACTGCCCCTGACTCCACAGTGTACCTATCAAATAAGTTTATTGTTAATGGACTTTAGCTTAATGAGGTCATAAGACAGATGATTGTCATGGAACAGTATTAATACTCACAATTTGACTCTCATTCCAAGATATTGGTACCGATAACAAAGAGTTCTCGGTCACGACCTCAAAACCCCAGTCTGGGACGTAAAGACCGTATAATAAAGACATGTAAATTATACCCAATACAAACATAACCACCCTGGAAAATAGGAAAATGATTAGCATGTGAAAACGGTACATATGTACCAAATTTAATCATACTAAAAAACTTCATATTTCCTACACACATTTTCAGTGTTAAGAACAAAACAATGTACTGTAGCATTTGATCTTCACAGATTAACAGTAATTTCAAATGGCCTCAGATTGTTTGACTAAAAAAGTTAATCATTAATGGTAGTCAGTTATAGTACATTACAGAGATTAAAACTGGAAAATCAACTTACCACTGAACATAGTATTTCTTTGCGAATGCCATGGCCGAATTAACTTCATTCGTGTTAACACACCAGATCTCAGTTATTGAAGCCAGAAAATATCCAATTGAAATCCTCTGTATATCATGAATAACTGATTTAGTGGTGGTTGGAACAGTGAGGTAGGAATATTCAACACAGACACGTTAGGAAATTATATTATTTTTGGCTCTAATCCTCACCCCCTTCAACAAAACAAGAACTTCTTCATCTAAATGCTATATGCCAATCATCCATTTAATTGCAAAATAAGGCTGAAAATAAAGTAATCAATGCATTTTCTGCATTCAGGCCATGATATCAATTCCATTTCCTCAAACTGTACTTAGTCCTCCTTTTTATAATCTTGTATTATTCACTTTCCCAAGAGAAAATTCCACTCATTTACATATTAATTGTATGCTTATCAGATACCTGTAACACACCCATCCACCGTATCTGATTGATATCAACTCCATACGTTAGATCATCACGTCCATGGAAGTATCCACCTAGAGGGATGTATAAACAATGAGTTTCATATTCAAAAATTAACTCAACAAGCATAGTTGTTAGTTATCTCAAACTATGTGGACCATATAAATCATTCATACTAGCTTTCTACCCTAACCAATTCCAAAATGAACTCACGTAAACCATATGCTTTTTTAATTCATTAATAGAAAAAGAGAAATACCTTGCAGAATCAAACCTAGCAGAAAGAGCTTGATAGTTCTGAATAGCACTTTCTTGGTGGCTGATGGTTTGCTAGAAACTTTCTGCATTACATTATTGATAAAAAACAAATTTTTGCTCGTAATTCAATTATAAGTTTACTATTACTAGCATATAGGACTGTAAATGAACCGAATGAACACGCACAGCTTGTTCGTTTATGTTTTACTGAACAAACGAACAAACACATTTTCATGTTCGTTTCCATTTATTAAAAAAAAGGTTTGTTCTTGTTCGATTATGTTCGTTCATTAAGACATTAAACAAACTCAAATGAATACAAAGTGAACACAAACGAGCAAATATATAAACCAATGCGTAAAAATAAGATTAAACTGCATATTCAAACTTATGAAACCTTCATAATATGAATATCATTATCCAAAAATCTTAAAGTTTATACAAATTAAATAGTACAATCCAATTATGTAAGTTACAAATTAAGCTTGAAAAACCTTTACATTTACAATAATAATAATTTGGTTAAGAATATACAGTATAATATTTGAACATAATTAATGAACCTTAACCAACTGTTACTGAACGTTCACAAACATAAATGGATGAGCAAGATATATGTTTATTCATTAACCAAATAAACGAAATTCCAATCGAATGGTTCATTCAACGTTCCGTTCGAATCGATTCCAGCCCTAAGTAGCATATATATAAACTCTTTGAAAAAATAACATCAACCAAAAACATGTAATTTAATAATAAACCTAAGTACCAAACTACATACCTTGAATACAAGACTCACTGATATACCAACACTAAACAAAAAAAACGGCATCACAAAATCGGCAATTGTAACACCAAACCACGGAGAATGATTAATCGAAGGAAATGCTCCTCCAGCATCATCAACCAAAATCATTAACTGATTAAAGTAAACGGCAATTACATTAATACACATAGATACCCAAATTAAAACTATTACACTTTATACGTACAGCGACTGTGAGACCACGGAAAACGTCGAGTGAAACGAGACGTTGTTTAGCAGATGAATTGCAATCGGACGGTGAAACAAACGGCGTTATCTCATCGGCAGATTGAAGAAGGGGACTCCGTTCGTCAGTTTCCATTACGGTTAACATTGACGACATTTTTCATCGGTCAAAAGATAGTCAAAATTCTTGGTTTGTTTAATACGGAGAGATAGTGATTTGGAACAATTGACACGTGACACTGTACTTGTCATTTTGTTCTAGGCTAACGGATCAAAAATAACAAGATGGTACATTTATAGTTTCGACAAGGTTTAGAAAGTTAGATTTCCATTTAGCTAGAACTAGAAAAGGTTTATGAATTTATATCTTTTGAATTTACTCGTTAATCAATAAATATGTTTAGGTTACGTTCATTAACGAATAATTGTGAATATAATCTTGAGGTCACAGTATTCATGAAATTCAGTTTCGGTTAAATTATTACATATTGAATTAATTGTTTGTATTATGATGAAATTCGGTTTCGGTTAGATTTTAATAATTTGATATTATGGTGTTTGGATATGTAGACACGTGAATTCTATCTCATTTTGAAAGATTTTAACACTTTAAAAAAAGTTTATAGAGTTAAAACTTCCTAACTAATGAATAGATGTGTTATAAGTTTCTCACACTTCTATATATATATATATATATAAGAGAATGATCTATAGGGAAGCATCAAAATTTGGAAAATGAGGGAAGTAAATTTTAGCCCTTAATTTTTTTATAAAAAAACGTTTTTAACATTCATCAGCAATGAATGTTAAATTTTGAAATTATTTTTAAAATTCATTTATGATGAAATCAAGGGTTGAGATTTTGTTTCCCTCTTTCCTTAATTTTTTTACTTCTCTCTTAATCTCCACTTTTATATATATATATATATATATATTGTGCAAATAGCATTAAACACTCAGTTTCATAAAATGTATACTTAAGTTGACACATTTTGACTTTTCCATCTTTAATCCGTCAAACGGGTTAACTGGACTTCTTTTTTTCCAATTACTATTATTACTAATTATAATTACTATTACTATTACTATTACCATTGTTATTTTATTGGTCAAACAAACAATCTCTAGCCAAAAGTCATTGCTAGAACCAACTACCTAAAGGCCATCCACTGTTGTAAGGTTGCTGAATCCAAATCAAATGAAAAATGATTGTTAATCATAAAATGAAAGACACTAGTCCCATGCACATTGATAAACCCAAATCAAAAAATCCAAATGCAAAATGTTCTTTTTAAAACAAGTCATTTTTCTAAGTTTGTACATTTTTTCTTTGTAAGGCCACTCCCTAGTGTACTTCAGAACTGAAGAACTAACCGTCACATCATTACAAGAACTGAAAAACTGAACCAGAATTGAATCATATCTATAATAACTGAAAGATTAAAATTTTTAGCGTCACGTCATTTCATAACTATTAATGCAAATACATTTATATTTTTAAGAACACATTAATAATAATAATTAAAATACGTTACACTAATAATAAAAATTACATTAATTATATAAAAGTACGTAACATTTAATTTTTAAATTTTAAACACTATTATCCCAATTTTGAAAGGGACCGCATTCACGATTTGATAAACAGAATGTGAAGTTTGAACAAATGAGTTAGAAAGGTGCAAGTGCTACAGATGATTTAAGCAGTGTAAAGAAAAATGAGCATGGTGAATCAAGTCAAAAGACAGAGACTAAAGTGGAAACAGAGAGTGAGTGGGAGGATTATGATCCAGATGATAGTGATGATACTGCTTCAATAGATCATCTAAGTGAGGGTAAAAATGAACTGATGGAGCTTAGGAAGGGACACCCAATACTTAATGTACCTACTGAGAGTCATCTACCACATTTAGAAAACAATGATGAGAATGAAGGGCAAGAACATGATGTGAATAAGGTTGTATGTTTTGAACATGAAGAGTTTATGAATGATCTAGTGAATGCATTGAAACCAAAGGATGAAGATATCTCCAATGATCCCATGGCTGTCCCTGAACCAACATATGATGAGTTTCCCGTACATGACACTGCTACTCACTAGAGATTGAAAGAGCCCAAGGTATTATTGTCATATTTTGGCTGTTGTATTTGTTTATATTTCCATATAACCCTATTATGTAATTTTTGTGATATAGGTTGGTGAAAGGTATAAAGGGCCAGAACAATTGAAGGAGTGTTTGTCATATTATGCTTTAGCAAATGGATATTCCATTTGGTATGAAAGGAGTAGCTATAAGAAAATCATTGCTAAGTGTGGTACAAGACCTCCAAAGATTAAGGATGAATCTAAGGGAAAACAGAGGTATCCAAAGTCAAGAAAGTTAAAAAGGAAAGGATGTCAATGGAGGTTAATAGGTAGATGGATGTCTGATAAGAAATCATTTCAGGTAATTACACTAAAATCCAAAGTCTTGGCCTAGAGCATTCTTTTGGTTACATACTGGTTGTGAGGCAGTGGAGAATGGGTTTAGTGAGTGTTGGAACTCAGTTCTATTAATGGTTAGGAATAAACCTATCATAACCATGTTAGAAGCAATTAGAGTTATAGTGATCACAAGGATGGAAACAATTAGAGAGATAAGTAGCAAATGGGGACTTGATTCACAAGACCTGACTCCTAACATTAAAAAGAGGTTAGAATGTATTAAGAAGTAAAAATGTGAATGGCTAGTGATTCATGCTGGTGGATCTGTGTTTGAAATTAGGAAACATGGGAAGGCATTTATTGTTGACTTTGAAATCTGCAGTTGTAGTTGTAGATTATGGGGGTTGAGTGGAATCCCATGTGTACATGTTGTTGCTACTATAATGAAGTGTGATGAAGATCCAGCTGATCATGTATCTGCTTGGTTTAGGATGGATTACTATCAAAGAGCATACACATCTTATTTGAATCCAGTGCCTGGAATGGATATGTGGCCAAAGACTGATCAAAATGCACCTTTGCCACCTAAACCAAGAAAAATGCCTCGAAGGCCCAAGAAGTAGAGAATTAGAGTAGCACATGAAGATCAGTCTGGAACAAGAATGGTGTCTAAGCATGGTGTTATAATGACATGTTCAAATTGCCTTCAAAAGGGGCACAATTATGCCTGTTGTCCAAATGAACCTGTGGAAAGGGTGAAACCACCCAAGCAAAAAGCTGGAAGGAAACCAAAACAGACTAAAATAGAGTCAAAGGATGCAACACCAACTATTACAACACAAAATGATGCTTCTGGTTCAAAGAGTAGTTCAAAGACTAAAGAAGAGGCAACTGGATGTAAACGTGGTGTCACAAGAACATGTTTTAGATGGGCTTCAAATACATCTCTAATCAAGAATAAACAATCAGGTTTGTATACTCACCTATACATGCTTATGATTAATACTTGATAACTTGATAAATGGAGGTTAACTTGATAACTTTATAATTTTATAGATGCTACAATAGATGCTACAGCAGGTGGTGGTTCAAGGGGTGGTGGTAATGCTGGCAGGGGTTTCGGTAATTGTGGCAGGGGTGGTGGCAATGCCAGGGGTGGTGGTAATGCTGGCAGGGGTTTGGGTAGGCGTGCAGGTAATGGTGCAAGGGGTGCAGGTAATGGTGGTAGGGGTGCAAGTAATGGTGCAAGGGGTAGGGGTAAAAAAGTGGTTTTTGGGAGTACACTTAGCTGGTTTAGCTGTGGATTGGGTACTTCTGGAACACAAGTCCAACAAGAATCTGTCAATGCCACTGCAGAACCTAACCCAAACCCAGATATTGTTGGAACACAAGAATCTGTTAATGCACAAGCTGCAAAGAGAATGAAATCAAGTGAACGGATTGCAAAACAGAAATTGGCTAAAAGAGTGCATGGACCAGGTAGCACAGAAGATCAACCAATGGATCTAGAGTAGTCTTGTTAATAGTATCTTTAGGTAGTTTGATCCCACTGCAAAACACTTGAAGTATGTAACTTGATAACTTGATGTTTTTGGTGCACATGAACTCAGTTCTTTTGGTCAGTATATGGATCATACTCTGTAACTTGATAACTTGATAACTTTATAACTTGATAACTTGTTTTTGGCTATTAATATGAATTTGATGACTGTTGTAACTTATGTATGAAAGTGCAGGTTCAAAGCAACTATATGAAAGTGCAAGTTCAAAGCAATTAAGTAACATAAAACACTTGGTTACATTCATAACATTCATAAGATCCAAAATACTTGCTTACTGTCAATGCCACATATTTCTACTCTACTGCTAATAGGTCCTTATTTCATTACTAGAACACCTATGACAAAACATAACAATGCTACAACACAAACCAAAACTATGAACACTTGGTCGAACAACTTCAATTTTGACTTTAATAAAGTCAACTCTTCCTTCTTCTTCAACAACTCAATTTTTGAATAAGGTAATTCATTTGCCATTTGGGGTTTCCACACACCATTTGGTAATCCCTTATCCGGTTCACACTTTGCACCCTCAAAGCATACATAACTTTATTGTAGTAGTCATTTGGGAGCTCCACATCTAGAAAACGAAATCCACAACAATATTGGTTTGTAAGCTAAATCAACACAAATTCATAACAAAACGTCAAATGTAATACAAAATTCATGCTTAAAATAAACCAAATTGCATTTTATAACAATGACAAAAAAAAATTAGGTTAAATTTACATTAGGGCATTTTACATTAGGGCATTTTACAAATCGCCTAGTTGGGTTTTTGTCAATCCATGATGTTTTCACATACATCTTCTCTCCACACCAGCAGTGGTAGAAACGAGCCTGGTCACTTTGATTTTCCGAACATGACGACGAAGAAGGAGCCATAAGAGAGCAGGGGAATTGGAGAAATTGGAGGGAAAATGAAAATGGATATGTGATATTACGAGAGAAAAAGGTTAGCATGTGTCTGACTACTTGACTTTATGAAATGTTATATGTTTATAAAATTAGTTTATAGCTCATTTTTTTCGTCTTACGTGGCACAGGTGGCATATTACGTGGCTTAAATATGGTGTTTACCGGTTACGTACCCGGTTACTTACGTCGATTGTACATTTTTCCCGGTTAGGTACATTAAATGCACTCCCGTAAAGTTGGGTGCATACAATAGACATCCGTCAAAAGTTGAGTTCATCCCCTGCCATAAGCCCTAATTTTATCAACATATTATCTGAATTTGAATTTCAGGTCGATTTGAATTGAGAATCAATAATTCTAGTCGATTCGAAAACCGAAAACCCAATTCAAATCTGTTTAATCGAATTATAGTAGAATAGAATTTCAAGTTGCATTCATATACATAACATCCCTAATTTGAGCGCAATGCAATGATGAGAGCTTTGCATGTACACACTTGTGTTTGTTTTATGAAATTTGATTATCAAAACATATTCATTGTGTTTGTTTGGTATGCATGTTATTTACGAGATAAATGTTTGGGTGTTGAAAACCATACCTCATGCGCTCGAATAAGTACGTCGGCCTTCCTTTTGGAGAAAGGTCTAAAGGACACTCCCTCTTCTGATGTAACAAAAACAGAGTAAAAGTATTACATAAATTATTAGTTGTGGTTTCAATAGTTTATGAATGTTGCCTCGGATGCAAGAGTCTTGCTTCGATGGTTTTCGTGATGTTCTTGGAAATTATAAATAAATAAATAGTTATACACAAGAAGCAACTGCTTATTTATTAGAAAAGAAGAGGTTCTAGCTATGTAATGGCTTCCATTCTCCAAATCTCTGTCGAAGTATCTAAATCCCATGGAGTCTAGGTTGTATTCTCCTGTCTTGATCTGAAAACCAAAGAGATCACCACCAATAATGTGATTCCATGACTTGTAATAACCCAACACTTCTTCTTCCTCAATGCTTTCATCATTGTACACAAAGCTAATCCCACACTCCTTTGTATTTTGAGAATAGATATCTTTTACAGTAATAGTAACCTGGCCACCCCCTACCATCTCATTCATTCCGAACATCCAATGGCTTAAGAATATCAAACATTCTTCACCTACAGAGACTCCCATATCAATACAATGAGCGTATATCCAGGTGCGGTTCTATGTTATATTACTAATTTTGATCTTTGGCAAATAAAACTCAAAGAATGAAGCTTCACTTGTCTCGGAAGCAATCTCATTTTCTTCCGGATCAAAATAAATCTGCACATGACAGAAGTTCAATCCTCTGAGTATTTTAGAAGATGATGGGATGGTAAATGATATTGAATTCCCCTGGCTTCTATCCATAATCCAGTTTGGCATCTCTTCCCCCCTGTAAATTGTGCTGAATATCCCAAATTCATAATACATCTGCCAAATACAATCAAGATTAATAAGCATAAGTAATATATGAATTGGTATTCACAGAATGAAAGAAAGTTAACTAGAGAAAACCTGGGTTTGAGATTCCTCTGGTTCCTCAAATGCTATACAAGTTTGGAAGCACTTTCTTTTAATAAAATCTAAATCAGTCCAGCCCAAACTATGTAATACCTTTTCCTCAACATCTCCAATAGGTTGGATTTTGACCATACCTTCAATTGCAGATATATTTGTCGGTTTTATGTTCAAAAACCTTAGTGGGGACATTTCTGGATTAAATAAAATTCTCGGTGAAAAATTGTTTGTGTTCCAAACTGTGAGTTGTCTCAGTGTAGATGGAGGATGTTCGATTGACGTCAGCATATCACAGAAATCCATAGAAAGATACTCAAGCCTAATGAGGCTTCTTACACAGTTGGGCATGGAAACAATTGGATTTCCATCTAAACATAACTACTTTAACATGGATAAGCAACTGAAGTTCATGGGAAAGGATTCGGTCGACAAATTATTATCTGCAAGCGACAACCTTACTAATGATTTCGGTAAAGAAATTGCAAAGAAATTCAAATCTCTTCCTACAGCCTGGATTACAGCAGAAGGAGATGCTTGTGAATCCGTATCCCTCACCTTTATTTGAGGATCACAGGTATTGCAACCATCTGCCAACAGTTTTTCAAGCTTCTTCAACTTACCTATAGCTGCTGGAAGCTTCTTAAGCTTGATGCAGTTACTCAGATTGATGCAGACAACCTCAACACATTGCTCAAGTGATTCACAGATCTCGATCAAACTTGTGCAATTTCTTACTATCAACTCCTCAAGAGAGGGGAGTTCGAAAAAGCCACCGAGTCTATTAAGCTGTTCACAGAAACTCAGATCAAGAAGTTTCAGTGATCCAAGGATTCTTTTTTGTTTTAAGCACGATTCATTCAAGTGCTGAAATGGAGATAAGTTAGGATAGTTATTGAATTTGCATTTACTCGATACGAAAGAACAAAAAGAAAATTGAAGTAGCTAGGTTCTTCTAAGTTCTCACCTTTTGCCCACTCTCGAGTTTTTGGTTAGTAAAACACATGCCGAAAGATATAATACTGCTATATGACATGTCGAGAACAACCAGTTTATCCATCGGCGAGTCTAAAGGAATGTGTTTCAAAGGGAACCCATGCATGCACAACCACCTCAATTTTTTAGGAAAATTCTTAGAAGACCCATCGAGTTGCACGTAGTTGAGTTGTAGTAGCATCAGATTATCCATCTTGCTGAGTGCTTCTGTTTTAATTTCATTTGATTCCCACGGGTTCTCTTTCTCAAGCATTCTCATGTCAAGGATGAGGCCTTTTATATTTGAAGTACCCTAAGAAGAAAGCAAATGGAATTTTTTTTTAAAACCTTATGTAAAATCATATAGATCATGCAGAATTCTAAGAAATGTAAATAAAAATGACATTGTATGCATAAATGGTCTCTTACTTTGTTTTGTTCCAACACATTGAATGACTCCTCGTGACACCATAATCGACTACGCTCCTGTGGCTTGTCAGGTGATTCTTGACGTACTAAATCTCTTCCCATATCTTGAAGCAACTGATGCATCATCAATCTGTCATTGCTACTAAGAAGGCATCTGTCAGTAAGATTCCTGATTCCAGATATTGTCTTCATACCACACGCCTGTAGGGCAGTTTCAGCAAATTCCCTTTCTTTTCCAACAAAAAAACAAGCAATATACTTAAACAATTCCTTATCGTGTTTGGATGGCAAAGAGTCGAAGCTCATTTGTAAGACTTTAATAATATCGGGATTGGTTTCTTCCTTTAGGGTATCTATGCGCTCCTCCCATTCAGTTACATCTCGGTTACACAAAGATTCGCCTAAAACCTTAAGACCCAACGGATGTCCTTGACAATATACCATAAGCTTTTTTGAAACTTCTTCATAACCTTCCTTGGGACCGTTACTCATGAATGCATGATGACTTAAAAGCTGTAATGATGCTTCCCAACCTAAGCCATCAAGTAAGTGATTCTTAAGCTCAGGTTGAACTATGTTGTTGATTGATAATGCATATTTCTCTGTCAATGACGCCTCTTTGGTTGTTACTATGATTTTACTTCCTGGATGAAAACCTTGCTATCCAAGTAACGCACGTAACTGATCGAGACTATCAATATCATCAAGAACCAACAACACCTTTTGACGAGTTAGTGCATTCTCGATCATAGTGGTGTATCCCCAAGTATTATGAACTTTAAAAGAATTTGTTTTTGAAATGTCACCGCAAAGTTGTTTTTGTAGTTTGAGTAGTCCATTAACTTTTGAAGCACATTTTGCACCGATACCTTCTAGAAAGCTGCTTCCGTTGAATAAACGACTATGAGTTTCATATACGTATCTGGCCAAAGATGTCTTCCCGATCCCGCCCATACCCAAGATAGTGAGAATGTCAGCCTTATGTGAGGATCCATCTTTTAACCATGAAGAAATGAATTCAATGGAATAATTCATCCCGAAAAGGTATGGTAGATTACTAAACAAGGAATCACCTATTCTGCGATTAATGTTTGTAACTATTTCTTCTATAAACTCCGTCTCTCGCCTGAAAATATATTTCACAGAAAACCACAAAAGTAAAATTAAGTAGATGTAGGGACATAAATGATCCGAAGATTATATCATATTCAAACATCTTAATTAAAGTTCTGCCTCAAAATCATATTCTATGTTAAGTTTGCAACATTTAGCTTGAGAATTTGTTAAGCATATTAGTTGGAAATATGACTCGAATTGAATGAGAATGTGTTGCGAAGAACCGAAGAAGACCAAAGTTACAGTTCGTGGTTGACACTCCATGTCATAGATAATGACATGGACAGGGTGTGTTAGATATTCGGTGAAGTTAATTTGCCGTTGACACTGTTTGTCAATTAACGGGACAAGGTATGCGACATGGTTTGTCAAATATGTAAATCATTTCTCAGGATTGCTTAAATACATATATTTTTTTAAAAAATCCCAATAAAACTCTACTTGTTTCTCGTGAAAGAACGTCGTGATTTAAAGATATATTGTCATAAAATAATCAATCAATGTATACAAACATTCCAAATATATAGATCAGCACGGTTACCTGCCCTTTGCATCTTTTCCTTTTAAATCGGCAACTTCTGTAAGTACATTTTTCCATTTATCAATCTTTTGAGCCCATTGACTTTTTTTATCCACATTTCTCTCTGCCTCCATCCTCTGTTTATGCTGATCCATTGCTTTTCCAAAGGTGCCTTGTTGCTTCCTGACATCAGTGGGCTCCACATGATAGAAGATAGGGATCACAATCTTGTTGTTGGTCAAACGCTGCTCAAGGATCAAGACTAGTTCATCGAGACACCAAGTTGAAGTAGCGTAATTCTCGGACAATACGATTATAGAGGCCTTAGATGCTTTAATTGCACGCTCCAATTCCGGTTTCAGATCTTCTCCAGTTTCAATCTCTTCGTCGTCCAAAAAGGTTTTAATATTGGCATCCTTGAGTGCCTTATAGAGATGATCTGTGAAAGTATGACGAGTGTCAATACCTCTAAAACTTAAAAATACGACATATCTATGATCTTGAGTCGATGAAGATCCTTCTGGAATTTCAATGAGATTAACCATTATGAATTTAGATGAACATAAAGTTATACTTTCAGCAAATTAAGATTGTTTTCTTTATATCATCAATGGAGTTTACTTATGATAATGAAAATAAGAATGTCAAATGAAGATATGTGGAGCATGTGACAGTTAATGAAAACGCCTGTCCACCTACCAACAATTATATAATATTATTAATTGATTGATTCAAACATATTTCATGATTTCATTCTGTTGGACAAGATCGAAAACTAAAGAGTAAGACAATTCAAAGTACGTTCATGTAAAATAAATATCCAAACTAATGCCTACATGCGCAAAACTAGGGAAACTGGACAGTGGATACTAAATTCGGCACTTCTGCTGTTGTTTCGTGTAAATAGACGAGAACACTGTTTTGAGGGAGTTGAATCGTTTTGTACACGTGCCTCGGCTTGTAATCGGTTGACATCTTTTTTGTTTGTTCTCATTCTTTTCAGTTTTGTTTAGATTTCGTTGTAGTAATTGAATTAGTACTATTGTAGTTGGTGTTGTTTGTGGAATAATATCCGACGATTCTAAAAAAGATCGAATTCGCGTGTGAAGGTACAAATTACGCAAGATAAATATTTACAACGGTTAACAGATGTATAGGTTATGTTTAATTAAATTACTGGGCTATTTATATGTTCAATTAGATTACTATATTAAATGCATAAGTTAATTGACTAAACTAATTACTGGGTTAATTTGTTCAAGTAAAAACAAATAAAAAAATTGTTTATTTTTTGGGATTAAATAATTAGAGAAGCTAATTGACTAAACTAATTAATTATTGGTTAAAAGGCTCATAAATAATTAGGTTATTGTACTTTTATTTGATAATGGTAATGATAATGATAAATATTTTTATTTTTAATTTTCAATTTATCTATATTTTTTTGTAAAAGAAAAAATCAAAACTGTTATAATTTTATAACGAGTGTGATTCTAGGAATAAGTTGAATTAGTGAGGAGGAAAAAGAAGCCAATGAGGATGAGACAATTGTCTCCCCTCATTCCCTCCCCATTTCTATCCGTTTCTCCTTCATTTTTAATTCTCCGCCATCTTTTTTATTATTATTTTTTTAAATTCGTATTTTTATTTATTTATTTGTTTTAAATTCGTTTTTTTAAATTACATTTTTTTTACATTTTTTTCGTTTTTCTTCATTTTATATTCGTTTATATTTGTTTTTTTACTTTTTTTTCGTTTTTTTTCGTCTAACTTACGTTTTTTTCGATTTTCTTTGTCTTTTTTCTCGTTTTTCTTTGTTTTTTAACTTTTTTTCGGTTTTCTTAGTTATTTATTCATTTTTTTCATTTTTCTTTCACTTTTTTTTGCGTTTATTTACTTTTTTTTCGATTTTCTTTGTTTTTTTTAACAATTTTTTCCTTTTTTCTTCGTTTTTTCTTTGTGTATGGAAAAGAGTAGTAATTGTATGTATATATAAGGTGTTTGAGATTGAAAAAACGTGTTAAAAGAATTATTTGTTTCAATTAAATGTGAATGTTTGAAAATTTGGACCCACGGTGACCGTTCTCCTTTCGTCGCTTGAAGAACGAAATGCCAAGAACTAGCCGCGAGAACTAGGCAGTGCCTATGGCTTCCTTGAAGGACGCCCGTTATCATGCCAAGAACGGAGCACGGTATTAACCATAGTGAGTGACCTTATTAGGTAAAATTATTAATTTCTTATAGGTAATGGTCTACTAGAAAAAGAATTAAGTAATGTTAAATGAGTTTAAAATGTATGAATAAATTTATGCTTGATGTTATGTCACTGTCACTGACCAACTTAGTCAACATAGTACATCATTAGACATGATGAAATCAAAACTCCTAAACTATAAGTTGGGTCACTAATCGTTGGTCAACATAGTCATTGCTATGAAGATGAAGTCATTAACAGAAAATTGTTTGATCAATGGTCAATGATAAACTTAGTCACTGGAGTAACTATTATTAAAAATGATGAAGTCAAAACTCCATAAATATAAGTTAGGTCACTAGTCACTGGTCAACCTAGTCACTGCTATTCAAGATAATGACAAGCTCTCATTACAGAAGAAGAAGATCACTACTAAGTAAATAATCTCAACTACATGTATTCAGCTCCCTGGTGTAAAGAAGTGATTTATTTACTTACACAATCAATAAACACATTAGTCACTGCTGAAGAATAAAAGGTAGTCACTAGAAGATACCAAGTCAAGTCACTCTACAAAAGCATGTTAGCTCGTAGTGGGTGAGGAAGCTTATTACTCCTACAGTGACTTTAGTAATAAAAGAATAAAGCATCATTCAAGTTACAACTCGCTAGTTTCATGATCAATATTGCGTCAACAACCTTTAGAGTTAACTTGATGGTATGCGTGACATCAAACTTGATTTTGATCGGTGGAAAATCAACAAACGTAAGAAGTATGATCAGAAGGGGACCACATAATATTCTTTCTTAACGGTTTGTCAGTTAGCAGGATGCCAATCACACAACAACACATGTGTTATTCTATTTTCTATAATTCGGGAGATATTTACAAGAAATATCTTGTTTATAAATAAAGTGACATATTGTACTTAGAAGTTTACCGATTGAATGTATCATCTGCTAGTCAGTGATAAATTTTGTATAAGCGCAAATTCGAGTCAGTGAGTAATAGTTTCAGCCTTGGTTAGATTATTTCGCATTCGATACTTTGGTTCAATTTGTGATTAATAAAATTTTCATTCAAGTTATTGATTCTTGTACTCTTTGTTAACAACTTTCATACTCACAATTCATACTCTGTTAATTGAACAAATATTTTTAAATTTAGTAATATTCTATTAAAAGTTTTAAAATACATAATTAAGGATTGAATTGTTTTCACCCCCCCCCCCCCTACAATTCTATCTATACATTATAACTCCGTATCACTCAATTCATAAGGGATAATTGGGACTAACGTCTAATACATACAATATTTAACACATATATTACAATATTTCTCTTTCTATTTTTTCACCAATCAATCTCATAAACCAACCAATCAAAATGATAGGCATATCTTTAGACTTATTTTGTTATGCACAAGAAACATTTTTCAATAGAATATGTGATGATAATCGAAGGAGAAGTGGGTGATACGTATTTTTTTTGTGGCATTGGAAAAGAGGGATTGGGAAGGGCGTGCAAGACAGAAGGGATGGGTAGGATGTGGATTGTAAAGTAGGAAAGTGTAGTATGTGTCTTAGTTACATTGAAATGGTTTAATTATAGTTAAAGTTGGTTAAGTTACTAATTAATCGTGATTAAGTATAATTAAAGGGTTGAATCGGTTACAATGGTCTAATCAAGGTGAAAACATTCTTTAATGGCTTTAACAATAATAAAAATTCTTTGATTTTTAAATTGACGGTTCTATGAAAATAAGTAGGGTTATTTTGACATTTCTCATAATCTTTTACAGCTTGTTTGGTACCTGTTAGAGCAAACAGAGTAGGTGTAGTTTTTTTCACTGTTCAACATCGAGAATGTCAGAAGTCGGCGTTCGACACACCTGGTCGGTGTTCTAGCTCGGCGTCTGGGTTAGGGCGCTGAATTTTGACCCTTTCTTTTCCAACATCTGAAATTAAAATGTAATTAATGTTATTAAATATTAATTTAACCATCATAGTCAAACTGAAAACAAAGCTTGAATATGTGGTTTAATGGACAATTTTTATTTGCAAGTGGTTTGGTGGAGAAGATGTCATTTTGTCATCCATTTTCATTTAAGTCCCTCAACTATTAGATAATATCTTAGTTTAAACCCCTTTGACTTTAAAGTTTCTTAGTTAAGCCTCATGTAAATATGTATTGTACAATAAAGTTGACATGGTTTATACTTTACTAGTCGGGAACCCGCACGTTGCGCTAGTATCCTTTATATATTAAAACAATGGTGTTTCGAAGCGATAAACAAAATTATCAAGATCGAATGAGAGAGAAGGATATGATGACCGAGAAATTAAGAATAATGTTATATGAAAGTTTATGTACTCTAAGTATTATCCATAAACACAAGTTGTTCTATTAATCACTGACACGATATTGTAATTTGATAAACTGAATCACTGATATTCAAGATTGATACAATTCAGTAAATTTCTAGTACAATATGTCACTTTATTTATGGACATGGATATTTCTCGTAAATATCTCCTAGAAACTAGGAAAATAGAATGACATGTGTCACTGTGTGATAGGCTTCTTGCTAACTGTCAAACGTTTGGAAAGAATCTTATGTGGTCCCCATCTGATCATGCATTCTTCGTGTGTAGAAATTCCACCAATAAGAATGAAGCATGATGTCAAACATTCCATAGTTATGACCTCGAAGGTTGCTGAAGTAATGTTGACTAGGCACCTCATACATGGCGAGTAGTAGAATATAACAGTGTTTTCAGTGTTTTCTGAAGTCACTGAAGGACAATAAGCTTCCTCATTCACTGCAAGCTAACATGGTCTAGTAGAGTGACTTGTCTTGATATCTTTCGGTGACTACCCTTTATTCATCGGTAGCCACTTCTGAGTTTATAGTTTGAGTAAATCTATTATGAAGCATTAGCGTTTAGAATAACCAGTGATCAATGTACACATGGCTGAGATTTAACTAAGGTGAACTTCTTCTTATGCAGTGAGCATAACCTTCAAGCTTCTACGATGTTATGTGCTTATAACGACCGGAACACAATCTACAAGGTCAGCTAGGGAATAGTGATTGCTCATAGAGTTTATCTTTATTGTTATAGCAGTGACTAGGTTGATCAGCGATCGTTTATCCAACTTATGATTTAGGAGTTTTGACTTCATCATTTATTTGAAGTATTCCAATGATTAAGTTGAATTGCGATCAGTGACTCAACAACATCTATACAATGTACATCTATGCATCATGGAATAACACCTGAAGGCTGCAGCAATGTTCTATATCGTCTTTCTTTAGTAGTTACCTCATCTTTAATTTGATGGTAATATTACAAGTATAGTTATTAATATTTGTGAATGATCCAGGTTGCAACTATCTTTTTAGTTATTTGTATCGTCATTTAAAACATTTGTAATCTATATCATGCATGCAGCTGCTAGAGCCTCGATCTCCGACAAGACAAGACATCTTCTTTCTTATTCTGAAAAGAGAAGTTGGAACATAGTAGCCTTAAACTACTCTTTTAGTTTCCTATGATTCTAAGGAGCCACAAACGGATCATTTGACTAAGGGTAAAAAAAGTTGAAAACTAAGAGAGTAACTGTTTGCATGACATGAAATAGATTACAAGAGTTTGTCCTCTATTTTTGTAAACAGAGAGTAACTGATGACAGAGTTTTGTTCAAATTCCAAATGAGACAATTTCCGTTAGTTGTTTGTTTCGCGATGATTATCAACAAAAGCAAGGTCAGACGTTATCACACGCAAGATTATTTTTGAATAAACATGTTTTTCGTCAAGGTCAGCTATATGTTCCGTTGTCTCGTGTTAAGAGTTGTGATGGGTTGAAAGTGCTAATATATGATAAAGATGGCAACGTTACCAACTGGACAACCAATATCGTGTTTAAGAAAGTACTACATGGTCTGTAGGGAACTTTCCATCCCTTTCTTTCATTTAACTCATTATCATGTGTTTTTTTATTTGAAGCTATAGAAATTTCAAGTTTATGTTTTATTGTTTCATTATAAAGTTTTTGACTTTTATGTTATTCTTTATTAATCATGTTTAGTGTTTCTATCATTGGTTATTCATTATGAGTAATATATGCATTGTTTGCTTTTAGGAGCTTAAAACAACAATGATAAGTTGTAATTCATGTAGTTGAGTAACAATTGATCGAGTTAGTTCAAAAGTTAGCATAAAAACGAAAGTTGTGGTTTTATTTGGCTTACATTATGTTACATTCTATCTACACATAAAAATAAATTGTAACTTGATTAACGCATAAACTTTAATAACTACATACATGTAACCAAATTAATAAACAATATCACACAGTCGTGTATCACACGAGTTTTAGCAATAGTTGAGTTGATTGAATAAAATAAAAATATTACCATCTAATTGACCCTCTATGTCACGACCTTTCCTTCCATAAGTATAAGTAAAACGGAAAAACTGTTCAGGCTATTCAGGGTGGGCGAACATTTTTACTAGATGTATGCGGCTTAACCGGGTTATCCCGTGACTGTTTCCGACCCTTTCCATGGCCGCCTCAAGATGTGCTGCTAGTGAGGTTTGAATTTGAGACTTCTTGTAAGGATATCAGGATGCCAACCACTAGGCCATTTGGTGATGGTTTCCATGAGTACAAGTATGTCCATAAAACCAAAAACAAAAAAACACAATTAGAAAGGAAGAAAATAGTTCCGCAATTCAAGTCTCTAAATTAATCGCAAATTTCTAAATAATTTATGATGGTACTAGACTCGTTAAGCTTCTCATACTTTTTTTGTTACAAAGATTAACAAGTCTTTTTTCTTTCTTTAATAGTAGCATCTTCAGTAAATCTGGTTTAACATTCCATTTTATGAGATCCTAATGTTAGATCTCTAGGATCTCAAAATAAGCTCTTGCATCCTGCTACTTCTTGATTTATTGTCAATATTTTTGAGGAAACCGATTGAAAAAGTTATATTTATCATATATGTGTTGGGTCTTTTTCTAGTGAAGTTTACAGAAGATATTTTTTGTTCACAGTAACAATGTCATTATTCTTTGTCTGTCAAATTTGATGATAAGATGTCTTTGCGTTACTTTCATCACAAGAAATGATGTTGTTAATAAGATAAATAGATTTAAAATTTTCATTTTAGTTCTAAGTTTCTTATAAACGAGTAGAATACTCGTATAATATGCTGGCAATTAATCTTCATTTGACAATTTGACTTTTCATACAACACTTATTGATTGTCGACATCCCGTCTGTAAACGCATTAATGAATGGAGATCAAACTACTATCGTTTATATAAGTAGCGGAAATATAACATTTTGTTAGATGTTGTGAATATTGTGGTCGATTACATTTTGAATGATTAAGATTTGATTGTTTGGATAGAAATATGTAAGTTGAAAGGACTACTCATTGGCGGCGGGATCTAGGGTTTTCATTGGCGTTCATCTACGGTGGGATCAAACGCCGGTAGAAAATCTTGTTCTTCATTAGAAAATTATTGCGGATCAGATGGCGTCTCGAAGGACTACTCATGGTGAATGGGGTTATAAGAGGATTTCGAATGAATCATTATTGGAGAGGATGTCCTGTAACGTGTATGTTACTAATCTTCCTGTACATCTTAACGTTAGGGGTTTAAGAAATGCCTGTGATCGTATTGGAACTCTTTCAGATGTGTTTATCTCGCAGAAGTTATCTAACAAAGGTAAGCGTTTTGGGTTTGTTCGGTTTATCAAGGTGCATGATATTAACAATATTATTGATGAATTATGTAATACTTGGATTGGGTCGTTCAAGTTACATGCTAACATAGCACGTTCGATCGTTCCGGAACTTACAAACCTGGTTGAATCTCGATCACCGGAGATTGAATTGACCAGGAAGGTATCCAATTCCTCATTTACATATGCCAACGTGGTACGTAGTAGGCATGCAGACGCAAATACCAAAGAAAAACATTGTGAGTCAATTGTTAAATTAACAAGTGATTGTCTGAAAAACATGAATGTAGAAAATATGGTGTTTGCATGTGTTAAAGACTTTCATTCTTTGACAAACATGCAGACTATTTTAATGAATGAAGGATTTGATAGGGTGGGTCTCAAATATCTGGGGGGATTTTGGCTTTCTGTGGAATTTCAAGCAGTGGCTACATGTCTGGGGTTTCAGAATCACGTAGGGGTGTAATCATGATTTACGTCCATTATTAAACCATCCACATATTTTGTTGTTCGAGAAAGGGTTGCATGGATTCATGTGGAAGAAATTCCAAATCAGGCATGGACACAAAAAACGTTTGATAATATTGCTGAAAAATGGGGAACTTTAATATATACTGTGGATGCGAATGGTACAAATATGTTTAGTGTTCGCCTATGTATCAAAACTTCTGTTGATACTTTAATTGCTTAGTCTTTTCAGATGGATGTGGGGGGTCGACTATTGTTTATACAGGCTAAAGAGATAACTGGGTGGATATTGGAATTTTTGGATGATAAGTCTAAAATAGAAGTTGAGGGGAAGGGAGATAATGATATGGTTGTTGATTGTGATTCAAATGGTGAGTATTCTATTAGTAAAAATGATGTGGAGGATGTTATGAATAAAGAGGTACCACTGTCTGATGACCCATTTAATTTAGAAGACTTAATAAAAAAAATCCACAGCTGAAAATGATAAGGGAGACAATAGTGAGCCTACTTTCCCTCCTCGGTTCACCCCTTCTATGTCTCTAAATAAAGAGGTACATGTTGTAGAGGATGGTGATCTAAACAAGGAGGATGATAATTAAAGTCAAAAGATGGAGCCACAGGAGTATAGAGATAGTATCAATAAAGAAGATGTTGACGTCTATATGAATGAGCAGAAGGAAAGTCATTGTGATAGGAGTGGTGTACAAATTATTGATGAAGATGGGAATCGAGATGATCAGTCAATAAATATGCCATCTCAAATTAAGTCAAAAAAACATTATGGGTTCGTATTGTGGATGTCATTAAACATTGGTCTGGGGAGGTTATTCTTACGGGTGATTTTAATGAAGTGCGGTGTGCTCAAGAACGAGTTGGCACAGTGTTTAATAGTCATCATGCAAGTGTGTTTAATGACTTCAGATGCATCTTTGGTGGATGTTCCGTTAGCTGGTTATATGTACACGTGGACAGACAAAGTGGGTTCAAAGATGAGTAAAATCGACCGGTTCCTTGTATACTAGAAATTTTTCCCCACCTTTCGGGTATGATTCTTACCCGACATTTATCTGATCACCGTCCTCTGTTGTTACATGAAGTTGTCACAGATAATGGACCCAAGCCAATTCGTATATTTAATTCATGGTTTTTGGAGGATTACTTTATTGAGGTAGTTGAGGATGTTTGGAAGAATGATGGTGTGGATGATTCGAATCCTATGATTAGACTGAAGAACAAGCTTAAAATTCTCAAACAACGCCTTAGAAACTAGAGTAAAGCTATAGTGGAAGACTGGAAAAAAAAAAAGAAGAAAGAGTGGGTTGATAAGCTAGCTTGATAAACGAATTGATATGGATCAACGTCAGCAAATGGATATAGAAGATCGGTGTCAAATTACTAAACTTTTATTGGACTTAGAACGTAAAGAGTCAATGGATTTAGCTCAAAAAGCTAAAGTTAAATCGGCTATAGAATGGGATCAAAATAGTAACTATTTTCATGTTATCATTAATAAAAACAGACGTAAGAATGACATTCGCGGGATCTTGATTGATGGGGAATGGGTAGATGATCCAAATCGAGTAAAGCAGGAGTTCTTCAATCACTTCGCCACTAGGTTTGGAGCTCCTAATTGGGAACGGCTGGTTACAGTTACGGAGTTCCCATCCACTCTAACGAATGATCAGTCCGTGACTCTAGAAGAAGATATTACGCAAGCAGAAGTCAAAAAGGCAGTGTGGGAGTGTGGCTCAGAAAAAGGTCCGGGTCCTATGGGTTCACGTTCGATTTCTTTAAGAAATTTTGGTATTTAATTGGGAAGGATGTTTTCGCAGCAATAGCTCAATTCTTCTCTTCAGGTAAGTTTCCAAGGGGATGTAATTCGTCATTTATTACGTTAATTCCTAAGGTTCTTGATGCGAAACTAGTAAATGAATTCCATCCGATTAGTCTCATTGGGTGTCAACATAAAATTGTTGGCAAGATCTTTGCAAATCGTTTATCTTTTGTGATGGATGATCTGGTGAGTATGGAGCAGTCTACTTTTCTTAAAGGTAGACAAATTCTAGATGGTCCTTTTATTCTTAATGAGACTATATCGTGGTGTAAACATCATAAACAGAAGACAATGATTTTAAAGATTGACTTTCAAAAAGCTTACGATTCGGTAAGGTGGGATTTTATTGATGACATTCTATCTCGGTTTGGTTTTGGTGAGCGATGGCGGATGTGGATTCATGGATGTTTCTCTTCATGTATGAGTTCTATTTTGGTAAATGGGAGTCCTACAAATGAGTTTCAATTTCCTAGAGGGTTAAGACAAGGGGATCCGTTGTCTCCTTTTTTGTTTCTTCTTGTGATGGAAAGTCTGTATATAGGGTTTAAGAACGTGATGGAGCAAGGATTGTTCTCGTCGTTGGCCATTGGTAATTCTATGCGGGTAAACTTATCTCATTTGTTTTATGCCGATGACGCCATATTCATTGGAAAATGGTCGAGTACAAACATCGGCGCTCTTGTTAGATTATTGCAATGTTTCCATTCAACATCCGGAATGAAAGTAAACTTTCAAAAATCGACTCTTATAGGGGTGTCTTGCCGTAAGATGAAGTGGAGGATATGGCTAATTATACAAGAATCTGGGGACATACCTTGGGGTTAGAGTTGGGGAATATATGGCTAGAATTGATTCATGGAAGGAAGTGATAACTAAGGTAAATAATAAATAATCTAAGTGGAAAATGGAAACATTTTCAGTTGGAGGACGTCTAACGTTATTAAAATATGTTCTAGGGGCAATTCCAACGTATTATATGTTAGAAAATAGAGATTTCGATTATTTGGATGCAATTGAGAGTCGTGAAACACTTTCAGATTGAAGTATTTCAATGGTACAATCGAAAGTTCAATCAGATAAAACTCAATGTTTCAAGAACGAATATGTTGGAATGTTATGAAACCGTACCAGAAATTCGTATGAAGAAAACTGACCATCAAAACCGTTTTTCAAATGTTTCCAAAACTGTTAGAAAAACAGTTACCAAACGGGCAGGTAAAAAAAACCGGGTTTTCATTCAAATTCGGATTTTCAATGCATTTTCCTAAAAGTAATATCGACCCCGGCCAGGGCTCTGCCCCATGGACCTCGCTACTGGGGGCGCTGCCCCCAGACCCCCGTAAGATCAAAACGAATTAAAACAAGTGTGCACCCCGTACCAACCAAACTTGTTTAATATTCATTATGATCACATTGGTCAAACAAGTTTAATCCCATTACACTTAAATCATATTGGTGATAAATTCACCAACATTAGATGTCTATATATAAGGCCCCGAAGATAGTGGTAAATCAGCTTGAATCTATTCGTAATAAGTTTTTAATAGGGGCGGACATGGAGGAACGTAAAATTACTTGGATAAGCTGGAAGAAAGTTTTGGCAAACTGTAGAGATAGGGGACTTGGGGTGAATAGTATCGTTGCTATGAATCATTCTCTATTGTTTAAATGGATATGGAGATTTATGGTGTCTCCAAATGCTTTATGGGTTAGAGTTGTCAAAGCCATATATGGTGAAAGGGGTTTAATAGATGAGACATCACAGAGGTCATCCCTTCTTCTGTAAATTATTAAAGCAATGGAGAGTACCAAGGAGCATGGTGTAGATTTGTTGGGTATTGTAGAATGTTGATTGGTGATGGAAGAAACACGAAATTCTGGACAGAAAAATGGGAAGGAAATAGTCTCCTAAAAGATAGATGTCCAAGAATGTATGCTTTGGAAGTAAATAAGTTGATTACTGTAGCATCAAAGAAGGCACAAGGAACCGGTACAGATTGTTTAAGACGACATCCAAGAGGTGGTGTAGAAAGTGAGCAATGGACAAGAATGCAAACATTGATCTCGGGTACAAATCTAGTGTAACATCCCAATTTTATAAAATTATGAAGGTATTATTAAGAGTTTTTTTATGTTTTAAGACTTGTTAAATAAATTTATTTAAGTTGATTTAGATGTTGGCCAAATTAAATAAAAGACTACAAATTTAATTTAAAGGGAATGGTACTTATTGTTATAACATCACTAAGTGAAGGGTAAAGTTATCAATTTAGACTAACTAGGTATACCCTAGAAACCCTAACACATTCTAGTATAAAAGAAATAAATATATGGGTTGTAGGGTTGTTGGTGGCTGCTCTCGTATATCCCAACAGCCATTTTCCGGCCGATATTCCGGCAGCCAATTTCCGGCCAAACACACACAAAAAGAAAAGGAAAGGAAGGAAGACCTTGGAGTTGTGAAAGTGTCTCCGGTGAACTCCATAGTTTCCGGCGAGGTAAGGTTTCACTCAAATCTCGGTTTAAGTCTCTTTTATGACTTATATAAATTTCTTATACTTAGTATCATCCCCTCTTCGTAACATATTAGGATATAACAGCTGGGTTGAGAGGGTATGCTCAAGAAAAGTCTTCCGGTGAGTTTAAGTTCCAATAAAGTGGATCTCGAGCTTTAAGTCGTTTAACCAACATTTAAGGTATTAAAATACTTCCCTTCAATAGTAAATACGAGTTTAGCTTGAAAAATATAATGGTAAAATCAATTGAGTATATAAGTTAACAGCCGGAAAACTAGTCTTTCCGGCAAGGTACCTGCGGTCGGTGCTTTATAAAACGCAGCATTTGCTTTAGGCGGAAGAAACCTCGTACGAACATTTTAATATATATAGAAGACCCCTAGAATTTGGTAAAGACTACATATTAACCCCTTCTAGCATTAGTTAATTAAAGACATTTTTAAAATGACCCCCCGGGGTTTAGTTATTTGACAAGATCGAATTCTGTTACTTAGTTGTGATGGCTTTCAAGAGAACGTAATTATATAGTAATTAATTCATGTAAATGGTTTGATGAAAGGGGTTGCACGTGTAGTCAGATTAGGATTTCTAGTTGCCATTTTAATTAGTCTAACTATGATTTAACAAATAAATAAATTGTCAAGTAACTAAAAGTCTATTTTATAGTAACTACGTTATAGTAATGTTACGAGTTTACATGTAAGAGTATTAGGATTCATAGAGTGCTAATAAAAGTAGATAACTATTAATTATGATACATTGTGTTGATTTTAGGTGAACACATTTCTCTAGCACTTGATACAACTCAAGAAATATCTAAGAAGTTGCAAGGCGAGTTACACAAATATTTCCCAAAACGGGGACACATATCAAAACGTGTTTTGTATAATTAATTTTTAAAAGTTCGTTACATAGATATTGTTTTGGTAGCACTAAGTGCAATTAAGTACGGAAAGTTACAACTACCCTAGTTATTATTGTTATGAAATTTTTGTACTTTAGTGCATTTGGTGTGATCCAATATTAGTGTACTAAATACTTTCAAGCCCGACAAGTTGACTATCTCGTTTAGTTATTTGTTATTGTGAACTTGTTGTGTTTGTAGTGCTTAGTATGACTTAGCTACGTGGTTTAGATTGCATGGATCCATTGCATATGTGTTAGCATGTTTATAGCATATGTGGGCCTCCCCCACCGGACTAGAATGCGTGTGTGAGCTTCCCTGCTCACCGGGCAAGTGATTAGTAATAAAAATGTTCTTTAAAGTTTTATCTCTTGCTTAATTAAATATTTTATAGTACTAATGATGAGATTGCAGTGATAAACTCGTGTACTCACAAGGCTTATTAGCTAACCCCGTGTGTGTGATATGTGTCCTTAGGCAAGGATGTAACTGGACCAAGTGGCAAAGGAAAGGAAGTTGCTTAGAGTGCGGGATTGACGTGTTAGAAGATAGTTTTTATACATGTAACTAGCCATAGTTAGTATAGACTTTTTGTTATTGTAGTGAGCGTTGGTTACACCGGATTTTGAGTAACTATTTACTTTACTTTTTCCGCTGCTTTGATATGTAGAACTTAAAACATGTTGTTTGGTTATTATCTAAGTTTATAAAATTATTATAAAAAAAAAAAAAAAAAAAAAAGTAGCTCAAAAAATCTAGGTGTAGCAAGTTGGTATTAGAGTAGAAGTTTAAGAGAATTAGGTATTTAACTAAGTTACCTAGACTTAAACTGAAGATTCTAAGGGACGAGAAATGAGATAGGATGATTAGGAATCCTTAAGGTAGAATGCTTTATAGTATGATTAGTTAGGATAAAAGTTGTCATGGACTTACTCATTGAAATACATGAGGGTGACCAAGACATTCACTTAAAGTAAATTGATAATTACACTTGGCCACTGTAATTATGAATTCACTTTACTTGTGTGTTATTAGTCTACCTTGTGTTGATTGGTGATTGATTCCATGACGAGGTCACACTATAGTTATGTAACTAGGACCCATATGGTAGAATACTTTATAAGACTATTTTGTTGCTTTGTGGATATTACTATTGTATATATTGTTATCATCACCTAAACCGCGAGTTTTAAATTTCAGTGAAAGGAGATGACAGTGACTAGAAGTGGGAAAGAAATTATCGTGCAAGGGCAAAATAGCCAACGAGATGGAGTTGAAGCTAGTATTACTGAGGGTGTGGGTACTCAACCACCCCTACCACCCCCACCACCACTCTATGAGCCAGTGAGAAAGCCAGTCATCCAGGAAAGAGGTTTAAGAACCATGATAGCTGAGGAGATAGGTCGGGCTCTTGAGGCGGCTATACCATACATTGTTGGTCAAACTCAGGAAGTTACTCAAAAAATGATACATGAGGGGTTGGCAACCTTTTGAAGGACTGAGGGTTTTGCTGAAAAAATGTTATGGCACCAGAACAGGGGCAGATTGATGAAGTGAATAAGCAGGTACACCAAGAGCAAAATGTAGATCAACTAAGGCAGCCTAGAGTTGAGAATGTGGTTCCCCCGGTGGAACCAAGGGTTGGAAATGATGTTCAAGTTGTTGCTCAGCCAGAGCGACAAATGGTGATAGCTGGAAAGAAGAAAGATGGTTGTTCTTACAAGGATTTTGCATGTTGCAATCCACCACAGTTTCATGGGGTTTCTGATCCACTCATTAGCATGAAATGGGTCAAGGAAGTTGAGGGGGCGTTTCGCACTAGCAAATGTGCATATACCGATAAGGTTAATTTTGCAGCAAATCTTTTGAGGGATCGAGCTAAGTATTGGTGGTAGGTTATTTTAGAGACAACGGGAGAAGAGGAAATGTATAGTATGACATGGGAGCAATTCAAGGAGAAATTCCTTGAACACTATTGTCCGCAGTCTAGGATGGATCAGATAGCCGAGGAATTCCTTAAGTTGAAACAAGGGAAGCAGACAGTTGATGAACTAATAGGAAAGTTTTTGGATAAAGTGCGATTTGCACTAGATTATGTGACTTCTGAGAAGATGAAGATAAAGAGGCTTTTGTTATGCCTAAATGATGAAATTCGTGAACATGTGGTTACTAGAAATCCGAAGACTTTTGAGTTGATTGAGGCGGCTCGTGAATGAGAGCAAGAGATTGGGAGACAAGCCGAGACTGCAAGAGAGAAGAGAAAGTGGGAAGTGACTAATACCTCTTCAAAGAGGCCGAAGACCGAAAATCATGGAAAGAAGTTCGAGAAAGGTAGTAATAAGAGATTGGACTACCCAACTTGTGGGAATTGTTTCAAGAAGCATCTCGGGCAGTGTATGATGGGTTTCAAGGGTTGCTACAAGTGCGGGACGGCGGATCATTTGAGTCGGGATTGCCCAAATCCGTTTCGGGTTTGTTACAATTGTTATGAGCCGGGTCACATGAAGAATAGTTGCCCAAAATTGAAGAGTGGAGATGTCAAGATTGAAGCAAATCCTTTGAGAATTATGGGAGACGACAAGAAGAAGTTTGAGGCACCAAAGCCTAAGATACGTGCATTCCAGATTACAGCAGACGAGGCTAGAGTGACACCCGATGTGGTCACAGGTATCTTTCTTGTAAATTCGTTACCTGCACATGTTTTATTTGATTCTGGAGCCAGCAAATGTTTTGTGTCATATGCATTTAGTAAGGAATTCACAAACCCTGTTAGCAAATTAGAAGATCCACTTGAAGTGGAAATTGTGGATCGCAAAACCATTTTATTTAAGGATGTATATCAAGATTGTTTAGTCAAGATTGATGACCATGGATTTCCGATCTCTTTGATGCCAATGACCTTGGGAGATTTTGATGTCATTGTTGGTATGGATTGGTTGGGGCAACACAAAGCCAACATATTATGTGACAAAAAGATGATACAACTCACTGCTCCAGATGGAAGGAAAATTTGTGTTCATGGTGAGAAGAGAAAAGGTGAAATTGCGATTTGTACGTTGATGAAAGCAAAGAAGTACTTGGCACATGGGTGTCAAGCTTAACTCGCTTATGTGGTTGATGCAATCAAGGGGGAAAAAGTTATAGAAGATGTCCCGGTTATAAATGAGTATCCCGATGTATTTCCCGATGACTTGCCGGTTTGCCACCCGAAAGACAAGTCGAGTTTCAAATAGCCTTGGTTCCAGGGTCAGCTCCAATTGCGAAGGCACCTTATCGTTTGGCACCTACTGAAATGCAAGAGCTTATGACCCAATTGCAAGAGTTACTTGATAAGGGATTCATACGCCCTAGTAACTCGTCATGGGGTGCTCCAGTATTGTTTGTAAAAAAGAATGATGGGACTATGAGGATGTATCGACTATCGTGAATTGAATAAAGTGACAGTCAAGAATAGGTACCCCGTACCTAGAATTGATGATTTATTCGATCAGCTACAGGGAGCAAGTTATTTCTCCAAGATTGATCTTAGATCGGGTTATCACCAATTGAAGGTTCGAGATGAAGATGTTCCAAAGACGGATTTTCGAACGAGATATGGGCATTACGAGTTCTTAGTGATGCCATTCGGACTGACAAATGCACCAGCAGCATTTATGGATTTGATGAATCGAGTTTGTAGACCGTTCTTAGATCAATCGGTGATTGTCTTTATTAATGACATTTTGATTTACTCAAAGAGTAAGGAAGAACATGAGAAACATTTGCGACAAGTCTTGGAAATTTTGCGGAAGGAGAAACTTTATGCGAAGTACTCGAAGTGTGAGTTTTGGCTTCAAGAGGTGCAATTCTTGGGGCATGTGATTAATGAAAGTGGGATCAAAGTCGACCCGGCAAAAGTTGAAGAATTTATGAAGTGGGATCCACCAAGGAGTCCCACTGAAGTTAGAAGTTTTCTTGGATTAGCCGGTTATTATAGAAGATTTATTCAAGACTTTTCAAATATAGCTTCATCGTTGACCAAGTTGACTCGGAAGAATGTGAAGTTTGTTTGGGGCGAAGAACAAGATTTGGCATTTCAATTATTGAAGAGAAAGTTAACCGAGTCTCCCATTCTTGCCTTACCCGAAGGCACAGAAGACTTGGTGGTATACAGTGATGCATCCTACCTTGGATTGGGATGTGTGTTGATGCAACGAGGAAAAGTTATTGCTTATGCTTCACGAAAATTGAATGAGCACGAGAAGAACTACCCAACTCACGATTTAGAGTTGGCGGCGGTTGTGTTTGCATTGAAAATATGGAGACACTACCTTTATGGCACGAAGTTCATGATATACACGGACCATCAAAGTCTCAAGTACTTATTTGACAAAAAATAATTAAATATGAGGCAACGAAGATGGATAGAGTTGGTGAAAGATTATGATTGTGAGATTCATTATCACCCTAGAAAGGCGAATGTTGTAGCTGATGCCCTAAGCCGTAAGGAGAGACATGAGCCGATGAAGATTACATCTATGAAGCTGGTAGTGACTTCTGGATTATTCGAAAAGGTTAGAGTTGCTCAATTAGAAGCTTTGAAAAAGGAGAACTAGAAGAAAGAACGAATTCAAGGCCTTGTGCATAACTTGGTGGATGATAGCAGGGGGTGAAGACTTGATTTGGAAGGGTATGGATTCCGAATACTTGTGAAATTAAACTGTTGTTACTTGATGAGGCACATAAGTCTAGATATTCTTTCCACCCGGGAAGTACAAAGATGTATAGAAATTTGAAAGAAGACTATTGGTGGCCTGGAATGAAGCGAGATATAGTAAAGTATGTAGAGAAATGTTTGACTTACTTAAAAGTCAAAGCCGAGCATCAAAAGCCTTATGGGAAGATTCAACCTTTAGAGATTCCAATGTGGAAATGGGAGAATATCATGATGGATTTTGTCACTAAGCTGCCAAAGACGTTGAGGAACCATGATACGATATGGGTTATAGTAGACCGGTTGATAAAAAGTGCACACTTTTTACCGATACGGGAAACGTTTAATGTTGAAAAGCTTGCCGAGTTATATATTAATGAGATTGTATCACGACATGGTGTGCCACTTACCATTGTGTCAGACAGAGATAGTAAATTCACGTCAAGGTTTTGGGAAAGATTCCAACGCGAGCTTGGCACTAGATTAACCATGAGTATGGCATTTCATCCTCAAATTGATGGTCAAAGTGAAAGAACGATTCAAACTTTGATCGATATGCTTCGAGCATGTGCTATCGGTTTTGGTGGTAATTGGGATAATGATTTGTCGTTGGTCGAGTTCTCGTACAACAATAGTTATCATGCAAGTATCAAGATGGGACCGTATGAAATGTTGTATGGAAGGAAATGTAGAACACCCATTTGTTGGGGTAAGGTTGGTCAAAGGGAGTTAGGTGCAACGGATATCATTGAAACCACAACTAATAAAATTGATCTTATTCGTGAACGATTGAAAGCAGCTTAAGATCGGCAAAAGAGTTATATTGATAAAAGGAGAAGACCAATTGAGTTTGAAGTTGGTGATTTTGTTATGTTAAAAGTGTCACCTTAGAAAGGAATCATTCGATTTAGAAAGAAAGGAAAGTTAAGTCCAAGATTTATTGGACCTTTCAAGATTGTGGCAAGAGTTGGTACGGTTACTTATCGTTTGGATCTACCTGAAGAGATGAAAGGGATTCATAACACTTTTCACGTATCATACTTGAGAAAGTGTTTAGCGGAGGAAGATACTTTTGTGCCAATGAATGATGTAGTTATCGATAACAAATTAAACTACATTGAGGAGCCCGAGATGATACTTGAGCGAAAGGTGAAGAAGTTAAGAAATAGGGAGATTGGATTCGTCAAGGTACAATGGAAGCATCACAAGGGTTCTAGCGCAACTTGGGAACATGAAGATGAGATGAAGAAGAACCACCCAAGTTTGTTTTTATAGATTTCGGGGACGAAATCCTCTCAAGGGGGGAGTACTTGTAACATCCCAATTTTATAAAATTATGAAGGTATTATTAAAAGTTCTTTTATGTTTTAAGACTTGTTAAATAAATTTATTTAAGTTGATTTGGGTGTTGGACACATTAAATAAAAGAATACAAATTTAATTTAAAGGGAATGGTACTTATTGTTATAACACCACTAAGTGAAGGGTAAAGTTGTCAATTTAGACTAACTAGGTATACCCTAGAAACCCTAACACATTCTAGTATAAAAGAAATAAATATATGGGTTGTAGGGTTGTTGGTGGCTGCTCTCATATATCCCAACAGCCATTTTCCGACCGATATTCCGGCAGCCAATTTCCGGCCAAACACACACAAAAAGAAACTCACTTTACATACACACATCCATACTAGTGCTCTTACACTTATAGTTTGAGTAGGAAATAAAATTAGAACTGAAACTGTGGAAAGGAAGGAAGACCTTGGAGTTGTGAAAGTGTCTCCGGTGAACTCCATAGTTTCCGGCGAGGTAAGGTTTCACTCAAATCTCGGTTTAAGTCTCTTTTATGACTTATATAAATTTCTTATACTTAGTATCATCCCCTCTTCGTAACATATTAGGATATAACAGCTGGGTTGAGAGGGTATGCTCAAGAAAAGTCTTCCGGTGAGTTTAAGTTCCAATAAAGTGGATCTCGAGCTTTAAGTCGTTTAACCAACATTTAAGGTATTAAAATACTTCCCTTCAATAGTAAATACGAGTTTAGCTTGAAAAATATAATGGTAAAATCAATTGAGTATATAAGTTAACAGCCGGAAAACTAGTCTTTCCGGCAAGGTACCTGCGGTCGGTGCTTTATAAAACGCAGCATTTGCTTTAGGCGGAAGAAACCTCGTACGAACATTTTAATATATATAGAAGACCCCTAGAATTTGGTAAAGACTACATATTAACCCCTTCTAGCATTAGTTAATTAAAGACATTTTTAAAATGACCCCCCGGGGTTTAGTTATTTGACAAGATCGAATTCTGTTACTTAGTTGTGATGGCTTTCAAGAGAACGTAATTATATAGTAATTAATTCATGTAAATGGTTTGATGAAAGGGGTTGCACGTGTAGTCAGATTAGGATTTCTAGTTGCCATTTTAATTAGTCTAACTATGATTTAACAAATAAATAAATTGTCAAGTAACTAAAAGTCTATTTTATAGTAACTACGTTATAGTAATGTTACGAGTTTACATGTAAGAGTATTAGGATTCATAGAGTGCTAATAAAAGTAGATAACTATTAATTATGATACATTGTGTTGATTTTAGGTGAACACATTTCTCTAGCACTTGATACAACTCAAGAAATATCTAAGAAGTTGCAAGGCGAGTTACACAAATATTTCCCAAAACGGGGACACATATCAAAACGTGTTTTGTATAATTAATTTTTAAAAGTTCGTTACATAGATATTGTTTTGGTAGCACTAAGTGCAATTAAGTACGGAAAGTTACAACTACCCTAGTTATTATTGTTATGAAATTTTTGTACTTTAGTGCATTTGGTGTGATCCAATATTAGTGTACTAAATACTTTCAAGCCCGACAAGTTGACTATCTCGTTTAGTTATTTGTTATTGTGAACTTGTTGTGTTTGTAGTGCTTAGTATGACTTAGCTACGTGGTTTAGATTGCATGGATCCATTGCATATGTGTTAGCATGTTTATAGCATATGTGGGCCTCCCCCACCGGACTAGAATGCGTGTGTGAGCTTCCCTGCTCACCGGGCAAGTGATTAGTAATAAAAATGTTCTTTAAAGTTTTATCTCTTGCTTAATTAAATATTTTATAGTAGCTTCAATGGAGGATAGATGGGATTGGACGCTAGAAAGCATGGGGAACTTCACTGTGTGATCGGCTAGGATTGCAATTGACAAGGAAATGTTAATAAAGAATGCTGCTCCAACAAGATGGTGTAAGTTAGTCCCAAACAAGGTCAATATTATGGTATGGAAAATGGCTCTTGATAGGCTTCTTAACCTTGATGCTCGTGGCTTAGATATTCACTCGGTTTTATGTCCAATATGTGAGGAGTGTTCAGAATCTACTGTTCATGTCTTCTTTGAGTGCTCCTTCGTTGTGCAGGTATAGAACAGGCTAAGCATGTGGTGGGATATTAATATTCCAGATTTGAGATCTTATTCTCAATGGTTGGAGTGGTTTGGGTCTATTCATCTAAACAAGATTCAGAAACAATTCTTGGAAGCGTCATTTATGTCGTTATGGTGGCATGTATAGTGCTATCAGAACTCATGTGTGTTTAGAAGGATGTCTCCGAGAAAGAGTTTATTTTACAATAATTTTGTAACGATGTCTTTTTTATGGGTAAATAGTAGGTGTAGATCTAAACATTTGAGTTGGGTTGGTTGGCTTCAAAACCCGACTCTAGTACTTCCATTATGTAATTGTTTGTATTGTTTCTAGCATCTTGCTAGTTTATAAAAAAATTCTCGCCATTCAGAAAAAGATTTGATTGTTTGGAAGAAAATTAAGGGTCGTGATTAGATATGTACTAAAACTTACTCTCTATGAACTTTGATTCACGCATTATAAGATGATATACATGGATGTAGAAGATTTCAGAAAACTAAAAGATATACTTGAAATTGATGTGTTAACTTCTCAATCAGATTTATGTCTTTCTTAACTAAAGTGTTGCCTTGATTTAATTAACCATTTGGTTTACTTGTTTGCAAACCAACTTAGACCCCAATGGAGAAAATTTGATGGTATATTACAAATATAACCAAGTATCAGAAAATAGGTTAGAAAGTTACTTTATCAAACTTAGCTAGCTAGATATTATAGTGTTCATCTTGTTACAAGTCAGTTTATGCATGCACATACTCATTTGAATTTAGCTTTTAGAGTCTAGAAGGTAATCATGGTAAAGGTGTTTGTTCAACTAAACATTTGTTGATGAATTGATTCTGATTAGGGGTCTTCTAAAATATCTAAACATTATGTGATTTGTTTTTCTATCTATTTGGAAAATTCATTAAATTTGGTGGAAAAAAAAAGGTACATCTTCTGGATCATCAGCTAAAGCAGGATATAGAGCTTTGACAAGTGTTACTTGTGAAATTATTTAGATTGTCAACATTCTACCATGCGGTTTAAACTTAAATATACTGCTTACCATTACAGGTTCGTGATTAAGTTATGGAAGCCGACCCAGATGCATTGACAATTGACAAGCTGTTACAATTTGTGAACAGCAGAAAAGTCAAAGTAGCATCACTCATACAGAAAGCAAATATGATTTATCGGGTAGCTTGTTACATTCTCTACCAAATCGCGACTTGTATAAAAAAAGCCACATCCTGGAACAGCAATCCCGGTTTTTTTAGTTAATACCCCACAAATGCAACCTAAAAATTATCATAATTAAAATACCGACCTAAAAATAACATATAATGGATTCCAAGAAGCATGTCTATCCGTAAGTTGGCAAGTCTAGAGAAGTGTTGCAGATATGAAAAACAAACCCCATAGTTTAAACTCAGCCTGGAAACCCACCTCACAAAACCACTTCCATACGAAATCTATGTTTGATTCATAATCCTGCATACAACAAGACAACTATCAGAAAGCACATTTGTTTCTTCTCGCACAATAAACCTTTTGTTCTTTGTAAAAATCTTACTCTTCTCAAACAATTGTAGTATTCTAGGGGACTCCTTAATGCAGTCAAGGCAGCTTCCTGGAACGGTGCAGGAGCAGAATCGGTAACTTCAGTATGGATTTTTTTTATAGCAAATGCAATACAAGATGGACCAATAGCCTACCCAACCCTCCATCCTGATACACAAGAGACAAGTAATTAGTAAAGGTGGCAAGATGGGTTGGTAAAATAATCATGGAGGTTACATGTGTGATATGCTTTGAAGATACAATTTAAGTGACTGCAGCCCGTTTGACCCAGTTAACCTGTTTTCTTTTACCTAAAGCTTCTTGATTTAATCCGTGTGAAATCAAAGAACCCAATCGACACATTCATAAGTAAGTACGTCGAAACTGCCACCTCTGGTAATTAGACTAGGTACCCACATCAAAACTTAATGTAACTATATTCAAACTCAGCTGACAAATGAAAATGGAATCATTTTTCAAATTTGAATAAAGGATAAGAACTAATGTACCGTCACACTATAAGTCTTAGATAGGAAGACCTTATGATGGTCCTCTTTTGCATTCCTGGTAGTGAGGCAAGGCTAATATGTGGTTCATTGTCGTATGTCATATGTTCATAAACCTGCAGAAACATTTTGAAAGGATAAAAAGATGCAAGAAAGAGATCTTACAGGCCAAAAGAGGATCAAATGGAGAAGATAATGAACTTTAAAAAGTTATCATACTTCATCAGTAACGGCTATGCAGTCCTTTGATCGGCAATATTCAGCAATAATCCTAGCTCATCCATGTTAAAAAACTTTTCCGGTTGGGCTGTGAGGACTGTGCATCAAATGCAAATTCATAAATGGTTCTACCTATTTCATCTTTTGATTCCTTCAATACTTAAAAGTCAAATAATCACACACATCGCAACAAAACATGGCAATTAAAACTTAGATACCCTTGTTTTATACTTAAAAACCAAAACTTTCCAAACACTCAACATCATCAAAGGTGATTATTGCCACTAAATTAGCAGAAGCATATCCAAAAAGCCATATCTTGCACCATGTTTGATCATCTAATTCTTATCATTCTGTATCCTGTAAGGCCGTAATCACCAAACGCGTATAAAAGAAATACCTTCTCATAGGACAAGATTCTAAATTCAGAAACACATACCTATCTAGTCCTAAAGCTTTTGTCTTGGCCATAAAAGCATCCAAAAGTTTGACCTCATCAAGTTTCCGGTAAGGTAGGTCAACAGATACATACACTGCAATTCTCCCATACAAAAATGATCCATTAGTTCAAAATTATAAACTTTAATTGACGAGATCATATGACTATAATGATTACTGCAGCAATGTTGGATTATGGTAATCTTACTCAAATACAATAGTGTCAAGATCACGAATTTAACGATGCTCGTAAGTATCCACTATAGCAGATCTATAATGAAGGGTGTAAAGGTCCCCAACCAAGTCTGGCACGTTAAAATGTTGCCCGGTATAAGATATAAGCTTCTATTTTAGACAACATACTTCTATTTACGAGCATTATTGAAAAGGGAGCTAACTAGGTCTACTTTTCATAAAACCTACTTTTATTCACAACTTGATCATTAGAATAACATAAATATAATACAAGTGCTAAAACACGCAATCAAGCATATAAAGCATGTGTTACTTCAAATTACAGCAAAACCCTTTCATTTTCGCGTTTCATTGAACACTGAATATGCATGTATAAAAGTATAGCAAACGCTTAAATAGCATTTCACAGTTGCATCCAGAACAATTAAATTTACCAGCCCAACGAAGCAAATAAAATTTGACCAATTCAAGATCACTTCAACGAAATTAAGATGAGTGGAATTGGTGCAAGAATTTCAAGATAAATAAGGGTAAGTGTGATCCTGTTAGTAGTTATCAATCATTCCAATATGATTCACCATATTTACAGTACAAAAAAGAAACTTGTTGTCTACTGTGTGTTACGAATAGTAAATTTAGTTATATGTATAACATAAAGCAAGTAATAAAAATGAAACACTTGTTACCCCTCTGTCATTGAACATATAGATTATTCCAGCATCTATCAATAGCAGCTCGAATCTTCTTAGGTTTACAAAATTCTCGAAGAACAAGTTCCCAAGTAGATGTTTTGGGTATGAGGTACTTTTGAAGCATCACTTCAACGATCTTAGAAGCTCCTACAATTCGCTTTCTCTTTTGAAGCCGAACCACAAGTTCCTCCAGAAATTCACTCCCATCTTGCAAAGAATTCATGTGTTCTTTTAACATTCTTAAAAAGATGTTACAAGTAACTAAATCTGGGTCACACCCACGATCAAGCATACAGTTCAGCAGATCAATAGCATTAGAAATGCAACCATTCTTACAAAAACCATTAAAAAGTATGTTGTAAGTTACTATATCAGGTTCAAAGCCAGATCCTGAACATAGCATCTGGTTAAAAAGTTTTAAACCTTCTTCCACAGACCCATTATTGCATAGGCCATGGATCAACGAACTGTAAGCAATAACATCAGGTTTATACCCTTTTGACAAAATATCCTCCCAAATCTTTGTAGCTTCCTTTAACTTCCCATTACTGCACAGCCCGTGAATGAGTGCACTATAGCAAACTTCATTTTGCACAAAATCATTAGCTTTAGCCACTTTCCAAATATCAAGAGCTTTATCAGTGTTACTCGTATCGAAATAGCCCTTCATTAGAGAGCTATATATGAAACCATTCGGTTTACAACCCATCTTTTCCATCTCAATTAGAACATCCAAAGCTTCATCCGGCTTCATTTCTCGACATAAACCATCTATAAGAGTACCATAAAGTATAGTGTTCGGTTTGCACCCTTTACTTATCATCTCCTTCCACATATTTAACGCCTCTTTAGGCTTTCCCTCTTTAAAAAACCCGCTTATAAGCGTTGAATACACGTACTGATTTGTTTTATATCCTCTTTCCTCCATAGATACCAGCATCGATGCACCATCCCCTGCCCTTCCCTGCTTCACTAACCCATTGATTATTGTGCTATATGTAATATCATTAGGAAGACATTTATTAAAAACCATCCTATCCAAAAGACTAACCGCTTTGTCTAATTTTCCCTTTATGCACAGACCGTGTATCAAAGTATTGTAAGTCACTTCATTCGGGACACACCCTTTTAAAAACATATTATCCACAACCTTTGCTGCTCGGGCCAAATCACCCTTCTTGCATAATCCATTGATTAGAACATTAAATGTTACAGCACTCGGGAAGCATCCCTCAACTTGCATCTCATCCAATAAACAAACTGCCTCATCGATTCTATCTTCCTTGCACAATCCATCCATTAACGTACAATAAGTAAACACATCAGGTGTGCATTTTTTAATTGGCATCTCCCTAAACGTCTCAATAGCCCTATCTATCAGCCCTAATTTACACAATACTTTAAGAATCAAATTATATGTTAACGCATTCGGTGAAACCTGTTTATTCTGAATAACAACAGAAGAATAAAACTCGAGAGCCTTATCAAACAAACCCTCTTGTATAACTACATTAATCACAGTGTTAAATGATCGAACACTTGGTCTGCATTGATACTCAACCCACATTTTAGCAAACAACTCTAAAGCTTTACTCGAATACTTTGCTTTCCCATAAGCTTTAAATATCAATATAAAGTTCTTCTCTATAAACACTCTTCTTTCATGCTTCATTTGATTAAGAACCTTCTCCAAAGATAATAAGTCTCCTGCTTTTGCAGAGTTCTCAATGAGAGTGTAGAATGTTGAATCGCCCACTTTAAAAGAACCCAACTTCTGACCTGATTTGAATAGGTCATGATGAATAGGTGGTTCATTTTCAGGTGCTATTTTTGGGCTGATGACAGAAAAGTACCGAACTTTTGAAATCAATTGCTGTTTCCTAATGGAAGTAATGGTTGTAGCACCGATGTGCATGCCGCTAAAGGCTGGGGTTTTGATGAATTAAGTACGGAATATTGAGCATTATTGTTCAAGATGAAAATCAATTTACTGGGAGATTGAGAATGGTCAGAATAACAAGCACAGGGGCATATAATATGGTAAAAGCAGATAGAAGCAGAGGAACCAAATTTCAGAAGCTAACAAGGGTTTATGGACAATAAAAAGTAAAAAGACTAAGCTACCGTTCGGTTCACGAAATGTTTTCAAAGGAATTGGAATTCACGAAAGAAATTGGAATCTTAAGAAATAGAATTTTGTGATGCGTTTGGTTGGCATAATGGAATAATTATATTCCTTGTATATGTATGTTTGGTTCATATTTATCATGTCAATAGAATTGGAACGTTGATAATATAAAAAAGACACAATTGCTATTTTTGTTAATTTATATGCACTTAATACATATTTTTAACATTACCTGTAAATTGATTATTAAAAATCAAATTACATTTCGTTTTCAATCTCTTTGAAAATCATTATATAATAAACACATATTACATTATAGTTGTACTTAATTCAAATCAACAAAAGAAGTTAGTGGCTTTTTCTAACTATAACTACAAACTACAAGTTTAACAATTCTATATAAAGAAGCCAATTAACAACTTTATCATCAATTCAAATTGACACCAGTTAAGTACATAGCTAAGGTTCACCATAAATTCTTCTATCATGCATATCACAAACACTTACAAAAGAAGCTACCATACTTGAATTTTACTGATTAGCCAAAAGTCAATATTGTTTGACATCTAAATCCATTGCTATATATACTAACCCAAGTCATAATATTTTTCTCTTCACATTAAATTCTTCCGGACAACATAAACCTCACCCAAGCCTCTCTTTCTACTTCTTCCAAATCCCAAAAGGTTGTCACACTATCGGGGTCTCTTTTGATCTTTTTGATTGCCATGAACCTTTATGTTTGTGTAAAGGATACCATGTTTGAAAGCTCAAAAGTGACCAAAGAGCTTTTCTTTTTTGAGTCCAAATCACTTTTTACACCTTCACTCATTTCAGCTGATGCTTTTTTGAGAAGATCACCAAGTAAAGTACCCACCTCATGGAATCCATCAGCCAATGTACGCACTCGACTTTTTCTCTTCTTACCTCGAGCACTCGAAGTTTTAGCATTACTTTCCATCACCTCACTGGAACCTTCATCAAATTCTTGCTCTTCTACATTCACATCTTCCTCCATCTCATAAACGTCCCTTGCTTTATTCCCTTGCGCTCGATCCTTTCCAAAAATTAGACACAAATCTTCATAGTGAGGTAGTCTCTTGTTTTTCCACTTAGCAGCCTCCTTATGAACCTGCTCCATTATAAATAAAACATAATATAAATCTGGTAAAAATAACTATATGTGAAACTGTATGAAAATTGTAATAGCATAACTTACCTTGAGGTAAGATGCCCAAACTGTAACATCAGCAGTCAAACAATGATTCTCGTTGTTATAACCAAATCCACTTGTATTTGAACCATTCAACATGTCATAAACAGTCTGCCAATCCTTCTTCATTGTTTTTATCCTTGATTCGATATGTGGTTTACCTAAAATACCTGAGTTTGGATGTGATTCTCTTAACGATTGTGCAAGATGTTGTAGATATCCAGATTTAAAGCCATTATTAGCTTTAAACCCTCCTCCATTTACCATGTTTATTAAGGCCTCAATAAGTTTCGCATCTTCAACACTTGTCCACCCACAATAGTTTCTATTATGTTTCGTCATACCTAAATTATATAGACCAATCATATAAAGATAAATAAGATAACTTTAAACTATAATATCATCATAGGGAAATTTAATCGAAGGCGGGTTATATTTTGGAAGTTATGTATAAAGGCGATAAGATAGCAAGATCCAACAATAACATATATATATATGCATACAGACTTTTTATATATATACTATACTATAAGCATAATAGATCCAACAGTAACATACATCAATTTAAAGCAATTTATTGAATAAGCAACCATGTACAATAACAATCGTCTTTTTACCACCTATATCATATAATAGTCAATAGTAACCTACTAGTCTAACATTCTGACTAAACATAATAAAAAATACTATTTATCAATGGTTAGAACTCTACAATTCAAACATAGTTTGTGCTAAATTATCCCTAAATGCAGTCCACTCATTTGTGGTCCCAATAGAATTGATATTGTCTTCATCTTCATCCCCATGTCCAAGGTCTCCGGTTCCCACATCCGGTGAGTATTCACTTTCAATTGGGTTAATTGACATTTCTTGTCGTATATAATTGTGGAGAAGACAACATGCCATTATAATCCTATTTTTTTGTTTAATGGGATAATATGACTTGTCCCTCAAAATTGCCTACCTTGCCTTCAAAATGCTAAAACATCTTTCTATGACATTTCTTGCAGATGAATGTCTCTTTTCTTGCAGATGAATGTCTCTTGTTAAATAACTCTTTAGGTGTTGTTGGTTGGTATCCATCGTGTCAATCATTTAAATGATATCTTTGACCTCTGTAAGGAGTAAGGAAACCCTCTCCATTTGTATATCCCGCATCTATCAAGTAATAACCTAAACATTTACATTTTAGTTAATACACACTCAACAACTTATTTATCAACTTTTATACCTCTATAAATATTTACATACCGGGTCTATGAACTTTTAATCCGTTTGATCTAAGAAGACCATCCTTAAGAACTCTACCATCCGTGGACAACCCTTCCCATCCTGGTAACACGTAGATAAATTGCAAATCTTGTGAACAAACTCCTAAAATGTTTGTAGCGATATCATTCTTTCGCGTTCTATATCTAGGCCTATCTTTGAGTGGCACCAAGCATTGTATATATGTTCCATCTAAAGCTCCTAGACAATTCTAGATCAAATAAGAAAAAATGTCATCTCACATTTCTAATTACTAACATACTAATAATAAACATTTACAAAAATTGCATATACCTTAAACCATCTCCATGCTTCATCTGTAGAGTTATGAGGCACGGGCTCGGGTTTCTTAAGAAAATATGGATGCAATCTTATGACCGCATTGCAAACTCGAGCAACATTTCTACTAATTGTTTCACCCGAACGATAAAAATCACATATCATGTGTCGATTCTTAACATTATGAGCACAAATGTGAAGGAAATGCAAAACTTGCTCATCAATGTTCATATTCCTATTTGCTCTTAATCCTCCTAATGTTTCAAGCATGTAACACAACTTTTTGAAACACCTTCGAGTCATCCTAACTTGCGATATGGAGATAGTATCACTCTGATAAACATACCTATGCAATATAGAAACTCGATTTGTACTCGCCATAGAGTATCGAATATGTGGTCTATCTAATTTATATATGACTACTAACATGCATAGTGAAACAACAAACCAAACAACAACAGTAATCAACTGGTTCCACCATGCTAATATTAATGATTGTCTCTTTTGCATACGTTTGTGGGTTGCTAAACTAAGTCGGGCCATTACCTGTTCATTGAGAAACGAAGTAGAAAGTTGACAGATCTGATACGAGGTTATACTTGCCAAATTGGAATGCATTACCCCATTAGTACCATATGACCATTAAGAACCTCATAAAAACTTATGTGGATTATTGAAGTAATGACAAAAATATATATATATATATATATAAATTAAGAATACAGGGGCAAGCTACTGCTACTCTTGTTTGTAAATTTGTTATTCTGACTTGTAACACAAATAATATCAGAATGATTTTGAGGCAAGCTAGTGCTACTATGAGTTTAAGTGAAAAAAATCAAGGTCATATATCATAAAGCAACCATGTCATGGTACTGATGGTAATATGCTAGTGCTAAAGTCATTTTAATGTGATTTTATAAGTTATTTTTTATACTAATAAGTTCATCGTATATTCAACTCAATTCCTAAATTTCAATACTAGACAATCATCTCAATCAAAGCATAAACATGAAAATTGAAATCGAAGCATATGGCAAATTGATATTTTGATGAAGATACGATGTGAGTTTAAACAAAATTATAATAATAATAACCAAAACCTAGAAATTGAATCGAATTGATTAAACACGTAAGAAATTAAACCTAGAAATCGAGTAATTCAATACATGATCACAAAACCTAGATATAAACGATCGAAATACATAATAATTAGCAAAATAAGAACCGAACCTTGTGATTGGAGATAACAAACTGAGAAGTAGAGACAACTGGAACTCAAACCGATGAGCAACGATTGAAGAAAAATTGGAAAGCGACATGATGAAGAGGTGATTTCAAAATGAAATTAAGCCTACGTATGAGTAATATGTTTCAGGGAATTTTTGTTATATTGGCACAATTCCGTGGAAAAATAGAACTTTCCAGATAAAAAGCGAAGGAATCTCAATTCATTTAAACGAATGAATTCGGTGGAATTCTATAATTTTCCATTCCTTTCGGCTTTTCAACCAAACAACCAACTGAATTCGAATTCAAATCCAGCCAATTCCGCGAACCAAACGGGACCTAAGAAAGTGACACACCTAAACTTCAATCAAAATCAAAATCTAATGGTTTGAAAGTTTTAGAATATTACCAGCAATTGTGAAAGTAGTCAAATAGAACGTGGAGGAAGTCGGAAACTACCTAGTGATAAAATAAAACCCAGACCGAAGAAAACGTGGGCTTAATAAAACCAACCTCAATATATTGGGTTTAAGTGTGGGCCATAATAGTTTCTAGAAATGAAAATATGGGCCCTAAAGTGGACGTATTAACATAACATTGGACTTATTATTTGGAGGCCGTTAAGAAGTGGGACCCTGTCGGTTAGGGAGCCTGAATAAACTCAGAACTTTAGGCTTCATTTTCTTCGGCTTATTGTCGTAACATTTCAGTAACTTGAACAAATTGCGAACGTAACTCTGAGAAGTTCATTATAGTCGTCAGAAGAAGATGATGGCAGATAATGTGAATTCATTTTGATGAGTTGAGAAATATAGTTTAAGAGTACGAATTGTAATTGTAATTGTAAATATGAGCGAAATGAATGGGTTGATGATTTAAGAAACGGTATTAGTGTATTTATTGTATTTGGAATGTATTTTGAAAAAAAAAGAAAATATTTTTCCTACAGTTATATTTTTCTTTTCATATATATGACGCCGATGGTCATGACGCCACCATTATGCACGGTCACGGTACATGACAACGTCATGAGAGGCATTGTGCCTTCATGATGCATTGACGCCCCATTACAAGTGCTCTTGATAGGTGTTCTCCTTTTACCCTGTTTTGTCTTGACCTCTCAGTCTAAACATGAACACCTCTCGGTCTAAACATGAACAAAGCTCATCACAGTAACTACTTATAATTGCATTTACCAACAAGTTACGAACTAGAGAACTAAATAATAGGTTGCTTGGTCAAAAATAGTAAATGTGTTTATAATAATTATACACGTAGTTCCTTGCAAACAACTGACTCTGTAACTAGCCAACTCTTTTTTTTTTCAAGTCAGCATACAGTGGGAAGGTTGGTCAAACCAACATACTACAGAAGTGCTAAAAACAAAAATGTACTCTCTTTGATTGAGCTATCACATTTTTAGAGTTATCAGTTATGATTCCCATGAATTCAAAGAAATTTGAGGCGCCCAGATGCATCGGCAAGCTGTTGCTTTTTGTGAACAGCAGAAGTCAAAGTTGCGTCACTCTTACAGAAAGCGAACCTGATGTATCGATTAAGGTAGCTTGCCAAATTCTCTAGAGAATCGTGACTTGTATGTAAAAAGCCACATCCAGGAACAGAGACAACGCCGGCTTGTCTAATTAATTCCTCCACAAATTTAACCCATAAAAATCCAGTGTCATTAATATACCCACCCACCTTACAGTAACATAAGATGGATTCCAATATACACAGGTACATCCGTAACTTTGCATATCTCGGGAAGTGCTGCGAATATGAAAAAGGAACCTAATGATTTTAACTCAAACTAGAAACCCAACTCGTATAGCGACTTCAATATGAAATCTCTTTTTGACTTATAATCCTAAGTGCCAAGAAACCAATTGTCATAAAACATATTTGTTTGGTTTCTTTTTGCAGAATAAAATCAATAAAATAGAACTCACAAGATGATTTTATTCGATGTCTTTGTAAAATTTTTATACTTCTCAACGATACATAGTATTCTGGGGGAATCCTCAATGCAGTCAAGGCAGCTTCCTGAAATGGTGCAAGAGCAGAATCTGTAACTTTCGTATGAATATTTTCAATAGCAAATGCAATTCAAGATGGACCGATAGCCCACCCAACTCTCCGACCTAATTCACAAGAGATAAGTAATTGGTAAAGGTGGCAGGACCGGTGGATCAGGTAGCAGTTCAAAGTGAATTTATACGATCCAAATTATCCTTAGAAGATAATATTCGGTTTATTATTTGATATTCTAATTATAAATATTCTATTAAATAAGCTTTATTATTATTTGGAAAACATATTCGGAATCTTATTTAATTAGGCAAATCTTAAGAAACAAGTTAACTAAACTCTATAAATAGGGTTTTATACAATGTTTTGAAACCCGGGTCAACCATTGACCCAGCCGAGCCTTCGGGTCCGGTCAGACTGTTAGACCGATGTTTGACTTTACTTGACTTAGACTTTTTTCGATTTTTTACGTAAACTTATGCACTCAAACTTTTAAAACTACAATTATAAATTATGATATTTTAAATGAAATATATGATGACTATCAACTTATTGTAGAATTGTCAAAATAATCACTAAAAGAACTATTAGAAAAATTATAATAATCATTTACAAACTAGTAATAAATATTTATATATACAAAACAATCACAAAGTCATGGCTAGATCAATTGGCAATCAACCAATCCTACAAGCATGAGGTCTTAGGTTTGAAACATGGGGTATACATTCTTATAGTGTTTTATTTTCCTTTAATATTGAAGTTGTCCCACATCGGTGGTAACACAAACCAAACACTACTATAATCTCCTATGTATTCCAAGCCAAGCACACAAGTAATTCCAACTTAACCATTGTTGACCTACTAATTTAGAGGTTGACCTAAGCGGTCCCGGTTAGGAAAAAAAAAAAAAGGTTTAAACCGATCCGGGTCACCGGTTCAACCTGTGAACCGGCCAGTTCACTTCGAGTCAAAATACGTGGTTGAGCTGGCGTAGGGTCCGGGTCGCGATCAAACCGGCCGGTCTGACTCGGGTTTAAAAACACTGGTTTTATGATTGTAATTCTGGAAATGCTGAATATTATTGATTAGTTGATGATTTAATATCAACGGAGAGTTAGTTTACCCCTCAGAAGTAAACTATGGTAGAGTTGATCAATCTCTCGAATATCAATATTCTATCTTTTGTTTGTTTTATATGATTTATTGATTTCGTTCATATGAATTGGTATCAAAGCATCTTTTCTAGGGCATTAAATCTTTGCTTAAAATAAATATAATCTAAAATCACTGTTCATCGGCAAAAATCAGTATTCATCCGAAGTTACCGTTCATCGCCATAAACTGTTCATATTGGGTTACTATTCACGCAGGTTACTATTCATCCGAATTTTTTTTTTTTTTTATTACTTGAATCAATGTCGTAAACAAGGTCTAACATAATAGAAGAACATCGAGCTAGTATGCAGGTGTACTATAAGATCTAGAGGGAGATGGCGAGATTTGTACTAAGAACGGTAATAGCTCAATAGAGCATTGAGATAGATATACGGGAGATCAAGGAACAACTTGCTGAGGTGGGAACTGATGAAAGTGAGGTCGAAGAATAAGAGTGACAAAGAAATTAATCTCGCGAAAACTTTGTTTCTCGAGGATCCTACCAAATGTATGACAATGGGCAAAAGTGACAAAGATGGTAGTAATATGGATGAGTTTATGTTTGCACCACGTGTTGAAAAGGCGGCTCTTACAGCATCGATCATGGTGGAGTTGGAAGATTTAGGGCATAAATATTAAAATTTATGTGAGACAGCCAATGTCGCTGTTTTGGAAAAACATGTATTGGAGACGAGCAAGAGGAGTGAAATTTGAGCTTAATTAGGTGGATAAGGGGCTGCATAGGCACTCTCGTGGACCGATTTTTGGACAACCTATGATAATGCTTATATTATAAATATTTTAGTGGCAATATCATTCCCAATTGTACATTATCTAAGTTGATTTCATGAACTTACGGTACTTATTTAATTTGAAATTGATTGTAGGTGAAAATGTTCGAAAGATGGAGAAACGTTGAAGGAATGGATGATGTTGCAGATTTTGCGAAACTTTACCGTTTTGGTCCTATCTCCCTAATACGGACTCCGTTGAGTTGATTCAAAAGCTCAAATTCTTTGAACTTAGAGGACTACAATTTTTAGAAAATGGAAGTCTGTCAGAACATGAGTACCCGTTGGGTATCCTATAGTACAAGTCGGGTACTATACCCTGACAAGTTTTGTCCCATTAAACACAAAATTAAACACTAATTTCAATTATTCTAGATTAAAGGGAAATTTTAGGCGACTTTGGGCAACTTTTGGAGAGATCCTGAGCTACGAACCATCATCCTAATCATTAAAGAAGCTAGAGTTAATCATCAAACATCGAACAACATTAATTTCTTCGGTTAATTCTTGTTTCTATCAAGTATGAATTCTCCATTGATTATTGTTATTTGTATGTTTGAGGCCATAATCATGGGTTAAGTTCTTTATGTTCATTTAGGCTAATAACCCTAGATACTGGACATGTTTTATTGATTGATTATTGTTCATATCTCAATTTGATGTCTATTCAATGAACGATTTGTATTTTAATTTAGTTAATTCAGTCATTTGATGTTGCATTTGTTCCAATGAGTGAAAACTCTTGTATTTAATGTCTCGTTTAGGTTGATTGATTATATTAATCTTGTGCTTTTGATTGGAGAGAATAAAAAAATTGAATTGGATTAAGATAATTGTTATATAGGTGGGTCATGCTAAGAAAAATCTCGTATGATTGTTGATGTTTATGAAATTAAGATCACATGATTAAGTCATCATAATCAATTGAATTGTCTAGTTATGGTTAAGAGGCCTAAGGTGTCAAGGAAACTAGCATTTTGTAATTTTAATTTGGTGAATGCATTGTGAAAACAAGTAACTCAACTAGTAATTCTCCCATGTTAATTATCAATTTAGTTCTTAATCAAAAACGTCTAATTATAGGGATAAAATGTCTAAATGAACATGCTTCTCTAATATGAGATTAAACTATCTTTTAATTGCTTTAGTTTACTTTATATATTATTTGTTAAATCATAACCATTCGGTTGTCTGTTTTTAAGAGACACAAAACTTCCAATATTTAACTTGCTATTTATTTAACTAACTATTAACCATATAAACAATAATCAAAATATATTATATGTTCATGCAATACGATAACCTGGAATATTATTATAAGCTATATTAATACTCGATTAGGTACACAGTACACTTGTCTAGTTGTGTAATAATCCATCTTTTATATTTTTCTATTTATTTTTATAACTCGATATTTACACATCAGCCTAGGATTTCCTATAATGGACAAAAAGTGCCTACTGTTGCATATGATTGGGGACTTCTTTATGAGAAGCGTATATGAAAACAATTTCAAATAATGACTTGGCTCTCGGAATCAAGAATGTTTGAAGCGACACCTTGAGGACAAGGTGTTTTTTCGGGGGTCGAAGTAATGATACGATCAAGATTATTATTAGGATATTATATTTGGTTTATTATTTAATATTTTAATTATGGATATTTATTAAATAAGCACTATTGCTATTTGAAAAATATTATTAGAATCTTATGTAATTAAGAAAATCTTAGGGAATAAGTTAAATAAACTTTATAAATAGGGCTTTGTGATTGTAATTTTGGATATGTTGAATATTATTGATTTACTGGGGATCAATAGAGAGTTAGTTAACCTCTCGAAAGTAAACTGGGAGAGAGTTGAATAGTTGATCCATCTTTTGAATATCAATTTTCTATTTTTTGTTTGTTTTATTTGACTTATTGATTTGGTTCGTATTAAGATCCAAGATAAAAAGCATAATTTTAGTGATGTTGAAAAAGGTCATGTTTTTGTCCGTGTTTATAAATCATTAATTTGCTACTTATCACTTATGATTGTCCAACAACAAAATAAGTGTATGAATAAAAGGATTTTGGAGACTATACGCATGAACAGATATACTTTAATTGAACAACCTATTTAGTTCGTTTCCTTTCAGCTAAATTTCTTGATATGACCCATTTGGGGTCAAAAAGTACCCATATTGAACCATTCTTAAGTAACTGGGTCCGAATTTTATAGTAATTAGACTAGTTACAAACATCCAAATTTAATGTAACAATAAATAAAATCAGCCGAACAACAGGTGAAAACAAAACACATTTTGAACATTGGAGTAAAGATAAAGACTTAATGTACCTGTTACACTTTAAGTCTTAGATAACGAAGACGTTATAACCGTCCTCTTTTGCATTCCTGGTAGCGAGGCAATGTTGATTGATTACTGATTACTGATTGATTTCTTCAACTAATGTTTGTATTGAAAACCTTGGTTTATTACTTGTAGCTTCTTGATCCTTCTTTCCCAGTTTATAATCTACCCTAATTTTCTTTCATCTGCATTTATCTCCTTTTGTTTTGTATTATTTGGTTGAAGAAAAAGACTCATTACATTAGGGCTTTATGCCCCCTTTTATACTAAATCCCTACTAAATCTTAATGCACAATCTATCTAGACTAGGGTTTACACATGTTAACCCTATCGTATAACAACTGGCATTCATGTTTTGATGTGGTATATACTTGTTAGATCATCGCCTACTAATATTATGGTAGTTATTTTTCTAAAAGTATATGAATATAGATAGAAATCTTTATTTATGTGACTAAAATATCTATTTGTTTATAACTAAAATATCTAACCACAAGTTTTAAGAAAATATTTGTTTTTATCTTTAACATAACAATTACAAATAGGTTTATATTTTCTCATTTTCCTATCGAAGACCTTCTTTTTACGGCAAACGAAATAAAGTATAAATAACACTCAGAAGACACATTAAAGTTTACATCACCAAATCGGTAACTCAAAATAACACAGCATTGCTAGAACTAAAAGCGTGTTTGGCGTCAGCATTGTCCACCTCACCGTCGCAACGCTATCAACGTTGGCGTCCAAAAAAGTGGTTGCGAAGTCTATGGCAGTGACAAGCAAACATCCTTTTCAAATTTATTGTTCAAAGATTAAAAAAGTTTAAGAAAATATAAGTATTACTATCTACCTATTGATAAGATGATAGTTTTATCTTTTATGTTATATCAATAATTTTTTATGGAGTTTTGTTGGTTTATACACCACCATTTCAGGGTTTATATCCCTTAAAGGGTCACACCTGTGTCACTTCAATCATTACATTCACCCACATAAAGGTCATGTCAAGAATGTACAAACCCCATAACCCATTAAAACAACAGAAAAAAAATCATTACCCATAAATTTGAAAAAGAGGTAGTAAGGCTACTAAAGCATATATAAAATTATAGAGATCTAGAATCTGTTTGGTAAACTAGTTCTAGATCGTAAGTGTAAGCTATAAGTTGTAGGGTGTATAACTGTTAGCTGTAATTTTTTTTTGTATAAAACTATATGGTAATTAGATGTAGCCGCAATTTAAAAGTGTAAAATGAAATAAACATCAATAAAAAAATAAACGATAAACATAGCTAAATAATAAATTTGAAAGATAATATTGATTATCTAAATAATGTAATACATCGATTCACTAGCAAGTAAAATTAAAAGAAGATCAAAAGGCAATTGAAAAGACAATATGCTTATAATAATATGCTCTTAAGATCATTTCATTTATTATGAAACATAATATGCTCATAATAATAACTATATACAATTAAGAGAAATAATTCATAGAGAAATTTTAAATTTGAAAAAATGAAGAAAGTAAATTTTAGCCTTTGATTTTTTTATAAATAAATGTTTTAACATTCATTTGTGATGAATGTTAAATTTTAAAATTATTTGTAATTTTTAAAATTCATTTATGATGAAATCAAGAGTTGAAATTTGCTTTCCTCATTTCTTAAAATTTTTGATTCCCTATTAACCATCACCCATACAATTAATATATCCAGTTACTTACTATTTCCGAATTATTTTTGGTTTTGCATGCTCTTGGTTAATACAAGAAATGGACGTCAAAAGTGCATATCAAAATCATTTAAAATTAAAATTTATAACATTTTTATATGGATGGCTACACACCAATAATATAACGGGCGTAAGAGAAATACAAGGATATGCACGAAAATATTAAGGTGGTCATTTAGATAAATTGCTTACAAAAAGTTTCAGAAAAGTCTAACACTTCTTCATTAGCGTTTCAATTAGGAGCTATTCGAGATAATTAAAAGTTAAAAGTTCCAAAAGACATTAAAATATAATGACGATGATAAAATAATGCTCTAATTAACTCGGTTACAAGCATGAAAAAGTTATACGCTTAAAATTGGACTTTGCAAGGAAACCATATAGTTGCACAAAGTTGTACTAGAATCTAACCTTTTGTGTAGTCAAATAACCTACCACACATCGACAGTAAGAGATTGAGGGGTAAAGTAGTAATTAACCATAAATGTATACAAATTTAGGGTTTCGTGTCCCGCCGACCAGCGCTACCAACACCACACACTTCCCTCCCTCTTCCCCATAATAATTCAAATATTTTATCTTTTTTTTTTCTTCTTAATTTCCTTTCGTTCAGTCAAAGTCATATTAACTCAAAGGCTGCACATATAATACAAACCCAACGGCCATCAAATATCTCACCTTCTTCACTCACTCACATTGAATGATCATATCTATGCACACCCTCATCACACACACATTTTAATTTCCTTGCATTCGTCATCATGGATCTGAAAAATAAGGTACAAATATTACACTGTTTTAGTGTGTTCTCTCATTTTTTATTTTCTATTTTAATTTTATAATAACATTTAAATCATAACTAATTCTGCAGACTCTAGTTGAAACTCAAGATGAAACATCTTCGAAATGTTGTAGTGATTGTAAAACTACTACAACTCCTCTTTGGAGAGGTGGTCCAGCCGGTCCTAAGGTATGTTTTCACATTGTCCGATCCGGTTATCAAAACGATGTTTATAATTAGTTGTAAGTACTCATTAATTTTGTTTTCCGTGTGCAGTCGCTTTGCAATGCGTGTGGGATCAAGTACAACAAGAAGAGAAGGGCACAAATGAGTGGATTTGATAAAACCGGAAGAAAATCATTCAAAAGTTCAAAACAAAGTGATGATTTGAAGTTGAAAGTGAGATTGATGGTATTAAAACAAAATAAAAAACATCAACATCAACAGCAACAGCAACAACAACAACATAAGAGAAAGAGATCATCATATGAAAGAGGGAAGCCATGGTGGAACAAGTTAAGAGAAGAAGAACAAGCTGCTATATTGTTAATGGCTATTTCTTGTGGTGGATCATTGTATTCATGATTTGATTATTTTAATTTTTTTTTCTTCCTTAAATTGGAATTTGGGGAAAGTGAAAACCCTAACTAATTGACTCTCAAGTAGTTGCCCTAGCCTAATGACCCTAGTAAAAAGGGTCTAAATTTTCCATATTTCTGTGGTTTATTGTTGACAACTCATTTGTACTACTAACTATCTTTAAATGTTGATGATCATTTTTATTGCAATCTTAGCTAACATTTTGCTTGATTTTGTCAAATTTGACATCCTTTGGTCTCATGGATACCTTTTGTTTGGCCTGTTTGATAAAAGGGCAAAAAATTATTAGAGAAGTACAAAAGGATACTGTATATATGAAGCTAATCTTACAATGCATTACCACAAAACAAGAGATTTGACTATGCAAAGTTCACTATAAGCATGTTTATTTTTTTATTTTATTTTTGTTTTTTATTTAACCATTTGACTTGTATTCAAACAGCCGTACATATTCGTTCCAAAATGTATGATTACAACACATATACTCCATTACTACATTATCAAAAAAGAGACAAATATCCAAATATATGTTTCATCTTTACAAAGTAGGTCTAGAATACAGTTTTGTGAAAATATGTGGGCTAAAAACATCTCCTAACATTAGTATTAAAAGTGTACTTTTACACTAAAATAATGCAAAAAATACACTTCAATATTAACACTAAACCCTATACTATTTTAGTATACTATTTGGTCAGTACTAAGCACTATTATAATATAATGTTATAATATATAATATATATAGATTAATAATTAAACATATTAATATAATGTACCGATTATAAATTTGCGATTAATATTTTAAAAATTACTAAATATAGTGTTTGCTATCATATTTGTTAAGGAAACTCTATAATTTTTATAAAATGTACCTTTATATTTTTTGACACAATAACTACAATGATTATTATTACATTTATTATGAGAATTAAATGATTATATACTTATTTTAATATTATATTATTAAATTTCGTATTTTAAATCAATTAAAAAAAATTAAAGTAAAATTTTAATGCAACACATTGAAGCAACACCTTTTACTATAAGTAAATTCTTAAAAGATTTTATTTTAGCACTAAAATAATGTAAATTGTTATACTGAAATATTGAAAACATTGGAGATATTCTAAGTATAAGATAAGAACTTTGATAAAAGTGGACGATTTTTTTCATAAATTAATTATGTGTGCAATTAATTTTGATCAGAGGATTATATGGACATTCTTAATCTTTAATCTTTTTATACTTTTTACCAGTGAGATAATTAGAATCCTGGTAAAGTAATAGATGAACCGACTAAGCTGATAGACCAAAAAGTAAGTGGTTCAATTATAGTACACCCTCGAATTTGTGACATTTGATCTCCAATTTAAACAAAGAAAATGATGTAAGGTGAAAACTTCTGTAAGGGCATAAAAGAAATACAACTTTGATCAAGTTATTTATAGAATGATAATTGATGCGGTAGTACTTTAGGTACTTCAACTTAACGTTTTGGTATAGAAAAAACAATACATGTTCAATCATAATTGTGTTGATACTTAAATAATGGAAATATTTGTGCTTTATGAAGAAGATGACATTGATACATCACTATCATTTAATTTTTAAACCTTCAAATTCAAGACTGCATATGTTATTGACTTATGATGGCATCCAACAAAGCGGGAGGATACTTCAATACTTTTTACCAAAAAAAAGTCAACTATAATGATAGTTTTTTTACATGGAATAATTATGCATTTGGATTTATAGATAAACATCATCTCTCAACAAAATAACTTATTGGTAAGAGCCGGTTTATGTTTTACTAATGGAACAAACAATTTAACATTAAACTTAAAAAAAAAAAAAATTGCAACTTACGAGCGAGCGAATTATTCATATTTTTTTTGACGAAAATCATCTGATTATAGAATAAGAGTAATGATATATAAACGTAATTACATAGATTTAACTTTTTCATTGGTTGAATATATTTTTTTCATACATTACATTTGACATGTGTCATAATCTCTTTGGTAAATCTATATTTAAATTTTATAAGTAAATATATCTTATCATTCATAGAATAATGACTCTCTTTATATGAAAGTCTCCCTTTAGAAAAGAATGCTCATGTAGTCATATGCTTTCCCCTTTCAATGTTGGGCCGATGATAATTGAGACCTTTGAGCCTTTTTTTAACTTTTTTGGGTTTGGGCCCATCAACTAATCTCGTAATTTGCAAGACTCTACCCGAAAGTTACAAATTTCTTACAATCCCAATTCTGTCGATCCCTATTTTCATGCCAAAACAATTTTGTATTTATGTACTGTTAGAAGCTAACTTAAATTAGTAGGATAGTGAGCCTGTTTTCCATTAACTAGAAGAAAAAGGAGGATCGGTTAAATAATAAGGAACGTATCACATAGATTATGATTATAAATCTTAGATATACAACGTAACTGACATAGACGCTCCCAATTGTGATTCAACCTACATTACCAAATATAGGAATGATTGAGCAAACGTGCACCCTTTCTTTAAACTACAAATCACCATCAATTTTTACATCGTTGATAATTGAACAGGAGACAAGGTTGAAAACTATAATTTATGATTTTTTTACATTTCTTATTGTGAAAATAAAGACTTTATTACTTACATTTGAACATATTTCTGAATTTATATTAGTTTTTATGTGACACAAAACTCTTAAAAAAATAAAAAATAAAAATAATAGTTTTTTTTTAACTAAATGCACTATTTCTTTCATTGATTTCTTATCATTTTTCCATCATCGTATTGTCATAAAGCATTTTACTAAACCCTTGTACATTTATACTGCTTTGTCCCAAGAATCGCCACCCACAATTTTTTGTTAATTTAAGATAGACTAATAAAATATTTATTATCAAAAAGTTAAAATTCGGCAACCTCAATCGCCCCATGCTCGACCGTCTTAGGCCCATCACATGAGAGTTAAATTAAGTTCATCCAATGACTTACTTAGATGGTGACCTAACTAACTTATCCAACAACGCTAAAGAAATTTTTAATAAGTTAGGTTCCTCCTTGTTATTTGTGGGGATTGAAAATGTGTTGCTTCAAAATGTCCTCATCTTCAGAACCAACTAGGTTACACGATAAAAGTAAATTTGACTTGAAATATCTAAGAAATGAATTATTATTTTTTTATTAAGAGTAATAAATAATGGCAATAAGAGATTTAGGAGAAGTTCTAAAAATTGTTTTTTGCAACTGAACAATATTTTTAGTATACTTAAAAATAGTAATATGAACAATAAAAATGAGATGAAGAGAGTAAAAATGTGTCATTGGATTACTATAGTTTGTGAAAATGTTCATATGGCTTACTGTATATCTAATTAACACAGGTGCTTGAGAATTTCAAAAGAAATTCACTTTATAAATATAGTTTATGTGCTCCCAACAACTAATACTAAAAAGGAAACAAAGTGTTGGGACATGTTATTGTGACAATAGATCTAGCTTGTAATAGGACTAGTGTATTTATTATCAAACTTGTATAAATTGGTTTAGACTTGTAAATATATGATATTAACTTGTTATTATTATTTGTTAAATGTTATTAGACAAATATCGATTTTAAGTTAAAGTCTGAATCGCGAATTGAGAAGTCAACTCGCAGGTCAACAGACTTGCGAGTTGAGATCTCAACTCGCAGTCCAATCTGGACTCGCAGCTCTCAGCTGCGAGTTGAGATCTGGGCTCGCTGTAAACTGGACTCGTAGGTCTTACCTGCGAGTTGAGTTTTGGGCTCGCAGCTTTCTCGGTTCGCAGGACCTACCTGCGAGCTGAGATGTGGGCTCGCAGTCCATCTGGACTCGCAGGCCCATGGGCTGCGAGTTGAGTCAACTCGTAAGGCCCATGGCCTGCGAGTTGAACCAGATATAAATATTTTAATGCTGCTCATTATTAATAGATCTAGAAATCCGTGCTATTTTTACACACACCAAATATTTAAATATTCTCTCCTCGAAATTCGTGCTGATATAAAGGCTATCATTGAATAGGCTCGGTTTTGATTGTTTAACACTAGTTGATATCAAAACGAAGCTTGTTAATTGATAGATTAGTTATATAAGCCTAAAACCTTAAGTATTGAGGGATTCCGCACCTCAATACCTAAAAGATAATTCGTTATCGCTAACCAAGATCTAGAGACTTACAATTGGTATCAGAGCTTTCGGGCTTAGAAACGTTGTGGTTACAAGGTTTTTGGTTATATAACATCTTTAGGGTCGTTTTTCGAACGAAATATACGGATTTATTCGTAAAATACCAAAAAGTTTCAGTTCCCAGATTTCGAGGCGCCGTTTTGCGAGTTGAGATTAGGGTTACTGTTATTTGCGAGTTGAGATTAGGGTTTCTGCGAGTTGAAATTCAGCTGCGAACCGAGTTCCATTGCGAACTGAGTTCCTTTGCGAGCTGAGATTTCTGCGAACCGAGTTGAGTTTCTGCGAACCGAGTTCCCCTGCGAACTGAGTTCCTGCGAGCTGAGATTCTCTGCGAGTTGAGATTGACTTGCGAACTGAGATTCTCTGCGAGCCGAATCTTACTTGCGAACTGAGATTTTTGCGAGCTGAGACTTCTGCGAACTGACATTTCCTGCGAACTGAGTTTAGTTGCGAGTTGAGATTATTGAATTCGCAATATAACTTAATTTTTCACTTTAAAATGTCTGATTTAAGCCGAATGATCGAGATGGAACACGAGGTTGGAAAATCTAATGTTCCACCGAAGCTACTTAGACTTGAGGACTATTATGGGTGGAAAGACAGATTTGAAAGTTACTGTAGATTCCACGACATCACTATTTGGCTGTGTATTAAAAACGGATATGTTGCACCTACAGCTGAGGTAGGGAACGCAACAGTGATTGTGACTTATGATCGAATGAATGACAATCAGAAGAAAGAATTCACCATCAATAATAAAGCACATTCCTCAATTAAGATGAGTCTTCCTAAGGAGATCAACCATCAGTTGAAGTCCTTTCACACAGCTAAAGAGCTGTGGGACGCTCTAGAAAAGAGATGTGAGGGGAGCCCTCAGGTGAAAGCTGGTAAATGTAATCTTCTAAAAAAGCAGTTTATGGTATTTAAGGCTTTTAGAGAAGAAGATCTTGAGGCTTACACCACCCGTTTCTATCATCTATTAAGTGAGCTTGACGACCATGCTATCTTCTATAATGACAAGGAGAAAACCGACAAGTTTATTGAGGGTTTACCTTGTAAATGGGAGATGTACGGTATCATGCTGAAAGATAATGATGAAAGATATGCAACCATGACCCTAGAGAAAGCGATTGATAAACTAAGGGGTTATGATTTCTCTAAGAGAACGAGAGATACGGATTCTGATCATCTACAGAATCCTGGTCTGTACCATGGAAAGACCAGTATCTCTAATTTTTCATCCAATTCGACCACGGCTTTGTTTGCGGGTGAAATTGATGAGATTGGAGAAAAATTGACTGAGGATCTCTGTTTCATTGCTTCGGATAGCGGTGAAAAACGAAACAGGAACACCACCTCAGATAAATCCACTCAAGGGCATCATAAGATGCCGATGAGTGTGAAATCAGCCGAACAACAACTTTCTGTGTTGGCATCGTTCGTTGCTTCCTATGAAAACTATATTCAAGGGAAGATAAACGATCCGGCACAATTTGATGAAGATTATGATCAGGTTGACCCTGATGACTTAGAGGAAATGGACCTCCAGTGGCAACTGGCTATGGTGTCAAGGAGAGTAAAGAATTTCCTAAAGCGTACGGGTAAGAGAGTGGTTGGAAATCGACCAGGTTTTGACAAGTCCAAGGTCAAGTGTTATAATTGTCAAGGTTACGGACACTTTGCCAGGGAATGCCAAAGACCAAAGGTTGATGCTGGAACTTCAAAACAAGATTCGGGAAGTAATCTAACTTCCAAAGTCTTAGTGGTTCAGCAAATAGACGGATCTTATGATTGGTCTACACCATCAGAGCAAGCTCTCATGGCTGAGATTGACGATCAAGAGAAACAAATTGAATCCACTTCCTACATGCCGACTACTGAAGAACTTCAAGCTAATGTGCCACACACAGAAGTTAAGGGGATTGAGGAAGATGTTCTCTACATCAACTCGACAGAAGAAATGAGTCCCAATGATTTTGTGGCATATATGGCTGATATTCAATCCGAAAAGAAAAAGGAGCAGACTGGGAACTACGACAACTGGTGGTATGTTGACAGTGGATGCTCTAGGCACATGACGGGAACCAGAAGTCTACTGACAGACTTCAGAGGTGGACTGAGACAAGGAGTGCACTTCGCTGGTGATAAAGGAGGAGTAATTACTGGGAAAGGAACTGTTTCTAATGGAACTTTGACTCTAGAGGATGTGAATTATGTTGAAGAACTAACGCACAACCTAGTGAGTGTTTCCCAAGTCTGTGATAAAGGTCATCCTGTTCTCTTCACTGAGAAAGAGGCCTTGATCCTGAAGCCGGGTTTTATCATTCCCGATAAATGGATACTGATGAAAGCTCCAAGGAAGAAGGACATTTATGCTATCAACATGAATGCTCCTATTACTTCAATGGTGTCTACTTGTCTGTTATCCAAGGCTTCAGAATCAGACTCTCTCCTATGGCATAGGAAAATGGCACACTTAAACTTTCGAAAAATGAACTATATAACCAAACATGGGTTAGTTCTGGGTGTACCACCGAAGAGTTTTGCATTTGAAGACAAGTGTATATCCTGCTTGAAAGGAAAACAGCATAAGAAACCACACAAGTCTAAAAATGTGAACTCTATTTCCTCGCCTTTTGAGTTGCTACATATGGATCTCTTTGGCCCAATAAGCAAGAGAAGCATAGGTGGCAAATGGTACAGTCTGGTTGTCACAGACGATTTCTCTAGATTCTCTTGGGTATTCTTTTTGGGATCTAAGGATGAAACTCCGGGCATTCTTATGGAGTTTCTAGATCTAATAGAGAACATCTATAGAAAAAGAGTTAAGAGAATTCGTAGTGACAATGGGACCGAGTTCAAGAATTCTACATTGAATGTATATTGCTTAATCAAAGGCATTCAACATCAATTCAGTGCACCATATGAACCTCAACAAAATGGTGTTGCTGAAAGGAAGAATAGAACTCTAATTGAAGCAGCGAGAACAATGCTTGCAGATTCAAGGCTTCCAGTCATATTTTGGGCAGAAGCAGTGAATACAGCATGTCATGTTCTCAATCGGGTTCTTACGGTTAAAAAGCAAAACAAGACATGTTATGAGCTTTTGAACAAGAAGAAACCGAACTTAAAAGGGTTTGAACCCTTTGGAGTTTCATGTACGTTGTTGAAAACAAGTCATCAACCTAAATTTGGTGAAAAGGCTGACGAAGGATACTTCCTAGGTTACATGCCTAACTCACCAAACAAAAGGGCCTTCAATAAAAATTCGGGACGTGTTGAAATAGTTTATAACATCGAAGTTACGAGCTATACACATGACTCACATAAGGGATTGGATTGGCAGTTTGACTATTCAGATCTTTTCAAGTCATTTAAAGTCCCTATCAGTGACTATGTCAGTAACTCAGATATTCCTGAGCATTTATTGTCAGGAGATGAGGATCCCACTCCTTCATCGAGTGCTCAAACGTCTGATGCTAGGAATATTGTCGATACTGATGTGGTCCCCCCTATCGAGTCACAACAACCTCAAGATGATATACCTCTAGAGAGTGAAGATCCTGAAATTGCTTCTCAAAGGATTATGGATGATGTTCTTACTCCTCTGAGACAATTAAGGATATCAACTACTAATGAAGGTATACCACCTTTGGAGGAAATTGGTGCCAACTTACAGGATGATATTCCAGTTGAACCTGTTACTTCAACAAGAATTAATAGGATTCATCCAATTGATAATATCATCGGTGATCCAAATTCTCCTGTTCTGACTCGGAATCAATCTAAAGCTAGTACATCTACTCATTCAAGCTTGTATACAGAAATGAACGAGACAGGGATTTCTAATCTATGTCTATATTCATGCTTTATCTCACAAATTGAACCTAAAAATGTTCAGATAGCTTTGAAGGAAAATTCGTGGGTCGAGGCAATGCAGGAAGAACTGTCCCAGTTCACAAAATTGCAAGTTTGGGAGTTGGTTGACTTACCTGTTGGAGAATATCCAATTGGAACTAGATGGGTATTTAAGTGCAAGAAAGACGATCGAGGAATCGTGATTCGCAATAAAGCTCGTCTAGTTGTCCAAGGTTTCAATCAACAAGAGGGGATTGATTACAATGAAGTGTTTGCGCCTGTGGCTAGGCTTGAAGCAATTAGGTTATTCTTAGCATTTGCAGCCTCTAAGAAAATAAAAGTATTTCAGCTGGATGTTAAAAGTGCCTTCTTGTATGGCAAAGTCAAAGAAACGGTGTATGTTTCTCAACCACCTGGATTTACTGATCCAAAGTATCCAGATAGAGTATATCGTCTCGATAAGGCTCTATATGGATTACATCAAGCTCCGAGAGCGTGGTATGAAACACTGTCTACTTATCTTCTTGAGAATGGCTTTACAAGAGGAAAAATTGACAGTACACTCTTTGTCAAATGGAAGAAGAGAGACTTTCTACTTGTTCAAGTATATGTGGATGACATCATCTTTGGGTCATCTGACGAAAAGATGTGTAGTGAATTTGAACGAGTTATGAAGAACAAGTTTGAAATGTCAGCGATGGGTGAATTGACATTTTTCTTAGGATTGCAAGTCGATCAAAAGAAAGATGGATATTTCATTCATCAGACTAAGTATACGAATGAGCTTCTAGAACGATTCAAAATGGAAGAATCTAGAATTTTTTATACTCCCATTCCAGAAGCTCATGGTATTGGGCCAGATACATCGATTGATAGAGATGTGGATCCTACTCTTTATAGGGCCATGATTGGATCACTAATGTATCTTACAGCTTCCAGGCCTGATATAATGTTTGCAGTATGTGTCTGTGCAAGATATCAAGCTACTCCTAAAGAGTCTCACATGCAAGCTGTGAAACGAATTCTTCGTTACCTCAAAGGGAAACCGAAACTGGGACTTTGGTATCCGACTGATGGAGACTTAGATTTTGTGGCTTACACTGATTCTGATTACGGAGGATGCAATCAGAATAGAAAGTCTACAACCGGTGGATGTCAATTCCTAGGAGGTAGACTGGTCTCTTGGCAATGCAAGAAGCAAACCTCAGTAGCCATTTCTACATGTGAAGCTGAGTATGTTGCAGCTGGCAGCTGTTGTTCCCAAGTTCTGTGGATACAACAACAATTGCTTGATTATGGGTTGAGTATAACAAATACTCCTATGGTGATTGATAATGAATCAACGATCTCAATAACCAATAATCCGGTCAAGCACAGTAAAACTAAACATATTGATATTCGACATCACTTTATTAGAGACTGTGCTGAGAAAAACCTGATAAAGTTAGCTAAGGTTCCATCTGTGGATAATTTAGCAGACTTATACACCAAAGCGTTCGACAGAGCTCGATTCGAGAAATTGGTGCAACTAAATGGAATGAGAAATCCAGAGGATTAGTCTTCCATAGAGTTGGTTTGTAATAATTAGTCGTTTATATTTATTAGTTTATGCCTATTTTTTTTTTATTTTTTATTTTTTTAAAAAAAAAAGAAAAGAAAAGGGGGTAAGGCGTATGGCATTCATTTGCTTGTTACCATTGGGGAATCGCCTCCGATAAAGGTTAAGTCTTTATCAACTGGGAAATGATAGTAAATTAGAGGTATTGGCTTAATAAATGTAGGTAAAAGTCTTAAGTTAGATGTGTTAGTAGATTCAAATTTGTCACATGAACTTTACATCTTTAAAACCAGGCATTCACTTATCTTTATTTTAGTATACTCCTCTCTCCACACGATATAATCTGCTTGAAAAACTTTAGATCTAAACAGCTTCAGTATATGATGTACTGGTAGGCAATTTTTTGCTTTGATTTCTGAGCATATAATAAGCTATAAATCTTCTGTGTGTTATCTCGTGTGATTTACTATATGACGTATGACATAAGTCTTAATTGATGAAAGATAGTCTGACCATACACTGTTATCAAGAATTTATGAAAATATGTCAAGACAAATAATAAGAATTATGGCTGTTAGTGAAATTACTGGTGTCTTTATTGTACTAAGTACAGACCTGACTCCTTTAGTTTTGCCAATAGTTTCAAGCTTGGTTTGTCTATACTAAGGGATCTTCTGTTGTACTAAGTACAGAACTAGAACCACTAGTATCTACAAAACGAGTTTGATATTTGTCACATTTTCTCTAGGGTATGTCATATGCTTCGCAAAGAACATTATTTAGTGACCTCTACCTTGAAAGAGAAAGATACGGTGTTATGTGTTATTTTTGATTTCTCAGTATGTCATTTTTAAATCACATTAGATAATACACATTCAAACAATAAAAGGTTTGCTTGGAAATCAGTGTAGACTTTGTTTATATGGATTATAATACCGGTAATCATCTTGAACTGTCTATGATATTTAAATCACTTCATTTTGAGGTGAATATTATATTTTGTGGAAATAGGTAACCAAGTTATACTCTTATAAATGTAAGTTGATAAATGGTTAAGTTGTGAGTTCTTATGTAACTTATTGTGAATTTCATAAGGTCTGCATACTAACAATCTTCTTAAACTTTTTACTCATAATTTGGTTCAGTTGTTTCCTTCTGATATGATCCCACTGTCGATAAATTTCTTAATGCCCTCGATTAGAATTTAATTTACTTTATTTTATTGTAATTTTATTTTAGTCAAAGTGTTTCATTAATACAAGGGTACTTGATACCAATGTTTATTATGAATCATTGTACGTTTATTTATTTCATTTTATCTTATTTCTTTTTTTATTTTATTTTATTTTTTATTATTATTATTTTTCTTATGTTTCTATTGTTCGTATTATTGCATCACAAGTGAAAGATCCTCAGATTTTAGACTTGTGCGCTTTTTCCAAGTAAGATACGTGAAAAATATTTTATTTTAGACTTGTGCGCTTTTTCTAAGCAAGATAAGTGAAAAATATTTTATTTTAGACTTGTTCGCTATTCCATAAGAAAAACAAGTGAAAGATCCTCAGATTTTAGACTTGTACGCAATTTGGACTTAAAAATGACGTTTTGTAATTAAAATGTAATTTTTAGACAAAAATTGCGAGCCGAGAACAGTGCTGCGAGTTGACTGGGCTTGCGAGTTGAACTCAACTCTGCGAGTTGAGTTCTGCGAGCCGAGTCAACAGGTATAAATACCTGCGAGCCCGCATACAACTACACACAGTTCTGCGAATCCAAAATCAATTGCGAACCCACACAGTTGCGAACCGAGATTTATTCACTTCATTTCCAAAATTCTGTTGAGGATCGGATTTTTCAATTCCTAGATATTTTTCATCTTTACGTTGTGAACTTATTGAGGTAAAAAGCAACTAATTTTACCATGTAATTAACCCACAATCGACATTTTTAATAAAATGAGGATTTTGGTATTTAAATTACAAAAATCATCAAAATTATAGCTCATATAGACAAGAAACCTTAGGGTTTGTGTAAATCTGAGTCTATTGAACAAGATGACATAGCTTGATCATGTTATATCTCGCCAAATAAATTTGAAAAGATGATGTCATCTGGGCAGTTCATGCTGCGAGTTGAGATCCAGACTCAACTCGCAGCCCGCTCCTGCGAGTCCACTTGCGAGTTGACTTGCGAGTCCAACCTGCGAGTTGACTTGCGAGTTGAACTCTGCGAGTTGAACTTGCGAGTTGAACTCTGCGAGTTAACTTGCGAGTTGAACTCTGCGAGTTGAACCTGCGAGTTGAACTTGCGAGTTGAATTCTGCGAGTTGACTTTTGTTGACTCTTGCGAGCTGACTTGAACTCTGCGAGTTGAACTTGCGAGTTGAATTCTGCGATTTGACTTTTGTTGACTCTGCGAGCTGACATTTGAAAATTTTGAATTTTGAATTTTTAATTTACGAATTCTCGATTAATTAACTAACTAAGCGTTTATAAGTTAAAATTAATATACGGTTAGATGTGTCGACTTAAATGTAAACACGTAAAATCGTATACTTTATATATAAGACTTATGACTTTCCGTAATAAGTAATATATTTGTGTAGCAGGTTAATTTGAAAGTTAGACTTATTGATTCTATATATGTTGAACAACTACAATTGATAATTAAGTTTCACGACTTAATAGTTCAATTATGAGTTGTAGATCATATAAGTTTATCAATATTTGTTAAACTGTTTGTCTAACATTAGTGTGATATGTTGTTGTTATTACAGAAATGGTTCGACAATTTGCTGCTCAGCACAATGTGCTCGTCGATCTGGATATCAATGCACGAGGTGCATCCAGGATAGCTCGGATTCTTACTTTTCTGAGTCGATCAAGGATTCAATTTGCAATCACCGATTCACCTGCTTTGTCTCATGATATACTTACCCAATTTTGGGCAAATATTGTATATGATACATCGGTGAATCCTCCGGTCATCCAGACAAGGATAAATGATCGTCCGGTTATCTTTTCTGCTTCAGATCTTAGGAACATTTTACAGTTGGGAACTGTGGAGCAGGAAGATGGACCAACTGAGTTTCCGTCGGACTTTATCGAGGGAGCTTTAGGACGTATGGGGTATGTTGGACCCAAGAGAGGCCGTCAGTTTCTGAAAGCCCTCGTGTTCGGAGAATGAAGATTTTTACTCCATGTCTTGGTCACGATCTTTGGGCCAAAGAAAGGAGGATATGATGAGCTTAGCTCTTCTCTATTATCGGCTGCACTGTCACTGGTTTACAATAAACCATACAGTTTTTCAGACTATGTTTTTGGAGAATTTGTTAGACAAATCTTGGGAGGTGTCAGGTCTCAGTTTATGCTATATCCCAGATTTTGTATGCTTATCATTCGGGCTTCGATTCCTGACTTGCCAGACTTTCAAGCCGATTTAAAAGTTGATACCATCGGGCTGAGGGCTTACAATGCCATGTTTATGCACACCTCAAGGAGGTTTGAGATGCAACCACAGCTGACAGAGTTGTTTGGATTTTTGGTTAATCCCGAGTATATTTCGCCACCAAACAATGGTTGGATTGATGTTGATGTGGCTGCAGCTGTGCCTGCACCACAAGAGCTGATAGAGGAGGTTCTAAATCAGGCAAATCAGCAAGAGCCACAAGTTAATGCTGAAGTTGCTGCTGAAGTAGTGCAACAAGTTTTTGCTGAAAATGATGATGCAAATGATCCTATCTTGCAGGATGTGGATCAATATATTGCTGAGCCACCACGAGTTGAAGAGGACACTGATCAGGTCTTTAAAGATATAGATCAATTTTTGGCTGCAGGTCCGAGTACCTCTGGTACACCTCTACCTACTGAGGCATCTGATGCTGTTGGGCCATCGGGCAGAGATGGAGAAGCTGCTTCGGCTTCTGAATCTGAGTCTGATGATGATGATGAGACTGGACCACCAGGGTTTGTCTCCGGTATCCCTGAAGGGATGATTCGTCAAGGATCAAAATTGATTATGGATCCGGCATTGAAGTTAAAGAGGAAAGCCGTTGATCAGGATCCTGATTTTGTTCTTGTCGAAGAAGATGAGGATGAAGAAGAAGAGGAGGAGGTGCTTATTACTCGACCTCGCAAGCTGCTCAGACAAACAGCTTCAACCTCTGCAGCTCATCTACAATCAAGTTCTACGCCCTCAGAGGCTGAAATGATTGCTGCTTTGGTTCGCCCGTCTTCGCATCCAACCACCAAATCTAGCAGGGTTGCAGCGCGTCTATTAACCGATGTTGCTACCGAGATAGCAAAGAAAATGCAACCGCCTGCTCCCACACCACCAACCACAACTTCTGATGCTCCATCCACCTCACCTATGACTGATGCTGAACGCATTACACAATTGGAGTGTAGGGTTAGAGAATTGCAAGTAGTGGCTAACACTTTTGCTAATCAGCTTCTACAACTGTCCGACAATGTCACTACACAGAATAACGCTTACTCACTACTCATCAAGACAAATCGTAATCTGATAGATGATGTAGTTGATAAGCAAAGACAAATTGACAGACTTGATCGCCTGGTCATCAGCCTTCTGAAGGACAAGCCATCTCAAGGGGAGGTATTGATATATCAAGAGTCCTGCAAGGAAGATGATCTGGCGAAGAAGAATAAGAATGATGAAGATGATGATCCCTCAGCTCAGAAGGATAGTGAGCTGGCCGGTCCTTCAACGACTGGTCAGCAGACTACATTTCAGGGGGAGTCTGCTGAAGCAAGTGGTAGTGGAGCTGGTGCTGGTACTGCGAAGGGTGGAGCTGAAGAAGGTGACACTTGTATTAATATAGATTGAGTGTAATTATTAATACATTGTAACTTTGAATTATTTTGTAATATAATTCTGTAATTAAGATGTTTAAACTTGAATGTTTAAAATGTTATAATTATGAATGTTCGTATATTATAAGCCTTTTGTAATTCTAGATTGACTATGATCGATAAAAGAGTTATAGGATCATATAATATATGATGTTCGCATATTATAAGACTTATTCAAATTTTAGATCGATTATCATAATCGATGAAAGATTTGAATAAGTATATATATATATATAATATATTTTAAATACACAAAGGGATTAATAAGAAAAATCTTAGATTGATTCAGGGAAATCAATGAAAGAACTTATGATATTAATCTATTTGTGTATGTATTTCTATAGGTCATGAAATGTTGAACTTATCAGATTCTGAAGGCAACATGCCAGATGAATTAGATGAGGACACTGACTTTGACCTTGAGGAAGGAGAGTTTGTACCTCCTAAAGATTGGACTTTCATTGTTAATGATGGGGCAGACGAATGTGTAGATCTTGACGCTGATGTTGTTGAACACATTGTAAGCCCATCTACAACTAAAGTGGTCATCCAGGAAGAAGATGGAGAAAGGGTTGTTGAGTTAGATGAAAATCTAGATGACTCAACCAGTTCTGAATCAGAAGATGACCTTCCAGAAAAACTCAGAAATAATCCCATGTTTAGACCTCTGAAAAGGAGAAAGCAAAGGGTTGGGATGTCTGAAGTAGATATAACTGGAAAGAAAGCTCCAAGGAAGGGGATCATCGGCTGGTATTTTGATTCTGACTTGAAACTTTTCGCTATCAAAAGATTTGACGGAGTTCAATATTTCGATAAGAAGCTTAAAGTATTCAGTTCGCTTCCTCGATTTGAAATTCGAGACTTGGCACGCTTAGAACTGATAAATCCCAGTAATGATCCCTACACAACGTATGTTGAGAGAATCATTCGGACTGAGGGTAGATCAATGAAGTTTGAGAAGATTAAGCCAAGAGTCGGAAAGACGATCAAATTAAAGGAACGAAGTCAGAGAACTGGCAGAAGATTAAGGAAGAAAACTTATCCAGCTGTTAAGTGCATACAGCAGATACCACTGAAGACAATGCCAAAGAATATTCTGGGAAATCTTCTGAACTGGCACGTGGACTCAGAGACTGGTGAAGCTGTCATGGTTGAAGCTGATGATGAAGTCGAAGGAGGAGAAAGAGTAATTCTAACAGTCTATGACCATCGACACCTGATGAATCTGTCGAGGAAGGACCTGTTGAAGTTAAACGAAAACATGATCTTAACGACTGAAGCATGGGGTGATCTTGCAAGAGATTATCAATTAATGGTGAAGACTTGTATTAGAATGAAGATTCATATGGGCAGTAGTATTTACAAGTAAAGACCAAAGACAAAGTTGAAGATAACGACACTAGAGCTATTGTCAAGGGGGAGTCTGTTGGAACATGTTATTGTGACAATAGATCTAGCTTGTAATAGGACTAGTGTATTTATTATCAAACTTGTATAAATTGGTTTAGACTTGTAAATATATGATATTAACTTGTTATTATTATTTGTTAAATGTTATTAGACAAATATCGATTTTAAGTTAAAGTCTGAATCGCGAATTGAGAAGTTAACTCGCAGGTCAACAGACTTGCGAGTTGAGATCTCAACTCGCAGTCCAATCTGGACACGCAGCTCTCAGCTGCGAGTTGAGATCTGGGCTCGCTGTAAACTGGACTCGCAGGTCTTACCTGCGAGTTGAGTTTTGGGCTCGCAGCTTTCTCGGTTCGCAGGACCTACCTGCGAGCTGAGATGTGGGCTCGCAGTCCATCTGGACTCGCAGGCCCATGGGCTGCGAGTTGAACCATATATAAATATTTTAATGCTGCTCATTATTAATAGATCTAGAAATCCGTGCTATTTTTACACACACCAAATATTTAAATATTCTCTCCTCGAAATTCGTGCTGATATAAAGGCTATCATTGAATAGGCTCGGTTTTGATTGTTTAACACTAGTTGATATCAAAACGAAGCTTGTTAATTGATGATTAGTTATATAAGCCTAAAACCTTAAGTATTGAGGGATTCCGCACCTCAATACCTAAAAGATAATTCGTTATCGCTAACCAAGATCTAGAGACTTACACAAAGTGATAGTACAACAAGACATTTTTTTCCTTGATAGTTTTTAGTCTAATAACCACACGAAGTATATGTGAAACTGAAAGCGTAACAAGACTTGAATTTAAGTCTGTTCAATTCATATAAAAGCAAGGTATGATTGATATTCTTCATTTTAAAATATATGAACTGAATTGATTTGAATTCAAGTCTTGTCACGCTTTCAGTTTTATATATATTTCATGTGGTTATTAGTCTAAAACTATCAAGGAAAAAATGTCTTGTTGTACTATCACTTTTTTTCCCTTTTAGTATTAGTTGTTGGGGAGATATAAACTATATAATTATAAAGTGAATTTATTTTGAAATTTTCATACACTTGTGTTAGTCAGATGTATAATAACCCATATAAACATTTTCGCAAATTATATTAATTGAATGACACATTTTAAAAGTATAATAACACATATGAACATTTTTGCAAAGTATAGTAATTCGATTGTAATTTTTAAAGTATATTAATCCATACAAACTAAGTATAGTGACACATATCAATTAACCTAGTAATATTCAATATTACAGTATACTTAGATTTTCAAATTTAAGTGAACACTTCTATAATTTCTTTTTCATAGATTAGGTATTGTATTCTCCTAACTTGAAAGATATGATTCTCATCGTTGTGAATTTCCAACAAATCATGGTAAACTCGTCTGCATGGATTCGTGATCCTTCAAGCATCTTTTTAGGCGTTATCTCTTTCATCTTTCTTGTCTGTTTGTATATAGTGCTTGACTGCTTGTGTGTTTGGAGGGTCTCCTTCTTAGAGTCTCTTCTGGCTTTTTTCTTTTTTTTTTCTTTTCTTTTTTTTTAATTTTAAAAATTAAGGGTGCATTTAGTTATCGAAAACTTCTTTTAATTTTTGAAAAACTTTATAAGAAAACTTACATTTTAGAAAACATATTCAAAAATTATGATTTTCTAAGTTTTATAAGAGAAAAGAATTCTATAATTTATGATTTTCTACACTTTTTGTTTTAAGAAATGAAATTTCCGTCCATTATATTTGACCGCCTTTTATTTTTCGTGGCATTTTTGGTCTTCTCCACACCCATATATTGTAAGCATATGCACCATACACGAATGACAAATACAATACATAACTCATGCTGCCCCGCACAATTTTACCCACCAAACATAGTTTAATAACTGGTGTTGTCGAACAATTTTTTTTTGACCGATGCATTCTACGGAATAATACACATTTTAGTGTAATAATCATATTGAAGCAATGCTAAAAATGGAGGAAAAAGATTGTTGAAAGCACCAATGGGTCATGCGCCAAAAGGCCCCTAAAGCCCCCTTTTTGGATTCTAATTGAGTAACCGTAGCCTTACTTTTGAACATACATAAAAAGGGAAAAGCATACCATAAATCAAATAAACGATGCTTCTACTCAATCATGTTCCTTCACCATTCACCACCCTCTCCTCTAGTCCTCTGGGCCCACTCTATTTCTCCAAAATAAAATCCATGTACATTAAGTAGTCAGAAAGTTTAAAGGTTTAGAAAATTAAAAAGATAAGTATAATTGTATAGCATTGATTCGTTATAATAAATAAATTCTATTTGAGTATGAAATTTAGTCCTACAATCTTAAAATAAATTTTTAAAAAATCACTACCCGAATAAAATATCATATAAATGAAGAGTTTCTTTGAATAAATGAAGTATACAATTTATAGAATGTATTTCTACATATAATTTTAGTTTTGTGATAAGAGAATATTGTGTTTCTTGGATTTGAAAAATGGGCTTCAAAAGTGTGTAAATGTGAAATATAAAACAAAAACCTTTCGTTCACGATATTTTACGTTTGGTCTAAGCATTTGTTGAAAGATCGGGTGAATTGGAATATGTTTGTTAAAATACTATGGCTTTGATGGCATGCATATGGAAAACCAATTCATGAAACTTTGCTGTTTGAAAAAAAATTATATAAAATGATTTGTTTTAATGTAGTTTGAAACAAATTGTATTTTGGTGAACGAAATTCAAAACATGAAATTTAACTGAGGAATTTTGATGCTGTTTTAATTTATTTTGTTGGTTCAATTGGACCAAATATTTTCATGTGGAAGATATACGTGGAAAGCTTTGTTAAGGAGAACATCAATCCTAATTGATTGTGAAAAAGAAAAAACTTTTGCACAATGACATGGAAAATAGGGGGGGGGGGGGGGGGGTACAAAGTTCATCATTAATGAGAAAATCATGATTAATAAGAAAATGATTCAATGATTCTTTGAAAGGCTATCAAATAAGAGTTTAGTCGATGCTAGAATTTTAATGATATGAGTTAATGTTGGTCAAATGTAAGCTTACAAAGGTCATAAGAATCAACGTTGATCAAGTGTATTACATTATAAAGTAGTACAAGTCTTGACATTGTTTAAGCATAATCATGAGTAAGAATCACTTGACAGTGCTCAAGTGATCACCAGACCAACTTATCTTCGTGTGACTTATATTTGTTAACTTTTGAAAGTTAAATAGTAACATTTTGGATCCGACAACCATGGGGTTGAGAGGAGATCAAGTTGGTGAATGATACTAAAGCCTTTAATGGATATTTTATATGAAGGAATACCTAACCTAGTTGACTGGAGATCCCAAGATATGGGTTCAATGGGACAACCTAATAATAGAAATTGAGGTTACTGTTGGGGAGTTATTAGACTTCTTAAAGAATTTAAGAGAGTTAGTAAGCTTCCTAGTTCATTCCAATAACTAATGTTTGCAATGATATGAGACTAAGCATTAGGTTTTTAATGACTTATACAGATATAACCATAAGGCAGTTGGAGATATTTAAGGAATCACCTATGCAAGAGAGAAGTGAGGTCGCTTCAAAGGGAATTAAATGCATAATTCCTAATAGGTCTCGCAAGACCAGTCTAGTGTTTCAGGACCATAATGAACACGACTATGAGGACTTGACCATGTCAGGGAGAATCTTGTGTGAAGTGTATTGTTGTCTACACAAATAGCAGACCGGTTCAAAGACATTGCGTTTACTGTGAGCTGAGAGACTAAGTACATTTAATAAGGAAAGGTTCAAAGGGTCAACTTTTGAAAATTTTGTTAGAACTTGTGTGTTTTTAAAGATCGAATTATAGTCATATTGAGAAATGTAGGTGAAAATGAGTTTTGTCACCAACTTTGGAGTTATATAGTTATAATGAATATTATTTTGTATGGTTATGTAGCCGGTGGTCAAGGCTTCATAACATTATATTATATGCCCAAAGTAGATTTTAGGTGAATGAGATATCGATGCTCTAAGAGTGGTAAGATTGAGATGAAGTGAATCAAAAAGTCGAGTTATTGATATTATTGCGGTTATCAATTTCATTCATGTGGGGGATTGTTGAACAATATTATATTATGAATGAAATTGAAGTTGAAAACATTGAAAAGGTTATCACTACATGTGAGCTTTCAAGTTAGCATTCAATAAAAACTTTGCATCTTATAGATTTATAAATATTAATGGTGTTTAATTAGTTATTGATTTCTTCACTTTGTTTTCCCCTCTTAGTCGATCTATTATTAGAGAGTTACTTCTCTAAGTTGGTAGAAATGAGAGAGATGGAACTTAGCTAAAACCATACACACATAACACGTTAAGAACACATATCAAAAGAAAATAGAACTTATATTTTCATGATGGCTCCAACAATATTTTTAGGCATATTAATCACCTCAGACAATGCAACTGCTATGTTCGTTGTACCCTGAGAAACAGATGAAAAATCTGTTTTGAAAGAACCAGGTCTAACACGAGCTTCAACATATTACTTGGTGATATCCTTTTGATTATACTCATTTCTTTTGTTTATTTCATTACATTTTAGTAATTGTATGATAATTATTTTTGTATTAGACAGTTTATAATTATATCATATTACAATTCATTGCTATAATGAAACTTTAATTAGGCACGTGATATTTTTCCCTAAGTTTTCAAGGCTCAGATAGTTTAAAAAGATCTATGCCTCAGTAAAACAACTTGGTCAATAACTCAGAGTTTGATAAACTCGTGTTAGAGCGAAGTACTTTCAAGCTCAACTGTTATAGATGACCTATTTTTGTGAGTTAGAAAATGATAAAATCGACTCATATCACTCTATGACAGCTCAACGTATTTGTAAATTGTAACTATACATATCAATATATCATTGATTCTAAGATTTTTCCTAATAACTAAGGCATATTCCAGAATAAGCGCCCAAATAGCATTCCAAGATATGTATCTCTGATTAATTTTACCATCAAAGACAAGAAGAATCGGACAACTCGCGATCATATCAGTGCAATATCAGCCGGGCTTGCATTTATTATACTGGAACTCATATTTACCAATAATATCTTTATTTTATAAATTAAATTATGTTAAGTTAGTCATTTTCATCCAATCAAAATAAATTAAAATTTATTACTGGTAAAAATAAAGGGCTCACTATTTTGTTTTCGCCCATATTTTATCAAACCTGTGAGAGTGTGAAACTTAAAGAGGATATTAATCCTTATTTTTGACAAAAAAAAGAAAGAGAAATAAAAGAAATGAAAACTGACCCACTTCTCTTCCGTTCCTTTCATCCTCGGTGAACATAACCAAGAACGGAGGACGGGCCGTGTCTACGGCCGTCCTCCGTCCTTTGTGTGGAGAATGCATGCAAATGTAACGATAGGCACCGGCCTAATAAGCTCATTATTTGCACCTAATACATTTAAACATTGCCTTTTAACTAACCGATCTGAGATATTAGATAAAAAAAAAAAAAAAGAATTAAAGATGCCACAAGTTAAGTTTAATTAATACGTTAAATTTTTGTTATCAGACAACTTTAAAGATTGTCACAAAAAAAACACTTTTATTGAGTATTTGTTTTCAACCATCCTAAAAAAGAAGGGAAAAGGCAATGGAAACATGAGAAATTCTGGAGCACCGGCGTCCTGGATGTTTTGTCAAATATTCTTAACGATTGAACTAATTATACTAATTAAACTTTGCATAACAGCTCAGCATATAATCCTAAAAAGGATCATATAGTAGTCGTACATCTTTTGTTATTACGCAACTGAACTTTGTTTTCTTTTGCTTGTCATAAACGAAATGCAAAAGTAACCCTTTTCCTTTTCAACAGTTTTGTTTGTGTTCATCATTAAGGATAATTGCTAAATAAGATATATTGGATTATAGCATTTTACTATGAGTACATTTGGCGTCTAAATATTCTTTATTGGATAAATTATCAAAACAGGCAAGATCAGTTGCTTAAGGCAATTTTATGTACTCATTGTTACTCCACATTACATACCTAAGAAAAATATCACATTTTATGATATACTTACATAAATCTCTATCAAAAGATCAAATGTTGTTTGAGTAAAGACTAGAAACAGCTAAGGTTATGCAAGAGGAAGATGTAGTGAGGATACCCTTTTGGAACAAAGTTGTGTTGAGTTGCTTGTATGCTAAACAATTAAAAAAACAAAAAAATTATCCTTCTTTTCCTTTATTAATGGCCCATTTGTTGCAAAGGTAACCCAAAAGCGAATAAAATTTAAAGCCCAAATACCATTGATTGCCACTTTATGCTTTTGACAGCTTGCCATTTACATTATCTTAGGGATGATTGAGCCACAAATATGTTTTTCTTTTAACTTGATTCACTTTCACGAAATAGATGTAACCATATATTTCATTAGTTACGATTGTATAACTTTCTTAATCATGTAAGCATATTTTTACTTAATATATCTTTATATGGCCTATCATAATCTACTCATCTAGGGTAATAAATACAACAAATAAGCTTTAGGATTGTTATATTGTTCTTTTAGATGTGATTTCGACACTACATTTGATCTGTTACTATTCTATGAAGATCAACATACTATCACACACACTTGATTCAGGTAAACCTCTTGAGACTGAATATTGAACCTACGGTCCTCTTAGATTATGGAGTTCCACTTAACCAACTCGATCCCATATGCTTTTGTTAAATTGTTATCATCGACAATGAATGGCTTATAATCATCAAAATATGATAAAATGTCTTGGTGATTTTTATTCATATGAATGATAATTTTAATATTAAAATATTTTAAATGGGATAAATTTAACGGTTATAATGTTTCAAAATGATTAAACTCTGTAGTTTTTATTATTATATGAGATGAACTATGAAATTCATATTGTATGTATATAAAAGTTCTAAAAACTTATATTTTATGCATTTTGACTGTTTTTTGTTAGATGAAAAGACGTCTATTTTGTAAATTTTACACATACAATAGTGAGTTAAATTTATTAATAAGACGTCTTTAGAACTTCAATACATATAATAGAAAACTTCAAAGTTCGCCTTATACAATAGTGAAATGTATAAATCTTAGTTAATTTTTAAATAATAAACCCTAAATTTAACCATAGCAAGGTTAGCACATAAATAATTATTTCTATTATGATCTTAAATATTTCCTTACAAATGATGATGATATCAAACAACTACAATTTGTAAGAAAAGACATGGACAATAAATTTCAACAAGTATATATATATGTATATGATTACTCATTTGTTAATAATAATAATTTTACAAATAAAATGTTACTCCAAATTCTAAGAATCAAACAGCAAGTTCATCAAATACGACAATTGCTATTGCTAACAAATAAAACAATTAAAATTGGCATCAAAACAATATTTATGATACGAAAGTAACGTACAATACCCCAATGGTTGATCAATGTGTTAGTTTAGCTGTCAACGTCACAAAAATTTACTCTCATTATTGATTGAGATACTAAATACTTGCTACAATTAATTAATTCATCAAAAAAAAAAAAAAAAAAAACACAGTAAATTTCATGGCAGAACTCTTCATTTTTGTCGATCATCGATGACACCATTCTTCTTCTTCTTCGATTGTTTTATAACAGTAACAGTTAGAAATTAAACTAAAATCAAAATCAATCAAAATACTAATAATAGTAAAAACGAAAGATGTAGGATGACGCGAATCATGCTGATATTTAATTGATCAGAAACAGAATTATTTGGAGGCGGTGGCGGATTATAATAATAAAACGGAAAATACGGCAGAATTGGATTAGGTGGCGGAGGAGTTGGGTAGCCGTAGCCACCTCCACCACCACCACTGCCGCCGCCGCCGGAATATGGTGGTGGCGGGGAGTAGTAAGGAAAATTTGGAACGGACGGTGTGACTGGGGTGGCGGGAGGGGGATTGGCAGCGGAGGACGGTGGAGATGGTGGTGGTGGGCAGTTGGTGACGGATGACGGCGGTGGAGGTGGTGGTGGTGAGGGGGATTGTTGGCATGGGTTTTCGCATTGGTCGCACATAGTGCAGGATATTTGATCACGGGAATGGGAATTGAGTGTGGTGGTGGGTTGTCGGGAATGAGTGATTCCGGTGAGAATTGAGATGGTAAAGAGGATGAGAATGAAATTGGAGAATTGCGTCATTGGTGGGAATGGGGAGTTGGGAAATGAAAGGAGGGGTGGACAAGTGTAGTAGAAGATGAGGTTTATAGGGGAGTAAACATTTACCAAAAATAAAATTAAATGAGAATTTTAAAAAGTAGGAGAAAATTAAAAATCAATCAAACACTATGCCTACCACTATCCATTGAGCATTGAAAAATCAATGCCTCGACTGTTTGTTTGCATCGAGTTCTTGTTAATCCTTAACGGCACATAAGTTATTTATATCAAGAAGTAAACACTATGAATAAAAGGCGATCGACTCTCGCATAGCGGCCTGCATTGATCGGTCTCACAATCAACTTGAAAAAGATACACTGTTTAATTCATAATTAAAAGAACATAAAGACAAAAACTAAACGTGTAACTTTTATTTTATATTGCATGTTAATCAACGTTAGACTACTATGATATTATCCGGTGACAAAAAAAATATATTAATTAATATTATTATCTTTTTAACTTTTTGACATAACATGCCATCGATTAATATCTCATTCATTTTTTGATGCGTCGAACAAAACATTTTACATTTGTTCTTGTTTTATGTAATAGTAACTACTAAGATAAAGTAATTCGATGTCTACTTAAAAAGTTACTTAATAAAGATTATGAAATATGTTAGCTAGGTTAAAGAAACAACACATATAAAAACGAATTTCCAAACGTAGTGATAAAAAGGCGTAAAAGAAAGTGGGAGGCAGAGATAGGTGGGTTGTAGTATACGCCACCATTCGTCATCGTCTAATCATTAACTAATTTCCACCAATACTAGCATCCATCCTCAAGGAATATATGAGAACATTGAAAGTCAAACTTTTTAATACACCTTACCCTACTAAAATAAAAGTTCATCAAACAAATTAATTGGTTACTTGAGTATGCCTGAAGTAATGTACTTGCTCACATTTGCTTTTACTTACTTATAGCTTTCTTCTTTTTTGTCTACTTTAAAACTCAAATATAATTATATGTACATTTCTTGTAAATAATAATTTATTGAAAATACAATGTCGTCGTCTTTAGGATGAAGGCGAAATTGAAGAAACGGAGATCATTGTATCGTATTAATTAAAAAGGTGACTAACTCTCTGGTGGCTTCTGTCGACGATTCGCACGGTCATTATAAGAGAAGTGAATCTTGTGACTAACTCATAATCAAAAAGACATGATTATACTTTTTAAATTTATAACCTCTACTTTTATGTTGCATCATTCCAATCTAATTTACTATCGCGAAGACTTGTACTGTACTTCTAACAGTTGTATATGTAATAAACTTTTCCCTACAAGTTATAATAGTCGATTAAAGAAGATAAGTTTAAATTTTTATGTAGTTAGGTTAATAATACATATGAATACGACAAAAGTATTTTTTGACCCTTTTCACTTATTGGGAGAAATGTATATCCGCTTTCAGTCACTCTTCTTTCTCACTCAATCACTTAACATGTGCCCACACACACTTCTGTTGTTTTTCCTCACATCGGAAGCATTGAAAACTCATTTTCACCAAACACATGCTATTTGATTATATAATTGCATCATCAACTATTCGTTATTTGCATACTTTTTCCTTACTCAATCTTGTCGTGGTTTAATCTCCTTTTGTTCACACATATACGCATTTATGAGAAGTGGCAAAGCCAACGAAGGATTAACTGTTCTTAAATCTTGCCTCTAGTAACACGAGTCGTTATAATCTGTAGAAGTATTAAAAGAACTAGTATGGTATAAAAGTTCATCCACAATTCTTATTGTCCAAAAAAGATTACGATCTAATTATATTGTTCAATTATTTGAAAAATCTAAGATGATGAAAAATATTTCAAAGGAAGTATTGCATATAATAGTTCTAGTTTTAATATTTACTAGTTTATTTATCTGCGACAACGCGAAATTACTCCTGAATTTTTATTTATTATAGTTAATATATTATTAATATAAATGCAAATAATTACGTATTAGTCATTAGTAACGTAATTTTAGTTAAGAAAAATAATTTATTCTTAGAGAGAATTCCATATATGCCATTAGTAAGTTGAATAATATCAAATTTGCCCAACTTAATTTTAAAATATCATACATGCCATCTCTAAAATTGAAAAATATCAAATATAGCCAATGATTAATTTCATAATTAAGAAATCTCTACAACACTTATTATGACCATTATACCCTTATTCTTTTAACCCTACCCATCAAGAAACTTAGAAGATCGATATTCATGTTGTAGACAAATTTCTCGACCTGTTTGTATTTGTTGGGTTGTGGTGTTCATGAAAGTGGAGAAAATAATTAATCTCCTTCATGCCAACACTACAATGATGGATTGAAAATTCTAGAAGAACTCACGTTCAATGACTATTCAACTTCTTGATACTCTGTGGACATTAAATAGAAACTTCAGATATAACTGAAATTCACGGATCTCCAATCCTATAGGTGGAAAAAAGGAATTTGTTTGATGCTTTGATGGTGTTTTCAAGTGTTGGTGTGTGGCCAATTTGTGCCTCATTTTGTATATTGGTGTCTCTTTTGTATAACCATTGGTTTTATTTGCTCGGCTAATTTTGGCCAAAGCTTTTTAGTATAATCAGTTGTTCCATAAGAAAAAGAAAAGAAAAAAAACTTTGGTAATTATACTATAAATTTATACGTTGTTATGTACTTGATTGTATATTTTATGAGGTTATTCACAAGCAGCACAAGCTAAATTAAAAGTACTTAACGATTTTGCTAGTTCAATAAGCAAATGATGAAGCTTCATTTCCTACTCTTTTACCCATTCAAAATCAAGTGTAGATGTATATAATTTGTACAATTACAAAATTTTATATGTGAGTCTTTGATTACCCCCACTGCTTATATAACTTGTAAATATACAAATTATTAAAATCTTGTTACAAAATATGAAAAAGGAAAGATTCGGCCTTTCTTAAAATCGAAGTTGAAATTATGTTAAATTTGTTCACGATTTACCCAAATCGTCATAAAGATAAGATAAATTATCAGATGTCACAATTAAATTAGCAATCAGTCAAATAACATTTGTTTAGCTGATACCCATTTGCATATCACGATTCTTGCAACACTCGATTTTGTAACATTGAATTCAACTGGAGTTTTTTACACACACCCTCAATCGTCTCTACATTAATATACATAGACATAACAGTGATTCAAAAGAAATAAAAATAGCCAAAAATTAACGACTTACTTGAGAAAGTAAGTCAGACTTTCTTTAAATCAACTCGTAAAAATACCTAAAGGTTGTTTGAGGTAGACATGCTTAGCGATAATCATATGATTTTGTGAAATAGTGAAAGGATCCAGACGGTTTAAGGTAAAAGTTTAATCATGACAATCATTAATTAGATTAATCGGCATCGTGATGAAACGTTTTGTGTATGATTCACAATTCATAACTAATTACATAATTTAATTGAATTATTCTTAATAATCATTATATGTTATAATTTTATTATTTTGACAAAATATTCTTAACATCATTTGTTATAATATCATTTGTTATTATATACTTAAATTTTACATCCTACCTCTTTATAATGATTTTTACATTTACGGAATCATTGGTAACTTATAATATTTATTTACATTTACGAACTTGCATTACATATTTTACATCTAGCTTATAATCTATACTATCTAAGTTACAAAATGTTATTATGACATAAATTTAATTAACTTATATATGCTATCAACAATTTTAGTTAAAATATTATGAAAACCTATATCAAGAATATCTTAAATTCTATGAATAAACATTGTAGTCTTTAAATTGTTGTTAAATTTAATAACTTATAATGGTATACTCCGTATAGTGTAGGTGATATATATACATCTTGTGTAATCATTTTATTAAGAACCTATAGTTAATAATTTTTAGTTTTTTTTATAGATTCAATAATTAATATAACTTTCCTGGTGCATGCAATGGCTTTAAAGATTCAATAACCCAAAAAATGTAATTTTAGTATATGTAAACGAAGTCATGTTAATTAAGTAACGTTATTTGAATGATAAAAGGGTTTAATTATAGATTTCATGTTAGAATACGTCATGTAACTTAAACTTACATGATTGATATGTAATGGGGAAAGGCTAAAACAAGTCATTAGACAAAGTCCTGGTACGCCTTTGAAGATCAATATTTGATCTAGAAAACAACCACACTCGTCCTATCAAAAGGAAAGACCTCAATGTAAGGCTCATATTCCGTCATGCTATTATCTTTTACGTATTTGAAAGAAATAATAGAGATATGCGACTTTGTTAACTAATACTCCCTAGTCTCTCTGTCCCATAATAAGTGTCCACAAATCAGAAAACACAAAGTTAAAAAATGCATGATGATTACAGTTTTTAGTATGACTATGACAATTTTGCCCTTTCCTTTTACAGTAAAAAAAATGAATCGGTCTTGTGAAAAAAAAAAACATAGATGGTATAATGATAAAGTGTATTATTACTTTTGGAAATTGACACTTATTTTTGGACAAACTAAATAGAAATGTGAATGCTTATTTTGAGACGGAAGTAATAGATTATATGCTATTAATAATTAAATTCCTACCATATGATTACATGATTTATTAAGGATTATTGAGTTAGCGGTATTAAAATAAATTTCTAATTAATCATGAGATTGTGGGTTAAAAAAATTGCATATTCGTAAGTAAACGTATATTCGTGATAATTGTCTATTCAATACTTGCCTTTCAATTAATAAAAATGATTTCATGATGTATGATTTTTTGATATGAATCTTGAAGAAAAATATACAAGGAAAACAAAGCCCAAAATAAAGTGAGACCAGTTGACGCCGAAGACTTGAACCAGCTTCATGAAAATGGGCCAGGACTGCCTAAAATGATAATTTACTTTGATCATTCAACTATTTACTTTGATCATTCAACTATTTGTCATCATTTTAAGTCGTTAAAAGATGTTTTTAAGTCTCTTGAATAAGTTTCTTTGTTAAGAAAAAAAATTAATTTCAAATATGATAATTTCTATAATTAGATACAAAATTTATACATAAAAAGCATTAGCTTTACATATAAATGTTATATTTATCGGAACCAATTACTTATATTCGCAATACGATAACAATCTTGACAACAGTGAGCACATCAAAAGCTTTTGATTCCCAAAATGGATAGCAATGTATAATGCCTATTATGCCTTCCATGCTAATTTTCTTCGTACACTACCTTTGTAACAGTATATCACTAAACGTGTTTTACAGTGTTGTACTAAACGTTAAAAGAGTTATTCATAAACATGTGATTGTATTGATAGGATTGTCTAATCAATTGACATCTATATATATATATCATTTATATACTTTAGATTGTATATGTACGCGAGATAAATTGTATGATTTGTTTTAAAAAAAAATACTTAATAAAAAATGAAAGTTGATAACACTAAATGCAAAAGAGCTCTTCATAAACATGTAATTGAAAAAAAAAAAAAAAAAAAACTAAATAACAAAAAATATATAATAATAATAATAAAAATTTGAAAATTGATGACACTAAATGTTAAAAGAGCTGTTCATAAAACATGTAATTGAAAAAGGGAAAAAAACTAAATAACAAGTAAAAAGATAAAAAAAAAATAATAATAAAAATGAAAATTGATAACACTAAATGTTAAACAGTAAAACACGTTTGGTAGTATATTATTAGAAAATAGTGGTATATGAATCTTGACCTATTTTGTAAGCATATTTAATCATGGACCCAACTTCTAATTAATTACCTTAACTAAATTACACTAACCAAAAAGCCAAAAGCCTGACATATACAAATACACGTTTGGTGCAAAAGATATTAATTAATTAAAATAATCCCTTAAACCATGCGTCTCACATGTAGAAATACATATACGATTACAATAATGCAAAGAGAATATTACAGGACACGGTCATTGTATAAATTAATTAATTAATTAAAGGACCATTTTATTCCAAGTGCATGTGCATTATTGTATATTCTTGACACCTGAAGGAGAACATAACTTGGTTTAATAACAAAATGCAGTTCATATCGGAAAAGCACGAAAACAGAACAATAAGAGAATCTGAATCGATATCATAATGGATTTTATACATTTATGCAAAAGTACAAGATGAAGCTAATTAGTCAAAAGCCCAAAAATATACAAATAAATTTGGTGCAGATCGTTAGTTAATTATAATTATTGATTTTATAATATATACGTGCTTTTACTTAGATATTAACTTGTAAAACTTTAATATTATCGTTTTATTGCGCTCTAAGATTCAGGGCTACAGAAGTCATTTAGGACTAGCTGGAGGACTGAGTATTACATGGAACAAAGTAGAAGGTTGCTGCTGTAAAATAGTAAAGATGGAGGGCTGGAGTGGAAGTTCAGAAAAATATACTAGCCAATAATATTGAGAAAACAAACATTAACTCGATATTATTTTCTCTCATAACTCGTTTTTTAGCTCTCGATCAGTTTTAGGGTTTTCACTGCTTATGTTGATTGTTATTAATCTTTTAAGTTGTATTGCAAACATAAAAGAAAATTTTAAATAAATGGTACTTGATATTTTTAATTCAAGTAACGCTAGATATTATAAATATATGAAATTTGTGTTGATTTGAATTCTCTTTGGTTAAGTTCGAATGGCATGTAATATGTTTGAAAATACTTAAAGACAAAAAGAAACTTTAAAAATGTTTCTTGACCTTCTTACGGAACGTAATCGGGTTACGCCTTTTCCGGAGCCGAGTTGTTATACTATCTAACTAATTACCGTAATGCTTGTTGTTTTTAAATAAGCAACTACTTTTTTTGTCGGATATTTATTATCCGACTAAATTACTATTTTTTTTTTTTGAACAACACTAGGTTACTATTAAACCAAATATTTTTAATGTCTTCCAAAAAAAACGAGTTTGAAGTGAGCGGCGACATTTTTGAACATATGGTACAACCAATGAAAGCCAAATTTATAAAATATTTTAAAGAAATACCTCATGTTATAACTTGTTCCGCCGCTTTGAACCCAGGTTTAAATGTGTTGCCGGGGTTGAAACTTTACTTCAAAACATTTCTTACGATTTGGGTTGTTAGACGAAAACCTGAATTTCACGAAAGATGAAATTTCTAACTTTAACAAAGTTTTCAAAACTTTGTTTGATGTCTATTTATCAAAGTATGATTCCACATCACTTCATCACGGCATTCGAAATGAGATGGCATCCGGATCAAGTTCGCACGACAATAACGAAATGATGCGATTATACAACACTTTAAGAAATGAGAATATGAAAAGAACTAGGAAGGTATATTGAATCCGACTTTTTAACCTACTTACTATTGAAGAGTTTAACAATCTGGATATTTTGGCTTGGTGGAAAAAGCATGAAGCTCAATTTTCGATTATGGCAGCTTTGGCCCGTGATCTATTAACCGTCCAAGCTTCTACGGTAGCTTTGGAGTCGAATTTTTCGATTAGTGGTCGAGTCATCTCACCAAGAAGAACCAAACTCACCCCTTTGTCGGTGGAAGTTTGTATTTGTTTGAAAGAATATCTTGACTGCGTTGAACGTTTACAAAACATTTCACCACTCGAAGGAGAAATGGTAAGGGTTGAGCAAGAAATACACGAGCAAGATATTGAAATGGATTGTCGGTACCACTTAACGCGCAAGAGATTGCTTATGAAGAAGACTTACATATGACGAAGACTAAATAAACGACGACAATTCGAAGGAAACTAAATAAATTATGACGACTCGAAGATTTTCGTATATACTCTTATGTTTTGAAGATATATTATATATTTTCCAATATTAGTTGAAATGAAAATTAATAAGAAAATTGCCTCAAAAATGTTCGTCGATCATAAATTAATTTGTGTTAGAATGTTTAAACTTTGAATTGCGAAGTTTATGACTAGAAAGGTCCTATCCGGCAGATAACCAGCCTATCTGCTGGATAAGCCTAAACCAGGCTGTAGAAACCAGTCTCAAACCAGTGTGGACCGGTTTAGGTTTTCCTCAGTCCAAACCAGTTTATAACCTAACCGGTTTGGCTCCAAACTGTTTTCACTAAGTTTGACTAACCCAGTTCGATTTGAAAACTGATTTGAGAACCGGTCCAAACTAGTTTTGTGCACCTCTAGTTGTATAGATTCTAAGAGTTTAGATTAATTCAATCATCCAGAATAAACAAAGTTTGATATATAGAACATTTCATCCCTACTCTCTCTATGATTCTCTCATTTTCCTCAATTTCTTCCACTCATTCTCTCTACTTTTCTTTATTTCTCCACCACATTTTCTCCATATTCTTTTATTTCTCCATATCTTTCCTCCTCATTTCTCCACTCTCCATCTTTCACCCTCTTCACTTTACCACCATTTTTTACTTTTTATTTTACCTACTTATATTGTTATTTTTGTCTTTTTTTTTGTTTTTTTTTTCCTTTTTCTTTCGCCGAATCCTAATATCGAGATGCAATAAAAAAAAACTTATATTGAAACGCATCAACATTATAACATATAATATATTAGTATTTTTAATATTTTTTTGAACATATTGATGTCCTAACTTTATTAAGTGATGGTTTACAATTGTTTATAAACTACGATCTACCAGTTTTGTTGAATGAAATGAACTGCTTCTTTAAATATGATGCACTGATTTTTTAAGATATACAATAAAATATCTTTATTAAATAAAATAATATCGTATCACAGTTTTAAAAAAACCGTTCATCATATTATAAGATATAATGCATAATAGTTATAAAATATAATACTCTAACTCCTAGATATACAATAGACATCGTTATTATATAAGTTCAAGTGATCATAGTTATAGAAAATAGTACAATAACTTATACTTTTATGGTGTATTGTAGTTAAAAATTTGTTGTTTTCAAAATCTAGTCTATCGTAACATTAAATTAGATACGTTTATTATAAAAGTAGAATTTAATAAAAATTTATTTTATAAAAAATTGTATTAAAAAACCCAAAGGAAAAAAAGAACGAAAGAGAAAAAGAGAAAAAAAATTTGATAAAAAAAAAAAAAACAAAAAAGATAAAAAATAATGATAATAAAGTGAAAGAAAGATGAAAGATGATGAATGAAAAAATGAAACAAATATTTATACTCTTTTTATTAACTTCTCTTAATTTTTTTAATAACTTCTCATCATGGCATGAATTAATTAATATCATGTAGCTAAATTAATGTGTGTTGGAACTAGAAAAAGAAAAATGTCACGTGTTAATAACATGCACGGTCGAACATTACTGAGTTCACGGCGTGAAACAAATGCTCAAATTCATGCTAGCAAGAACGGATAGTACTTATAATGTGAGGGAGGGATACTGTGATGATGATATATTTTTTATGTTTATGTTCGTAATGTTTTTAAATTTCACATATAGTAGCTATGAGTTCATATTTTATTTCAAGCGTGAACATATAATTAGAATTGAATATATTTTACTTCGTCAAAATATGAACAAATTGTGACTAGTACAAAAAGTATTCTATGACCTCGATAGAGTCAAGGTGCTTTGTAAAAAAAATAAAACAAATACTCAATAATCGTTTGATTATTAAACTTTTACAATTTTCTGCTTCTTATTTTAATTAATTATCTAAAACACAACATATGTACAATTTTATCATTTTTTCCTAACACACTTTTTATGTTTTATTTTTGTAACAATTTGTTTCTCATCAGTAGGATAAGAGAACTTTGAGTCTCTTCTAAGTCTAAAGTTGTAGCTAACTAATACTCTTTGTCATGGTTTTTAGTTGAAACCAAAGGATCCGACTAGTTCATTGTTTTCGGTTTTGTGAGCGTTACAATTTATCTATTGCACTTTCAACTGTTGTCATTATTTAACTATTATCTAACGCAAAAATTGAATTCATTGCTTTGTAACTAAGAACTTTCGACTTGACATTTCGCACTCGAATATGTGATACCTAATGGCTTGACCAAAGTTGAGTCTATTTAGTTTATTTGACAGTGCAAATAACCATTTTGCTAACTGGTAACCGGTTAACTAAGTATCATAAATGACGTGGAAATAATTGACCATTTAGAGGTGTTTACTCTTCGGACATAACCGAACCATCCAAATAAACTATTCAGAATTAACAATTTGGTTATCTGTTTTCGGATTGGTTTTGGATACTATGATTAGAACCGAATAGTAAAATAAAACGAGTATTTTTAACAGTATATGTAATAGCTTTTGTTTATCTATCAAAATATATGTTTAATATTTGTTTGATTAGTTTTCATATATGAAACCTTCTTTTATACAGTAATAGGTAGTGTTAATATATATCATTATATACTAATTTAAAATCTTAAGTTTTGAATAACATACTAACTCCACATTTTTATAAATTCTCAAAGGAACATGGAAACACGTAGTTGTTGATATCGCTCATGGTGTTACCCTTTCACGAATTAAAATAATACCCTCGTGAAGTCAACGAAGAAACCTAATGGTTAAAACCGATCAATCCAAATAGTAATTTGGTTCGGTTCAGATTCGATAATTGTTTGGATGGATTGGATTCACATTTTAATAACCTAAATCCAAGTGGATTCATGTATAGACCAGATTGAACACAGTTGACCTCATTTACTAAAGAGTTAATAATGGTTTAAAAAATTTCACAAAATTATTCATTTAACTCTTCAAATTTTTTCATCATTCAACCCTTTCAATTAGTGATGATTAAAATTTTATTAGTTATTAGTTTAATATACCAAGTTTAAAACTATTTACTGCAAATAAATTTCATTAATTAGTTAGTTATTTATGTGGTAAATGCTTGATTATTATAACAAAAAGTAATATTTTTACACAATATTTATACTTTATGTTCATTTTGATCAAAATAACAAATATAAATTTCGTTATAAAGGAGTACGTTGTACATATAATGTTACATTATATATCATTTTGGATATTTAGGTGTATATAATATAAATGCTTGGAAATTTAGGGTAATATGTCATCAAAATTATTTTTATGACATTATTTTTTTATACAAATATATTTTTGTAATGTTATCATGTATAATATTTCTAATTTGTTAATTATCTAAAAGCACAACGTACTTTTAATATTGTTCTTTTTTTCCCAAAGTACATTTTTATGTCACGTTTCTCATTGTACTCTTAACTTTTATCCATATTTAACCATTATGTAACACCAAAATCAAATTTATTGTTGGATTAATGAACCTAATAAGACATGTTGCACAATGATCCAATTGATTCATCACCCAAAATTAAATCTATTGTTGGATTAATGAACCTAATAAGACATGTTGTACAATGATCCAATTGATTCACCACCCAACGTTGTTAGATATTCTAGTAGATTAAAGAAAAAACCATGTTTTAGAGGTTGTATGAACAATATAAACACATGTGGTGTAGGTGTCAAACTTTTAAGTACGAAAATTTGTTGTCAAAGTGGAGGTTTTTAGATACGAAACTTTGCACTTAGTTTTCGGGTTTCATAATGGTCAATATATGGAAAAAGTTGAAAGTATAATGGGGAAATGAGACATAAAAAAATACATTGGTGAAAAATGAAAGAAAAATTGAAAATACGTTATGCTTTTAGATAATTTATTATTTTTAGTTTTATGAAAACTTATTTATAATTTCGGTATCTTGCTATTTTATATAAAATGTTTTAAGGGAATTTATTTTTTTAATATTTGACATAATAATTATTTATATTAAATTCGGTATGGAAATTTATGATAATAAATTAGTTTAAAAACTATGTAAGTGTCTGAGGATAAAACAATTACTTAAATGAAACTTTAGAGATTAAAATGGTTTTTGAGAATTTCAAAAGTATTAACCCGTAATAACAAGTTATAATGGTTTATCTAACCGGTCACATAAAGTTAAGGATAAAACATTAAAAGTAAATTAAATGGTTAAAATGAATAAAAGTTGAAATTTGATCATTAAAAGTAAGTTCAAGGGTTCTTCTTTTTTTGTATAGAAAAAACAGGTATTAATCTAGTGATATCGAGATGATCATTCAATCATGAAATTACGGATCAAGTATTGAGAAAAAAATTGTATATATTCGATCCTTCATTTGATGGTAGAGGAGACCAAGAAAAGTAAAAAACTAAAAATTGTAACCACTTGTTAAATCAAAATTTACATTCCAAAAAAGTGTACAAAGTTTCATGTAAAGATTACATTGGCTCGTGGAGAAAGAAAAGTTATCAAATAATTTAGTACAAGCAACACTAATATTTGCGTCTAAAACAAAAGCACAAATATATGAGTATAAACGTGTTTTACCTAATGTGGCAATTTAGTAATAGGCAGATGAAGGATTTATCACTTTCTAATTTAATTTGGTGCTGAAGATCTATTGGTATTTTGGGAAATATGGGTCGGGTGTGGGTGAATGGTCTTTGTCACTATTGTAATCGTTCCAAAATTCATAAATGTATGACGTTCTCTTTCTTCATTAAGTCCATCTGCACACTCATATTTTATATTTTTTGCATGCTATCTTCCTAACAATATTCATTGCCTATGTTATTTAATACTCTTTCACTTAGAAACCAGGTTTTTTTATCCACTTTATACTACTAGTATTTAATTAATAGTTATCCACATAGACCACCTAACAATCTAACATAACCCAACAGGTTCCCATATAAAATACAAGTCAAAAATCAAACCCTAATTATATATTTTGATTTATGTTATAATTATATAAACCTCAAGGTACTAGATCCATGTCATCATTTACCTCATACATACTTAGATACCTCTAAGATAACAATAAAATAAATAGTAAAATGATTTACTAAGTATAAAATAAAAAATGCAAGTCAATTGATTACAACTCGTTCACAAGCTAGGCTACATATTGAATTGAACAAAAAGTTGTGAGTCATAATAACCAAACATAAATGTAGCGACAACAAATATTTGACCCATCAAAAAAACAACAAACCAAATAAAGTGAAAGTGCAAGATTTGATATATAACAACCACGTGTTGCTTTATTAATTCATCAATATTCTTAAAAGAGAGAGCATATTAATACTAGGCAGATAACTCAAGGGCGTGTTTGGTACGATTGAATGGAATGGTGAGAAACGGAATGAGGGTGCATTCTCTTGTTTGTTTGCAACTGAGAAAGGGAATCGAGAATCAATTTACCATTCTCTGTCCCACTTATTCATTCAAAAGCGAGAAAACTAGTTATGGGTACATTCTCCGTCTCTGAATGAGATTTTGCACATAAAAGCATGGGGTATATAAAGGAAACCCACCCCAATTGAAAAAGCATCTGAAACCAGTCCAGATTTCCCTCTAGTTGCTACTGATTTATCCAAATTTTCGATTGTCTCGGCATCGTCTCTTATCTGCTTCTCTTGTTGGCCAAAAAGCTTGGATTTTGGGTGGGTACTGAATTAGAACCTGTTGCTTCCCCTTGATTTTTTCGAGGAACAAAACCCATGGTTTGACTTATTTGATTTCAATTTATAAGATAAATTCCTTTATATATCTAAGGAATGAACACGTGATGTTTTGCAATATGATAGTAATTAAGTAACTGCCATCATGATCATGTCCTTTGTAGAATAGATGTGTGGGTAAATTTTGGGGGTTCAAAGTTTTTATTTACGATGATTATTTGACGTAAATTTAAGGGTTTTTTTTGGCATATTCTTTAATAACTGGAAAGCATTCAATTAATACACATTTTAGTTTTTGAATGTATTAGTTATAGTTCTTCTTGTAATTAACTAGCTTCACAGTGTAGTATCGATAAATTTAAGTTGATAGATTCATGTATAATTCCATTACATAACATACCAAACAAGAGAATCATTCTTCAAATGACTGATTCTCTACGTGTACGAAACAAAATACACAAATCCCATGCTTCAAATCCATTCTCTCTGTCTCTCTCTACGATTCCATCGTACCAAACGTACCCTAATGTACGTCATGTAAAACACTCTACTACTCGATCTCAATTTTATTTATTATTTTATATTAGTGTTTAGCAAAAACTCTATCTCATATCAACTATATGACTTGGATGAAATGCACCAAAGTGTCTTATGTTGTCGATGAAACTTTCGTTGTCAAGAAAAGGTAAGTTTTTGTAGTTTAAAGACAAATTGTATAAAAGACAAAGAATTATTGACTAGATTATTACATAAAAAAATAACAACTACATGGTAAAAGGAGGTTCATTTAATATGGCACGCCAATATGTGACGTTTTAAATAGTACTACTATTTATTTCACCATACATACATTCCACATTTTCACTAAAGTAACAACCTTTTCAATTGCTTACCTAATTACTATTACTACATACGTAAATTCAGTGTTGACACGCTTCTTTATATTCTTCTTCAACTTTTTAACCCATTTTTTAACTCCATGTAAATCTATTGACTTGAATACATATATATTGCTCATAACGAACCATTTAATGCTTGATTTATTTATTTATTTATTTTTGTCCGCACACTATTTATAGCTCAAATACTTCAATGTTTGCTGTTTAATTTGCAAGTTGCTTCTAATAGTACGACGCCATAAAAAGATAGTAAAAAAAACTAAAAATGGTCCGATATAGAATGGGAAAAATGAATATTTTTAGCTGCGATGATTAACTGGTTGGATGTTTCATGCTTGGAGTTGGATGTGTAATGATTTGTTAACCTAAAAATCAATACGTAATATATAAGAGCTGTCATTTAAATCCCAATATATGTGCATAAATATTGATATTAATAATAAACTGTTAAATTATAACCATCTATGTACGATCTAAAATTTATAATAAAAAGAACCAATTAAAATGTTATTCCAGAAAAGAAAATAAAAATAAAAAAAATCACACAAAAATCAAACCAACCCAAAACCCAGAAATTAATACCGAAAATTAGGAATCATCATAAATAAAATAATGAATGCGAACGATTTGTTTAATTCATTCGTGTTATTAAAAAAAACCATTAAAAGTACCTGGAACCTTAATTTACTGAAGCCTCCCATGTGCATTTATTTGTTTAGTTAAGCAAACATAAAATAAATATATATAATTATTATAATTAAATATATAAAATAAAATACTAATAGTTGATTAACAACTCATTACACTCAACTTATATTTAATTAAGTTAATAATATCATACATGGACCAAAAGATAAAATAAAATTAAATATATAAAAGTTTACCGAGATACATTAATCCTTGAAACACCATCAAGAACATGAGCTTGAGCTTGAAGTTGTGCTTGTTGTCTCATAGCCAAAACTTTATAGATTTCAATTATCATTTTCTCATCATATTCTTTAATTGGTGTCGTTTCAAATTTCGCAATTCCTGCACCGTATCCGTAGTTACCAACAACCATTTGCGAATTCGCCATCCGCATCATCATGTTGATGTACCCATCACGAATCTTGAGTAACATCTTTTTTGGTGAATATTTCAACTTTAATTTGAACTTTAGCTTCAACTTCAACTTTCTTGTTATTCGTACTTGCCAGAAACGCCCGCTACGAAATCCTGGTTCGTTGCGGCCGTTTCCGCCTAAACGTACGTAGTTTTTTCTTCTTTTCATGTAGCCTTTGACTCGTTTGTACACTCGAGTCGAAATACCGTCCGGTTTCGAGAACCTCATCGGATTCATTTGTTATTAGAATTGTATGGATATGAAGAATTGAAGAGGGTGGGTGGGTTATAACTAAAGAGGATTGTGAAATGTGTGTTTTTAGTATGTGTTATGAAATAATGGAAATGGGGTGGGGTTCTTTTTAAGTATAGGTGTTGGGGAGTGGGGACTTGCAGTCATGTGAGGACCAATAATCTTGACCATAGGATTTTGGAGGTTTGACTTTGATCAAAATAACTTGGTTGTGTGTTTTTAGAGGGACCGACACGGGTTAATTTTTTTCTTTTTGATAAATAAATTAAATATTAAAAGAAAAAAAAAACACAAATATTTCTATCTTTAACGAAACAAATTAATCTATCTTTATCTAATTTTAAAAACAACATAAATATTTAAGATATAATTGTATATAAAATAAAATGCAATTTAGTCTATAATAAATAAGTGTACCATAAAATCACTAAATGGAATAAGTACTTCGCTGCTTTGCACGAGTGTCTGTCACTACTTGTTAACGTGACTTAATTTATGATTTGGAATTTTGATTTTCACCTTACAATTTATGATTTGATTTGATTTGTGACGGTCACTATTTTATAATATATATATTAATACTTTTTCTTAACAGTACTAAAACATGTGAGAGTCGATAGGTAAGTCGTTGATTGGCAAACAATACAAAGGTTTAATTTAAAATGGATTATAGTCATATATTTTTCTATTTTTTCTTATATTTTTTGTATTATATTACATTAAAACTTTATCTAATTTTTTAACTCTTAACACAAGATTTGAAAAGGTCAATAAACAGTTATAAAAGTTAAAATCACTTAAGAGTTGAAATTCAAATTTTATTTTTAAAATTTTTAATTCGATTTGTGACTGCTGAGGGTCTAATAAGTACGAAAGTAAAATAGTGTAACATGTTATATGAAGATACAGAATGCTGTTGGAATTTTCATTTATTTAATAACCTTATATTCATTATCTTATTATATGTTATACATGAGGGGAATGGATTGAATTTCTAAAATTCAAAATAATATATGTTTTTTCTTTCTATTTTATTTTATATTTTAATTTTAATAAAAAGATGACGTTAAAAAAAGTTTATCAAATGTAAATGGGTGTTTCAGTAAGACTATTGACTTGACTACATATTAAATTTAAGAAATTTTTATAACTCACGATTTTGATTACGCGTATCGTTAATTTATTATCGCCATCACATTCAATCTTCAAATCTTCGTTCGAGTCAAATGAGCATATTATAATTTTTGAATCGCTATCATAACTAATATATTGAATATAGGAAATAAATAATATACCCTCTTATATATTTATTTATTTACCATTTACAATAACATTTTATTTTGTGTTACATTAGACATGTATTTTGCTAGTTATTATATAAACCAATTATCTTGTATGGATTTTCAAATGTTAAGACAACAGTCTAAAAAGAAAAGAGAATTTAAACCTTTGAATAATCTCTTAGTGTAACTATAACCTGCATATTGTGTTATTTTGATAAATAAACATTTAAATGGATAATGTTTTTCTTTTTTTTCTTTTTTAAGATTGTACAACTTCTTTTATTCAAATATATGTGACTTAGATGACTTTTCTTTTCTTTCGAAAATTTATAATTTATTAGAAATGATGAAGTCAAAACTCCTAAACTATAAATTGTATCATTAATCGCTGAGCAACCTACTCATTACTATAAAGATTAAGTCATTAGTAGAAGATTTTTGGATCAATGGTTACTAATAAACTTAGTCACTAGAGTAACTATCATTAGAAATGATGAAGTCAAAACTCCTGAAATATAAGTTGGGTTACTGGTTCCTGGTCAACATAGTCACTTCTATTTAAGATAATGACAAGCTCTCATTACATAACAAGAGGATCACTGCTAAGTAATAATCTCAACTATGTGTATTATATTCCCTAGTATGCAGAAGAGATTTATTTACTTACGCAATTAATAAACACAACAGTCGCTACAGAAGAATAAAAGGTAGTATCTGTAAGATATTAAGTCAAGTCACTCTACAAGAGCATGCTAGCTCGCAGTGAGTAGGGAAGCTTAGTACTCCTCCAGCGACTTCAATAATAAAAGAATAAAACGTCATTTGAGTTACACCTTGCTAGTGTGAGGTCCTTGATCAATGTTGCATCAAAAACCTTCAGAGTAAAAGTAATGTTACGCGTGACATCAAACTTGATTGTAATTGGTAGAAAATCAACACACCTAAGAAGTATGATCAGAAGAGAACTACAAAATTTTCTTTCTTAACCGTTTGTCAGTAAGAAGGAAGCCAATCACAAAGCAACACATGTCATTCTATTTTCCTAAAATTTAGGAGATATGTAGTGGGAATATCTTATCTATAAATAGAATGACATATTTTACTTAGATGTAACCCGATTTGCATCTATCATCTGCTAGTCAGTATAAAGTTTGTTTAAGTGCAAATTCGAGTCAATGATCAATAGTTTTAGCCTTTGTTAGATTATACTCTTCTCATAGTGAGTGCTACTAAAACTTGTAATTTGTATTAAATTAATCTAAGTCTTGACTTGATTATTCCTCATTCGATACTTTGGTGTAATTTGTGATAAACAAATTCATCATTCAAATTATTGATTCTTGTAGACAGTTTCTTTGTGAAAATGTAAGTATAGTAAAAAAAGGACCATATTTAAAATAGGGTTAAGATCTAATTCTTCAAGTTAATTTTGTGGTAATACGATCAGCTAAGCTTTATTTTACCCCCAATTCTCAACGAGAATAGAAGCGAGTAACTTTCAGCTTGGCTTGTCACTTATAATTCATACTCTGTTAGTTGCACAAGTGTTTTAAACTTACTGATATTCTGTTAAAAGTTTTAAAATACACAATTAAGGATTAAATTGTATTCACCTCTATAATTCAAGCTATGCATTGTAACTCCATGTCACTTATTTTCATGTCACTTAGTTCATAAGTGACAATTGAAATTAACAATTAGTTAATTACTTTATATATGTTCGTCCTTCTAATAATTATTAAAATGTTTCATATACCTAAAAATATATGTTTAAATGTATTTCTAATCGTTCATATAAAAAGAAAAGAGAATAAGGCTGCGTTTGATAGAACATAATGAAAAAAAATTCAGCGCTGTATGATTTAAATATCTAAATTATTCTAAGTCTCTGAATTGATTCTCTTCTGAATGAAAAAAAGTGTTTGATATGTGTTTTGAATGAACATTTTGAATGACAAAAGATAACTATTCTAACCTCTATCTAATTTGATTTCTATAACCATCTATTGACGTTCCAAATTGCCAAACAAATTTTTAATACAAAAATAGATCATTATTAACTCAACGTTTTAATATTATTATCAATATAAACACAAAATATTGATACCTTATTATAAGTTTTAAATATTTTTGGTAAAAAGTTGATAATCGACAATCTAGATTGGTTTATAATCGGCTGCCTATTCATAATATGAGAAGTATATATGACTCACTCAACGATTATGACTATAAAAGTATCAAGACTTGAACTTGTAACCTTGTGTTATTTATAACAAAGACCCTATATCCGTTATCAACTGAGCTACAACTCATTAATATAGATTTTAAATTAAAAACACATGATTTAGCATTACTCAATTTTATGAGGAGTTTTGTTGATTTATTTTCACATTCGTAAATATATATATATATATATATAGGGGAGAGATCAATGGGGAAACAAAAAAATTAAGGAAGGAGGGAAGCAAATCTCAACCATTGATTTCATCATAAATGAATTTTAAAAATTACAAAAAATTTCAAAATTGAACATTTATCACCAATGAATGTTAAAAATATTTTTTAATAAAAAAATCAAATGTTAAGATTTACTTCTCTCATTCTTTAAATTTTGAAGCTTCCCTATGGATCCTTCCCCCGTATATATATATATATATATATATATATTTATACTTGTTCAGTATTCACACTTTTAACCTCGTGATGTGTCACTTGTTTATGTTTTATTAGATCTAATATAAATTATTTTAGCCATATTAACTACTACCCATTTGTTTTATTGTATGAGAAACGTAATAATAATAATAATAATATCTCATTACATAATACAAACAACAGTATTTTATCCAACTCTTTTTCAGGTGCTGACTAGAAAGTAAGTCCACTTGGTACAAGCCTTTTGTCTTATATGATAAAAGTAACAACGATTAATCATTTTTTTTAATCATATATTTCATTTCATTATACTTAATACAACCATGTTATAATCGTAAGTAAATTTATTTTATTTATATCATTAGTTCACATTTTCTCATGCCTTCTGGTCCAATAAAAGTCCTACCTGGCGCTTAAAACATTGTTTATTTGCTTTATTCGTTCAGACAACAATTAACACCTATATAGTTTTATATTAATTAATGCTGTGGGTTTTAGTTAAGGATATGAGTTGTAGTTTATAGATATAGATTTTAAATGATCCTTTTTTTTATAGAATTACTACAAGGTATGCATAAAATCCATTTTGTTTTAACAAAAGGCCAAAGCTTAAGAAATTTACTTATCATAATGATCACTTTAAAAACAAAGCATAAAAAATGAAACCTTATTATTACCCTATAAATCATTTGAAGAACAATCACGTAATTTCCCCTTAATGACGCGGTAAAATTCTATAAATAAATCGTGCCATATTTTTAACATGATTATTATGGATTATTTCTTTTTATTTCGTGTGTACATAAATACTCAGTAATCACTAATCACCAAGGTTTGGTGATAATCTAGTCCACGGACCAAATTTAAGTAGTCACGAACCGGGCCCAAATGACTAAGAATTTTAGCCCAATTATCAATAGTCGGGTACCCTGTTCAGATTTTTTTTTTTAACTTGATAACAACATCAAATGAGCATAGAACGTGTTATTTTGTACATATGATTTAATAAACTCAACTAAGGTTTTGATTTTGTCCAAAAGAAAAAGAAAAATGGGGTTTGGATCGCTTTTTTGAATTGTAACAAAGACTTGAAGGGTATCTTCCGTAGTTCCATGTACTATAACTAACACCATACCTTAGAGTAAAAAGTTTCAGACTTATTAGTGAGCTTTGCAAATTCTATACGTACGAACGCAGCGACCAATTGTAGTATTTCACTAAACGACCAAAATCAATTCCCTAATTAGCTACACGTCATGCTTTAGTTCTTCGAATTAATAAAGTGTCATTTCGAAAGAGAAAAATATAAAATAAATACTGAACTTTACTATACTACGAGTACTTACATACGTACGACATGCACATATAAATGTCATATATACATTAAACAGCCGTCCTTCCGTTTAATTTGTCGACTCATTCTTCTCCATAAGCCGGCATTAAAACAATTATTCAACAGCTTTCACAAAGCTTTGACCTAGTCAACGCACTCTTCTTCACAAACACATATATACATATCTCTACCTTCACTTCCATTTATGTGTACGTACGTTTAATAAGTATGATCAAAATGAGCATTAATATTATTTTCATCAATTTTATTTTCTTAATTACTTTGATTTCATTACTCCCTAAAACTATCTCTCAGTCTCCTACATGCAATGGCATTTCAATATCTTACCTTTACAATTCAGGCTTCCAAATTCCACCAACAACCACTCAAACAATCGATCAGCCATACAGCTTTCAATCAACTCTTGTTCTTACTAATGCTGCAGCAGAAAGACTCAAATCGTGGCGAGTGTTTGTCGGTTTTCAAAACCGTGAGTTTTTAGTATCGGCTTCTAATGCAGTGTTGGCTGATGGAACATCACTCCCTGCTAATGTTACTGGAGGTGCAGTGTTGGCGGGCTTCCCTGTTAGTGATCTTAAGACAGGAGTTGAGACAGCAGGTGAAACCTTTTTCCTTTTTTTACTTCTCTAATTTGTTAAAGGCAAGACTCACACAAGCCACAACCCACACGGCACAGAGTGCACACGACTATTATGTACACCACTATATATGTTTCAATTGAGACTTGAACTCACAATCACTGCAGGTGATTTTAATCAAATGCAGGCTAGGATACAATTGGTGGGTACACAGTTTGGTGTTGCACCACCTAATGTTTCGTTGCCGGCGAATGTGTATCTTGTGAATGATGGATTTTTGTGTTCTGCACCTTTTAGTCCAGGTATCATATTGGATTATATTATATATATTATAAACCTTTGTTCTTTTAGTGTATTGTTTGGTAAATATAGTGTTTATGATTTTATGGCAAATATACAAGCATGGTAACTCTGTTTCTAACTTTCTATTTGATGATTAAAACTTAAGAATCATATAATGAGTCGATGTTTAGCATGCTTTAACTGGTCGATATTTCAAATTTATTTACTGTGTTCCATTAACAATTAACAATAGAGCATAAAATTTTATTAACTATTAGTTTTCATATATATAGATAAAATATCGTTTGTATATAAAGAAATTATTATTTAAGTGCATATAACTAAAGTTCAAAATTCCTGCAGGAAACAACGAAACACACGTCTGTTGCGAAAAGGACCCAAATGCAACACCAAACACAACAGTTGAAGAGGAACAACCATTCGAGGCCCGAAAAGAGGGCGATATTGCCATTATGTACGATGTCATCAGTTCACAAGAAACTGAATACATGGCACAAGTCACAGTCTCCAATCACAATCCCCTCAGCCGTCTCGATTATTGGCAGCTGAGTTGGGATTGGATGCGAGACGAGTTCATTTACTCAATGAAAGGCGCCTATCCGTCTATTATTGACACAAACGCTTGTATATTTGGTCGTCAAGGCGAGTTTTATAAACAACTCGATTTTTCAAAGGCTTTGAATTGTGACCGAAGACCAACTATTGTTGATCTTCCTGTTGACAAGACAAATGACACGCAGTTTGGGTTAGTTCCATTTTGTTGTCGTAACGGGACTCTTTTACCACCTTCAATGGACTTGAAAAAGTCGGTCTCGGCTTTTGTGATGCAAGTTTTCAAGATGCCGCCGGAAATAAATCGGACACAACTCACCCCTCCTCAAAATTGGAAAATTAATGGCACGATGAACTCTAAATACCAATGTGGCCCACCCGTACGAGTTATCCCGACCCGTTTTCCAAATCCAAGGGGGCTTACTTCTGACTCGACTGCAGTTGCTAGTTGGCAAGTGATTTGCAATATAACACAGACCGAACCTGATTCTCCAAAATGTTGTGTCTCATTTTCGTCTTTTTTTAATAAGTCTGTAATCCCGTGTAGCACTTGTGCGTGCGGGTGCAGTATTACAAATACTTGCAGTACAAACGCACCAGCACTTCTTCTTCCTTCGAATGCACTTCTTGTGCCGTTCGAAAACAGAACAAAACTTGCAACTAAATTTGCAAAGGACAATGATCTGGCTTTGCCTGATCTGCTGCCCTGTGCGGATAACTGCGGCGTCAGTATTAACTGGCACTTATTATCAGATTTCAAAGATGGATGGACTGCAAGAATGACCATTTTCAACTGGGGCGAAACTAGTTTTGCCGATTGGTTTGCAGCGGTAGAGTTAGATAAATCAATGGCGGGATTCGAGGAAGTGTACTCGTTTAATGGTAGCAAAGTTACGGGTTCTAATAACACCATTTTCTTACAAGGTCTACCTGGTTTAAACTATATTGTAGGTGAGAAAGATGGACGTAACCCAAAGAAGGACCCACGTCTTCCCGGCTCACAACAATCAGTCATCTCTTTTACAAAAAAGAACATACCTGGGCTCAATGTGGCGCAAGGCGATGGGTTCCCAAACAAGGTGTATTTTAATGGTTTAGAATGCTCGATTCCGCCCATTCTTCCCATCACAAGCCACGGTCTTCAAATTACGATCCCCTTCGGTTCTGTTTTAGTTACTCTCATTCTATTGTTATTTCTACAACATATGTTCTAACACATTATTGTATTTCTTCTACCACATTGCACATTCTTTTTGTAAGTTCATTGGTAAATGATTTTGTTATGTAATCTACAACTTAAACATCTCAGACCGCATCATTTTAAATTTCATAAGATCACTGTTCGATAACTTCTTAGACTACGATATAGACTGATCTAATCTAGAAACAGTTATGTATCTAAGCCTCATCATGTATTTTGAAATGAAAATCCTGCTCATGAAAAGGGAAAAAAATTGGGTGGATGTCAGAGTTTACTGCCGGATGTTGCGATTATGTTTCAGCTATTGGTGAAGTTCTTACATTCAACTTGTTGTGTATTGGAACCCCGGTGTTAGATTTTGGCACCTAAAAACTTTCTTGCATATGTGCGGTTAGCTTCCGAAGATTTAACCTGTATTTCTGAACCATTAACACGTGAATCATTACCTCTCAAATGTTAGTCAAATGCAGACAAACAAAACAGGTACTTCAGAGTTTTGACCAAGTTCGTTCTGAACCTGTAGATGGCTTGCAACATTTTCCCTTTTGAGCCCCGAAACATTCATCAGCTCCGATGCCTTTTTCGGTACAGCATCTATGATAAAACATTACAAGAAGTTCATATATAACATACAGGCTAGATTATTGGATCGATCAAAATGGGCCTCATCGGGCAAGGTTGGGTTGACCCATGAACACTCTCTTTTTTTTTTCATTTAAAATTAAAGCGTTAATTATGTAACAATCTTTCAAAAAATAACAGTTTATCAGCCTGTATTTATTTAAAATAGACGTGGATCGAATTTTAACCTGTTTAAAACCATTTGGCCCCTTTGCCAAACATATGATACAAATATGGAGAAGGGGTTAAAAGACTAATAAAAATAGTTCATACTATTGATTCCTAGTAGTTTCACAGCCTCCACAAATTTTTGATGAAGCTCATCGCTCCAAACCAATCGTTGTTTTTTACGACAGGCCTTATCTTGCTCATCCGAGCTTCCACAAAACTCTTTATTTACACCAGAATTACTCGAATCGAATTCACCACTTTCCACATTATCAACCTGTGTAATCGTTGGTCCAAAACGAAACATTTCCTTTCGGGCAACATGTTGCCATAGCAACTTAAGAACTTCCATCCCAACTGGTTTTGGTAAGTAAACACATGCACCCTTTGTTACACATTTCAATATCGTATCGTTTCTGTCATCTGCTGATAGCCTGATACAACTATAATTCAACAACGAGAGTACGATTATTTGGCATTCATCAAAACAACTAGGAAAAAAGGAAAAAAATAACTAACAAGATGTAACTTACCATCAACCGGTAAATCGGTTTCACGAACAATGATATCAAGAAACTTGATTCCGTTGAAATCTGATGTGAAAGCTACTTCTGTTATAACAATATCAAATTGGCTTTCATAATTTCTGATCAATGATAAGGGTTATGTTGGCTGTGAACATGGTGTCACTACAAATATCAATAACACAAATGTGTTATTAGTTAATACTAGCCTAATACCCGCGCAATGCGGCAACGGCGATAATATTAGGTGTGTTCATGTATTGTGTGAGTATCTTATTTTTGCTTTTTGGGTGTGCTTTTGTGGTCATCGGGTTGAGAGAGATATGAGAGAGGTGTGTGTAATTTTAGGTGTATGTGTTGGTTGGTAGTTTTTATAGGTGGGGTAAAAAGATAAAGATAGAAAATAGATGGTTAAGATCAATTGTAGTTTAAATGAATGGTAGGAATCCATTTTATTTAGTCTTAAATTCTAGGAATTTGAAAAAGAGGTATATGTATTATAAAGTAGTATAGATGATTGTTTCATAATATGATATTGGACTTATGCAAACATGATATACTATACAAATATAGATGATGTTAAAGAATAATAAAAATGGAATAACTAATAGAGAAAATAAAAGCCCTTGATAACGGCAAAGTTTTAGCATCTTAGAAAGAAGAAAGAACGAGGTGGCATTTTGATCTAAAAGAAGAACTTTAAGACCATGACGATTAAAAGGTTTCATGGGGTTACCTTACACGGATTAATGTATTTAATTAACATCAAGTTACCATATTTATGATAAAATTTAAATTAGTTTAAATATAAATGTCTGCAAACATAGAATCAACGTAAACATGGAAATTTTAAATAGTTCATTATGGGTGGTTTTCGACTAAAGAGAAAAATATGAACATATTTTGGAATGCTTGGAAAGAGCAATCTGAAGGATAATTTTAATGAGCTATGAATATGTTGGATCTTTGTTTCGATTTTTTTGGGGTTTGCAAGATATGTGTGCTCTATTTGTGATACTATCGTGTTGGGATTGGTTTGTTGTTGGTGGTCCTAAGAGGTTTTGATGGTCTTGTGATAGTTTTTTGTTTGATTTTGTCTTAAACTAGTTTTTGTTTTGTGATTTGTTCCCTTAAAATTACATCTTGTAGTAGTAAGGATAACATATTTGTATTATCCTTTATATTATTTTTTATGATAATATAAGTTTGCCGTTTTTAAAAAAATATATTAAATTGTTCATTAAATACTTCACATCTATAAATACAAACCTTAATGAGTGTCTTCTTTATGAGCGGAAGATGAAGTCGCAAAGTAACCTGTAGTTGGATTGAAACCTTCTCTGAAAGAGTAGAGCAGATATTTCTATCAAAATTTTACGTTATCGTAAATGGTTATCAACTTAGGAATAGAGAAAAATAATATTTACCATAACTTACATGTTATTATAAGGGTAATGATTACTAAAACTCCTAGCGTAATTTTTCATTATATATTCCAAATTAAGCATGGTTATATGTAATTGTAGTGTAATAATTATCAAAACATCTCCATCCCAGATTCCTTTCAAGCTTGTTAGTGATCGATCTCTTGAGCTTTTCTCGACCAACTTCAACATCTTCTTCTCCTCATTGCATTTACCCGCAAATTAATACTAATATCCCTCTTCAATTCCAGTGACTCATCTACCATACATAAGCTTTGGCTGTCTTGTAGGTTGACGATCATTGGGTGGTGTATGAATACATGTACCCTTGCATATGCCAATAGTATGATCATTCTCTTATAATAAAGTGGACATGGCGTTGTTGTTTCCATGTTGACGGCACACTCGAGGGAAAAACTCTTTAAAATCATAAAATCCATTCAGCAACAATTTGTTTCGAATTTATTGCGTTTTGAAATAGTAGATGTAGATTACATTGTACGGAATAAAGTAAACTTGTTATTTACCATTGTACCCTTCTTGTTCAAAATCCTTCTTTTTAAATGTAGTTAAAACCCTAACTCCTTATTTCAAGCTATTTCTTACCCCTGTTATTATTCTTAAATAATACAGTACGTAGTATTATTTTATTGTTAGAGATTTGATTCTCACATTTTAATAGTTATTATTAGAATTAACAGATATATATTGATTCTTATTAAAGCATCAGGAGTGGGTACCTATTTGCACAAATTTCTTACCGAGAACGTTGTTGAGTGCTGTTGTCCTACTCTCCGGCAGCGCTTTAGACGCCGCTCCGGACGACGTTTACAGACTACGTTCGGTGCTTGACGCAGTTCGTTTAGTATATTCTTTTTTAAAAAGCAACGACTCTTTATTTGACCCTTTTAAACCTTATTTTTGTATCTATAAATACCACACTTTAAACACAATTCTAAAAGATCAAAACACTCAGTCTCATCTTCAAACACACTTCAAAAAGTCAAAAACTCTATAATTCTGTAAAATTCACGATGTCAAACAATCCAAACAACACGTACAACCTACACTCTCAATGAAACTCGTACAACCCACACTCCTAATGGTACTCGTTTACACAATAATCATCATCTTCATACCCGTCAACCGACGTGCTCAATTTTGGTACTCCATACCATATACCGCAAACTCAAGTCCCCCTCAAATCCAATACCATCAAATGTCGTACTTTCGAATACAAAACTTATCACCCAACGTGAAACGTTTTGAAGGACTGTCAAAAGTGGTTAACTCTCGATTCCGTTATCTTCATAAGGCAGAACGTTCCTAAACGTCACGAGACAGTGAACTCGGAAGACTTGGATTTGTCCGATGAATCAAAGGGTAACAATGAAAACTCGAATGTTGCGTTATTTGGTAATGATCGGTTTGAACATCTACGCGGAAAAGCAAGGAAACCAAAATCCCAGAAAAGACGTCTTCTGGTTCTGTCATTTCTTCTCAAGCTTCGTTTGATGATTGATCACATCAACCTTTAAAGGCATCCGACACGATAAATAAAGTTACTACCGAACCAAGGACCTTAAAGCCGCACGCTAAGGATTTTGTCTATGCTGACAAACTACTTGCCGGAAAAGGACAAATTCATAATAGAAAGGGAAAAGGGAAAAGTTCGTCACAAGATGGGGTGTGGATCGGGACCGAGACCGGGAGACGCTTAGATGTAACTCTTTATAGAACTTGTAATATATAGTTTTTTTTTTATCATAATGAATGTATTTATTTTATTTAATGTATTTTATTATTTGTTTCAATTTTTTAAATTATCTGAATTTTTTTGAAAAAAAATAGAAGTCTAAAATACTAGTTAAACACTGAAAAACAATTTCCTCCACTCTTTTACTCTTTCAACAACAATTTTCTCTCAAAACACTGTTTAGAATACTAAAAAACAGTTTTATCATTTCATTCCACGTGCTCTGATTGTTGTTGGATATATATGTTTCAATCAGAGATATATGTTGACCTTTTCTATTTTCCGTGATAAAGTTTCTATTTTATTATTTGTTTCAATTTTTTAAATTATCTAAATTTTTTTGAAAAAAATTAGAAGTCTAAAATACTATTTAAACAATGAAAACCAATTTCCTCCGCTCTTTTACTCTTTCGACAACAATTTTCTCTCAAAATACTGCTTAGAATACTAAAAAACAGTTTTATCATTTCATTCCACGTGCTCTGATTGTTGTTGGTTATATATATATCTGTTTCAATTAGAGATATATGTTGACCTTTTCTATTTTTCGTGATAAAGTTTATTATTGTAGTTGATATATTTTATATTTGCTTTTTTTGTCCATCCATTTTTTTATTAGTTCAAGCCTAACATTTTTAATATGGGGATTACTGTTTGAATATCCACTAGAGGGTGATGTGACTAACACATACACACACACATAAAGGGTGATGGGACTGACACACATTCATACACACTCATAGAGGGGTGTGCATCCAGGAATATTAGGATGTCTATTTAGAATATCCCTTTTAATATAGCTCATCACAAAGTATTTTGTAACACCGAGTTGTTTTTTTTTTTTTTTTTTTTCATTTTTTTATTTTTATATATATAATAACAAAATCAACACTTTTCATATTTACGTAAACATTACAATGTTTACAAACTTTACAACACGAAATATTTTTCTCAAAAGACTCCCACAATATCCGAGCATGATTTAACGGGAGTAATTAAACACTTACTACCAACGGTAGCAAGCACACCACTAATCGTGCTGCGGCTCCTTCCCAAGACCTTCCTTCCCTTTACTCGACCCACCTATATTATCAGCAATAACATGAATTGGGTAAGCACATCGGCTTAGTAAGTAACAGAATCATAACATTAATATAAGATAAAAATCTTATAAACACTGTAACCACATTTATCACTTTACTCAATCAACACTCAATATCACGACATTGGGCCTTTTATGATCACTCAGCATAAAAACAGCCAGTAGTAACACTGTTGAACCATTTACGACCACTCAGCGTAAATATGGCTAATATTCACTTTATCACGCCTCTCATGACCACTCAGCATAAGAATAATTCACATTTACACTTTTGTATCATTTATGACCACTCAGCATAAAGAGGGCTCATATTCACACTATTATGCCATTTATGATCACTCAGCATAAAGAGGGCTGCCATTTATGATCACTCAGCATAAAGAGGGCTCACATTCACACTATTATGCCATTTATGATCACTCAGCATAAAGAGGGCTCTCACACGACTCAGTTAGACCCTTTATGATCACTCAGCATAAGTGGGGTTAATAATAACATGTCTATTGCTGAACACAATATACTTCTCAATTACTTCTGTTGACAATACAGTACACTTAAGTACTCCTGCTAATAAACATAGTACATTCAAGTACTTCTGCTATTTCTGGATATTCACAATCAATTAATTAATATCCTTCTATTACTTACCTGGATAATCGGGTGGTAGAATATCCTCATTGATCACGTACAGAACACCGGTCTGTAAACCACATATAACACAATTAACTCTCTTATAAACTTATCGACACTTTATTAAAGTCGTCATATTATGCGACACTGTCAGTAGTGTCTCAGAACAAGCACACGCGACATTATCACAAGTTTACACCTTAAAGTCGCTTATGCGACTTTATCAATAAGTTCGCATACCTCTAAGTCGCTTCTGCGACTTTACCACAAGTTCGCAGTCTGGAGTCTGCCTAATGCGACCATATTAACAAGTTCGCATATGCGTCTTTACTCAATAAAGTCGCATGACGAACAGATCAGACCCCAATTTCCGAAATTCTCGAATTAAAACATGTTATAACCAAATTAACCCATACCAATCCATTCAAATCATGTAATAACAATCACAACACATAATAATCGAAGTCTTACCTCGATTACACGGTTCAATTGCTTCAATTTGAGATTCTAAACTTGATTTCTCACTTTTCTCTCTTTTTCCTCTGTTTTCTCTCTGAAACCGACTTCAGACTCTTTCTAAATGTTTCTGGAATTGTTTAGGCGACGTATACGTATATATAATTCATCAATTACACTTAAGAACCTCAATTCATTAAATTTTATCTGTTATGCGACTTTATCAATAAGGTCGCATAACCAGCAAAGTCGAATAAAGTCACAGGTTCCAAATTAAATTCTCCAATTTCTGATTTTTCAGCTATTTTGGGATGTTACATATTTGGACTCTTAAGTACAAATCCTATCATTACAAAAACATTCAACAGATCTTATCTCTCGATGAATTATCCGTCCAAAATTCGCTGTACCAATGGTTTTCTTCAACAATATTTCTCATAAAGAATTTAATTTAGAAATCAAGCTACAAAAACCAAAAAAGGATAAAGAACGAGAATTGTATCCAGAGAAGGAATAAACATAGGTCAACAATAGGTTGAAATAAGGAGCTAGGGTTCTACATGTTCAAAGAGAATGAGTTTGAAGAAGGAGGTATAATGGTAAATAATAAGTTTATGAATATTTGTTTTGGAATTTAGTGTGATTAAATTAATTATATGAATATATATGATATATTTTAGGGTTAAAGCATTTTGTCACTAACTTACTCTTCCTCATTTTCCTAGATCACCATCCTACTCATTTTAATACTAATGTCACCAACATACATGTTTAAAATATCTCGATGTCACCAACCGTTAACCGGTAACCTGAACAACCGGTTACTTTCAAAGTTTTAAGTATTTTTCATATTTTATTTTTCCAACATGAAAATAGATTGCACATATATACTAAAAGGTTAAACCATTTTGTCACCAACCTACTCTCCCTCATTTTCCGAGATCACCATCATACTCATTTTAATACTAATGTCACCAACATACCTGTTCAAAATATCTCGATGTCACAAATCGTTAATACTTTAAAGGCAAACAAGTTGGCTGCATGTGTGTATTAAATATCTTACGTGGTAATGCCACATGTATTAAATATCTTACGTGGCAATGTCAAATCATCTTTTTCCGGGTAAAAAAACAGGATGTTGGTGACCTCAACAAGTAACTAACAAGTATGTTTGTGACATTAGTATTAAATTGAGTATGATGGTGATATCTGAAAATGAGGGAGAATAGGTTGGTGACAAAATGCTTTAACCCTATATTTTAAGTCTAAGAATGTTATATATGATATTTTGAAATTTAATTGGACTAAAATAATATTTTGATTTTTATCAATGGCATATATGAGATTTTTCTTTCGCTAAAATGATGTAAACTCAAGTCTACCAATCTGAAAAAGGAAAGGACTAAATAAGGGTGTTATTCGGTAAAATTGTTCGAGTTATTTGAATATTTCGAGTTTATAATTTATGTGTAAATTGGATTGATGCAGATTCAGGTAATTTGTTTTAACCCGAATAAACTCTTATACTTGCATATCTTAAACATCACGTAAACTTCACAATATAACATTAGTAGCTTTATAGTAATTATTATATGTGATGCATATGTGTATTGTACATAGATATACTCATATAAATCATAAATTACATATATATGGAATTCCGAGGAGAGTTCATTAAATTATTTTTTTTTTTGAAAGAATAAAAGTACCAATAGGAGTGTGTCATTTGGCAAAAACTTCACTTTTCCCCACGTTTTTTAAAATAAAATATTTCAAAAACGGTAAGTAAAAAAATAATAAAAATTACACCATAAAAATCAACATTTTTTTTCTCTTTGGTTAGACATATCACAAGGTATACTTTCGATGAACTTATTTTTTTTTTCATTTTTTGTTGGGTAACACATGTGATAGTCACCGGTAACACATGTGTTACCAATTTTCAAAACCCACCAAAAAATGAAAAAAAAATAGTTGAAAGTATGTAATGTGAGATTTTTAATCGAAAAGGAAAAAGTGCTTTTTAAAAAATTTCAGCCAACTTATATATATACATACAACTATCCTACATAATGTTACGTCTAACAAACACACGAACGAAGACACGGACGACGAGTACTTGTAACGTAGTTTTTCTTTTAATTATTGTAATGTGTTTTATTATTAATGTAACGTAGTTTTTTTTATAATTATTGTAATTTTTTATATTATTAATGTAACATTTTTTTTTTAATTATTGTAGTTTTTATTGTTAATATAAATATATTTGTATTAATATTTAAGAAATGACGTAGCGCTGAAAAGTTCAGTCCTGACGTCATCAGGGAGGGTTCAGTCAGTCCTCAGTCCTCGTGCTCATGTGGTGCGGATATAGAAATTAGTCCTCAGTCTTTATTCAGTCACCATAGACAGTGATCTTAGTTTTTTATTTGGATTATTCGGGTTAACAAAATTTAAAAAATAATTAAAATATTATTTGATTTACTAAAATTTAGATTATTTGAATTTGATTAACCAAATAAGTTACTCCATCTAATCCAAATTAAATTAAAATCAGATTGATTCGGTTATTTTTGAGACTACTAAACTAAACCAATAACTAAAAGATTATAAATAAGAAAATTCCTCCTCATATACAAAGGGGCGTTGGTAAATAATGTGGAAATTACGCGGGAGCCCCTTGGAAATATAAACCGTGTCTCACACGGCTACAAACTTTAATTTCCGTTTCCTTCGTATATTATTCCTTTTTATATCAATCTCTCAAATTTCATCTCACCTTAATAAGAAAAAATTCACACACAATATCACGATTAACTCTGAATCTAGTCGATAATAATTATATCAATCCTTTTTTCCGTACACAATTATTTTTTTTACGTGTATTTAGTTTAATTTTAATTTAATATATACATACAAACATAGTGATTTTGCATCCGTATTATCATCATGCGGAATTCAATGAACGATGATGATTCATTTAATTGTCGATTTCTGAAGCAAACCACTCGTCTTCCGCTCCCAGGTTACTGTCTATTCGAATTAATCGTGTTATGTTGATTTTAGGTTAAATTGAAAATAAATTTTGAGGGTTTGTAATTTTTTTAGTTGATAGTTATATCGATCTTGAGGATAGTGATGAGGAAGAAGAAGAATTGAATTTGGAAATGGGATGTCCTTATTGTTCAGAAGGATTTGATGCCCTAGGTTTATGTGTTCATCTTGAGGATCAACATCCACTTGAAATTAAATTGGGGGTAATTCATTTTTACACTCTTTTTATCATCTGCTATACTATAATTTCATTATTTAATTATATATCACTGCTTTAGGATAAAAAAGATTACTTTTTGTTTGATAAATTATTCATTAGAAAGGATTAGGTTTTTAAGTTTCTTTTGGAAAAGGTATTTGTTAACTATTTAATTTGCACTGTAGCTACTTATTATTATATATGATGTTAATGGAAAATAGGATTATTGTGTGTCATATTTCAATGGTTTCCGTATTGCAGGTATGCCCTCTTTGTGCTACTAATCTTGGGAGGAACATGATTTCTCACTTAATCATTCAACATGAAAATGTCTTAAAAATATCCTTTTTTTATAAGCTTATTTCAGCTACTAGTGCCCAAATTGTATCTCACTTCATGCTTGTTTATATCAAACATAATGTGCTAATTATATATCATGATATATTTGTGCATTTCTGATGTGTATGAGCATGATAAATGGGCTTGTGTGTTGTATGTGTTTTACATCTTATAATTCAGTTGCACTAACTGTTTTAACTTTGGTGTGCACATACTGCTTTGATGTGGATTTTGTTGAGCAATAATGCAACGGAGGAAGCCCGCTAAATGCATTGTAGTAGAGGATAATATGAACACTTGATATGAGAAGAAAATTATGATATTAGTGAGTAGCTTCTGTTAGATAATTATTTGGCCTATAAGAACATTTCCTTTCAAACGCATATTCTAAATATTGAAATTCGCTACCTAAGATAACATGTGATCCAAGGAAATCTCAGAATTCAGGTGATTTACCATAAGGGGTGTTTGGGATTGTGTTTTGAAATAGATTGTACGTAATAAAGTAATATTATGATTTGTTTTAAATTAACCTACTTTTAAACTTATCATTGCATACTGAAATAAGCAAATAACCAAAACCAAATCGCCTGTATTCAAAATTGATTATGTGTGATTTAAAATGTAATAATCATATAAATCCCTTTGAGAAGACAATCCCGACTCGCGAGCACCCTTAAAGGTAAATTAATATTGCTAAAATCTCATAAATTGGGAAAAACTTTAAATCAGAGTCCTAAAACTGCTTTTTGAAGAGAAGCGAAGGAAGATGGAACGAAATTGTAAAAATGCCATGTTCTTAAAGAAAGTTTAGGAGAGGAAAGGAATGAAGGGGTAAATGTTTATCTCGCAATGCCCAAATATACCTGTAAAACTTGTTGCTTTCCTTCTCGTTCTTTTCAACTTGAAAACATGAAAATTTGTCAATTTGTTTTCCGTTCTCTTACTTTCCAACTCGAGAACATGAACAGAAAATTAAATTTCCTTTCCTTCCTTACTTTCTTTTCTTTCATTTTCCTTTTCCTTTTGTTACTTTCATTAAAAACTCGAGGATGCAGAATAAATGTCAATTTTCCCCCAAAGTGGGCTTCTGTTATTCCATATATGAATTAGCCAACTATTCTTTAAGTTTCATACTAGTAAATAAGGGCTATACTTTACTTAGATGTAGTTTGGGTTCACTTTATGTTCTATTAGAAAGAAAAGAAAACGGAAATGAATTTTGAAGATTTGTTAAATGCCTTGACAAAAAATCACGGACTTTGCAAGAGGAAGCTCCATGACGATGATTCTTTCTCTATCGTATCTCTATTAAGGAAGAAACTGCAAGAACATTCACGATCGCTTCAGAAGGAGTCAACTTCTGTAACATCTTCTACCAATTCAGCAACTGATCCATTGCTGCTCTCCTTTGTGTATAATACACCTCAAAGTCATGAGTCCAAAGTTTCGCAGCTTGATTCTTCTGCTGAACCAAGTTCATCAAAGATCCTTTCAAAGGATTTGGAAAGGTAAAAATTTTGTTTTTTTACTTTGATTTTGATTGCTGGTCTTAAAGTATCGCGCCTCATTAGTTTAATATATACTTTTTCCTTTAGTCTACTAGTAGCATTACTATCCACCTTACATACTTAAGTCTTTCATGGAGGCAGGAATTTTGTTACATTTACTTATGAATGAGTTGATTCCAGTTGTGTTTTATCTCTAACGGGTTAAACTGGGTCAACTAAAAGTATCTAAAAAGGAATGGGACAATTAGGTTGAAAGTCTCCTAAAGCCTATTCCTCCTCCGAAACAGTTAATTCCATGATTTGGATTATCATTGTAATAATATTCTTTCTGTTATCATTATTAACACATTAATTACTTATTAATGTGGGCCAACCTTACCATTCAAAGAGGTAGAGATGACCCATTTCCCCTTCCCAACCAACACATACCCCCACACCCACCATCTTACCACCTTTACTTGCATCTGTCATTATGAGACTCACGAGTTACAAAAATTTTTGTTCTCTTACACTGTAACCAGGAATTTTTAGATTGTATGTGTAATAATCAAAATATATTATAAAAGATATGAGCCAATCTTTTTGTCTGGTAACCTTGGCATCGGATATTCAGTCAACTAAGTTCATGGGGCAAGTATCCTCCTTAAAACATACTTAACCTGGGTATAGCTTTTAGTAAAAGGTAATGAATTAGTTTGTTTTCACAAGGTATCATGGGGTTGAACCCTGGATCTCCCACTCTATGATAAAAGTAGTAGACGGATATCCAATTTTGTCAAAAAAAGATACACTGTTTCAAAGCAGGGAAGATTACAAATGGATTTTGGTTATCGGTAAATCTGTTATTCTTTTTGTACATTAATGCAAGTCTTTTTAAATTCTTAACATCGATTTAAATATCTTACCTTGTTTCAATTACAAAGCTTAAGTCCTTCATGTGAATGTCATTACATTTAGTCTAGCTGATTCTAGCCTACTCACTATACTGGTTTCATTTACTATCTATATTCTTAAACTAAATATGATCTGTATCACCCCTTACCCCTACAATCATATCTGATGCCACTTAGTTTTTTTTTGCTATGTTGGCAGTGGCAGTGATGTACCAGCTGGTTCTTATGATCGTAAAGACCATGAAGAAAAGGCTGAGAAATCTGACTTCATACAGACTATATTACTATCAACTATTTTCGCTGACAATTTGTAACAAACAATCCAGACATGCTGGCAAGATCTTCACCAAAGTCTGCTGAGGATATGGCAATAAGCTTAACGACCAGGAACAGGGTTAGATGTAGGGACTGAATTTTCTTAATATTGTGCGCCACATGATGTAACCAGTTAGGCCATATTTTGGCAGAGTAGTTGTTTATGATGGATGAAAACTCAATACCATTCACATCTAGCGTTTCTACCTATATATAGTAGTACCATGGTTATATTCTAATACACCTAGGGGTGCTCATAAAGCCGTTAAACTGTGAAAGCCTTAAACTGCCAAAAACGGCTGGCTCGTATCGAGTTGGCTGGTTTTGTTCTTAATCTTGCGGTGTGGTGGTCTGGTAATTAGGAAACCAGGTTTTCCCGGTCTGGTTTTTGGTTTGGATGAATTTACTAGCTGGTTAAACTGGACTGGCCGTTTATGTTATACATATATAAATTTAACTTCTTTCTACATATGTTAAAATATTAAATTACTACTTAATGAATATAAAGCTCATGTTTTCACTAAGTCCAAACATTTTATTTATATAACTGTAGCGGAATATAATTTTATGTTTTTTTCCTTTTTTCAATTGAATTCATATTATTAAGTGTTATTGGTTTTTAACATGCAAAAAGAAGATAACACTACTGATTTTGAATACACAAATCAAAATGCAATTTTTTTTTTTTCAAGACCCACAGCAAGAAATCTCCAAAAAAGAAAATGAAAAGAAAAACACGAACCGGCCAAATCGGACCAGTTTTGGCGGTTTGTATGGTCCGGTTGAAAACCTAAACAGTCCGGTTTGGTTTGGGAATTCCACAGCCGTAAAAGTGTGTCCGGTTCTAATTTCGTCAAAAACTGACCTAACCGAACCCTAAATACACCTAAATTTTCAAAAAAAAAAAGAAAAAGGGTATGAACTCTACTTTGTTACTTGAAAAGGTGGATACCGAATCCTTAATTTATTAAACATTAAGAGCACAAAACTAACGGCTCAAAAGTAACCACCTATTTTTATTATGTATAAGTTGTAACTTGAGCTCAGTCTTAGCATTCACTACTCTTGCCATCTAAATGGCTATATAATTAACCATAACAGTAACACTTAAAAAGTCACAACACATCATTGAACCATATTGTTTCGGTGCATAAGTTCAAACCATATTAGAAAGAGATTGAAATCAGATCGATGGATTCAACCATCACCTTGAGAAACGACGGCTAAGGAAGAACTTATGATCTGGGAGATGAGCCTCCACATCATGAAGCCAGTTGGTTGATGCCTCAAACCATACCTTCTCTTGCAGGCATTCTCGGGGATCATTTGGAGCTATTATGGAACTGTGGAGCTTGTAGGTAGCGAGTCCAATTACTGGTAGACGAAGATCAATCTAATTAGGAACCGCACCAGTATTCCTTTTTGAAAACTCGGCCTCAGTGATGCCTGAACGAGCATCATATACAAAATGTCACGGCTTATGAGAATTCAATCATATGCTTGTTTATGTAAGAAAGATGAAGAGTGACTGAGAGAGAAGAAAGTACTTCCGGGCTGAGTTGACAAGGAATGTATGGTCAGAAAAGATGCCTCTATATCCTTTCGCGATGGGCCCATAGGTACTCTATAGATTGGAAACCTGCAAACAAGTCAGTTGATTATGAGATGAAGATTGACAAATGGCATCTCTAACTGGTCAACTGAGTAATGTAACTAGGTAGTTTGTGATAAAGCGGGTCAAATTGGTTGAGTGGGTAGAAAGTCACCTAAAATAGTTTTTTATTGCGTAAGATCTCTAAAATTAAATCATATTAATCGAAAAAGTATATTAATACTGAATTGATATAAATTTTATAATCATATTAAACTTAGTAAATATTTATTCAAATATAAAAATTTAGGTCTCAACCTGCTCGTTTTGACAGTTACCAAAAATTACCCGTTTTGACCTGTTACCCAAGTCACATGATGCACCCATTTTACCACCTCTAACTTTCTAAGTATAGTAAGCGCTGTACCATAACACAGCAACCCAGCTAGTTGGCAAAAGATCAGAGCTACGATATGTGCTAAGCTGTGGAATTCTGGTGCAAGTTCTGAAGCCTGTTTTAAAGAAGTGAGCATAAGTTTCAGCATACACAAGTGGGCGGTTCATTAATTAAAAGATTTAATTGTCCAAGAAGTTAACTAACCTTGTCAGATAACGGTCTCCGGAGATGTGGCAGGATGCTCTCAAAAAACTGAAATTCTAGAGTGCCACGTGAACTAAAACCTTCACTTTTATAGTCACTCGGCAGTTGTTTCAAGTTCACGAGGTTACATGAGGCAGATGATGATGACCCATCCGATACAGACTTGGTTTCACTTTCTGAATTATGAGAGTTGATATCAGCTTCTTCATTTGTAGACCTGATAGAATTTAAAAAAAAAACCTTGTTTAGTAAAACACGACATACAGTTCTCATATATGTTAAAAGAGTATTTTCTGCTTCAGGAATAGTAGTTGATGTGGCTGAAATAAATAATTTGGACATAAAATTAATTGGTCGTAGGCTTTTTCCGTGAAAGCCATGCAATATCAATGTTATAGCTAACTATAGCTAACTGGTCAATCTATATTGAGATCCTAATACTGCTTGTTACAGTTAATGGAAACTTACTCGCTAAGCGTTTTTAAATTAATAACTTATACAAATTACTGATATATATCAATGTTATAATTAAGTAACAGATTGTATTATATATATACAATTTCTTGTGATTAAAATATCAACCATGATCAAACATATTCAGAATACTTTTTTCTTGGGTCAGAACATTTTAGATATGTTCTCCAGTGCAAGATCACATTATTCATACCCAAATGATATCAATAAACCATTTAAATAAAACCTGATCTACAATAAAGATGAATGCCTACTACAGAATTCTTACAACACTCATGTATATGGTTCTTATTTTCAGAATACGACAAGACCGCTTAAATAAAAGCTACGTCACTGCATGCTACGTACTATGCTAACGCCACAAGAATATTATATTATACTTCTTCTTCTCTTCTTTTTTCCTTCAAAAAGACAAGTTAATTAACCAATAAGGAAGTGAATCCAACAACCTAATAATCTAATTACATGTGTACGTTCTTCGAATGAACTATTCAGTAACCTTGTGGATACAGGGTGTGTGACTATATTTACTCTATCATTCATTTACTACATTATACAGTCAAGAAAGATTATATCTTACTATGTTACTTGTTCTATTGCACTCTATCTCATCATGCATATTACTATACTATTCTATGATATAACATGGATGAAAACAAACATAAGTCCTTGATAAAGAAAGTACTCAACCATTAAATTGTAAAGAATCAAATAACATATCAACCAAACATAAACAAGATTAAAGAAACCGAAAGAAAACATTAGATACTCACCCAACCGTCATTTCTTCTTCTTTAGGCTTAACGTAGATCTGCATACCCGATAAAGATGGACAATAAAACTGTGTAGTCCGGAATCCATCGGACAACACCAATGGCACTCCAGCTCCATAAGCACTCCATTCAGTAAAACTTTCCCACATATCTCCAACGTAAAAAAATTGGGCAACTTCCATTTTCCCCATTTACTTGTTCATTTAAATTCACCTGCAAATGCAATCCGTAAAATTTTTACAACAATCCAAACATTTTAACAATTGAATATATACACTATTACATACATACTTCTTTGACTTCATATTTATCTCTATTCAAAAGTCAACAAGTCCAATTAAGAAAAACATTAGTATATTAGTACACTTAAGGTAAACTAACCCTTTTGCACAATAGATTATTACAATTAGTAATTATACTAATTGTAACTCTTCAATTTCACTAGTATTTTATTAGTTGTGGTTAATATTATTTATACTAAAAATAGTAATAATTTTTGGACGTGACATCATAAAGACACAAAATAAAAATTAAAAATTTACTTCAAATATTGAAATTAAAAAAAAAGACTGATTATATGAATTAAAAATAAACATCAAGTGTTTATGCTACGCTGAACTTCAATTTCAAGTATACCTGAGCAGGCAATCTTTGGGCACGAACAACAGGCATAAGAGACTGCAGAAAACTCTCCAAGTTAGTGATCTTATATTTTGGTCCAGATAACAATGGGAACGGAACTGCAGCATTTGGATTATCTGAATCATTTCGATCAGCATTGTTCACCACCACCACCTCTTGGTGCTGCTGTTGTTGTTGTTACTGTTGCCACTGCTGTTGTTGTTGCCACTGTTTTTGTTGCTGCCACTGCTGTTGTCGCTGCCATTGTTGGTGTTGTTCCTACCATTGTTGTTGTTGTCGCTGTTGTTGCTGATGATGACGTGGATCATTTCCACGAAATTGCTGATTTTGATTGCAATATGTATTTGAATTATTACCGTCACGATTGCGAGCATCGGTTCGTGAAGCAGTGAAGCTTTGAGAACCTGACATTATTTTATGTATAGTTGTAGTTTTAAACTAACAATTATTTTATTTCTTGTTTTTTTTTTTTATATCTTCTTCGTATATATATATATATATATCTGTATCTATTGATGAAATTGAAATGAGGAAATGTTAGGGTCTGTGAAGAAGGATTATGAATTGAGAAATTGCAGTAAAAACTTTCTAAAAGAAGAAAGAACAAGACTGAAAGAGATACGGCAATTGGTGTAATAGAGAGAAGACCGGTATATATAGTGGAGGCAAGTTTGTTATAATGACTATATTACCCCTGATATGATCACTGTTGAAGCTTCCAAATAGGGTTCCAGGTAGGGTGTCAACTAGTGGATAAGAATCGAATCCTCCATTAGCGATCCAGCTTAAATGAATCACGATTTAATTCATGATCTATTTAAATGGATTGTAATACGATTCATGATCAACTAATTTAAATAAATGAATTACTATCCATATTGATCCATTTATCAAAAATTTTCTTGTAACAATTAGAGTGAATATAAAGAAAAATTCTTATTAAAAAAATACTCGCAGCATTTACATCATCGTTAGTAATACATGTAAATTTGTTTACGATGGAAAGAGGAAAGAGTTGAGAAAAACAGAAACACAAATTGTGGTGTGGCACTAGTGCTTTTCACGTTCGAATATCACTTTATATATGTAGGCTGTAGCAACATAAATATAAATATAAATAAATATAACAGTTACAAAAAAGCCTAAAATGAACACCGCAACCGGAGGACGATTGAAGGAAGCTTGCGCAACCCGCATCGATGATGAAATTCGTTTGCTTTTCTTAGTCAATTAAACAAAAATGTAATAAAACAAAACATGAGCTGGTCGTTAACGTAAATTGATTTCGATTTTGTTTGATTTCATGATAAAATAATTACATGTAATTTTAATTTATAAAATAAGCTTTATTGATAAATTATTTGAATGAATATATTACTTCTAGTGCTGGGATGAGTGGTTACCGGTGAGGGTGCTAGACCTGGAGCCTTATATGAAGGGAATCAGATTACCGTATTTCGAAAAAGTATGCTAAATGGATAACCGGAATGGATGATTGATCGATTCAAGTATAATCCAATTAAAAGGGATCGATTTATTGGACAACTAATTAGATTAATAGGTATTTTTCGATCCAACAAATCATATAAATGAAGCGAACCGGATCGAATATAGATCGCAATCCGATACATTGACAATTCTACTTCCTTCCAAGTGTCCCTTGTGAGGGTATTTATGTCATTGCGAATAAATGAGAATAAAATATTGATTTTAATTAAATGTTTTTGTAACGTAACCAACTGTAAGATATATTATATTAGAGTATTGTATATTGTTGTAATGTGATATATTTTTTTTTTTGACTAAATTAGATGCAATTTGGTAAAGTTAATGTATAAGTTGTGGCTAATTTGTTACCATTGTTTATGTTTGAAAACGTTTTTGCAATTAATGTGATTAGTACTAATTGATCTATATTTTTATTTATCAAAATAAGTGTTCACAAATGGTGATAGTTAAATATTATTTTTTCTTATTCTTATAATAAAGTAATTACATAAAAACAAGGCACTTTTGTACAAATATGTAAGTAGGAATAGCAAGGAAATTTGTTATGTTTGTTTTGTAACAAGCTAGTGATCTTTTAGATAAGCAATAGTATCTTTGTGTTGAATTTGCTGATCATTTCTTTATTATTAGTATAGTGGTGAAATCACCAAACTCATTTTTATGAGAATGCCAAAGTAAGTACAAAACGTACTAACCTTACTATATTTAGTAGTCGAGGTACGTGGTATTTACCATATTTGGTAATCGAGCTATTCAAATTAGATAAAGTTTTGTAAATTTAATGTCATGGTTGTTGTTAATTTATTACCATCCAATATAATTGAGAAAGTATTATTTTCTTTAATTAAAATGATCATTATTACTTTATACGTCATATTCTAAGTGTTCATTTTATTATTTTTTTCTAAAGAAATGTTCACTTATAAAAAATAAGTATTAAAAATCATTAAATACCCAAATATATCTTCATTTATTACTAATTATTCTTAATAACTCAATTCTTAAATATCTCAAATCAAACTTATTTTAAATATAAGGACAAAAATGTCATTTACACTACTAGAAAAAATGCCATCTCCAACTACCTAAAATTGTTGCTACACAGTCAAAAATCATTGACAATAGCCGTTAGTAACGAAAAATAGCAATGAAAACAAGTCATTGCTAATACGCCTTTTGCTAAGTGTCAGATCGTTGCAAATTCATCAAACTCGTTGCTAATCAGCAACGAACTGTGATGTCGTTGTTAATTTCACATTACTGCTACGTTGTTTCTAATTTATAAAATAGCAACGAAAATAAATGTTTACTTAATTATTAAAGATAACAACGAAATAAAGTTGTGACTAATATTAGCAACAACAAACAACTAGTTGCAAATGAAGCAATGGTATCTGAAATATAGCAATGACGTAATTGTTGCTAAATAAAGAAAATACATAAATCAACATATTGCATAATCTGGAAAACCCATTATATATATACCTGTTCACAAATACATACAAACCATACACAACTACAATACACAAACCTGTTTAAACACAATCCAAAAATAAATACCAAAAGCAACTAATTTTCATATAAATATGGAATCATGTGCCAACATATGAACCGAATGCCACGATTCATCTAGTATATGTTACTAAATAATAACCCTTCAAAAATGGTATGGTAGCTAGAGTTACGACAATTACAAAAATAATACAATATTAGCTACCAATAAGTTAGTACTAATATTACCAAAAAGGGTTAGCCAATACCTAATCAGATTACTCGCTAGAGGATGTGGCATTTTGTTGATCGTTGAATTGTTTCTTCCATTCCTCCATCTCAGCCCTCTTTTCTTCCCTAAGTTCTTCCCTCAAATTTTCAAGTCGACTTTCAACTCTATCATCAACTTGCGACTCAATAATGGCTTCAACCCTAACATTGACTTCTGATTCAATGATGACTTCATTGTCATAGAAAGAAGATTATTTCGGACGAGATGAACTTGCATGGCTAAGTATCTTTGCAGCTTCTTGAGCTTATGCAAAACCATAAACATTTTTCTTCTTAAACTCCAATTACCTTTAACCATGTTTTTGGGTCAAAAGGAAGGCCCGAAGTTGAATCGACACCATTAGTAGTTTTGGCAACTTCATCATACTTCTCAGCAACCTTTGTTGATCTTGTATCACACCATTCGCCTTCACCTTTGTTAAGTTTGTGCAATCTCTCGTAAGCTTTAATTTCACATAGCCTTTTTCTCAATATTTTCTCCTACAAAAAATAACCAAGGATTAAAACTCAAATACGCTTATAGATGGAATACGAGAGTCTATATACATTAAGAGGAATTATACACATGCATTTTAACTAGTGAGCGAGTTAGTGCGAAATAGTGGGCTATATAGCAAGTCATACAACATGTCATGTAGCTTAAAGGGGTCAAACAGGTCAACAAATCAACGGGTTAGTGGGTTTATATAACAAGTTCTACATGTCAAAGGGATCATACAGGTCAATGTATCAATGGGTCGGACTGATCAAACAACAACGAAAAAGTTAAATGCGAGTTTTAATAGGTAAAAGTGGGTCATATGTGTCAAACTAGTCATACGGGTCAACAGATGATAGTGGTCAAATAGATCATACATATTAGTGTAAGTTTAAACAAGCAAGTACGTAAATTGGGGGTTTCATTCAACTAAGACAAAATAAGAATATATGATGTTGAGTCTAACTTCTTTAAAACATATCAAACATCAAATATCAGTAACTTTTTTCCAAATTCATCATAACCCACCGCCAATACTTCTCAACAAACACTATATGTTATTAGAACTAGTACCTGAAGGTTCTACAACTCGCAAGGTTCAAATTATCCTATTTAAAAATGTTATTGGAATTTAATCCCTCATGCTTAGAAGACCATATCCTTTTTTACACATTTTTATATCAGCCATGCTTTTTTACTATTTATAACAGAAAATAGGAAGAATAATAACACCTTAGCAAATAAAAACAATAACAAATTGTAAAACTAGCAAACATACCCATCGATGAAGGTGTGTTGTAAAACTGACAAACCCTCCCGTGTGTTTAACATAGCATCTTGTACCTTCTTCGTCACCAGGAACCGCTTTCCTATTTTTAGCACCAGCAATTGATCGTCTCTACCATTTCTCAGTCTCCCAAGTCTTGAGAATTGCATCCCAATCTTCAATGGTTACAAAAGCCGGTTTACACTCCTTCCACTCGGACGGCTTCTTACTCTTTGGTTTACGCTTACAACTTTCCTAACCATTCCCCATGTACCTCGACATCTATCCTTCGAGGTAATTACCTGGTGACAACCGTTGATGTCCAAAATCACATATACATAAATATACAATGTAAAAGATAACCATGTATGTAATTGTAGGTGGCAAAATGGGTGGGTGGGTCAATGTGAGTAACCGGGTAAAACTGGTTTCAGAAAATGAGTCCCGATTAAAACATGTTAGAGTCCAATTGGATAAGGGTCAAAAGTCCCGATTAACTATGTATGTAATACTCACTATTAAATCAAATTGAGATTGGAAACAATAACAATGCATATAGTACTTACTGTGAGTCGTCAACAATATGAATTAGTGATCTTTTAGAAGGCTTTGTCGGGATATTTTCTTTCAAGCATGCTCCTTTAGGACCCCTCTGTTGAGTACACAAGTTTTGATCTATATAGATAATAATAGAATTTAGTGCAAATCATTATTTTCAACCTTAGTTTACAAAAAAAAACAAAGTTGTAAGAAAAAAAAAATCTGAATCAGTCTCCATGGATGCTTGCGATTCAGGTTGAGTTGGTGACACTTCATTCGGTGTTGGTGGTGGCGAATGAGGCGCTGGTAGTGTAGCTGGTGGTGTTACTGGTATTGGTGAATTAGATGTTACTATTGGTAGTTTGGATCCCAATGTGTGTGGTATGCTACCTTGACGGGCACCCCTCCCTCTACTTCCTTTGTATGCTCCAACCATATGTAATGTTAAAAATCAGAAACTAAAATCGGGTTAGAAAGTGAAAGATACACTACAATGATGAAACTGTATTGGAGCATACAAAGGAAGTAAATATAGATTATGGATTACATAAACACCATTCGTTATCACTACTTGATAAATCTAAATCATCTACGTCTTCCTCATCAAAATCTTCCTTGTCATAAACTTCTAAGTCCTCGTTGGTCGTTATTATGGTTTGGGTGGGTACATCTTCATGCATAAACTCTTCAACTTCGGTTGACGATGAAAGACAAACTTGATCCAAATTACCATCGACCTCCACAATAGTTGGTGGAGGCATTTCATCTTCTTGGTAAAACCCTTCCATTGTCGGTGTAATTACATCATCTTGCACAATGTTAGGAATTGTATTATATGTGCTCCTTGCTTTTGTTTTACATATGCTAACCACTCGTTTCGATTCCTCTTTCTCGCAAGGTAAGTAGTGTCGTAAACTTGTTGAGCTTGTTCGGCTAAACGAATGGATCATTCCACCAAGTGTCGATTTCGAATTCACGTTAACTAGGCCATGTTTAGAATCAACTTTAACACCTCTTTCATTATCAAACCAATGACATTTGAATAAAGTAACTCTATGCATCCAACATAATGCAATTGTATGACATTAAGTAGAACGCCATAATAATCTTTCTCAAAGTCATTATATCAACTCCTTTGATGCACACACCACTATTTAAACTCGAAAATTCATTAATGACATAATGTCATGTGATATATAATATGATCAATGACGAATACGATTTCATCAAATGAATAAGATTTCTATTTATACGTCGTTAAGGTTGAGTTATATCTTCGCCAAAATTACAAGCTATAGTTAAAATCGAGCATTCCTTTCTTGCCAAATAACATACATTACCGCCATCAACACTAGATGAGAGCCTGTATACCATGTATATTTTAAACATGGATGATTAAATGCTTTCCTATAGGGTTTGCGACATCCTAGCCAGAAAGTTTTAAATCACGTTGTTGGTTAGAAAGGCGTTTAATTTACAAGAGGTTTAAAATCATAGATAGTAAGTAAATCAAGGCACCATAATTCACGTCGTCTGACTCGATAAAGAATCACATTTTAATCAGCCTGAGTGTTGCTTGAACCATAATTTACGTCGTCCGAACCAATTCTAGGTCGTCCGAACCGTATACAACTGGACACGAACTAATATTGGGTCGTCCAAACCATAATCTAGCTGGACTGGGCCATTAATTAGGTGGACCAGCCATATTATGGATGAGACAAGTCGTATACGGCTCAGGCTGGGCTGTATACGGTTCAGACCATCCATATACGGCTCAGTTCAACCGTATTTCAGTTCGTTGTTCGACTTCGAGTGTCTTGGATCTTCGGATGGCCATATCTTCTTCATTGTGTAGCTATTTTGAGTGATTCTTTCTCCCATGTTCTCGTAATTTCCTAACGAACAAAAGTACACTAATTAGGTGTGCTAACATGAAGTATAGAGGTCATAACACTAAGAGAGCAGTGGAGAACACTCGTTGATTGTTTTAGTCGTATTTTAATCGTTTTTAAGCCGTTTTGGTTGATTTTTATAGCATCGTCTATATTTTAGCCCTCATGAAATAATTTAGAAAATAATCATACAAATCAAATATTTTCATGAGTAAATAGGCTAAAACGGTGGAGATAATGCTAATAAAAACTTGACTTGTTGGGCGTTATCATATATATATTTATATGTATATATATGTGTGTGTGTGTGTGTGTGTTTATTTGTAATTCAACTTAAAAAGACGTATATTAAAAAGTAATTTGAATAGCAATGACTTATAATCATTTCTGATTTTATAACTTTTGTTGTTAAAAAATGTGAGAACTTTCCCTCCTAAATATGTTTTCCAATTATTTTCCCTTCAAAAAGTTTGCCCTCAACTTTGTTTCCCTTTAAAATATTTGTCTACTTTCCCTCTTATAATTTTGAGAAATTAACAACGATTTTAACATAAGTCGTTGCTAAGTTAACATAGCAATGATCGGTAAGTCGTTGCTAATTTGTCTAAGCAAAATTGTTTGATAAAGGTCGTTGCTAATTAATGGCGGGAGTTTTCCCTCCGAAATATGACACCTTAACAACTAATTTGGCAAAGAATATGTCGTTGCTAATCTAATAATTTGATTTTGTTGGTATTCGTTGCTAAAGTGTGATTTTGACAACGGCTTTATAATAGTTGCTAAAATTTTGTTAGTGATGACAGCTTTTCTAGTAGTGTTACTTACTCTATCCTAAATTGAATTGTTTTTTTTTGTTGAGAGACTTCCTTCTTGAGAGCGAGAGAATATTTTTCTATCCTTATTGTCTTTAAATAATATTTGAAAAATGCTACAATGTTATATGATAAAATATCTATTTTAGTTTTGTATAACGTAACCTTTGTGAAAATGTACAAGTACAGGTAGAAAGGAGATTTCATTAATATATAATTTTGGAAAAGAAGGTTTTTGTTTTTTAGATAAGATCCAAACGATTAAATGGAGTGATGGACATCTATTTTTTAGAATTAAGGATAATTGTTTGATAAAAGTCAAATGCACTTTTAGTAAGTTATTGTTGATTGTTGATGTATTTGTTCAGTTTTCTATATTGTCTGATATAATATTTAGGGGTTAAGACAGGGAAATGCACCTAATTATTACGTGATGTTTATTGTGTGTATTCAATTTATATTTGTTATTTTTAATGCATTCAACTTTCAAAAATTGTGTTTTAATGTACTATGTATTACTTTTGATGATGTGTCAACCTTTACGGATGTCACGTGGCACCTTAAACAGATGACACGTTAGCAAAATACATTTAAACACAATTTTTGAAAGTTAAATGTATTAAAGATAGCAGACATAAGTTGGGTACACACAATAGACATCGCGTAATAGTTGGCTACATTCCCTTGCCCTAATCCCTAATATCTAATCGATTAGTATGTTTTCGTTGCAAGTTGAAATGTATATAGTAACTAATATAGCTAGTTGTCGTACGCTATATAAATGTGTTTATATCATTGCTTTCGGTTCTAGCTTGTGAGCTATGAGTTTAAGAAGTATGTTTATACCAAGAAATGTGATATTTATGCTATCACTAAAGGACATGGTATAACTGAAAAATATATAGAATTAATGTTTCTATAAGAAAATGATATAAATAACACCTCGTTATAGTGAAGAATAGCAAAAGAATTTATGATAAACGGTAGACACTCACCTACGGCTATGGGAAACACTCGAATAATATAAAAATGGTAAATAAAGTTAGAAATAAAAGAACTAATATTATTGCTCGATTTCAATATTTAATACGTCACAAACTGTGTGCTTATAAAATATGAAAATTAGATCATTGAAGTCAATATCTCTTTGTCTTTAGCTAAAGATATGACATTATATACTTTTAATAAAGTTCTTTTTTTCGTCTTTAATAAGTTTTTCAAAATTTGTCAATATCAAATCACATTGCGATTTAGTACTAATCAATAATCACAAACGATTATACCTGCAACTAAATTTTAAAATTCAAATCATTAACTATGATCACATTTACGAATTACAAGTTTAAAAACCACATTAAAATAATTTTAGTTGATAATTAAAGAAATCTACATAAAAAATTAAATTTTTGTCAAACATGATTAAACATTAAAGTACTAATCACATGTGATTAAAGAGTAATCAAATACGAATTTTAAATCATTAGATATATTTATAGAAATAAATATCAAGTTGGAACTAAATGTGAATTATCATTTATCTATATTTACCCATCAAATACGTATTTTAAACTCAATTGTAAATCACATATAATTAAACATCATATCAACAATTACATGCGATTTTGACTAGAAAAATGCAACTTTAGAAATCTTTTCAACAAGTATCAAATTGTAGTACATGTGAACTGACATCTACCACTAGTTACTAATCGTTTATAAATTTTAAATTTCTATTACAAATTACATGTAATTATATACAGAACATTTTATAAAACTCGGTATATTTGCGAAAACAAAATTTGTCGAAAATATAGTTTGTGTAATCTTAATTAAAAATAAAGAGACGTTAATTCTTATGATGTAACTTTTATAGTTTATGAACGTACTAGTTATGACAAATTTAATTTATAAGTTTGAGAAGAAGCAGACTTTTAAATGAAAAAGAGTGATCCTATTAGTTAATTCATAACCTTTTTAACATTTTTAAATAAACCCACCCTAAATTCACGTATCCAGTCAGGCCGTCTGCTATAGTGTATATATACTCGATCAATCTCAATATATATTGTATTACTAACAATATAACTATATATAAATTAGGACTAACGTTATGTCCGCGCAAAATACAAGTAATTATTTTGTAAACTATGTTTAGTTAGGTTCGTTAGTTTTTCATGTTAAATTCAAAACGAAGGTTTCTTAAGTCAAGATATAAGAAAATGCATATCAAAATAATTGAATGTCTAGTGTAACACCATAACATACGACTAATGATGATATTAACTAATGTTGACATTAATTTACACAAAATTAAAGTACAAAACATCATCACTTGGCAGATTCATATTAAAGGAACGACATGCTAAAAGTATATTTTGACACAGTTGTACAAATCAACAAGTCTTTGAATTATCGGGCGACTACAAAAACCAAATTGTTTCGACATTAAACCGCCAAGGAAAGACACGCTCATGATCTTCACTCACTCTTGATTTTTAAATAGGAATAGGATGTTAAAACTGAATTTGATTGATTGGATGTGTGATCCACGATCTGTTTGTGCTAATCTATTGTAATCGTTCATATTCTGCCGTAGTGACTTGTTAGAGCATATTAGACACTAACTATCCGTAATTCAAAGTGAATTATTACGGAGTAATACTTATAAGATATTTCATTTACCAAGTATTTTACATTGTAAAAGAAAAAAAAACACAGACACATGTATAAAATTTTAGAGTCAAGTTTTACATGCGTAAAACATAATTAATAATAATATAATATAATCGTAACACATATATAAAGTAAGAGACTTTACATTTATTATAGTATATAGAATAGTATGTTAACTAAGATCATTCCATGATTAATTGCAGACTAGAAATCTAACGTAAACAAGGATATAAGTAAAGTTACATAATGTAAACAACATAAAACAAGTAAAATAATTAAGCATAATCAACAAAACATTTATTAAAACCAAGTCTAATCTCGACATAATACTTGTTATTTTAATCGAAGAATGTGAAAGTTACAAATGAACCATTATTACATCATATTTTTGCATATATACTGCCGAAATGCATTTTAAAATAGATATCAAATAAAGTCTATTGATATTTAATTAATAACAAATGCACAATTAAAATCGATATAAATTTGACACAATTACTCGGTGAGCGACACTCAACGTGCGATTCTTCTAAAACCATTTTAAATTCAGTTCAACTTTAAAATATTTAATCTTCCAGATTACAAGTTCACTTCCTACTGTTAAGGGATTAATGAGACCGTTTTCCATTCAAAAACATTATAAAAATGTGTCATTATATTTTAATAACAATTCAAAAGTAATATTAATATATTTTATAACAAAAACATTTTAATAATATACTGTTGAATATGAAATAACTACATATATATAAAATATTATAACCAATTATAGATTGATTGCATATGAATAATAAACTAAAAAAACATAGTAAATATATACAAAATTTGCAAACCATACTATTATTTCTTCAATTAAGGAATTGAATGCTCATTATTCTCCTTACAGTGACTGTGAATGCTTAATTAAAATAAACCTTTTATCTTTATTCTGAAGTCGGTTGAAAAATGAATTTAAACGGACTTTTATCTTTATCTTCAAGTCTTTAGATAAATCCTGGACTCTTAATTCGGATTTATCCATTCCGCTCATAAGGCTCCTAGCTCCTTTACACTCAACGAATTAATTCCGATTTCTTCTATCTTTTGCATGTTAACCTTCAATTGTCTTCATTTTCAATAAACCTCCTTCATATTACCTAATATACGAATATGAACGAATTAAGTAATAAATTTACGATAATCATATTATTTGATAAAACAACTAAAATTAATACCTACAAACATATACAATTTAATACTTATCATATATATGTTGTATGTTCTCTACCACTGGGCTACAACTATATGTATACATGTGTGTATGCGCACGTGTTAAACCAGGTATATAATCATATTATTTGTTAGCCAAACTGTTAGTCAAATACCAGTTTAAATATATGATGACGTAAAATCGATCTAAACTTAGAACTCGGTTTTAGACTAAGCTAATATGTTCACTTTTTAATTCATGTGTTAAACCAGATTTGTAATAAATACTTAGTGAAATTAGGTGTTTAATCAGTTTAGATCGAGAGTCAGTCTGGACTGTCTGTAAATCTAGACCGTCTGTCAATCTGGCTTGTGCGCCAGTCAAAATTGATTGTCGTATTGTAACAACCGCCAATTTAGGGCTTGTAATTAGTGCCTAAACTACTTGTAAACACATGTATTTAGTTTTGTAATATTCTAAGTATATGGAACATTTTGGTGTAATTACATACACGCTTACGCGATTTGATTAAATCGTGTACATACGAACCGGACGAGGTCCGACTTATATTTGTTAGAGATGTTGGTGACAAAATTTATAAATAACGTGACGTTATCCAAACAATCATTATTTACTATGATATATTACACGAATTTTCGTATTTATTTAAAACATAATTAAGAATCTTAAAAAGATTTCGCGAATAAACAATTAGGAATTTAATCAACTACAAGACATAATGCTACTAGGAAACGCAAACACGCGGGCCGGAGACCCAAGGTGGGTCGGCCCAAGCCCGCGAGCCCAACCCTTTTAACCCACCCTTCTCCTTGTTAGCCTCACTTTACACACACACTTACACCCATTTCCTCTCATCTCTCTCTCTCTACAAATCTCTACAACACTCTCTCTAAAAACTGAGATCACAAGAACTATACCACCAAAAATCGTTCATCATCACCACCCTTACACAAGCAAGAGGTTCATCATAATCATCATCACCTTCATCTCCTCAAATTTCGGATTTTGTTGTAAGAAGCTTCAAAAACCCTTTTAAATGACTTGTAAAGCTTCTATTTACATGCTAGCACGTTTACTCAACAAAGATTTGCCCAAAAACCGACTTAAAAAGGGATTTTTAAAGATAATTACCCGAACAGTTCGTCCTGCGAGCCGAGATCTGTTCGTCTTGCGAGCCGAGATCTCAACTCGCAGACCCAAACCTAAACCCTAAATCTCAACTCGCAGGATTGACCTGCGAACCGAAATGTCAACTCGCAGGGTTGACCTGCGAACCGAAATCTCAACTCGCAGGGTTGACCTGCGAACCGAAATTTCAACTCGCAGAGTTGACTTGCGAACCGAACCTTGTGAAATCAGACTTGACCAAATTCCCGAATTTACATTCCAGATGAGATTTTTAATAAAGTAATGTTGTAGATATAAAATTTTTCCAAGCTGACCTGGCAGCTCGACCCCAGCCAGGGGCTCTGCCCCTTGGACCCCGCCATGGGGCTGCCGCCCCTTGGACCCCGCTACCCAGGAACTTATAAATACTTTTCACAACTAAATGTCGAACGCTTACAAATAAAGAAACCTGATACAACGATACATATGATAATAACACTTTTGAATTACTATTACAAACCGTCACCAACGGGCCCTAATTGTTTTCAAAATACAAACGGATTACTAAACGAACACATGGACATTTCCTAGTTGAGTAGACAACTAGCATGGGTGATCTCTTAAGACACCAACTTAATTACTTGCTTACTTACAACCTTGTGCGTTTCGGACGCCAGAAGGTTGCAGGGTTCTGAGAACCGATTCACGGACTTACATCTGCTTACTTTGTTGATTTCACTTACGAACTTACTAGACTCAGGTGAGTCTTACAGCCCCACTTTTACTGTTTTTATACTTTGGGGTGAGATACTTAGCCACTGTTTTACACGTGAACACAATGTACTGAACTGATTACTTTTACACACATTGCATGAGTTACTTTTATCCACTGAAAGCCTCCTATCTTTAGTTGTTAATTATGATTAAGCGCGATTACTAGTAAATGGATCCATTTGGGATTGACAATCCCTGTCTGGGGTGGAGCGCCACCACGTACAGATTAACACGTAGAAACAGACATTTGGTAATTGTTACATATGAGTGTCCGGATAGCACTCACGGGGGTACGTGATTAATTTCACACCAAACGGTTAAGCTTCAACTTTAGAGCTCATGGCAACTGTACTTACAAACTGATTTACTTACCTTGCTTGATAGCATTGCCGGTACTTGATTGTGGTTCACAAACGATTACTTTACTACTAACCCTGTGAGATTCACCAACCTTTTGGTTGACCCTTTAGGCTTTGTATCTCAGGTACCCATACGGAGTAGGATCACCCCTGGACATTAGCTAGAGTCGCATGATTTCTACATTGCATCTAACGGAGATTCTTAGCATTATCTTTTGTATATTATGATTATGTAATAGAATCTCCCGCTACACGCGTGGACTCTAGGGAACTACATTTTTGTAACCGAAGACACTATGTTTTCAAACCTTGTATTTATGAGATGTAACTACTTTTCAAACGTTGCATATAGATGTCGTTTGCTTTAACCATGGTTGTTGATATTTGATTAGTAGCACCCCAGACACTTGCTTCCGCAACAACGCACATGAATTTGGGGGTGTTACACGTATGAACACCAGTTGAAAATGAGTTTGCTGAAATTAAGCAGACTGAATATTCGAGAATATATTTCTCTTTAGGAATTAGTTTACTAATTAATTACAAATTGCATAATTAGTATATATTGTGTTCTCTAACGAAGAGAACGTTGTAAGCTTGTAACCTTAAGAATTAGTTTTTGATTTATATTTTGCGTTCTTAACTCGCCAAGATCACAAAGTATTTGATTGTGAGTTCAATAAAAGTAGGATTGAAAGTAATTTTCACTTTACTTTATTGTTTTTACAAACTTTCATAGTATTGGAACCTAAAATATCCTTTTTTAAGTACGGGGCGGGTTGGCCAACCCATAATCACTTTATTATTCTTTGATTTCAGTTTCATAAATAGTTAGCGTGTGATTAATGATTAAAAAACTATAATATTACAATTACTAGCATTAGTTTTCTATTAATAACGCAATTGAGAAGGTTTTATCATTTATGCATTTGAATACAAATTGGATGACATTCAATCTCTCTGATCCCTAGCCCATTTGGCTATCGTCTTTTCAATTAAATATTTACAGTATATCTTTTAAGGAAAATTAAATTATTTGCCCCTAAAATTGAACTTATAAAAAAATTTGCCCCAAAATATTTAAAAAACACGAATTTACCCTATTTGGTCGCACGTCAAAACCTGACCTGCGACCCGGTAACCTGCGACCTACGATCCCGTGACTGCGACCCATGCGACCCGCTACTTCCCGTAACCATGCGACCCGATCCCCGGTAACACTGACCATGCGACCGCCAATTTTTATCTGTGACCGGTGCGACCCATGATCATGCGACCCCCTTCCCAAAACTGAGACCATTCGACCAGTTCATCGTTATTTACAACCCGTTCACCATGACCATGCGAACGAACTACGACCCACGACTCGTTTTTAGACAAAAATATAAATAAGATTTTTTAGATTTTGGATTAGATTTTTTATACTTTTTCAGATTGTTTTGGATAACATTTTTTCTTTTAAAGGCTACCCGAATTCCAGTTGTTTTTCATCAAAAAACACACTTTCTAAAAACACAAATGTTCTCTTAATAATCTGTAATCGAATACAAGGAATTTGCTGGCGAAAGAATTGCAACACATTATTCTTCAGAATATAAAGGTACGTTTGTTCTGTAACTCGTTTCAGGCAATTTATTTGTAATTCAACAACAATATGAGTCAAGCAATTGATAAGTATAAGATGTATGTTTGTTCAGGAGGACATTTTGAATATATTAACAATATGCCGATGTATTTGCCTGTAGATTGTTATAGAGTGCCTATAAAACTCCCTGTTGCACCCGAAAACCCTTTGACATACAAAGTTTTGTTAAAATATGTTTTAAAGAAAGTTGGTCTACCACTTGGTACACAAATTCATATGAAATATAGGGTGGATCAATATGTTGTTGATATTACTGATGATGAAGATGACTTTGGGGAGTTTTTATGTCATGCAATTAATAACAGTCTTAACAATAGTCCAATAGAAATTTACATTGTTGACATTGTAAGAAATGTTTCGGGTATGGGGAGCAATCACCCTAGCAGTAGCAGTAGTGGTTTTCAACAACATTTTCAACAACTTCAAACACAAGAGGATAACCAACTGCCTGAAAATCAACAATATCAAACATTGCCACACATTTCTTTTCCTTTTCAAGCACAACCACCACAACCACCATATTTTCAATCATTTCCACAATATCATTATCATGCTGCTACAGAATTCCCAATAAATAACACATATCCAACACAAATCAACCAAGATACACAGTTTAAGGTAGTTGAACTACCCCGAGATGATCAAGAGGGTGTTAACCAAGATCAAAATAATTCACAATATCATGTGGAGGTTCCTGATGATCATCCTCATGATTATGATCATTATGGTGAAGAAAAAGTCCCGAAAGTCAGAAATATTGAGCATGCGTTTGTTAATGATGTTCTTGAGGATAATGATGATGATGAGGTTTCGGATCCGACAGACACATATGAAAAAGAAATACCGATGGCACCCAAAAATGATATATTCTGGAATATGCCTCCTTTGTTATGCGAGAATGATCGAGAAGAAATAAAACGTCCAGTAACCATGTATGAACTCTCTTACCGGGTTCAACTTGGACAAACATTTGAAACAAAGGATGAGTTACTCCTACAATTGCATACGAAGTGTGTCGAAGATGGTTTTCAGATTACGCCAAAGAAGTCAGACAAGAGTCGGTACATCGCGTATTGTTTATTGCCTAATTGCAGTTGGAAGATAAGTGCAGCACGTATCAAAGATAGCAATAACTTCCAAGTCAGGAAGTTTGTTGATGTTCACACTTGTTCTCGCACTCAAATTATGAACAATAACAAACATGCAAGCCAAAAAGTGCTCGGTCACATCTTGAAGGAGTTGATGACTTTGGAAGGACGTGTTTATAGAGGCAAAGAAATTAAACTTGATATGTCTGCCTGTTTTAAAATCAGCCTATCATACACGCAAGCTTGGAGGGCAAAGTGTTACGCAATAGAATTATTGAGAGGTAGCGTGGCAGATTCATTTCGAGTGCTACCCCTTTACCTACACAACCTAAAGCTGAAAAACAATGGGAGCACAACGAATGTTATTACAGATGAAAAAGATAGATTTTTAATGTGTTACATGTCCATTGGTGCAGCTGTAAGTATCTAATATTTGTTTTAAATTACGTATTATTTTTGTGTTTGTTGATATTTTAACATTTACTCTCTTTGCAGATACGTACATTTATTAACTATACGCGTCCAGTAATTATGATAGATGGGTCACATTTGAAGGGTGGTTACCTGGGTACTAATTTAGTTGCTGTAGCGATGGATGGCAATAATGGCATCTTGCCACTAGCGTATGGCATTGGGGCAGGGGAGACGGCGGACCACTGGACGTGGTTCTTGTCAAATTTACGTGATGCTTTTGAATCTGCTGGTGGAATTGAAAACCTGACTATCATTTCCGATAGGGCCCCTTCAATTACAGCCGCTATTTCACAAGTCTTCCCAGAGGCATTTCATGCCTTATGCTGTCGTCATTTACTGATGAACTTGAAACACAAATCTTCGAGGGTCAAGTACTTTGAGTGGCATTACTGGAAAATGTGTAAGTCTTACCGGAAATCAGATTTTGATCATCATTTTGATGTCCGTTGTAGACGTTTACTAGCATCAGCTGTTGTTATTAGAGACGTTGGGAAACACAGATGGTCAAGGCATCATGCTATACATCCACGATATGCATACATGACATCTAACAGTGCAGAGTCTCTTAATGCTCTGACCAGACATGCTAGAAGGCTCCCTGTGACAATGTTATTGGAGTATTTTTGAGCTTCGGTACAACAGTGGTACTACAAACATCGTCACACTGGAGAAGGACTTACGACGACTGTTACACCATATGCTGAGCACAAGATCGGGAAGAGAAATGGGAAATCTAGAAGATGGAATGTCAATCCATCCACAAATTTCATTTTTGAGGTGTTGGATGGAATAAAAAATGCGACAGTTAACTTGCAAACAAGAACATGCAGTTGCATGCAATGGCAGTTGTCAGGTTTACCTTGTGGACATGTTATTGCAATGGCCCATCACTTCAATCAGGATGAAGTTAGCTGCTATGCGGAGACTTATTTCACATCAGAGACGTATTGAGCTGCCTATGCGGAGGCTATTTACCCAATGGATCATCCTTCAGAATGGCTGGATCCTGGTGATCTTATGACTGTGTTACCGCCGGTCCTTGTAAAGAGGCAATCTGGTCGTCCACCTGGCCGTGCTCGTATTCCTTCACAAGGAGAGGAGAAAGGGAAACGACAATCAACACAACAATGCAGTCGTTGCAACGAAATTGGTCATAGTCGATCTGGTTGCACATCTCTTTTGGATAGAACAGACGAGCCGAGTCAATCAAGATCAAAATCAAGATCAAAATCCAAGGTTAAGACCTAAACATCTCAGTCTACTCAATGTTTTGGAACTGAAAATTTGAATTCTCCTTGAGTGTAATGTTTTTAGCTTTACGTGATGATTATGTATTACTTATCAATGTTATGTATCTTGTATTATTTGACATTGTAACGTCTTAGTTATGTATCTTTTATTATTTGACATTGTAACGTCATAGTTATGAATTGTTGTGTTAGTAGATGAAGTTGTGATAATTCAAAGTTCCAAAATAACAAAATGAAATATAGTTTATAAACATGAAGTACAAAATAACATAATGTATCAATCTAGGTCGGTGGTAAGGAAATCGGTGGCTCATAGTCATACCGCGCTCTAAAAAATGTGTCCATCATCCTCAATCTATAAGCAGCGGCTATCTCGTGGGTCGACCCACTCACCCGATGGTCGAGTTTACAAACCACCTTCTCCATATTAATGCACACCCACACTCCACAATCACCAAGTGGGCCCTCCTGCTGAGGCACATCCTCTGCTTGCTCAAACAACAACTGTATGGTGTCTCTCGAGAAGGATTTGTTCTCCAAACTGTTCTTCCAATAATTTATCGCGCGCAAATATCCCGGAAGGTAATCACCTAAAACCTTAGCAAACTCGAGTCGCTCCTCGTGTCGACCACAATCAACAAAGCTATCATATCCCACTACGCTAAACGTAATAAGATCCAACACCATAAGCACCCAGTGATCGGTCCTACTGAGGTGATAGGGGAACAATACCTGCGTATCAAATCAAACTTAGTATTTATTGAAAGGGAAACGACTATATTTAAGATCAAAATACCATATATTAGTTACTTACATAATCAACTTCCCACCATGTCTCTGGTCTCATCTGCGAATCGCTTGCAATAGGCGTAATCCACCCGACCATCTACCTTCTTTTTCTCTTTCTCCTTTTTCTCCTTCTTCTACTCCTTTTCTTTCTTCTCTTTCTTCCGCTCTTTTTCCTTCTTCTTTCTCTCAATCTCCTCTTTCTTCTTCTTCTTCGCCTCGTCCATACTCGTTCTCGTGAAATGTTTCATAATTTCAAGAAACCCTATAGGCATAATCGTCCATCGCTTTCGCACCTCAATCTGAGTGGGCCTAAACTCAATCCTGCGTCTCCAAAGCAATAAGTGGAACGCCCAACCATCAATATGTTGTATAGAAAAGAAAACAAAATCAGCAAAAACATTATAAAAAGGCGTAAATTTAATAAAGTTAGATTCTTACCAAATTCTCTAAGTATCCACTAAATTCCTGCCCAGTCAATCGTCCCCAAAACTCTCGGGTTAAACAAATCTTCGGGATCCACAAACAACGCACTGAACCACCACTCTCATATAACTCGTGCACTGTGGCTGGTCCGACAATGATCCTACCCGAACTACCTGGAGGAGGTGGTGGAGGCGGAGGAGTGAGAAGGCAATTATCTGGGTTCTCTAAAGTGGCCAGTAACTCCTGTATATAATCATGATGAACCTGTAACTCCTCCTCAACAGGTGGCCTTTCCCCCTTCTCAGTAATCACCTGGTCTTCATCGGCACCCAAATCAAACGCCACACTACTCGGTACCTCCTCCTTTAGACGAACCGAAGTACAATCAAATTTCTTGTTCACAAGCCGCCTCGCAGCCTGTGTCACAAACGGCGATATCATACGCCAGGCAGCTCGTCTTTCTCGAAGACTACGACGCAACTCAAAGATACGCGGCGCAGAAACATGGGCCGCAAAATCGGGTCGTGTATCAGATACATACGGGCCTACGTCAGAACCAGGACCCGTATCGGATGTATATCCATCAACATCATCATGGCCCTGCAGAATGAAAAATAAACGTTACTAGATTTTCACCAATCATGGTCTAATTTTATATTATCTTGGACGTGAAAAGTAATACCTGAAGCGCTTGGAGATCCCGCTGCATAGCCTGCATCCGCTCTAGTAACATGACTATACTGGCCTCCTACATATCCACCCGCTTCTGTAAGGTGGCCACCGTCTCTCGCAGGATCGTCACCTCCTCCTGTAACCCCGGCTGAGAGGTGTGATGGGGTCTACTCTGTGTACCCGTGGCCACTGTATCTCGCAGGGTCGTCACATCCTCATGTAACTCCGCCTGAGAGGTGTGACGGCTAGAACTCCGTGTACCCGTGGCCACCGTCTCTGGTAAGGTGGTCACCTCCTCATGACTGGTCCTCGGTTTCTTCTTCGGCCGATCATCACCACCTATTTGCTGGTCAAAGAAGCGTGCGCTGTCAATCCACCAAGGACACTCTAACTCGGTTTTCGTCGGTTTCAACGTCCTCAACGGCCTTTGCTTTTTGTTTGTATCCGCCTGCAGTTATAAATAATAAAATACCAATTAATTTATAAAAAAAAAATTGGAAATGTCTTTTCTGTAAAATTGACAAACCAGCAATATTTCAGCTTAATCTCAACATGCTTTCATGCACAATCGTCCATTATCTAAATATAATTTAAGAACAATTGATCAAAGTAATTTTTTTACCGGTATATGCAATAGCTCTGCAAACTCTGTCCATTTCGTAACTAGTCTTCTTCTTTCCCAGTAAATTGCCCGAGGAACTCTTTCGTTGTCTTTTTTGATCGCAACCGTCTCTAATTGACGGTAAAAAGCCTCCCATATCCAAATCTAAACAATAAACAAACAAAAAAATCAACCAATTTTAGTAAATTATATACAAATATGCAAATTTTAACAATAAAAATAAATATGATGCTACCTTAAAAGCCCAGACGAAACCGCTCAATGTGTACTTCATCCCAGACTGACTGAGACGGGTCCCCAACCCCTGATGCAACTGCTCATAAGTTCTATCCCAAATACGAGAACCCCAAGGGTACTCGTTAACGACACATAAATCCCCTACCAAGTGCATTAAATCAGACTCAACTCGATAAGATGGCTGTTTTCCCCTAAACCCAAGCTCCACCAGCAAAATGATACACAATCGGACACAATCTTCATCGCTAAGTTTTTTCTCCCCTATAAACGTGATTTTCTCTAAAACCATATCTTCAAAGTCTTTTATATGTACAGTCGTCCCCAAATCCAGGAATACCCGCTCTTTAAATGTTGGGGTAGTGTCACGAACCTCCGAAGGAATATACTTAACCATCTCAACATCGGCACCGAACCGAAATCCGGACACTAGACAGAACTCCCTCCGGCCAAATCGTATAGAATAACCCGGCATGATCCTAAACCACAACTCCTCAGCCTCCTAGCGAGTCTTCTTCAAAATTGGAGGATCACATCTTAATTGGAGTAAATGATGTACATTACCCGGGTCATTATCCAGACACTTTATATCTAACCAAGGGCCGAAGCATGTCTGTCTAAATATTTGCTCCTGCTCAACTGTCAACCATCGCTTAATTAATTTAACCACCTTGAGTTGGTTCTTCAATGTCAACTTTGCGTTGATGAACTCCTACAAAATTAATCAATCAAACACAATTGGTTAGATGTAAAGTCAAACTTTGTTAAGCAAGGTCAAATACAGTAAATCATAACCAAAAACTATCAAAACGGGTCAAAACCAATCAAACATTGTAAAGTAACGTCAAATATACTAAATTCAAGTCATAATAAGCAAAAAACATTAAACGGGTCAAAAGCAGTCAAACATTCTAAAGTAAGGTCAAATATAGTGAATTCAACCTAAAACAAACCAAAAACCATCAAACGGGTCATAAAGAAGTCATACATTGTGTACTAAGCTCCAATATAGTCAATTCAACTAAAAAATAACCAAAAACCATCAAAACGGGTCAAAACCAATCAAACATTGTAAAGTAACATCAAATATACTAAATTCAAGTCATAATAAGCAAAAAACATTAAAACGGGTCAAAAGCAGTCAAACATTCTAAAGTAAGGTCAAATATAGTGAATTCAACCCAAAACAAACAAAAAACCATCAAACGGGTCATAAAGAAGTCATACATTGTGTACTAAGCTCAAATGTAGTCAATTCAACTCAAAAATAACCAAAAACCATCAAAACGGGTCAAAACCAATCAAACATTGTAAAGTAAGGTCAAATATACTAAATTCAAGTCATAATAAGCAAAAAACATTAAAATGGGTCAAAAACCAGTCAAACATTCTAAAGTAAAGTCAAATATAGTGAATTCAACCAAAAACAAACCAAAAACAAACCAAAAACCATCAAACGGGTCAAAAGGAAGTCATACATTGTATACTAAGCTCAAATATAGTCAACTCAACACAAAAGAAACCAAAAAAGTCAAATAACCTCAAATATAATCAAAACGGGTCTATGTGTACTTAAAATAGTCAAATAAAGCCTACTTAGATCAACACAAAGTCAACACAAATCTAAATTGTCAAATAACGTCAAACTCCATCATATAAAGTTAAAAAAGTGAATATAAATCAAAATAAGTCAAAATAAGTCAAATAAACTAAAAAAATTCAAAATAAATCAAAAAAGGGAAAAAAAGTGTCATAACGATCTCGATCCCGTAACCATGCGACCCGTGACCGAGGTTTTCAGCTGCGACTCGTTCACCGGTCACATACCATACTCGTTCATCGGTCCAACACATGCGACCAGCCCAAAATCAATATCATTCGAACTTTTTTCGTTTTTTTTATCAAACAAACACATAAAATCGTTTCGTAAATCATTTTTTTAACTTTAATATCACAATTAATAAACATATTAATGCCTAAAATATAAAAATAAGCATGCCTACCAACTGTTCGATGAAATGCCTCAAAGAAAATTTTACTTTAAATTAATAAATCAAACATCAATAACAATGTAAATAGATAATTACCTGAGTATTCGACATTTGGATGGTTAAAACTCAATCAAATCGGTGGTTCGTACACAAGCTCTCGGTCTCGGTCGCGTTCGGATCTCGGTCTCAGGTTCGTACACAGGTCGCACACGCACAATAAAGGGCTACTTTGGATCGTACACAAGGTCGCATGCTTATTTGACTGAAAAAAAGGGCGGTCGCATGGGTTTCCTTCGGGTTGCATGGACTAGGATAACGGGTCGCATGGTCAGTGTTACCGGGGATCGGGTCGCATGGTTACGGGAAGTAGTGGGTCGCATGGGTCGCATTCACGGGATCGTAGGTCGCAGGTTACCGGGTCGCAGGTCAGATTTGACGTGCGACCGAATAGGGTAAGTTCGTGTTTTTTAAATATTTTGGGGCAAATTTTTTTATAAGTTCAATTTTAGGGGCAAATAATTTAATTTCCCATCTTTTAATATAACATAATTTGACCTGTTAGGAAGAAAATACACAACACAAATTGACACAACCCATTTAGTATAAATGGGCTGAAATTGCCACTTGTTATGGTGTCTAGTGGCCATCATAGTGGGCAAGCCCGCAGGTGTAACGAGATAGTCTAAGAAGTCCGGTTACTAGAGGTAATACAAGACTAAGATATGGGAGCCCATGTCCATAGACATAAGATAATAAGTGCCCCAAAAGGATCACAATGCTCTTACGACCAACCTCCTAAATGGTCCTTGGAACAATAAACCAATTTGATCCTCAACAAAAAAAAAAGGGCATTAGTCGTCAAGTTTCCCATAAATCAGTTTGACGAAATTTGAATAGGAATGTTAATTTCTAAGCATCTTTACCCTAGTGTCTGTTTTGTTCGTCCCTTTCCATCTTCGGAGAGGGGGTCACCGTGCTTGGTGAGTAGGTTATTCGTGGGTTGGGCCTAGTATACCTTAATAATGTCGGCATAACGCCTTTTTTCATAAACTTGGTTCCATAGGGTACCATATCCTCAACACTTTCAGAAATCACGGGCAATGATAGGGGTGCCAGATGAAAAGAATCAGTTCCTTGGTGAGGAACATGTAACACCCCACAAGACTTAAAAAAAAGCACCTGCCCTTCCCTTTATCATCATGCCTCATTTGTATGCATTTATAATGAAGTCATAAATCATAACAACTCATTTGATGAGCCTTAGTATATTAGCTTTGAGATTTATTCCATTCAATCAAGAAAATGTAACATAGTTGTAATCTACAAATACTAATTTTGTATCAGGAATGTATGTTTTTTTTTCTTCCTACTATTAGGTTACGTTTTGTTCGATAACTCTATTAAATTTGAAAGAATTGAAATTTCAATTTCATTTTATAAGGGTGTTTGATTAAAAATATATTATATTGTAGCTCATCAAATTTCTCCACTCAAGAGAATTCACATTTCTTAAAATTTCAATTCCTTTGATAAATTTCAATTATATAAAAATAATTCTGTATACGAAACGCACACCCTTATATTTATAAAAACATGAAGAAAAATCATCACATAGAGGAGTGAATTGGTTTTATTTTTGTTTTATGTTTTTATTTTATTCTATTATTTTTATGTGTAAATTGACAGTTCCGATACTACTCATGGCCCTCAAAGACACATATTTCATATATACTAATTCAAAATTCCTCTAGCTTCTGTGATTGTCTCATCATTTGCCATCTACATACAAATTTTATTTGACATTCTCTTAATTTTTCTCTACCAAAAATCGCTCACTTCATCAAGGATGATTTGTCATTAGGTATCCTTTAATGTCCATTAATTTAAAGTCAGTTTTCATTAACTATTAAATTAATAAACATTTGATTTTTTTATTCTTCCTCAAGACTTCTCAAATTCTTAATAACTTTTCATGTCACTATGAAATAATTTAATTTTAGTGTCATTTTCTTCTAAATGAATTCACAAAAACGTTATTTTTATTGTTGAAGTTTTATTGGATGAAAATTAATTATATTGTCTGCAATTGAACATTTATATTTATGTACCGACCGAGATATCGACCCTTCATTAAAACGTTTATAAGGTTTTGTATAACAATGTTATTGAAATCACATTGTCGAGTGAATTTTTAAGTGATTGACTTTCTACATGAACTATATGTATACATGTTAATGCAAATTTTCAATCATAATTTTAATCGTGATGATACCGATTATTTATTTTCAAATATAATTGTATTACCTGGCAAGAAAATAAAAGCTATTATGAAAGGTTTACGCATCGTTTGTTCTATACAATCTATTAAATTTTACTTTTCTATATACCAATAAAAGCACTATATATTTTAGAATTATACAATTTAGTATTACGAATCCTCAAAATTCCCCTTTTTAATTTTGCATTACCAATTGTATTATATCATGATATGATATTTACATTACTTTGTATCCCACGATATTCATTATACTTTTAGTTCCCCCTTCGCTTTTTTTAAACTACTTTGCCACTTAATTCCTCTCTATATATTTTATCAAATATATTAATATACTCCGTACCTAACAAAGAATGATGGTACCTTTCGGGCCCATGTAATATCTCCAAGTGAAATATGATGATATTGTTATTTGTTATTTTATATGATTGTCAAATGATAATTACCAATTACAATTTCGTTCTTTAAATTCGAGTTAATAAGGAGTTTAGAAATGGGTCATAGCCTTTTAAAAGAATTTACAAAAGATAGTACTAGACTACTAGGCAAAGGCATACTTGAAACTAAAGTTCTATATTGGTGAGATGGAGCAAACTTAAAGGAAGTATTTATTTGTTAATTAATTAACTTTCCAAGTGATGATAATACCAATGAATTGTAATTCAGCCTTTTGGCCAACTCAAAAAGGACTGGTACATCATGATGGTATCAACAAGTCAGTTTTGTGTATCTAAGACTTAAACATTTCTTTTTAAATTGTTGGACAAAATATACGCAATCAAGTGAACAAAGAAATAGGTAAAAACTTTGTTATATGCATCCATTAACACGTAGCGATAACTCATTCAATGACACACAAATGTATATTATAGTATAATCCATAATCCGCAAACACACTTGAGTGAGTTGATATTACATTTTTGTAATAGTTACTTGAGATGCTACTAAAATATTGTCACAAAAGTTTATATAATATTTTCATTTATATGAAGTTTAAAGAAAAAGTACACTTGAGCTCTAAAGTGAAGATTTATTTATCTGTTTAAGTTAGCCCTACAAGCAGGTGATAAGGTTACTATTCATCCTTTAAGAGCCTTCATAGTTGTTATTGTTATTCCCAAGTCCTCAACTAAAAATAGAGGTTTCAAAGAGTCTCAATCTCTCACAAACTGTCAATTTTTGCACTTAACGTTAACAATTTAACATTAAATTCTAAAGTACTTCGTACCATGCAGAGTTAAGTTTTGACGAATGTATTCAACTAATAACAAACTTTTAGTTTGTGTAATCACTAACATCTATTTATATCGTGTGTAATACACTTTCAATTATTATGTTGTGTGTATTCGATGAGTTCACATTATGTAGTCATATATGAACATAAAATCCAGTAAAATAAAAATGGTGAAACAAAAAAAAAAAGTTTCACTACTTTGTAAATTTCTGTGAAGCAAAATAAATAACAAAAGATTCACAATTAAAAAAAATTTAAAGTTTAAAAATAATAAAAGTTCACAAGTAAAGTTTTATGTGAAGCAAAAAAAAAAAAAAAAAAATTCACAACTAAAATAAATTGTGAATGAAAACCGTTTTTACCGTTTTTATCTAAACATCTTGTTTTCACTAGAACTCAAACCCCTCCCACCCCCCGGCTCTCTCTCTCTCTCTCTCTATATATATATATATATATAGTATTTTAAAATTTTATAACGTGACATGTAGATACGTTGCCACATCATCCAACAGGTCATCAAATTGGTACTACATCATTGGGTTGTAGATTAGAAAATGTTAGATACATATAATAACAATAATCCCAGAGCCTCCAGTAGCACACCGGAGACAAATTTATTACAAATAATAAAAATGAATTTATTTGATTACACACAATAGAAGTTGTTAATTAGTTAAATACATTTATACACGTAACCTTACAATGTATTATTATAGTTTCAAGTTACATTATTCGTTTCTAATTTACATCTGTACTGTGTGAGAACTAAAACACAAAATCATGTCTAAGTGAAATATAAATGAAAATTTCGACTTTTATTTACTTATCAAATGACTCATTTTAATTATAATTTATCTTTTACACAATTCAAGTTACAAAATCTAATTAAGAAATTTGTTTGAATGATATTCATGTTTACAAGCTCTTACTAAGTTGCTTCTAATGATAGTTAAATAACCCTAAAAAATACATAAAAGTTGGAATAATACCCACTTTTCAACAATACATCAACTTTAATATATAGTTGATTTTCATATACATAGTTAGGATATAATAATAATTGAGATATATATTTGACACCCCTCCAAAGTTGATACATTTTTGTTTGTCATTTATATGCATTCTTACGCTAATTCCTTCTTAACTGAAAATCAAACTTGATTTAAACTGAGGTAAGTCTAGCACAAACCCACGATACACATTTTGGTGCACACTATTTTAATGCATGATGCATTACACTTACGTAATTATTGAGAATTACGCGAAACAATCGGATGATTTCCGACGACTACGAACATTGGTGATAAACTTTCATAAATAACACAAAACTATTTGATAATAAATAGTAGGTATTTATATTATATTATTATGCAAAGATTAAGAGTATAACTTTTCAAATAATTGAAATTAACGTTTACACGATTTAAATTAAACACAACAACGTTGAGATTTCGTAATTAATTAAACTAACTAACGATAACATTCGAATATTATGTAAATGATTTACAATATCCCAATCACACTTTGTTACCCTGAATCTCCCTAATTAATCCTAATTATGTGAATTACACTTAATTAATTAGTACTTAACCTCAATTACCTAAATATCTAGCTAATTAACTACCCAGACAAGATTAGATAAAGTCAAAGGACGTCATGCCTCCCTCCCTTGCCCTTGGATGGTTTTTCAACCAACACTACAACCACCCTTTCCTTGTTTACTTGAACACTCCAACACCCTTACCTCTCTAATATTATAATGCACAAACCACGCCTTGCATTTCTTTTGTGATCTTGTGAAGATTGCATAAGTGTTGTAACTAGTTGCAAAACACACACAACACTCCACCAAAAATCTACATACTCTCTCCCTTTTCCTCTTCCCTTTCATCCTTCTTCAAACAACCACCATAAACTACCACCATGAACCACTACCTCTACACTATCTTTACACCATTATTACACACTTCTTGAGCTCATAAACACATCCTTTGATCTTTGGAAGTCTCATACTCTTAAGCTTTAGAATCACAAGGAAAAAGCTAGAAAATGGTTTATTAGAAAATTTGGGTTGAAGATCAAGTTCTCTTCCTTTCTTTTTCTTTTCCAACCGATAACATTATAAGGAAAACTCCTCTTGATCTCAACATTTTATAGATTTTATGTATTTGTATGTTAGATTTTCACTCACATGAAAACTCCACTAAATACATGTTGAAACTTTGATTTGATCGTCTAAACGGTTGTAAAACCAACTAAACAAACTCATAAACGAAAAACACAAAAGCTGGCAGATTCTATGGACTAAATTAAGACGTCATAACCTGAACATAACATAACCAAACTGAGTGATTCTTAAGCCACAAATTAATTTTAAGAAGTTAGGTTTCAAACCCAAGTGGTCTCATGTAATTTAGACAAGTTTTGATACCCCAAACCAATTTTATAAAAATATGTGTCCAATCTGTCTTCAGGAAACAGAAATTGGTCTTACTTTGTGAGACCATAACTTTTTCCCACAGATCCGAAAGACATGATTCTTTATCCTAAAGGTCACATTTTGTCTAAGGTTTGAAATTTATATGGGAACATTTCGTGAGAAGGAGTCTAAGTTAGTCACGAAAATTTTTCCCAACGACTATCCAGAAAAATAGCTGCTAGATCTTTGTGTACTAATAAATAACTTTGAACTACTTACACATATTCAAAATTTATAAATCTTACTTTTAGTTAAACCTAAGACATGTAAGGATACGTGATATAACTTTTATAACAAAATAAATTCATTTGACTAGTCGAAATGACGTTACACGGAAGGTCAAAATCTGACAGAAACTTGCTAAGAAAAGGGACAATGAATTAAAAGGATTTTAAGCGTTTAACTAATAAAACTCTAACGCAAACTATATGTGATGAGTTATAAACATATCGGTGTATATATATAACATCCATAAACATGTTTCAAATTAATATATATTTTTTTCAAACAAACAAACGAATACCATTAAAAACGTGTTTTTATCGAAAAGCAAAACGTAAGGTTTAAAAGGAGAAATGAAAACCTTAAACTTCATATTTGAACTATGAACATATTTGATCTTGTTAAAATACTTGAATGTGGTTTAAAATAAAAAAATCATGTTTTAAATGTGTTTGTGAAAAACTGGAAATTTGCCTGAAAATGCCCTCACCTAAACGGGTGGACCATTACCCGGACAGGTGAATTAACCTGGCTCGCAAACCAACACTTTGAACTTTTGAAACGAACGAAAGATATAATCAAGGGACTAAACATTGAAGTATTTGAATAATAGTTTTATATCTTGAACAAATAAAGGAAATTTTTTAACGACACGTTTTAGATAAACGATAACGAGAACGATTGCATGGTTTAAAAGTGCGTTTTCACGAATGATACACATTTCAAAAGTATAAACATTTAACGTATACGTTGATAACGAAATGGCTATGTTGTTAAGAAACATAAGTATAAGTATGAAACGATACGAGGATACTAATATATTGAGAAATATTACTACAAATATCACCAGCGGGTCGTACATATTTTTGAAAATGAAATACATATAATCCTACTAGTTGAGTGAACAACTAGTATAGTTGGGCAGTTAGCGTCTACTTATACAAACGACCTCATGCTTTTACTGCGCTAGAAGGCTATTTTGGACAAACACATTCGCTTTTAAACGCTAGCACTCACGCAACTCACAAGGTGAGTTCACAGCCCCTATTTTACTGTTTTCAATACTTTATAAATTGTGGTGAAAAACATATGAACTCTTTTGGAAACAGGACAACGAATCTTTGTGCGGATCTACGTTAACTAGTTGTAGTGTATAGAAGTCCTCTTGCTTGCAAACTATAACCATTAGCTAGATGACGCTAACCACTGAATATACGGATAGTACTATTAGGATGACATCCCTCCCACATTTGGTTAGTCGCGCTAACTGCATATATTGTTTCAAACACGAGGAGCGTATATTTAACTGGTCCAAGGCAAAAACGATACAACATTTCGTGGTTTGGTCACAGGCCTAGGTGTCGGCACTTTAACTCATAGGGCCTAGCTAGGCTTAGGTGGATCATTGTCTGTGTTTTCCACACAAATTGATACAAACTTATCATATACTTTATTGCAAAGGAATTATACTTGCAACGATTGATTTACAAACTGGTTTAATGATGAAGTTTTAAACCTATGGATTCACTGAACATTTTTTTGACTGTTTGAACTATATTTTTCAGGGAATTAGCTTCGATGTAAGAACCTCATGCATGTTGGGACCCCGCTTATTTACGACTTTAGGATGCCGCCCTTTTGGAAATACAAGGGATTGCTTTTGAATAACTATAACTATTATGGTCATATTCACGAAATCCCTAAACTTTATTGCATTTGTAAACAAACTGCTATTTGACAACTTGATAAGTCGTAACGTTTTGTAGTCACAATTATTGGCATCTTAATATTATCTTCCGTGATAATCATATGCTCTTGATTTCGTATTGAATTGAGCGTCACGACCTGTTCTTCTGCACTTAATTGAATTTTTGGCTGGGTGTGACAATATATAATATTATATATATATATGTAATATATAGAGGGATGATCCAGGAGGAAGCTTCAATCTTGAGGTAATGGAGAAGCGCAATCTTCACCATTGATTTTCTTGTTTTGAAAAATTTTTAGCGCCTGATAAAAGGATACTCCCTTTCATTGTTTTTACAAGGATGAGGGTACTATTGTCCTTTTACCTTATATTTTAAGTTTTTAATTTATTTTTATTAATTAAGTAAATACAAATATGACGCAATATCCTTTTGTAAGCTAATTCCTTGCACTCTCATTTGCGACTAATCGATTCATTTTTTTTTATCCAAATTTGTTATCAAATCTAGGTCAGTGATTCATTAATTGTTTTGTTTTTTATTTCAGTATCCTTTTCAATTGTTAGTTATTTCGATTTTCATTGATTTAACTTGTTTTGCTTCTATTCTGATTAATTTCAATTTTGACTGTAAATAAGTTTTTGATTCAGTTGTTTCCTTTGGTTTGGATCGTTCGTATATATATTTATTGTTCTCTTATTTATGTTTTAACTTTTGTAATTATGTTTCTACAACTCTCATGATGAATTCTAGTGCCAATATTTCATTAGAATCGATTTTAAGGTTTCTTAATTCTACCAGTAAGTTATTATAAAATTAAATTTTTATTGTTTCAACTTATTTGTTCATGATTATTATTTCGGAAAATGATAATATTATCTCTGGCGAATGTTGAATGTTGAATGGTTATGTTAAAGGGAATGACATTGTGAAAGCACGACAACTGTTAGATAAAAGGCCTTAAAGAGATTATGTGTCTTGGACCATGATGATTTCGAGTTATCTTAGTTGTAAGTGTTTAGAGGAAGGAATAGTATTGTTTGATGAAATGCCATGTAGAGATATTATTTCCTGGAACACGATGATTAATGGGTACATGGAGAATGGAATAATGGATGAAGCTTATAAGTTTTTTAAGTTTGATAGCACTCTTGGGGCTACAAAGAGAATTGAAAAGAGTGAAATAATTAGTTCGAAGAAAGGAGATATGAATGGTATGGTCATTATTGAACTGATTGAGAATCATGTTGATGACTTAGAAGGTTTTAGGTGGATTATTACTACTAAATGTGGATGGCAAGAAAGTTGTGAAAAGGCAGAGTGTCATTTTATCAAGAATAATGGAGAATGTGACTTTGTGTCAAGCTGTATTTTTGTTTTCAAGCCAGTCTACTTTGCAAATGATAGTGGTATTCTCAAATGTATAGGTATAGGTTCTTTAGTGATGGTGTTATTGTTTAGTTTAGCGTTTAGTTGGGATATCCATTAATTCCCTTCAGAATGAATGTTAAGTAACATTCACCACGATAAATGTTAACGAGAAAGTACAAGGGCCGATTTGTAAATAACTCAGTCTGAATGGCTAAGTCTGTGTATGTACAATTAATAAATGTTTAGTAATTAATATTTGTCACATAGTGATTATGTACAATAAGCTATTTTTTTTAAAGTCTTTAACATTCACCATGTGAATGTTAATTAACATTTATCATGATATGCACTGATAAATATTAATATATCAGTTTAATATTTTAACATTCATACAAATAATTGTTAAAATTTTTAACATTCATCTGCTGAATGTTAACTAACATTCATCATTATAAATGTTAAATCATAACAGTAGTTAATAATTTTTTTTTAAAATTTAACATTCCTCATGTGAATGTTAACTAACATTCATCATTAAAAATGTTAAATCATAATTGT